>CM053027.1:430013883-431213883 GCA_028564925.1 Lithobates sylvaticus
AGGGGAAAAAAGAGATTGGTGTTCATACTTAGTTTGAACACACAATCTGTCTCCTCTCCCCTGAGAGAACCAGGATCTATTTACACACACAGATCCCAGTTCTCGCTCTGTCACGAGCGATAGCAGGTGCCGGGCACTCGCATTGGCTCCAGGCCCACGCTGCAGGCGCGCATGCCTCCGGTGTCACACAAATGCGTCCCTAGTGGCCAAAAGGCAAAGCGACGCAAGGTATTGTCGATTTGCAAAGCCGAGCTAACCTGCCGCAGTAAAACTGCGGCGGCTGGTCCCTAAGTGGTTAAGAAACTACCCATTTATACAGTAATGTCTTTAACCTCCCTGGCAGTATTCCCGAGTGTGGCTCGGGGTTAAATTTAAGTACTATTACCGGTAACCCCAAGCCACACTCGGGATTGCATTGCAGAATCCTGGTCCAGTGTACTCACCTTGTCACCAGGATCCAGGGCTGGATTAACATAGGGGCTATTGGAGCTGCAGCCCCAGGCCCCTTTCTCAAGATAGGCCCATTTGCCCCAAAAAAAAAAAAAAAATTCTAAAAAAAAAAAAATTAAAAAAAAAAAAGATCGACTTCGAGGGTTGTAGCTCAACGATCAGGAGTCACAGAGACCCCACATTTGGGGGGTAGGTAGCTAAAGACCTACTCCAGCACTGGTTAAAATATGGGGCTGCTATCATCTATGGTTCTGGAGATATGGGGTTGCTTGCACAGTTAATCAGAAGCTACATACAGAGCGGCTAGTATAAATACAAGCTGGCACACTCTGCCGAAGACTGAGAGGATGAACTCACAGTGCTTATAATAATAATTTCTATATTACTTATGATAATTAACCCCTTGCCACCCAGGCCAATTCTGACACTTCTCTCCTACATGTAAAAATCATCATTTCTTTTTATAGAAAATTACTCAGAAGCCTCAAGCATTATATATGTTGTTTTAGCAGACACCCTATGGAATAAAATGGTGGTCTTTGCAACTTTTTATGTTACACAATATTTGTGCAGCAATTTTACAAACGTTTTTTTTTGGAAAGAAACTGTTTCATTCATAAAAAAAAAAAAAACTAGCACGATTTTTTTTGTGTACCAAGCGATGCTTTCATTTTTTTACAGGTTACATGTTTAGAGTTACAGAGGAGGTCTAAGGCTAGAATTATTGTTCTCACTCTAACGATCCTGGCATATGTAACCTGTGTGTATCTGGATCTGATACTAACCAGTGCCTACCCAGCCACTGACTAGTATCTCTCCCCAGCCTGTCCCCACACACCCTCTCACCTGCTGACCTGTGAATGGGGGAATCACGCCTGCAGTGTTATTGTGTTCTGCCAGTGAATACAATGATCAGTGTTGCTAACTATAGCTGGCAGCACTGATTGTTTTGGGGAAAACCTGACAGGCTGGTTGTACTCAAGTCGGTTAATAGGTTGTCTTGTGTAAAACCAGGTAGCCCATACATAGATCGACTATGGCTGGTCTCTGCTTAATTGGTGCAATTTCAATCCATGTATGGCCCGCTTAACCACTACACAGTCCCTAAACAGCCTTCAACAAACCTTTACATTTTTCCTTCCCAGATTCCTTCATCCTCCTCTCCTATACATAGTGCCCACTGTCATACTCTCCACACTTCTCTCCTGTACATACTGCTCACTGTCATACCCTCCACACTTCTCTCCTATACATAGCGCCCGCTGTCATATCCTACACACTCCTCTCCTGTACATAGTGCCCGCTGTCATACACTTCTCTCCTGTACATAGTGCCCACTGTCGTACCCTCCACATTCCTCTCCTGTACATACTGCTCACTGTCATACCCTCCACACTCCTCTGCTGTGCATACTGCCCACTGTCATACTCTTCACACTCCTCTTCTGTACATAGTGCCTTCTGTCATATCCTCCACACTCCTCTCATGTACATTGTGCCCACTGTTAGACCCTCCACATTCCTCTCCCTCACCTGCACATACTTCCCACTTTTATACCATCCATTCTCCTCCCCTATGCCTCTTACCCACAAAAACAGTTCTTTAAAATTGCCCCATTATTAGTACTTATTTAATTTTGTAATTACTATTGTGATGTATAGAGGGACATAGGGGATGTCAGCTACTCTAAATATAGCACTTGTAAAAAAGTGTCCCCGAAAATATTTTTGAAATGTTGGCAACTATGCGGGTCAGTAGAGGGCCCCATGAGAGGCTCTTGGGTTCCAATGATATTAAAGCGGTAGTAAATTTTTCTAACGTTACTATTATTTAGAGGCCCTGAGGTAGGTTATGCCATAATGTACAAGTATGCATAGCATATTAGCACATTAGGGTACACTTAAATTGTCAGACTGAGCCCTCCAGTGCTGTGCTGTGATCAATCCGGCCCAGGCGCTTCCATCGTCTTCCTTCCGGGTTCTGTGCCTTCGGTCACTTGCCTTGGCCGGGCTGTGTTGATGTCATTCCCACACATGCTCATGTGCATCCTCTTTCTCTCATCCCCCCTTTCTCTCTCATCCTCTTTCCCTTACCCCTCACACCTCTTTCATCCCCTTTTTCTCTCTCTCTCTCATCCTCCCTCTCTTTTTAAATTTAATTTGTTATAACAAAAAATTGTTTGCATTTTTATTTATTCATTTATTGTTTATAAAAGGCCCCACCAAAATCCTCAGCACCAGGCCCATGATGTTCTTAATCTGGACCTGCCAGGATCCTGCAATGTCCCCCCACTGTGTCTGTGGGCTGTGTCCTCCGCCCAATGGAAAAAGACACACCCACCGCTCCAGGTGAGACCAGGAAGCTTAATGTTCCAGTAGGTGCTCGCCTCGGCTCGCCTCCGCACACAATGAAATTAGAAGAAATGACCGCACACCACTGTAGATCAAAATCCTTTTTATTTGGACATCCCAAAAACTACAGGAATCAGAATGCTCTGCCCAATGCTCTGTGTGTCAGGTTCCGTTCCCTACGAGCATTGCGGCAAATTCAAAAAGTACACAAAACATAACACATACAGTAATGTAATCCATAAGATTGCAGTGTACTGTATCAAATAATTTAACCTCCCTTTTGTCCCTAGTGCTTTGTCCAGTGCCATGCATGCAGTTTTATATTATATATACTGTTTTTTCTGCCTGCAAACTTGAGATTGTCCATGGCAACCAAAAAGTTTCCCTTTACGTCAAAAGTGATTTTAGACCAGCTAGAAAACACCAATAGTAAATTAGAACACTTGCAGAATTGAGCGATAGTGAATTGTGAGGAAATTCATTTTATTATCATTATATTATTATTTTTTATAATTATTTATGATTTAGTGTTTCAAACTTTATCATACCCGAGATGTCTACTAGACTCTTGTTTTGACAGATTTAAGTTCGTTATCACTAAGAATTACAGACCTACAATATAAAAGGCCAAATTTCTATGCAAAACAATGTACCGTTTTGAGACGAAAAAACCTGACATAATCATATAATCATAATACCGCCAGAGTGGCTACATCTTTTTTCCTTCTTTATTTACATTTTGTCCTAAAATGTGTAATTAAATATATATATTATTATTTTGGACAGACAAATGTAGAATACAAATTTCAGACTGAAGTCGTTTTTATCTGATAAAATCACTGCACTTAACAAATTGAACACATCCAACTGTAACCATTTTTTTTTTTTGTATGTTAGGTGGTCGGGTTAGATTCTTCTTTATTGCTTCTATGCCTCCACTGACAATATTTACTCCCATTCAGCCCTAGTGACACACTGGTTATAATGTAATAGCAGAGTATTATCAGGACACAAAATGAGGGGATATGTAGACAAAAGGGACACAGAAATTAGGTTTATGCACTAGCAAGTTTAGTGCAATTTCCAATTAGAGTACATAGGAATGCACTGTTAGATGGTCTACAAGTATGCATGAGTCACCACTTCAAAGTATCCAAAAGAAGCTCTTTATTCCTGCAATGCAGCCCGATACCAGAGCCCAGGAGCTATAATTAAGCTCTGGAGTGGGTAAAACGCATATAGGGTGGGGCCTCAGATGAAGGGGGAAGTGGTTTGTGTGCTGTATGCTCCATCTGCATGCTCATTAAATTGACTGAACTTCCTAGGGCTGCCTTGCTGATTTGCAGTGCTTAGATATGACAGCCAGGTATTGCAGTATCAGTTTGGGCACAGTGGTGGTTTTATTTTTCATTGTGGGTGCCAGTATGCCACTGGGATTCTACAGGGAGAGCAGAGCTCTTGATGTGCGTGTGGGAATCCTCTCCACTGTGTCATTGTAGCAGCAGGTAGGCAGCAGGTGGGCAGCAGGTAGCAGGATTCCCCTGCCATCAGAATACACTAATCAGCACTGCAACCTATTGGCTGCAAACACTGATTGAGTGAGAATTTACCAATGAGCCACTTTATGAGAATCAAATTAATAGATCAAATTTTCATGAACTGGAATGGCGAAATTTGCCCGTTTCATACTGAACTGGCTGAATTTTGATACATGTATGGCAGGGGTAGGCAAACTAGGCCCTCCAGCTGTGGTGGAAATATTAATCCAATCATGCCTCTGCCTCTAGGAGTCATGCCTGTGATTGTTAGGGTTTTGCAAAGTCTCATGGGACTTGTAGTTTCAAAACAGCTTGCCTACCCCTGGTGTGTGGCCTGCTTAACTTCAAGTTTCAAGACAATTATCCAATAGTTAACTGTCCTTTTTTAGTTATCCACCATTTCCATTACTTTCACTTGTTTTATAGACAAATTTTGCCTTATGAGTTTATGTGGAATCTCCATTAATAGCTGTAAAACATTGTAATTATAAATATATTTCATTTAACTTGTATCTATGGAGGGCATGCAACATAGCTTCACAGAAGTGTCTGTTAGACAGACAATTTGTTGCCTAAGCTTGTATATACAAACAATGGGACCCAACCCTCATTGTTCTACACCTACTCACTTCAAAGGATCCCATGTTTAAATATGCAACGAGGGGCCATGGCCAGTCCGTCATGTATACTTCATTTTACTGAAAATTGAATCTACTTACAAGGTTTAGTTTCCTGCTAAAAATAGTCTGGGACAAGGATTTACATTTAAGGGGGCTGACTATAAGGATTGGAGATGTAGCCAGTCTTAAACCAGGAATAGGAAAGCCCACCAATCAGAGCCATGCCAAGCCAACCAATGAGGCATTAGCCTGTAATGATATACACAGACTAGATGGGAGGGAAACATACACTCTATGGCAGAGCAGTCACGTGACTGGAACCTCTATGGGAATGGTAAATATAGAAAATCTACCTTTTACGTGTATCTAAATATGTTGGTCTTATGTATTTTCTGCCCTACTGTTTGTAGATTAATGTTTTAAGGAATATACTCTGTATTCCTTCATGTTATCCATGATTTTTACCCTTTTCCTGTACAATTAGGTAGCTTGATGTGCATTAGTCTAGGCCTACTTTACTATATACCAATACATTTTTGTTATTGTTTTAAAGCTTTCACTTATGGTCAAAGAACTCTCATTTAACCCAAATCATATCTGAGAGATATTAACCGATTTCCGACCGCCTCACGCAGATATACTGTGGCAGAATGGCACGGGCAGGCAAAATCACGTACCTGTACATGGCCCTTTAAATGCCTGCCCGTGGGTCGCGCGCGCCCTGCCAGCTGCGCGCTCGCGACCCGGACGGGAGCTCCGTGACCCCGGCCACGGGACCAGCGGACCCGATCGCCGCTGGTGTCCCGCAATCGGGTCACAGAGCTGAAGGACGGGGAGAGGTTTGTGTAAAGCCCATAACCCCTTCCCTCCCCCTAGTGGTTAACTCTTTCACTAAAACTGTCATTTATACAGGAATCAATGCATTTAAATAGCATTGATTGCTGTATAAATGACAATGGTCCCAAAAATGTGTCAAAAATGTCCGATGTGTCCGCCATAATGTCGCAGTCACAATAAAAATCGCTGATCCCCGCCATTACTAGTAAAAAAAGAATATTAATAAAAATGCTATAAAACTATCCCCTATTTTGTAAACGCTATAACTTTTGCGCAAACCAATCAATAATCGCTAATTGCGATTTTTTTTACCAAAAATATGGAGAAGAATACGTATCGGCCTAAACTGAGGAAAAAATATGTTTTTTTTATATATTTTTTGGGGATATTTATTATAGCAAAAAGCAAAAAATATTGCATTTTTTTCAAAATTGTTGCTCTATTTTTGTTTACAGCGCAAAAAATAAAAACCGCAGGGGAGATCAAATACCACCAAAATAAAGCTCTATTTGTGGGAAAAAAAGGACGCCAATTTTGTTTGGGAGCCACATCGCACCACCGCGCAATTGTCAGTTAAAGCGACGCAGTGCCGAATCGCAAAAAGGGGCCTGGTCCTTTGGCTGCCAATTGGTCCGGGGCTGAAGTGGTTAAATCTCAAATATAGTATATGGGTAACAATATAAATAAGAGAAATGTGTTAAAGTGAAATAACCATACTAATACATACATTAGAATGGTTCTGTTTTTAATTGTACATTCAAATATTTTTCCTAGGGATGTTGTCTGCACCTTTTAGAACAGAAAAAAAATCAGTAGAATTACCGGTACATTGAATTAATGAGAAATGCTATCATAACAGCTAAGAACACAGCGGTTTACTAGAAATAGATAAACTAGCAAAAACCCAAGGGCATAAAAATACTGACAATCTATATATTTATATTTTTAGCTTGCCAAATGAAATGTGAAACATGCAAAATGTAATACGTATTAATTTATTTATGGGGTATCCTTGTAATAAAATGCATATGATATACATATTTTCCTCTGACTAAAAAATAACTAGTTCTGCAGAATTACTAAAAAGCAGCATATTTTAAATATTGCAAACTGAATATTCTAAGAATTACACACATATTTTAATGATATAGATAAGGATTAATATCATGAATGATGCTTTAAAACTAGTCAAAAAATAGGGAAACTTGGTGTGCTGCCAAACAAACAATTTGATTGGTGAGCGTCACAACAACAATCAACATATGAAGCCCATGCTAAACTATATTTCCATAAATATGGTAACAAAGCCTAAAAAATGCTAGCCAATTTAACTACAAACTGCTAACTAACCAATCAGATACTCACATTGTGATAACAACAACACCCCCACCACTTACCCAAAATGAATAAATTCTGTACTAGAACATTTTTGCCATCAACTTTAATTGTCACAACCCACTGATGTAGAAGAAGGCAAAAGGTTTCTAACAACATTACATTACCTCGAATAAAAGAAGCAGCCGGCAACTCCATAACATCAAGCATATTTATTTTCAAGCCTTCACAGTGACTACAGTCAGCAGCAGACTAGTTTCGGCGATAAGCCTTGTTCACAGCACTCACATTACATTACCTACTGTTCCCCGCAAACCTCTGGCTAATTTAAACGGACCAATAGCAACTGTGGAAATTGAAACTACCATAAACAAATCTACCCAATGAGTTCCTGGCCAGACAGCTACACAAGGGAATTATACAAATGACTACAGACACAACTACTAAACACTCAACACCTTCTATATACTGTAATAACACGTGGGAGGGAAGCAAATACTTACCCATGGGCAGAGAAGCATATATAAAAGCATTTTCAAAAGAAGATGAAGATCAAAGTTTACCTAGCTCATATAGCTTAATATCCTTAATCATCATGGATGTCACTGATATGTGCCATAATTAGTACTAATAATGCAAATATAATGCCTATGCATGACAATCTAGGCCCCAAATTCTTTGTACGTAACTGACTAGCTTTAGTAATACATGTGGACAAGTATAATTGTGTTAATTTCTGTACTTGCAGAAAAAGTTGTAATTATTTGTTTTGAAAAAAAAAACAAAAAAACAACTATATTCTAAAAAAGAATATATATAGTACAGAAATACTCAAAACCACAACACGATCTTGACATAAAACAAAGTATTGAAATTATATTCATTATAGAAAATGTGCTTAATTCTTGGTGGTCTTCTACTGGCAATTTCATGTATATTTCCTGTTGACCCCAGCTTTGAAAAGAACTTCACAATATGCCTTTTTTCCAGGAAGGGAGTATTTCATTAGGCCCCGTAGACCTAAATTTATTGTGGAAAAGTGTGAGTGATAAGTCTTGAAATACAGCTAGATTGGCAATAACCCTTTTAGCAGCAGATAACATCTAAGTTCACACGGGCTAAAAGAACATTCAAAAATCAAAGATATCTTTCAGATACATTTATTGGATTTTAAGCCTTCTTGGTCACAGTTGCATATAAACAATTAATACAATTAAAAAAATATCCAATAAAATCTCCTCATTATTACAATGTCCCCCATTTTCTTTCACACATTTTTGTGTTATACCATAGTAAACTTTAAAGCAAAAATGTAGGTGCATAAAAATACCTTCATTTAACCCAGTTATACATAAATTAAAAGCATCTTTAAGATTATACTAAACCCTATTTTTCTTTATCAAAACAAAGAAGAAATTTTGCACAGAGCAGTGGCTTACCTCCTTTTCTTAGTCCCCCCCCCACCTGTGCAGTTTCCTCCTCCTTCCTACGGGTGCCCCCCCTCCAGCAAGTCATGTGCGGAGGGGGCACCTATGAGGGTGCAATCCCAATTTGGGCTGTATGCATCTGTAGACACAAACACCAAAATGGCTCGGCCACACCCCCCACTCCCTTCTCATAGGATTTGACTGACAGCAGAGTCTACTGTGAGACTTGGAAGAGAGAGCAGAGGGGCTTCAGATGGGTCAGTGGTAGGACATTTTTTTACATTAATGCAGGGAATGCATTAAGGTAAAATCATTTTAACTTTAGAACCATTTTAAAGTGTAAGTAAACCTAAAATAAAAGATAACCTTAATCTCATTCCTCTCATAACTTTATGATTGCAGCCTATTTTCCTTTTGTTGTATTTAGTAATTTTGATAAAATGCCTGGTGATCATACCAGTGCAGTCCTTTTACCCTTCTTTTTCTCTCTTTCTAGTAATAGGACACAGCCATGGTAGTACTGTCAGATCAGGTGTATTCACTCTGTAATGGGAACAACAGGATACTGGGCCAGCATTATGCTTGCCTGCAGTTCCATTGCTAGCCTGTTACATTACAGACTGCCAGTCTCCCTGTACAGCCTTGCAAGCAAAGAATGATGTTTTAGGGCCAGTTCACACCATAGAAACGCAGTCCGGATGCGTTCCAGGTGCTTTTCTGCATTCGCTTTTTTGATGCGTTCCAGTGCGTTTTTTGATGCATTTTTGGTGCTTTTTCCCCCCTCTTTTTTCTTAACCTTAAAGAGGAAGTAAACCCTGGTGGGTTTTACTTCCTCTTTATTCCCTTCAAAGGTAAAGCATAATGGGCTACTATGCATCGGGGCTGCGAACTCTGGCTCTGTGACTGGCCGGAGTCGCGTGACGTCACTCCAGGGCATGTGTACAGGAGCTGCCAGTCACGGTTTGACCCCTATTAGAAACAGCACGATGTGCCCTTTCTAACGTGTGCATGCACCGATGACATTGGCGCATGCGCTGTAGTCTTCTGCACCTGGCTTTTTCATAAATATCTCCTAAACTGTGGAGGTTTAGGAGATATTTCCAGCACCTACAGGTAAGCCTTAATATAGGCTTACCTGTAGGTAAAAGTGGTTGTACAGGGTGTACAACCACTTTAACTGAGTAGAGAAATATAAGGCTGTGACAGGGATATCTGGAGCAGAAATACAAGTTAAAAAAGCTACAAAATTGTATCAGTTAATATTTTTTATACTTACACACTTTCATTGTAAATTTACCTATTTGACTCTGCTTCTACTTTAAGTTATATCTCAAAGTGACAGAGTTATGAGAAAACTATGAGGGCTGCAATGCTGAGTATATACCAACAAAAGAAAGCTCTATCTGTCTCAAAAAGTGATAAAATATCATTTAGATAGAGTGTTACATGACTGAGTAATTGTCATTCAAAGCATGACATTGCTGAAAGCTGAAAAATTGCCCAGATTGGAAGGAGTGGAAGTGTCTGGACATGAGGTGGCTAAGAATATTTTAATAAATATATAACTTGGGTAAGCTGGGGGCACGTTCTATCTGCCTACATTTCTGCTTTAAATATAATGTATCACCTAAGCAAAACAGCTTTTTTTTCTGTGACAGGAAGCTCATAAATCAACTGAAATATTTGAAAGAGATTAATACCTGTTTCACCAACAGGATCACACAATGTTTTAATAGCAACATCTGCCCATCTTTGAAAAGAAGAATAAATGAGAATTTGGGAAAAGGCTTGATAATCTGCAATAGTAATCAAAGACAGGCAACGGAAACACAATTTCTGAAATAGCCTCAGACATACAAAAAACATGAAATCATTTAAAATAGAGTTCTATTCTTTGAATTTAAAAGTTTGAAAAAGTCTCTCTTTTAATGAATTAGGCCAAGACCAGGTGTTATGGCAATCTGGCAGGTTACATGTGTTTACTTTATTTTAGCTACTTAAATATTGCTTTGAGACTTTTGTGCAAATGCACATTAATAAGGAGTACAGGGCTAGGTGATAGGTATTCATATGTGCTTACCGTATATACTCGAGTATAAGCCGAGATTTTCAGCCCTTTTTTTAGGGCTGAAAGTCCCCTTCTCGGCTTATACTCGAGTCAGTGCCGTCTGCCTACATGAACAGCTTGTCATGTAGACAGACGGCACTGTTCAAAAGCCGCACCACCTCCTACCGCCCGTCCGTGATAGGCGGACACTAATTTTCCCAGCAGTACAGTGTTCCGCCTATCACGGATGTTCTGTCATTCTCATCTCATGGACGAGGATGAGAGAATGTCCACTGACTGCTGGGAAAACCGAGTGTTCCTCCTATCACGGACGAGGAGGAGGCGCGGCTTTCAAACCTGTAATGGCGCCTGGCACCTCAGCGTGTACGCTGATCGCCAGGACAACCGGACAGCGGCCTCCCGAGGGACACCTGACACCGGACAGCGGCCCCCGAGGGACACCGGACAGCGGCCCCCGAGGGACACGGGACACCAGCCCCCGAGGGACACGGGACACCGGACAGCGGCCCCCGAGGGACACAGGACAGCGGGACACCGGACACCGGATCGATCGGCACAGGTAGGCTGCACTGGGGACACGGGGGGTTGTATAGGACACAGGGGACATGCTCTTTTCCACTTACAGTAGCTGCTCCATTTCCCCCCCTCGGCTAATATACGGGTCAATAACTTTTCCCAGTTTTTTTGTGGTAAATCAGGGGTCTCGGCTTATATTCGGGACGGCCTATACTCGAGTATATACGGTACTCATTATTTGCATATGATGCACAAGCTGATGGTCTACCTATAATTCCCATGAGCATTAACGCAAGCAAGCAATGTCAGTCTCTACTGCACATGGAGGGGTTTGTATGACCAGTCACTGATAGACAGACTGGAGGTGGAGAATAATTCTGAGAGGCATGCACGTTTCATGGGTATACTGCTGAATAGGGATGGGCCCGGTGCTCGATGCGAACCCACGTTCGCATCGAGCACCGGGCGTTCGCTCGCTCGGCGAGCCCAGAACTATTTTGGCCGCCCGCATCAGGTTGGTGTGTGGCGCGCGGCCCCGCAATGCATTGCGGCCGGCGCGGCCGGCGCAGTGCATTGCTGGCTGATGATTGGCCAAGCATGCACTGTGACCCCCGCATGCTTGGCCAATCACAGCCCCGGAAACTCGAAGAGCCATAATTGGCTACAGGCAGGACGCCTGTAGCCAATTACAGCTCAGGGGCTGTAGTACACGCCCCCCCCTATAAAAGGCCGCCACGCCGTCTGCGCCGGTCACATGCTGTTCCGGCGCAGATTGAGCAGGCTGATTCTGTGACACTCTGCTGGATTTAGTTAGGTAGAGAGATTCACTTACAGAGATTGAGTTAGATAGATTCAGTTACAAAGATTGATTGAGAAAGAGGGGCTTGTAGTGTGTTCGTGGCAGGCAGGCAGAGCTCCTATATTTTGTTACCAGAAGCACCTATAGGACTTGTAGTGTGTTCGTGGCAGGCAGGCAGAGCTCCTATATTTTGTTACCAGAAGCACCTATAGGACTTGTAGTGTGTTCGTGGCAGGCAGGCAGAGCTCCTATATTTTGTTACCAGAAGCACCTATAGGACTTGTAGTGTGTTCGTGGCAGGCAGGCAGAGCTCCTATATTTTGTTACCAGAAGCACCTATAGGACTTGTAGTGTGTTCGTGGCAGGCAGGCAGAGCTCCTATATTTTGTTACCAGAAGCACCTATAGGACTTGTAGTGTGTTCGTGGCAGGCAGGCAGAGCTCCTATATTTTGTTCCCAGAAGCACCTATAGGACTTGTAGTGTGTTCGTGGCAGGCAGGCAGAGCTCCTATATTTTGTTCCCAGAAGCACCTATATGACTTGAAGTGTGTTAGTCCCATCACACACACAGAGCTATATTTTGTTCCCAGAAGCACCTATAGGACTTGAAGTGTGTTAGTCCCATCACACACACAGAGCTATATTTTGTTCCCAGAAGCACCTATAGGACTTGAAATGTGTTAGTCCCATCACACACACAGAGCTATATTTTGTTCCCAGAGGCACCTATAGGACTTGAAGTGTGTTAGTCCCATTACACACACAGAGCTATATTTTGTTCCCAGAAGCACCTATAGGACTTGAAGTGTGTTAGTCCCATCACACACACAGAGCTATATTTTGTTCCCAGAAGCACCTATAGGACTTGAAGTGTGTTAGTCCCATCACACACACAGAGCTATATTTTGTTCCCAGAAGCACCTATAGGACTTGAAGTGTGTTAGTCCCATCACACACACAGAGCTATATTTTGTTCCCAGAAGCACCTATAGGACTTGAAGTGTGTTAGTCCCATCACACACACAGAGCTATATTTTCTTCCCAGAAGCACCTATAGGACTTGAAGTGTGTTAGTCCCATCACACAGACCTTATTTCCTTCCCAGAAGCACCTATAGGACTTGAAGTGTGTTAGTCCCATCACACACACAGAGCTATATTTTGTTCCCAGAAGCACCTATAGGACTTGAAGTGTGTTAGTCCCATCACACACACCGAGCTATATTTTCTTCCCAGAAGCACCTATAGGACTTGAAGTGTGTTAGTCCCATCACACAGACCTTTATTTCCTTCCCAGAAGCACCTATAGGACTTGAAGTGTGTTAGTCCCATCACACACACAGAGCTATATTTTGTTCCCAGAGGCACCTATAGGACTTGAAGTGTGTTAGTCCCATCACACACACAGAGCTATATTTTGTTCCCAGAAGCACCTATAGGACTTGAAGTGTGTTAGTCCCATCACACACACAGAGCTATATTTTCTTCCCAGAAGCACCTATAGGACTTGAAGTGTGTTAGTCCCATCACACACACAGAGCTATATTTTCTTCCCAGAAGCACCTATAGGACTTGATGTGTTAGTCCCATCACACAGAGCTTTATTTCCTTCCCAGAAGCACCTATAGGACTTGAAGTGTGTTAGTTAGTCCCATCACACACACAGAGCTATATTTTGTTCCCAGAAGCACCTATAGGACTTGAAGTGTGTTAGTCCCATCACACACACAGAGCTATATTTTGTTCCCAGAGGCACCTATAGGACTTGAAGTGTGTTAGTCCCATTACACACACAGAGCTATATTTTCTTCCCAGAAGCACCTATAGGACTTGAAGTGTGTTAGTCCCATCACACACACAGAGCTATATTTTGTTCCCAGAAGCACCTATAGGACTTGAAGTGTGTTAGTCCCATCACACACACAGAGCTATATTTTGTTCCCAGAAGCACCTATAGGACTTGAAGTGTGTTAGTCCCATCACACACACAGAGCTATATTTTGTTCCCAGAAGCACCTATAGGACTTGAAGTGTGTTAGTCCCATCACACACACAGAGCTATATTTTCTTCCCAGAAGCACCTATAGGACTTGAAGTGTGTTAGTCCCATCACACAGACCTTTATTTCCTTCCCAGAAGCACCTATAGGACTTGAAGTGTGTTAGTCCCATCACACACACAGAGCTATATTTTGTTCCCAGAGGCACCTATAGGACTTGAAGTGTGTTAGTCCCATTACACACACAGAGCTATATTTTCTTCCCAGAAGCACCTATAGGACTTGAAGTGTGTTAGTCCCATCACACACACAGAGCTATATTTTGTTCCCAGAAGCACCTATAGGACTTGAAGTGTGTTAGTCACATCACACACACAGAGCTATATTTTCTTCCCAGAAGCACCTATAGGACTTGAAGTGTGTTAGTCCCATCACACACACAGAGCTATATTTTGTTCCCAGAAGCACCTATAGGACTTGAAGTGTGTTAGTGGCATCACACAGAGCTCCTCTATTTTCTTTGCAGAAGCACCCATAGGACTTCTAGTGTGTTAGTGGCATCACACAGAGCTCCTATATATTCTTCTCAGCAGCACCCACAGGACTTCTAGTGTGTTAGTGGCATCACACAGAGCTCCTCTATTTTCTTTGCAGAAGCACCCACAGGACTTCTAGTGTGTTAGTGGCATCACACAGAGCTCCTCTATTTTCTTTGCAGAAGCACCCATAGGACTTCTAGTGTGTTAGTGGCATCACACAGAGCTCCTATATATTCTTCTCAGCAGCACCCACAGGACTTCTAGTGTGTTAGTGGCATCACACAGAGCTCCTATATATTCTTCTCAGCAGCACCCACAGGACTTCTAGTGTGTTAGTGGCATCACACAGAGCTCCTCTATTTTCTTTGCATAAGCACCCACAGGACTTCTAGTGTGTTAGTGGCATCACACAGAGCTCCTCTATTTTCTTTGCATAAGCACCCACAGGACTTCTAGTGTGTTAGTGGCATCACACAGAGCTCCTCTATTTTCTTTGCAGAAGCACCCATAGGACTTCTAGTGTGTTAGTGGCATCACACAGAGCTCCTATATATTCTTCTCAGCAGCACCCACAGGACTTCTAGTGTGTTAGTGGCATCACACAGAGCTCCTCTATTTTCTTTGCAGAAGCACCCACAGGACTTCTAGTGTGTTAGTGGCATCACACAGAGCTCCTCTATTTTCTTTGCAGAAGCACCCATAGGACTTCTAGTGTGTTAGTGGCATCACACAGAGCTCCTATATATTCTTCTCAGCAGCACCCACAGGACTTCTAGTGTGTTAGTGGCATCACACAGAGCTCCTCTATTTTCTTTGCATAAGCACCCACAGGACTTCTAGTGTGTTAGTGGCATCACACAGAGCTCCTCTATTTTCTTTGCAGAAGCACCCATAGGACTTCTAGTGTGTTAGTGGCATCACACAGAGCTCCTATATATTCTTCTCAGCAGCACCCACAGGACTTCTAGTGTGTTAGTGGCATCACACAGAGCTCCTCTATTTTCTTTGCATAAGCACCCACAGGACTTCTAGTGTGTTAGTGGCATCACACAGAGCTCCTCTATTTTCTTTGCAGAAGCACCCATAGGACTTCTAGTGTGTTAGTGGCATCACACAGAGCTCCTATATATTCTTCTCAGCAGCACCCACAGGACTTCTAGTGTGTTAGTGGCATCACACAGAGCTCCTCTATTTTCTTTGCAGAAGCACCCATAGGACTTCTAGTGTGTTAGTGGCATCACACAGAGCTCCTATATATTCTTCTCAGCAGCACCCACAGGACTACCGACTACAATGGCTGGAAGACCGCCAAGGGGAGGCAGAGCGTGCAGAGCCAAGAACACAGGGCAGGCAGGCTCTGTTTCTAGTGGACGTGGCCGTGGACGTGGACGTGGTCGTGCATCGTCATCAGCACGTGGCCATGGGACACGCGCGTCTTTGTTTTCGGCAGCTGGACATGTGGAGCCGCATCATGCTGAAGGCTTGGTAGAATGGATGACCAAGCCCTCCTCATCCTCCTCATCCTCTCTCACCCAGGCTCAGGGTACTGACAGAGCATCATCAGCCACCCCTTCCCTAGACCCACCATGTCCTCCTGAGGAGTCCCCCGAACTCTTTGAGCACAGTGTTGGGTACATGCTCCAGGAGGATGCCCAACGATTCGAAGGCTCGGATGACGATACCCAGCTTGAGGAATCTGGCAGTACTGTTCCACCAGCTGCAGCTTACTGCCAGGTTTGCTCTAGTGGTGAAGAGGGAGGGGATGATGAGGTCACTGACTCCACGTGGGTGCCTCAAGGGAGAGAGGATGAGGAGGAGGACGAGGAGGAGGAGGATGCGGCGTCACATGTCCAACGAGGCAGGATGCCCCCTGGAGGCCAGGTAGAGGCCAGCACAGCAACTGTACAACACCGCAGAGCTCCGCCTGTGCAGGGCGCTGCCTCTGCACGTTATCAGAAAAGTTCTTTGGTGTGGGCCTTTTTTGAGACGAGTGCAGCAGATCGCACCACTGCTATTTGCAATATTTGTCTCAAGCGTATCTCGCGTGGCCAAAACATCAGCCGCTTGGGCACGACAAGCATGACCAGACATATGGCGACCTGCCATGCAGCTCGTTGGCAGGCACATATAAAAGACCCACACCAAAGAACTAAGCGGACCTCTCCTTGCTCCTCCTCAGCTGGGATCTCCATCCCCACTACACCTTCAGTCCTCTCTGAAAGCTGCTCTGAGAGGACTGAAGGTGTAGAATTAGGTGTGTCACAACCAAGTACTTGCAGTACACCGACGTCCGATTGCAGCAGGCAAATTTCCCTGCCCCAGCTGCTGGACCGTAGAAAGAAGTACACTCCCAGCCATCCACATGCCCAGCGGTTGAATGCTAGCCTTGCTAAATTGCTAGCACTTCAACTGCTGCCTTTTCAGTTGGTAGACTCGGCCCCTTCCGTGAGTTTGTTCAATGTGCGGTTCCTCAGTGGCAGGTTCCCAAACGCCACTTTTTCTCGCGGAAGGCGATTCCGTCTCTCTACCAGCATGTGGAGGGCAATGTCCATGCCTCGCTGGACAGGGCGGTCAGCGGTAAGGTGCATTACCGCTGACTCATGGTCCAGCAGGCATGGACAGGGACGGTACCTTTCTTTCACGGCCCATTGGGTCACTCTATTGGCAGCTGGGAGGGATGCAGGACAAGGTGCAGTAGTGTTGGAGGTTGTTCTGCCACCACGCCTCCAAAACGCGACTACTGCTACTGGTTGTGACACACCTCTCTCCTCCACCCCCTCCTCTTCTTCTTCCTCCAGTGCTCTGTCCTTGGAACCAGCGGTGCTCCGTAGGCGTACAAGGGGCTACGCAAGTACGCAGGCAAAAAGATGCCATGCCGTGCTTGCGCTGGTGTGTTTGGGGGACAGGAGCCACACTGGGCCAGAGGTTCTGGCAGCTCTGCAGGGGCAGGCCGAGAGGTGGTTGACGCCACGTCAGCTTAAGCCAGGAATGGTCGTTTCTGACAATGGCACCAACCTCCTCTCCGCCCTGCGACAGGGGCAGCTCACCCATGTGCCCTGCATGGCTCACGTCCTCAACCTGGTGTGCAGCGGTTCTTGGGCAGGTTCCCAGGCTTACAGGATGTCCTGAGGCAGGCCAGGAAAGTCTGTGTGCATTTCCGCCGATCTTATAATGCCAGTGCTCGGCTGACTGAGCTGCAAAAGGAGCTGAACCTGCCCAAGAACCGCCTAATATGTGACATGCCCACCAGGTGGAACTCAACGTTGGCCATGCTGCAGCGACTGCACACGCAGCAGAGGGCCATCAATGAGTACCTTTGCGACTACGGCACCAGGACAGGGTCAGGGGAGCTTGTTTTTTTTTCCCCACGTCAGTGGAGCATGATCAGGGATGCATGCACTGTCCTCTCACCATTTGAGGAGGCCACGAGGATGGTGAGCAGTGACAGTGCATGCATCAGTGACACTGTCCCTCTTGTCCACCTGTTGGAGCATACGCTGCGTGGGATAATGGACAGGGCACTTGAGGCAGAACAGAGGCAGGAAGAGGAGGACTTCCTTGCCTCTCAAGGCCCCCTTTATCCGGACAGTGTTCCTTCTGTCCCACCCATCACACAGGAAGAGGATGAGGAGGAGGAGGAGGAGGAGGAGGATTGTGTGAGCATGGAGGTGGAGCCTGGCACTCAGCATCAGCAGCAGCAGTCTTTTAGGGATGATGTACAGTCCCAACAAACCAGTGGACTTGTACGTGGCTGGGAGGAGGTGGCTGGCGATCATGTCATCCTCAGTGACCCAGAAGACTCCGGACCGAATGCCTCAGCTAACCTACGCTGCATGGCCTCCCTGATCCTGCAAAGCCTGCGGAAGGATCCTCGTGTTCTTCGGATCAAGGAGAGGGACCATTACTGGCTGGCCACTCTCCTTGATCCGCGGTACAAGGGTAAGGTTGCGGACCTTATCTTGCCGTCGCAGAGGGAGCAGAGGATGAGACATCTCAGGGAGGCCTTGCAGAAAGGTCTGTGCAACGCGTTCCCAGAAACTGGGAGGCTACAAACTCCTGGTCCTGGGCGACGAGTTGCTGAGGCTTCGGTCAGTGGCAGAAGGAGCGGTGGGGAAGGTGGACGTCTGACCGATGCGTTCAGACAATTTTTTAGTCCGCAGCCCCAAGGTATGATCGGTTCCAGCAACCATCGCCAGCGTCTGATATACATGGTGCAGGAATACCTTGGGGCAAGGTCAGACTTGGACACCTTTCCCACCGAAAATCCTCTGGCTTACTGGGTCCTGAGGATGGATCACTGGCCAGAGCTTGCACAGTATGCAATTGAGCTACTGGCCTGTCCTGCCTCCAGCGTTCTTTCCGAACGCACATTCAGTGCTGCTGGAGGATTTGTGACTGATCATAGGGTGCGCCTGTCCACCGCCTCGGTTGATCGACTGACATTCATCAAAATGAATCAGTCTTGGATCACCACCAGCTACCAGGCACCTGAGGCGGATATAACCGAATAATTTTTAATGTCACATCCCTTCAAGACTGCCTATGCTGATGCTGAGTGACTGTCCTCTTATGTTCACTGACTATCCTCTTCCTCCTCCTCAATGATCCATGCCACCACACCAGTGCCTAAGGCACAATTTTTCAGCCCCTGTTTAACAGGGGCGTGTACTTCCAATTTTTTTAAAAAATGCTTCGCAACACGTGTGACTGCTGTGCTCCAAGTACAGTATCTGTGAGGGCCGGTTGCAGTGTTGTGGCACCAGCACCAGTGCCTAAGGCACAATTTTTCAGCCCCTGTTTAACAGGGGCGGGTACTTACAATTTTTTAAAAAAATGCTTCGCAACACGTGTGACTGCTGTGCTCCAAGTACAGTATCTGTGAGGGCCGGGTTGCAGTGTTGTGGCACCAGCACCAGTGCCTAAGGCACAATTTTTCAGCCCCTGTTTAACAGGGGCGGGTACTTACAATTTTTAAAAAAATGCTTCGCAACACCTGTGACTGCTGTGCTCCAAGTACAGTATCTGTGAGGGCCGGGTTGCAGTGTTGTGGCACCAGCACCAGTGCCTAAGGCACAATTTTTCAGCCCCTGTTTAACAGGGGCGGGTACTTACAATTTTTTAAAAAAAATGCTTATCAACACGTGTGACTGCTGTGCTCCAAGTACAGTATCTGTGAGGGCCGGGTTGCAGTGTTGTGGCACCAGCACCAGTGCCTAAGGCACAATTTTTCAGCCCCTGTTTAACAGGGGCGGGTACTTACAATTTTTTAAAAAAATGCTTCGCAACACGTGTGACTGCTGTGCTCCAAGTACAGTATCTGTGAGGGCCGGGTTGCAGTGTTGTGGCACCAGCACCAGTGCCTAAGGCACAATTTTTCAGCCCCTGTTTAACAGGGGCGGGTACTTACAATTTTTTTAAAAAATGCTTCGCAACACGTGTGACTGCTGTGCTCCAAGTACAGTATCTGTGAGGGCCGGGTTGCAGTGTTGTGGCACCAGCACCAGTGCCTAAGGCACAATTTTCAGCCCCTGTTTAACAGGGGCGGGTACTTACAATTTTTTTAAAAAATGCTTCGCAACACGTGTGACTGCTGTGCTCCAAGTACAGTATCTGTGAGGGCCGGGTTGCAGTGTTGTGGCACCAGCACCAGTGCCTAAGGCACAATTTTTCAGCCCCTGTTTAACAGGGGCGGGTACTTACAATTTTTTAAAAAAATGCTTCGCAACACGTGTGACTGCTGTGCTCCAAGTACAGTATCTGTGAGGGCCGGGTTGCAGTGTTGTGGCACCAGCACCAGTGCCTAAGGCACAATTTTTCAGCCCTGTTTAACAGGGGCGTGTACTTCCAATTTTTTAAAAAAATGCTTCGCAACACGTGTGACTGCTGTGCTCCAAGTACAGTATCTGTGAGGGCCGGTTGCAGTGTTGTGGCACCAGCACCAGTGCCTAAGGCACAATTTTCAGCCCCTGTTTAACAGGGGCGGGTACTTACAATTTTTAAAAAAAATGCTTCGCAACACGTGTGACTGCTGTGCTCCAAGTACAGTATCTGTGAGGGCCGGGTTGCAGTGTTGTGGCACCAGCACCAGTGCCTAAGGCACAATTTTTCAGCCCCTGTTTAACAGGGGCGGGTACTTCCAATTTTTTAAAAAATGCTTCGCAACACGTGTGACTGCTGTGCTCCAAGTACAGTCTCTGTGAGGGGTTGCAGTGTTGTGGCACCAGCACCAGTGCCTAAGGCACAATTTTTCAGCCCCTGTTTAACAGGGGCGGGTAATTACAAATCTTGATCTAATAGTTCACAGCAGGGCCCATTCCTGCGCCCACCAAGAGTAACTATGAGGGCCTGCAGTCTTGTGGCAACACCGTCCACCACCACCGCCAAAGGCCCAATTTTTCTGCCCTGTTCATCAGGTGCTTGCAATTACAAATCTTGATCTAATAACTCACAACAGGGCCCATTCCTGCGCCCACCAAGAGTAACTGTGAGGGCCTACAGTCTTGTGGCAACACCGTCCACCACCACCGCCAAAGGCCCAATTTTTCTGCCCTGTTCATCAGGTGCTTGCAATTACAAATCTTGATCTAATAACTCACAGCAGGGCCCATTCCTGCGCCCACCAAGAGTAACTATGAGGGCCTACAGTCTTGTGGCAACACCGTCCACCACCACCGCCAAAGGCCCAATTTTTCTGCCCTGTTCATCAGGTGCTTGCAATTACAAATCTTGATCTAATAACTCACAGCAGGGCCCATTCCTGCGCCCACCAAGAGTAACTGTGAGAGCTTACAGTCTTGTGGCAACACCGTCCACCACCACCACCACCCCCAATTTTTCTGCCCTGTTCAACAGGTGCATGCAATTACAAATCTTGATCTATTAACTCATAGCAGGGCCCATTCCTGTGCCCACCAGTCTTGTGGCTACACCAACATCTAATAGGGCAAATTTCTGCAGAGTATATACGCCAGGCCCCTACTTTCAAACATCCAACTTACAAACGACTCCTACTTGCAAATGGAAAGAGAAAACAGGAAGTGAGAGGAAATCTACCCCTAGGAAGGGAAATTCTATCCTGTTAGATTTAATTTGGGAAAAAGGTATCTCCTCTCTACTGATACTTTATCACCAATCCTTGTTTCAATTAAAACCCCACTTTTCCAAAAACATTTGTCATTGGGACGGAAAGTGAGGTGACATGTTCTGAACAGATGTGCAAAGACAGCAAATGTTACAGGGGTGATAACCCCTCCCTATGTTCTCCAAAAAGCTTAAAAATAGATTTTTTTGGGATGGAGCTACACTTCATAATGTACCTGTTCAGATTCTACTTAAGAACAAACCTAAAGCCGCAAGTGGTTTTAAATGGCTTCTTTTTTTCCTTTACAAATGTCATTTTGTGCAAGGACAGTTCTAAACACGGGAAACACATGCCACTTCACAGGCATACTTTAGACACCCCCCAGGTACCATATTTAAAGGAAAATTTCACTTTTTTTTTTTCACTTTATGCATCATTAAAATGACTGCTCCCGAAAAAACGTTAGTTTTTAAAAGTTATTTTTGCATTGATATATGTCCCCTGGGGCAGGACCCGGGTCCCCAAACCTGTTTTATGACATTAACATGCATATTGGCCGTTGTAATTAGCACTTTTGATTTCGAACGTTCGCGTCCATTATAACGTATAGGGTTCGAAAATTCGCGCGAACTTTCGGTCCGTTCGAAGGTTCTGGTTCGAACCGAACCCGGGGGTGTTCGGCTCATCCCTACTGCTGAAGTGTCAATGAACAGAGCTGTTGGAAGGGTGACAACATTGTAGTAAATTTACAGAGCCTGTCAGGGAATTGTCATGCTTTGCTAGGAACCCATTTATGATAAGTTTGACTGGCAGGATCAGCATGTATTTAAATTATTCTTTTTTAGTCACTATTCATAGTTACAATTTGCATGTAATATTTAAAGTAAATTGTATGTATTGTCAGCCTTTTCAGTGTTATATTGCTGTTTATTTGAATGATAAACATAATGTGGTTGATTTACTAAAAGCAACTAGACTGTATTTTCACTTTGCATTATAAATATGGTGAAATTTCACTTTGAAAAGAAGCATGTGTAAGAAATGTAAAAAAAAAGAAACAAAAAAAAAACTGTATTTTTGCATTGGATGATGGAACTTCATCACTTATCTAAGGGACGATCTCCCTAAAAAGTGAACAGCGTGTTTGCCTTTTGTAAATTAACACCACCGATTGTGAATGTTTAAACCATCAGTAGATCTGTGTAATAGAATTTTTTTTCAAAGATTATTTATTTTTACAACTAAATGAACACTTCATTTCATCAATTTTATCTGGAAGATCACAACAAAAAAAAAATATTTTGGAAGAACAACTTTGCAATCAGCAGTCTAGCCTTGCAAGTCAACACGTTCACAATTTTTCCCATTTTTCCCATTTGTGATAAATTCCCAAATAATAGGAAACTGCAGTATATGAAACTAGATAATCTACATTTCAAGATGGGTCTCTAATTTTCCAAATAAACTAACAGGCAATCTAGGGAGAATGCTGGGAGCAGCTTAATTTATATTGATCCCAGGCTTATATTTAGATTTTATGCTGCTTTCTCACATAATGAATGATGATATAACTAATTACATTCAACTTGATTTGTTCTGTAGTGTTGAAAACATCATGTTACTAATCCAAACAGATTTTTCATTTTTAATGAGTTTCAGGAATATACCCCCTGCATTTATAGCTACACAGGAAACTCAGTCACCCTAATTTAATAACCATGGGATTTGCCAAGGCAGATGTTGATTGCTCAGGAATGTGGGGAGAAGTTAGAAAGTTTGGAAGCCATCCTATTTAATTACATAATCTAATAACCATTATGCCATGAAGTCTGGAACATTTGTCGTCACATTCCTGCACTAGTTACAAGGTGTAAATTCCAAAATAAATGACAATTTATCTGTGAAGGTTCTCAGTAGTCACAAAAGCTGTCATTGTACAGTTATTAGCAGTTGGTTGTATTCACCTAGACAAGTTCTAATGCAAACGAAGAAGCTGCTTGGTTGAAAAGTGAAATGCCTTCAACATTACAGAATAAGTTCAGTTGAGTGTGAACTACTTCTAGCTATACTACTACTTTTGTAAACTGTTATTTTTACAAAAATTACTGCAAAAATTCGCTTTTTGGTGGAGTTTGCTGTTTTTTTAAATTTTTTATAGGCACAGCTATATTACTTTTGTACAGACTATAGATGATATTTCAAGCTTGATCCACTGCAAAGAACTTGGAAGAAATTAGAAATCAGAACAAACTTTTAAATAATTAAGTGTAATAATAGGCAGTGAATAATGCATACACTGCAAATAATTGAAATAATTGTACTCAAATAAATTCTAAATGCATAAATATAAATTAAAAATAATTGGGGGGGGGGGGGGCTTTTGTTCTCTGTATACAGTACAAACTAGTTAAGCTATACTACAACTCGATTTAACCTTAGATACTCAGTTATCAAAATGGTGTTGTTACTGTTTCTTCCTTACTATGACATTTTCAGCTTTGGAAAAACACCCTACCTTTATTTCCTATAATTGCAAGGGACTGAATACTCCTGAAAAGAGGACAGCTTTGCTACATGAGTTAAAAAAAAGTTTGATCCGATGTGGTCTTTTTGCAAGAAACACATTTTAGATCACAACATATCCCTACCCTTGCAAACACATATTTTGTGAAGACGTTCCATGCAAACAACCCAACTTTTACACCTTAGGTGAATGGGTAGGGGTACATCGTACCCCATACTCATTCACATAGGGTGGGGGGCCGGGATCTGGGGGCCCCCTTATTAAAGTGGGCTCCCGGATTCCGACAAGCCCCCGGCCCGCAGACCCCGACAACCAACGGCCAGGGTTGTCGGAAAGAGGCCCTTGTCCTCATCAACATGGGGACAAGGTGCTTTGGGGTGGGGGGGCCACACGGCCCCCCTTTCCCCAGGGCACCACCCATGTTGAGGGCTCGCGGCCTGGTACAGCTCAGGAGGGGGGGGGGGGGCGCTCGCTCGTCCCCACCCCTTTCCTGGCCGGCCGGGCTGCATGCTCGGATAAGGGTCTGAGATGGATTTGGGGGGGCCCCTACGTGTTTTTTTCGGCGTAGGGATTCCCTTTAAATCCATACCAGGTGACGGGGCTAGCGCGCGGCGGCATTCACTGCCTTCGCTAGCCCCGTCTACCTGAAGTCACGTTCTAAATGAACGGACTTTCCGATGATCGGCAAGTCCGTTCATTTCCAAAAGTCTGGCGGACAAGCATACAGACCGCGGGATTGTCCGCCGGACTGCCGAGTCCAGCGGACAATTTTAAAACAAAACGTAAAACTTAGTCCGCCGGACTTTTGGCGGGAAAAAGTCAGCCGGCGCCCACACATGGGCGGATTGTCCGGTGGACTCCAGTCCGGCGGACATTCCCGCGGGAAAGTCTGATCGTGTGTATGGGGCATAACTGAAAAATATTGATGACCCCATTCTTTATGCATGGAGGTAGTGGTGCCTAGTAAAGCACATGTTAAACAGTGCTGTATAGCACATGTAAATGTGAGTTTTTTTATATTGGTTTTAAAAAGTTTCATGCTATGCAAGCCTCTTCTCTCTTCTTTCCTGAGTTACCACTGAAAGAAGAGCCTGCACATTACATGAGGAAAAAGGGGCAAAGAGAGCAAAGAGAGTGTGAATTCAGCTAAAACTTAATTTTGACCAACTTAGAGATAAATGGTCAACACCATCTGTTCAGTGCTTGTCCTTTAGGGCATGGGTGCTCAATCTGTGGCCCTCCAGCTGTTGCGAAACTACAAGTCCCATCATGCCTCTGCCTTTGGGGGTCATGCTTGTAACTGTCCGTGGCTTGCAATGCCTCTTGGGACTTGTAGTTCCGCAACAGCTGGAGGGCCACAGGCTGAGCACCCATGCCTTAGGGTGTGCATTGTGGGGACAAATTCATGAAACTGGTGGAAGCAATAGAGGCGTTATTGGAATTAAACACATTTTGCACTGAGTACATTATTTCAAAGGGCATGGTCTTTTTTGCACTTATATTTGGTTGCTTGATGGTTAAAACACTTTATATACATAGTTAGTATTTATTAAAGGTATACTAAAGGTTTGTTTTTTATTTTTTTTTTAAAACAAACATGTCATACTTACCTCCACTGTGCAGTTCGTTTTGCACAGAGTGGCCCCAATCGTTGTCTTCTGGGGTCCCATGGCAGCTCTCGCTGCTCCTCCCCGCAAGAGCTAACCCCCTCTGGGAAGCTCTCTCCTGAGGGGGTTACCTTGCGGGCATGCTCCTGTGTGATACACTTGGCGGCCATAGCCGCCGAGTGTATGACTCGGCCCTGCCCCCGGTGCGCCGCATCATTGATTTGATTGACAGCAGTGGGAGCCAATGGCTGTGCTGCTATCAATCATCCAATGAAGAGCCAGATAAAGCTCGGGGAAAGCAACGCGGGATCGCGCCCAAGGAGATTTGGGTCTCAGGTAAGTAAAACGGGGGCTTGGGGGGGGCGGTGAATGCAAGGTGTTTTTTCATCTTAATGCATAGAATGCATTAAGGTGAAAAAACAGGAAGCTTTACAACCCCTTTAATTTTGAGAACACTAGGAGCGCTGGGCTATACACTTACAGCAAATCTATTTAATTTCTAAAGTATCAGTTTTATCAGACCTGCCGTTTATTTTCAGAAAGCTAAACATTGGTTCAAACTCCAATAAATAGAAGAATGAAAATCCCTTATTTTGTAATACCATCAAGCAATTTAATGGGTACAAATAAAATGAGATCAAATAAATGTGTAATCATAAAACAGGAAGCTATAAACACAGTAGAAAACTGTGTATCAAGAAAAAGAAAAAATAAATTGAGTAACGATATGAAGATAGAGATAACCATAAACCGGGAAATGTACACAGTTAAAATGGCAAAACTCAGTAACTTGCTTTGTTATATGGTATGATACTTGTAATAAAGTGTATAGTAAGTTACATGAATTCATAATATACTGTATGTTTATAACTGGTAATGTTGTCATTTTTTAGACAGCGTAATATAAAAATATACATTTGGTGGTACTGTCACAAAAACATACCAAAACCATGAAGAAGTGTGGAAAATATGTGCAGGTAGTTTTTCCCAAAGAAAACAGTGAACAAGCAATAGCCCAATATAATTTGGTCTGCTTGACTCAAACAGGAATTTACAATGTATTATAGACTTCTTTACTGTAAATGTACTTAGTAGTCACTTTACTGTCTGTAGCCCCTGCCAAGGGTCACACTCAATTGCTCTAATAGCAGTCTTGAAATGAGCACTTATAAAATTGAGCTGAGACTTAAGTATTTCTTATTCTTCACAGGTATCTTGCATTTCAGCTGTAATGATACAGAGGGTTATAGTTGTTTTGTAACATGCAGGTTTGCCTTTAAGTAGATGTAAACTCTAAATGACATATGGTTTGCTAAAGCAAACTGTGTATAAGAAGCAACTCTAATTTATTCTAATAAGAAATATCGTTTTCACTATTTATTTATCTTTGGTTGCATTTCACTGTTGCAGATTTCTTGCAGCCTCTTTGGATTCCTTCCTGTCTACATGTATGCAATGCAGAGACAGGTGCATGACATTTTACAGGGTTTCCTGATAGTGACAATATTAGATTGTGCCCTCATAATGTATGCTAAAATGGTCACTGTTATGCCGCGTACACACGATCGCACATTGATCGGTCATTCCGACAACAAAATCCATGGATTTTTTCCAAAGGATGTTGGCTCAAACTTGTCTTGCATACACACGGTCACACAAAGTTGGCCGGAAATTGCGAACGTCAAGAACGCGGTGACGTGTACATGTACGACGAGCCGAGAAAAATTAAGTTCAGTAGCCAGTGCAGCTCTTCTGATTGATTCCGAGCATGCGTGGAAATTTGTGTACACACGATCGGAATTTACGGCAATGGATTTTGTTGTCGGAAAATTTGAGAACCAGATGTCAAATTTTGTGCGAAGGAAATTCCGATGGAAAACGTCTGATGGAGGCAACACACAGTCGGAATTTCCGGCAAAAAGCTCCCATTGAACATTTTCCATGGGAAAATCTGACCGTGTGTATGGGGGGCATTAGTTTACATCAGGGGTCTCAAACTGGTGGCCCTCCAGCTCTTGTGAAACTACACCATGAGGCATTGCAAGGCTGACAGTTACAAGCATGACTCCCACAGGCAGAGGCATGATGGGACTTGTAGTTTCACAACAGCTGGAGGGCCGCCAGTTTGAGACCCCTGGTTTACATGGAAGGCCTACGTGGTAAAACAGGGATACAATAGGGAGACTACCAGTTTTGCCACACTATAAAAGGAAGTGCCTGGACTTTCATGTCTGGATCACCAGATATAATTTTAATAAAAACTACAGGTTTAAAAATTAGAAACAATTTTTGAAATGACAACTTAAAGCCTACATGACATTTTAGTGATTATGTTTACATAACTTCTAAATTTTAGTTTAAAACATTACAAAATTACCAAATAATGTTCCCAAAGCATATTCCTGTGTGTCCTCACTTTCTCCACCATGCTATTTGGGAAATAAGCCACTATATACATGAATGGATAAATGCAGCTGCAATATGTGCAACACAATTTATTTTATCCCTAGTTTACTAGACAGTACACTTCAAGCATCATAACCCCATGGCTATTTCATAATTCCTGTAAAGGCTAAAGGCTTACATTAGTGACATTTAAGCAAGCCATTGACTTGCAAATGAAAATGTCACATTTCAGAAGAGTAAATCAAAGGGCATTTAATATGATTTTTTTAGGCACTGACTTAATCTTATATATATCAGTCTTTCTTATTAGACTGACTACCATTATATTTCATGAATATCAGTACAGAAAACACTGCAAATATAGATTTTAAAAGCGGAGAATGGTTGTATACAAAGTAGTAAACTGTATTTTCCAATAGCACCCATAAAAAGTAGGAGCTTTGCACTACAAAACAATCCACTTTAAAAAATGACTTTATCTGAATAAACAACAAGGCCACATACTCAACAAATGTTCTAACGTGTAAACTGTAAACTCACATCACCCAGATTTAATTTTGTTTCTATAGTCAGACAATAGATTATTAAATGCCATTGCTTTTGGTTACTATAATTGACATTGCTATTTGCTCTAATTGAATGATTTTCTTTCTATCAGTGTAGGAAAGGCTTTCCAGAATAAGCACTGCCTTCATTGCCCAAACGCAGGCTGGGGGTTGGAGGTGAACAGGTTGTATTGCTTAAGTAGAGTAGAGAAAACTCAGGTCACCATTTTGACTTTGCTGTCTGCTCAGTCTATGTACATCTCAGGAGTGGATGGACAGAAATAAAAAGCCTTTTGCAGGTAAGACAGTAATGGTATTTTATTGATATATCCATTTATTTACCTGCAATTGAGAAGTAATACCCCATACACACGATCAGAAATTCTGCCAGCAAAAGTCTGATTGTGAGCTTTTGGTTAGAAATTCCGACTGTGTGTATGCGCCATCTGACTTTTGCTGGCAGAATTCCAGCCAGCAAAAGATTGAGAGCATGTTCTCTATTTTTCGGTCGGAAAAAGTTCCGATCGGAAATTCTGATCGTCTGTAAAAATTCCGGCGCGCAAAATTCCTACGCATGCTCGGAAACAATTCGGCCCATGCTCAGAAGCATTGAACTTCATTTTCTCGGCTCATCATTGTGTTGTACGTCACCGCGTTCTTGGTGGTCGAAAGTTCAGAGAAGTTTTGTGTGACCGCGTGTATGCAAGCCAAGCTTGAACGGAATTCCGTCGGAAAAACCATCCAAGATTTTTCTGATGGAAATGCCGCTCGTGTGTACACAGTATAAGCCTGTAGTTGAGAATTTGGTGTACTATTTGGTTCACACCTATATTCAGACATTATAAAATAGTGGGTCCATTGTGGTAGCTAAATTTCTCGAATTATCACCAATATTGTGGAAATTACTTTCAGAGAAACTATTTACAGTATATACTCATTAATCGGAGATTATGCTATTTTGTTAATGTTTCCAAAAAGTAATGAAGGACGGGTTGGGGTTCATGAAATTCATAGCAAAAAAGGTGGAACATAACTGATGCAACTTACTTAGAATACATGCAACTTTTAGAAAGTGTTCATAAATGTAATACAGCAAATATGTACAGAGCGCTCCAGTATGTAAGTAGATTCTTTTTACAAAAAGTAAATTACAATCAGTTACATATAAGCGCAACTGGAAAAAGTCAGTTTTAACCAAGTGTTTTATTAGAGGTAAAAGTACAGTTTCATTAATGCTTTAGTCACCCAATTTTCTTGTCATCTTTTAAAGTCAGTTTGCCTGGGAGATGCCATGACCCTGCCTGTGCAGTGGCAGATCTGTGTCATATATACAGCCTACTAAAGCAAAACTGACATTTACAAAGAAAAAAGTGTGTTTAACCACTTGCCGGCCCTATAACTTGCATATACTGTACTGCAGAAAGGTAGCACTTCTGTGCCAGATCATGTACCTAGTACATAATCCAACATTTCTGAGTAGGGTGCATGCACACCTGCATCCCACTCCTGATGTGATTATACACAGCGGGACCTGATCTGCGGGTACCACAGACTCAATGTTTGCCAGCACACGTGGATCCCGTGTCTCTGCAAGGCAGGGACTAGGATTCATGTCTTCCCCTAGTAAAAGCACCTCCTAAAGTACACTAAAACACTGGCTAGGACCGCAGTTAACCCTTTGATCACCCCTGATGTTTAACTTCTTAACAGCCAGTGTCATTAGTACTGTGACAGTACTGTGACTGATCACTGTATTTGTGTCACTGGTCCCCAAAAAGTGTCAAAAGTGTCAGTTAGTGTCCACGGCAATATCGCAGGCCCGCTATAAGTCGCTATTCGCCACTATTGCTAGTAAAATAAACATATTCCACAGTTTGTAGACGCTATAAACTTTTGCGCAAACCAACCAATGTACACTTATTGGGATTTTTTTACCTAAAATATGTAGCAGAATACAGATTGGTCTGAATTGATAAAGAAATTCAATTGTTTGGATGTGTTTTGTAGCAGAAAGTAAAAAATGGTGATTTTTTTTTTCAAAATTATCTGCCTTTTTTTTTGTTTATAATGCAAAAAATAAAAACCTCAGAGGTGACCAAATACCACCAAAAGAAAGTTCTATTTGTGGGGAAAAAAGGACATACATTTTATTTGGGTACATCATTGCATGATTGTGCAATTGTCAGTTAAAATAACGCAGTGTCATATCGCAAAAAATGGGCTGGTCATGCAGGGGGTTAAATATTCTGGAGGTCAAGTTGTTAAAGTGATATTAAACCTTAAATTTTTATTAAAAAAAAATAATAAACATGTTATACTTACCTGCTCTGTGCAATGGTTTTAGACGTAGCAGCCCCAATCCTCCTCTTCTCAGGTCCCCCGGTGGTGCTCTGAGCTCCTCTTCCATGCTGAGTGCCCCCATAGCAAGTGTGCTTGCTCCCGAGCCACCTCTGTGTATCTATGGTACACAGAGAGCAGGGCTCAGTCCACTCCCTCCTCTCTTGCTTCAGCTCTCAGGCACATCACTGAATCGTGATTGGGCTCAGATAAGTATTGAGTGAGTGGGCTCTGGAAGGAAGCTCCATACAAAAACGTTCAACCTTTAAAACCACTAAAATAGATTTTTTTGCGATGGACATCATGCTTTTTTTGTGATTTCTGTCTGTGGGTCCCCCTTAAAATCCATCCAATGAGTTATGGGGAAACCGTTTTTTTTTTTTTTTTTTTTCTTTTTTTTTTCTCTATCTTTGGCTCCTTTGTTACACGGCCAGGGATTCCTGGCTTTGTAAGTGAATGAAGATGGTGACATCACTGATTGTCAAGGACTTGGCAGTGCCTGTACCCACCAGCATCCTTAAAAACCATTGACAGCGGAAAGCTTTCATGTATAATAGTGGTAGTAATACCCTTATTATACACAATTTTCAGCTCCCACTGGATAGGTAAATGTTTGGTTATTCATTGAAATGCCCGAATTGCCAAGGTTCTGTCCGTACTTGTGTTCAGACCAAACCTTAAGCTCATCCCTAATTGTCACTGCATGGGCAAGGTAAAATTGTTACTGCACTGGCAAGGTGACAATATCCTAATTGAACCCCTTCACTGTCCTCAACTGACAGACACCATAGACATTTCTTGCTGTGTATTTGGATGAAGGGAGCTCCAAGAATTTAGCTTTTTTTTGTCCGTTTTTTTATTGCCCTCTCACATGCAGCTGAGCCCTTATGCCACTGCCTGGCAAGGGTGCAGAGCTACTTCGTCAGTGCAGCTGCCTTAACATTATAAGCTATATGAACTATATGTTAACACTATATACTACACTATAACATATAGACACTGATTGGCCATAACATTAAGATCACTGCCATGTGAAGGGAATAACAGTAATTATCTCTTTACAATGGCATCTGCAATACAGTGGAATATGTTAGACAGCAAGTGAACATGTTGTCCCTTAAGTTGATGTATTGAAAGCAGAAACAATGACCATCACCGTTTGCTGTGTATGTGGCTGTGTAGCTGCAGGCCAGTCAGGGTGCCCATGCTGCCCTGTGTCCATAGCAAAAAGAGCCTGCAATGGGCATGTGAACATCAAAAATGGACTAGGGAGAAATGTAAGAAGGTCGCCTGGCCTGATGCATCACATTTTCTTTTATATCATGTGGATGGCCAGGTGTGTGTCCATCACTTACTTGAGGAAGTGCAGGGTGCAGGGTGCAGTATGGGAAAAAGGCATGCCAGCAGATACAATGTGAGGCTTTGGGCAAAGTTCTGCTAGGAAACCTTGGTTCTGCCATTTATGTAGATGTTACTTTGACATCTACCCCTTCATGGATATGGTATCCCCTGATGACAGTGGCCTCTTTCAGCAGAATAATGTGCACTGCCTCACTGCAAAAAATATTTAATAATTGTTTCAAAAGCACAACAAGTTCAAGGTGTTGATTGACCTCCAAATTCTCCAGATCTCAACCCATTGAGCATCTGTGTGATATGGAGGCCAAACTTTGCAACCTACAGGACTTAAAGGATCCGCTACTAACGAATGTTGCCAGATATCACAGCATACATTCAAAGGTCTAGTGGCATCAATGCCAGAATGGGTCAAGGTGGGTCATCATAATATTATGACTGATCTGTATATATACAGTATCTCACAAAAGTAAGTACACCCCTGATATTTTTGTAAATATTTCATTATATCTTTTCATGTGACAACACTGAAGAAATCACACTTTGCTACAATGTAAAGTAGTGAGTGTACAGCTTGCATAACAGTGTAAATTTGCTGTCCCCTCAAAATAACTCAAAACACAGCCATTAATATCTAATCAGCTGGAAACAAAAGTGAATACACACCTAAGTGAAAATGTCCAAATTGGGCCCAATTAGGCATTTCCCTCCCCGGTGTCTTGGGACTCATTAGGGTTTACAAGGTCTCAGGTGTGAATGGGGAGCCGGTGTGTTAAATTTGGTGTTATCGCTCTCACGCTTTCATACTGGTCACTGGAAGTTTAACATGGCACCTCATGGCAAAGAACTCTCTGAGGATCTGAAAAAAAGAATCGTTGCTCTATATAAAGATGGCCTAGGCCATAAGAAGATTGTCAAGACCCTGAAACTGAGCTGCAGCACAGTGGCCAAGACCATACAGGGGTTAAACAGGACAGGTTCCACTCGGAACAGGCCTTGCCATGGTCGACCAAAGAAGTTGAGTTAACGTTATATCCAGAGGTTGTCTTTGGGAAATAGTCGTATGAGTGCTGCCAGAATTTCTGCAGAGGTTAAAGGGGTGGGGGGTCAGCATGTCAGTGCACAGACCATACACCGCACACTGCATCAAATTGGTCTGCATGGCTGTCCTCTTAGAAGGAAGCCTCTTCTTAAGTCGATGCACAAGCAAGCCCACAAACAGTTTGCTGAAGACAAACAGACTAAGGACATGGCTTACTGGAACCATGTCCTGTGGTCTGATGAGACCAAGATAAACTTACCATCAAGCATGGTGGTGGGAGTGTCATGATCTGGGGCTGTATGAGTGCTGCTGACACTGGGGAGCTACATTGAGGGAACCATGAATGCCAGCATGTACTGTGACATATTGAAGCAGAGCATTATCCCCTCCCTTCAGAGACTGGGTCGCAGGGCAGTATTCCAACATGATAACAACCCCAAATACACCTTCAAGATGACCACTGCCTTGCTAAAGAAGTTGAGGGTAAAGGTGATGGACTGGCCAAGCATGTCTCCAGACCTAAACCCTATTGAGCATCTGTGGGGCATTGTCAAATGGAAAGTGGAGTAACGCAAGGTCTCTAACATCCACCAGCTCCGTGATGTCGTCATGGAGGAGTGGAAGAGGACTCCAGTGGTAACCTGCGAAGCTCTGGTGAACTCCATGCGCAAGAGGGTTAAGGCAGTGCTAGAAAATAATGGTGGTCACAACAAAATATTGACACTTGGTCCCAATTTGGACATTTTCACTTAGGGGTGTACTGACTTTTGTTTCCAGCGGTTTAGACATTAAATGGCTGTGTGTTGAGTTATTTTGAGGGGGCAGCAAGTTGACACTGTTATACAAGCTGTACACTCACTACTTTACACTGTAGCAAAGTGTAATTTCTTCACTGTTGTCACATGAAAAGGTATAATAAATTATTTACAAAAATGTGAGGGGGTGCACTCACTTTTGTGAGATACTGTATATATACTGTATAAATATATATATATAAATAAATATTATATATATTTATAATATATATATATATAATCTAAAGATCCTATCACACACAACATATACAAATGCAATTTTGTTGCCCTTGCCATATTGCAACAAATGCATCAAAAATAAAATAAGGCTATTACCATTTTTCAATAATAATCATATATACACTATATTACCAAAAATTATTCAGACACCTGCCTTTACACACATGTAGCACCCTATAACGTAGGTAGGTGCTAGAGTAGTGGTGCTAGAGTAGTGGGTTTGTTTTGTATTGTCAGTGCAGGTAAATTTAGGCAGGCCCTATGCTGTGAGCTAGGCCTTTTTGTTTTGATCTGGGGAAGGGGAGTGGTTTAGTGTAGTAGCAGGTGACTGACATGACCTTCAGCTCTTGAGCTCCTCCACTGGTTTTCAGAAGGTTCTAGAAAAGAGGCAGGGCAGAAAGCTGGAGTGACATGGGGTGTATGTGGGAGCCCTTACCAATCCCCAACTAGGATTGTCAGGCCTCCTATAATTACCCATGGTCAGCCCACTGTGGGAGAAGTTTTCGGGTGGAAGAACTGAATGATGGAGTGTTAGACTGTCATGGTCCGAGGGAACCCCCATTCTGGGGGGAGGGGTGAACTCAGGCCTGGAGCTTGGGAGCTGGGAGGGAGCCTCTCTCTACATGGTCATTGAGAGGTGTCTGGAACAGGAGAAGGAAGAGGACAGTTGGGAGCACTGCCAGGATAGTCATTCAGGAGGGATCCATGCCAGGGTCAGTGAGTGAGAAGCACAGAGTGGAGCTCTGGGAGAGAATTTGGATGTGGAGCCAGAGGGAGAGACTTTGGTGTTGTTTTGGAGTCAAGTCATTGCAGCCACAAGGGCTGTCAGGATTTGCATCGGACGTGCTGGGATCAGTAGTCCACCATGTGTCAGTTAGCACATTTATTCTTCTCTACTAAAACGGTTGCTACCTCAAAGGGCACTGCCTCTGCCTGTAATGGGCTATTAGGAAAACGTTAGGACTTATTCAGAGTGAGGCCTAGCCATGTGCTAATGGAGACAGGAACCTAGATTTGGACAGTGAAGTGAAGCAAGCGATCTCAAGTAGTGTGCTAGAGGAGATGTGCAGAGAAGGAGACTGTCAAATCTAGACTCTACCAACATTGATTTAATTAAGAAGTATTCATTATCTGGGCATCCCATGTCCCTTTTCCCCATCTAAGTTTAATCCCCTTAAAAAAACAACAAAAACAAGAAAGAGACTGTCTGGGAAAGTGTGCTAAAATGGATGTCTGACCAGCAGGGTGAAATGTGTGGATGTTAAACAACACACAGTGACCCCACTGGGGCACCGCTACACACACATGAACTTTAATGGCATCCCAATCTTCATCTATAGGGTTCAATATTGAATTCCCCCCCCCCCCCCTTTACAGCTTTAACTCATCTGGGAAGGCTGGCTGCAAGGTTTAGGAGGGTGTCTACATTTGAGAGGTCAGGTGCTCCCAGTCTCCGCTCTAATTTATTCCAAAGGTGTTCTATCCACCCCAAACACACTTATCCATGTCTTAATGGACCTTGTTTATGCACTGGTGCGCAGTCATGTTGGAACAGGAAGGGGTTCATCCCCAAACTGTTCCCACAATGTTGGGAGCATGAAATTGTCCAATTGTCTTGGTATGCTGATGGACTAAGAGTGAGGTGACATTAAAGTTCATGTGCACGTAAAGGCTGGTGTCTCAATACATTTGGTAATATACTGTAGCAGTAAAAGAGTTTGCCCTTGTCTTAAAATACATAAGGTTTAAGAGCTGGGAATGATAGTAGCTAAGCTATCAGAATTGAATTCATTGTCTTATACAGAGAGCATAAAGGGTACATACTGTATAGGCAAAAGAGATATATTACAAAAAAAAAAATGAGTATTATCAGGATTTGATTAGTAAGAAAATGTTTTATTACAGGTAAAATATTTTTCAATCCTCCATGACTTTAACAGAACTGTTTTGGATCTGTTTGTCCTTCAGGTGCTATTTACTGGCAGCTCTGCCTATGTACGAGTATTCAATGCACAGCAACATGGACTGTGCTGTTCTTTTTATATTCTACTTTCATCTTTCCCTTGGTGGCTAAATATACTTCTAACTATGCCTCTGGAATAAAAGGAAACATAGGCAGAACAGTCAAAGCTGTATTTCAGCATCACTGTAGGTCATTAATGTGTGTCTATGCTTGTTACTTTGATTATTTATTAAAGCGTTATAAAAAGTCTGTTTATATGGAGCTATGCAGCAGAATTCTCAAACTGCAGGAAAAGAGACGAGCAGGGAAAGCCGTGTGTATAGACACCTGTGCTTTTAGAATTCAGCAACATTGTTCAGCATGTCCTGGCCAATGTACTTAGCTACTAGTTATGGCTGGCTTAAAAGTCACGACTATACTGCCTCATTTAACCTTGTATGACTACAGGGCAAGTTCCACATTCATTGTATTTTTTAATTTAACAAATTAAGCTTTTTAAAGCATTAAAGTACTAATATAGTACAATTATTCTGTATTGGATCTGTTTTTTTACAATAATACAATATTAATTGTCCCGTTTATACTCGAGTATAAGCCGAACCGAATATAAGCCGAGGCACCTAATTTTACCACAAAAAATGGGAAAACGCATTGACTCGAGTATAAGCCTAGGGTGAGAAATGCGCAAGCTACTGTAAGTGGAAAAAGAGGGTCAACAATGCCCATTTGTAGCCTCACTGTGCCCATTTGCATGCCTCACTGTGCCCATTTGTAGCCATAGGTCCCCCGAACTTCAAACTTGGTAGTTAGGGGTTCCTAGATGCCCCCTAGCTGCACCCAAAGGGTCCCAAAATGACATTGCTGCAGATGGACACAGTTTGACCGACTTTGGGGCCCTGTATCTCTGGCCACTTGGTGCTAGGAACCCCAATTTGGATATGTTGTATTCCTAGTTCCACTGGGTTTGCAAAACCAAATTTGGGGTTCCTAGCACCAAGTGGCCCAGAGATACGAGGCCCCAAAGTCGGGTCGGAAAATGTCATTCAATGCTGCAGAAAAAAAAGCAGAGGGGGGCACTTTCAGCACAAAAAAAATACAATTAATACAATATTAAAAGTATATACCTTGTAAGTGGAATTATTTACAGTCGTGAGTTAAAATCATATATAATCTGCTGGAATCCTTGCTTTTATTTTAAGATAGTGAATCATTTCATGTACAAAGTTAGGTATATGTAATGCCGCGTACACACGTGCGGACTTTTGCCGGCGGACCTAGTCCAGCGGACAATCCCGCGGGACTTTCCAGCGGGGTCCGCTGGACTTTCCGAGCGTGTGGACTTGCCCACACACGCACGGACTTCTCCAGCGGATAATCCGCCGGCCAAAAGTCCGCGGGACTTTTGAAAATGAACGGACTTGCCCACACACACGGAGCAGTCCGTTCATTTCGAACGTAACTTCAGGTTACGTAGCTAGCGTAGGCAGTAAATGCCGCCGCGCTAGCTCCGCAAGCTGGCATTGGATTTAAAGGGAATCCCCACGCCGAAAAAACGGCGTGGGGGTTCCCCCCAAATCCATGTCAGACCCTCATCCGAGCACGCAGCCTGGCAGGCCAGGAAAGGGGTGGGGACGAACGAGCGCCCCCCCCCCTCCTAGCCGTACCAGGCCGCGTGCCCTCAACATGGGGGGTGCCCAGGGGAAAGGGGGGCCGTGCGGCCCCCCGACCCCCAAAGCACCTTTGTCCCCATGTTGAAGAGAGAGATTGGTGTTCATACTTAGTTTGAACACACAATCTGTCTCCTCTCCCCTGAGAGAACCAGGATCTGTTTACACACACAGATCCCGGTTCTCGCTCTGTCATGAGCGATAGCAGGTGCCAGGCACTCGCATTGGCTCCAGGCCCACGTGGCAGGCGCGCATGCCTCCGGTGGCACACATGCGTCCCTAGTGGCCAAAAGGCAAAGCGACGCAAGGTATTGTCGATTTGCAAAGCCGAGCTAACCTGCCGCAGTAAAACTTTGGCGGCTGGTCCCTAAGTGGTTAAGAAACTACCCATTTATACAGTAATGTCTTTAACCTCCCTGGCAGTATCCCCGAGTGTGGCTCGGGGTTAAATTTAAGTACTATTACCGGTAACCCCAGCCTCGGGATTGCATTGCAGAATCCTGGTCCAGTGTACTTACCTTGTCACCAGGATCCTGCGATGTCCCCCCACTGTGTCTGTGGGCTGTATCCTCCGCCCAATGGAAAAAGACACACCCACCGCTCCAGGTGAGACCAGGAAGCTTAATGTTCCAGTAGGTGCTCGCCTCGGCTCGCCTCCGCACACAATGAAATTAGAAGAAATGACAGCACACCACTGTAGATCAAAATCCTTTTTATTTGGGCATCCCAAAAACTACAGGAATCAGAATGCTCTGCCCAATGCTCTGTGTGTCAGGTTTCGTTCCCTACGAGCATTGCGGCAAATTCAAAAAGTACACAAAACATAACACATACAGTAATGTAATCCATAAGATTGCAGTGTACTGTATCAAATAATTTAACCTCCCTTTTGTCCCTAGTGCTTTGTCCAGTGCCCTGCATGCATTTTTATATTATATATACTGTTTTTTCTGCCTGCAAATTTGAGATTGTCCATGGCAACCAAAAAGTTTCTCTTTACGTCAAAAGTGATTTTAGACCAGCTAGAAAACACCAATAGTAAATTAGAACACTTGCAGAATTGAGCGATAGTGAATTGTGAGGAAATTCATTTTATTATTATTATATTATTTTTTTTTATAATTATTTATGATTTAGTGTTTCAAACTTTATCATACCCGAGATGTCTATTAGACTCTTGTTTTGACAGATTTAAGTTCGTTATCACTAAGAATTACAGACCTACAATATAAATGCCAAATTTCTATGCAAAACAATGTACCGTTTTGAGACAAAAAAACCTGACATAATCATACCGCCAGAGTGGCTACATCTTTTTTCCTTCTTTATTTACATTTTGTCCTAAAATGTGTAATTAAATATATATATATTATTATTTTGGACAGACAAATGTAGAATACAAATTTCAGACTGAAGTCGTTTTTATCTGATAAAATCACTGCACTTAACAAATTGAACACATCCAACTGTAACCATTTTTTTTTTTGTATGGAAGGTGGTCGGGTTAGATTCTTCTTTATTGCTTCTATGCCTCCACTGACAATATTTACTCCCATTCAGCCCTAGTGACACACTGGTTATCATGTAATAGCAGAGTATTATCAGGACACAAAATCAGGGGATATGTAGACAAAGGGGACACAGAAATTAGGTTTATGCACTAGCAAGTTTAGTGCAATTTCCAATTAGAGTACATAGGAATGCACTGTTAGATGGTCTACAAGTATGCATGAGTCACCACTTCAAAGTACCCAAAAGAAGCTCTTTATTCCTGCAATGCAGCCCGATACCAGAGCCTAGGAGCTATAATTAAGCTCTGGAGTGGGTAAAACGCAGGGGGAAGTGGTTTGTGTGCTGTATGCTCCATCCGCATGCTCATTAAATTGACTGAACTTCTTAGGGCTGCCTTGCTGATTTGCAGTGCTTAGACATGACAGCCAGGTATTGCAGTATCAGTTTGGGCACAGTGGTGGTTTTATTTTTCATTGTGAGTGCCAGTATGCCACTAGGATTCTACAGGGAGAGCAGAGCTCTTGATGTGCGTGTGGGAATCCTCTCCACTGTGTCATTGTAGCAGCAGGTAGGCAGCAGGTGGGCAGCAGGTAGCGGGATTCCCCTGCCATCAGAATACACTAATCAGCACTGCAACTTATTGGCTGCAAACACTGATTGAGTGAGAATTTACCAATGAGCCACTTTATGAGAATCAAATTAATAGATCAAATTTTCATGAACTGGAATGGCGAAATTTGCCAGTTTCATACTGAACTGGCTGAATTTTGATACATGTATGGCAGGGGTAGGCAAACTAGGCCCTCCAGCTGTGGTGAAACTATTAATCCCATCATGCCTCTGCCTCTAGGAGTCATGCCTGTGATTGTTAGGGTTTTGCAAAGCCTCATGGGACTTGTAGTTTCAAAACAGCTTGCCTACCCCTGGTGTGTGGCCTGCTTAACTTCAAGTTTCAAGACAATTATCCAATAGTTAACTATCCTTTTTTAGTTATCCACCATTTCCATTACTTTCACTTGTTTTATAGACAAATTTTGCCTTATGAGTTTATGAGGAATCTCCATTAATAGCTGTAAAACATTGTAATTATGAATATATTCCATTTAGCTTGTATCTATGGAGGGCGTGCAACATAGCTTCACAGAAGTGTCTGTTAGACAGACAATTTGGTGCCTAAGCTTGTATATACAAACAATGGGACCCAACTCTCATTGTTCTACACATACTCACTTCAAAGGATCCCATGTTTGAATATGCAATGAGGGGCCGTGGCCAGTCCGTCATGTATACTTAATTTTACTGAAAATTGAATCTACTTACAAGGTTAAGTTTCCTGCTAAAAATAGTCTGGGACAAGGATTTACATTTAAGGGGGCTGACTATAAGGATTGGAGATGTAGCCAGTCCTAAACCAGGAATAGGAAAGCCCACCAATCAGAGCCATGCCATGCCAACCAATGAGGCATCAGCCTGTAATGATATACACAGACTAGATGGGAGGGAAACACACACTCTATGGCAGAGCAGTCACGTGACTGGAACCTCTATGGGAAATATAGAAAATCTACCTTGTACGTGTATCTAAATATGTTGGTCTTATGTATTTTCTGCCCTACTGTTTGTAGATTAATGTTTTAAGGAATATACTCTGTATTCCTTCATGTAATCCATGATTTTTACCCTTTTCCTGTACAATTAGGTAGCTTGATGTGTATTAATCTAGGCCTACTTTACTATATACCAATACATTTTTGTTATTGTTTTAAAGCTTTCACTTATGTTCAAAGAACTCTCATTTAACCCAAATCATATCTGAGAGATATTAAATCTCAAATATAGTATATGGGTAACACTATAAATAAGAGAAATGTGTTAAAGTGAAATAACCATACTAATACATAAATTAGAATGGTTCTGTTTTTAATTGTACATTCAAATATTTTTCCTAGGGATGTTGTCTGCACCTTTTAGAACAGAAAAAAAATCAGTAGAATTACCGGTACATTGAATTAATGAGAAATGCTATCATAACAGCTAAGAACACAGCGGTTTACTAGAAATAGATAAACTAGCAAAAACCCAAGGGCATAAAAATACTGACAATCTATATATTTATATTTTTAGCTTGCCAAATGAAATGTGAAACATGCAAAATGTAATACGTATTAATTTATTTATGGGGTATCCTTGTAATGAAATGCATATGATATACATATTTTCCTCTGACTAAAATATAACTAGTTCTGCAGAATTACTAAAAAGCAGCATATTTTTAAATATTGCAAACTGAATATTCTAAGAATTACACACATATTTTAATGATATAGATAAGTATTAATATCATGAATGATGCTTTAAAACTAGTAAAAAAATAGGGAAACTTGGTGTGCTGCCAAACAAACAATTTGATTGGTGAGCATCACAACAACAATCAACATATGAAGCCCATGCTAAACTATATTTCCATAAATATGGTAACAAAGCCTAAAAAATACTAGCCAATTTAACTACAAACTGCTAACTAACCAATCAGATACTCACATTGTGACAACAACAACACCCCCACCACTTACCCAAAATGAATAAATTCTGTACTAGAACATTTTTGCCATCAACTTTAATTGTCACAACCCACTGACGTAGAAGAAGGCAAAAGGTTTCTAACAACATTACATTACCTCGAATAAAAGAAGCAGCCGGCAACTCCATAACATCAAGCATATTTATTTTCAAGCCTTCACAGTGACTACAGTCAGCAGCAGACTAGTTTTGGCGATAAGCCTTGTTCACAGCACTCACATTACATTACCTACTGTTCCCCGCAAACCTCTGGCTAATTTAAACGGACCAATAGCAACTGTGGAAATTGAAACTACCATAAACAAATCTACCCAATGAGTTCCTGGCCAGACAGCTACACAGGGGGATTATATAAATTACTACAGACACAACTACTAAACAATCAACACCTTCTATATACTGTAATAACACATGGGAGGGAAGCAAATACTCACCCATGGGCAGAGAAGCATATATAAAAGCATTTTCAAAAGAAGATTCAGATCAAAGTTTACCTAGCTCATATAGCTTAATATCCTTAATCATCATGGATGTCACTGATATGTGCCATAATTAATACTAATAATGCAAATATAATGCCTATGCATGACAATCTAGGCCCCAAATTCTTTGTACGTAACTGACTAGCTTTAGTAATACATGTGGACAAGTATAATTGTGTTAATTTCTGTACTTGCAGAAAAAGTTGTAATAATTTGTTTTGAAAAAAAAACAAAAAAACAACTATATTCTAAAAAAGAATATATATAGTACAGAAATACTCAAAACCACAACACGATCTTGACATAAAACAAAGTGTTGAAATTATATTCATTATAGAAAATGTGCTTAATTCTTGGTGGTCTTCTACTGGTAATTTCATGTATATTTCCTGTTGACCCCAGCTTTGAAAAGAACTTCACAATATGCCTTTTTTCCAGGAAGGGAGTATTTCATTAGGCCCCGTAGACCTAAATTTATTGTGGAAAAGTGTGAGTGATAAGTTTTGAAATACAGCTAGATTGGCAATAACCCTTTTAGCAGCAGATAACATCTAAGTTCACACGGGCTAAAATAATATTCAAAAATCAAAGATATCTTTCAGATACATTTATTGGATTTTAAGCCTTCTTGGTCACAGTTGCATATAAACAATTAATTCAATTAAAAAGACATCCAATAAAATCTCCTCATTATTACAATTTCCCCCATTTTCTTTCACACGTTTTTGTGTTATACCATAGTAAACTTTAAAGCAAAAATGTAGGTGCATAAAAATACCTTCATTTAACCGCTTCCCGACCGCCTCGCGCAGATATACTGCGGCGGAATGGCACGGGCAGGCAAAATCACGTACCTGTATGTGGCCCTTTAATTGCGGGGCGCTCGCGACCCGGTCGGGAGCTCCGTAACCCCGGCCGCAGGACCAGCAGACCCGATCACCACTGGTGTCCCGCAATCGGGTCACAGAACTGAAGAACGGGGAGAGGTCTGTGTAAACAAACCTCTCCCCACTCTGCCTGTCATTGATCGGCTGTTCCCGGTCATCGGGAAAGCCGATCAATGACATCAGATGTCAGCCCCGCCCCCTAATGTAAAAAAACACACACACGTCACAGCCCATAACCCCTCCCCTCCCCCTAGTGGTTAACTCTTTCACTACCACTGACATTTATACAGGAATCAATGCATTTAAATAGCATTGAGTGCTGTATAAATAACAATGGTCCCAAAAATGTGTCAAAAATGTCCGATGTGTCCGCCATAATGTCGCAGTCACAATAAAAATCGCTGATCGCCGCCATTAATAGTAAAAAAAAAAAATATTAATAAAAATTCTATAAAACTATCCCCTATTTTGTAAACGCTATAACTATTGCGCAAACCAATCAATAATCACTAATTGCGATTTTTTTTTACCAAAAATATATAGAAGAATACGTATCGGCCTAAACTGAGGAAAAAAAACTTTTTTTATATATTTTTGGGGGATATTTATTATAGCAAAAAGCTAAAAATATTGCATTGTTTTCAAAATTGTCGCTCTATTTTTGTTTATAGCACAAAAAATAAAAACCTCAGGGGAGATCAAATACCACCAAAAAAAAGCTCTATTTATGGGAAAAAAAGGACGCCAATTTTGTTTGGGAGCCACGTTGCACGACCGTGCAATTGTCAGTTAAAGCGACGCAGTGCCGAATCGCAAAAAGGGGCCTGGTCCTTTGGCTGCCAATTGGTCCGGGCTGAAGTGGTTAACCCAGTTATACATAAATTAAAAGCATCTTTAAGATTATACTAAACCCTATTTTTCTTTATCAAAACAAAAAAGAAATTTTGCACAGAGCAGTGGCTTGCCTCCTTTTCTTAGTCCCCCCCACCTGTGCAGTTTCCTCCTCCTTTCTACGGGTGCCCCCCCCCCCAGCAAGTCATGTGCGGAGGGGGCACCTATGAGGGTGCAATCCCAATTTGGGCTGTATGTATCTGTAGACACAAACACCAAAATGGCTCGGCCACACCCCCCACTCCCTTCTCATAGGATTTGACTGACAGCAGAGTCTACTGTGAGACTTGGAATAGAGAGCAGAGGTGCTTCAGATGGGTCAGTGGTATGACATTTTTTTACATTAATGCAGGGAATGCATTAAGGTAAAATCATTTTAACTTTAGAACCATTTTAAAGTGTAAGTAAACCTAAAATAAAAGATAACCTTAATCTCATTCCTCTCATAACTTTATGATTGCAGCCTATTTTCCTTTTGTTGTATTTAGTAATTCTGATAAAATGCCTGGTGATCATACCAGTGCAGTCCTTTTACCCTTCTTTTTCTCTCTTTCTGGTAATAGGACACAGCCATGGTAGTACTGTCAGATCAGGTGTATTCACTCTGTAATGGGAACAACAGGATGCTGGGCCAGCATTCTGCTTGCCTGCAGTTCCATTGCTAGCCTGTTACATTACAGACTGCCAGTCTCCCTGTACAGCCTTGCAAGCAAAGAATGATGTTTTAGGGCCAGTTCACACCATAGAAACGCAGTCCGGATGAGTTCCAGGTGCTTTTCTGCATTCGCATTTTTGATGCGTTCCAGTGTGTTTTTTGATGCATTTTTGGTGCTTTTTCCCCCCTCTTTTTTCTTAACCTTAAAGAGGAAGTAAACCCTGGTGGGTTTTACTTCCTCTTTATTTCCCTTCAAAGGTAAAGCATAATGGGCTACTATGCATCGCATAGTAGCCCATTATGTGTCACTTACCTGAAACCGAAGCCCGCAATGTCACCATTGTCCCCACAAGCAGGGAGCGTCCATCTTCACCCCTCTTCCTTCTGGGGCTGCGAACTCTGGCTCTGTGACTGGCCGGAGTCGTGTGACGTCACTCCAGCGCATGCGCACAGGAGCTGCTAGTCACGGTTTGACCCCTATTAGAAACAGCACGATGTGCCCTTTCAAATGTGTGCATGCACCAATGACATTGGCGCATGCGCTGTAGTCTTCTGCACCTGGCTTTTTCATAAATATCTCCTAAACTGTGGAGGTTTAGGAGATATTTCCAGCACCTACAGGTAAGCCTTAATATTGGCTTACCTGTAGTTAAAAGTGGTTGTACAGGATGTACAACCACTTTAACTGATTAGAGAAATATAAGGCTGTGACAGGGATATGTGGAGCAGAAATCCAACTTAAAAAAGCTACAAAATTGTATCAGTTAATATTTTTCATACTTACATACTTTCATTGTAAACTTACCTATTTGACTCTGCTTCTACTTTAAGTTATATCTCAAAGTGACAGAGTTATGAGAAAACTATGAGGGCTGCAATGGTGAGTATATACCAACAAAAGAAAGCTCTATCTGTCTCAAAAAGTGATAAAATATTATTTAGATAGAGTGTTACATGACTGAGTATTTGTCATTCAAAGCATGACATTGCTGAAAGCTGAAAAATTGCCCAGACTGGAAGGAGTGAAAGTGTCTGGACATGAGGTGGCTAAGAATATTTTAATAAATATATAACTTGGGTAAGCTGGGGCACGTTCTATCTGCCTACATTTCTGCTTTAAATATAATGTATCACCTAAGCAAAACAGCTTTTTTTTCTGTGACAGGAAGCTCATAAATCAACTGAAATATTTGAAAGAGATTAATACCTGTTTCACCAACAGGATCACACAATGTTTTAATAGCAACATCTGCCCATCTTTGAAAAGAAGAATAAATGAGAATTTGGGAAAAGGCTTGATAATCTGCAATAGTAATCAAAGACAGGCAACGGAAACACAATTTCTGAAATAGCCTCAGACATACAAAAAACATGAAATCATTTAAAATAGATTTCTATTCTTTGAATTTAAAAGTTTGAAAAAGTCTCTCTTTTAATGAATTAGGCCAAGACCAGGTGTTATGGCAATCTGGCAGGTTACATGTGTTTACTTTATTTTAGCTACTTAAATATTGCTTTCAGACTTTTGTGCAAATGCACATTAATAAGGAGTACAGGGCTAGGTGATAGGTATTCATATGTGCTTACTCATTATTTGCATATGATGCACAAGCTGGTGGTCTACCTATAATTCCCATGATCATTAACGCAAGCAAGCAATGTCAGTCTCTACTGCACATGGAGGGGTTTGTATGGCCAGTCACTGATAGACAGACTGGAGGTGGAGAATAATTCTGGGAGGCATGCACGTTTCATGGGTATACTGCTGAAGTGTCCATGAACAGAGCTGTTGGAAGGGTGACAACATTGTAGTAAATTTGCAGAGCCTGTCAGGGAATTGTCATGCTTTGCTAGGAACCCCTTTATGATAAGTTTGACTGGCAGGATCAGCATGTATTTGAATTATTCTTTTTTAGCCACTATCCATAGTTACAATTTGCATGTAATATTTAAAGTAAATTGTATGTGTTGTCAGCCTTTTCAGTGTTATATTGCTGTTGATTTGAATGATAAACATAATGTGGTTGATTTACTAAAAGCAACTAGACTGTATTTTCACTTTGCATCATAAATATGGTGAAATTTCACTTTGAAAAGAAGCATGTGCAAGAAATATAAAAAAAAGAAACAAAAAAAAACTGTATTTTTGCATTGGATGATGGAACTTCATCACTTATCTAAGGGACGATCTCCCTAAAAAGTGAACAGCATGTTTGCCTTTTGTAAATCAACACCACCGATTGTGAATGTTTAAACCATCAGTAGATCTGTGTAATAGAATTTTTTTCAAAGATTATTTTTTTTTGAACACTTCATTTCATCAATTTTATCTGGAAGATCACAAAAAAAAAAATATTTTGGGAGAACAACTTTGCAATCAGCAGTCTAGCCTTGCAAGTCAACACGTTCACAATTTTTCCCATTTTTCCCATTTGTGATAAATCCCTAAATAATAGGAAACTGCAGTATATGAAACTAGATAATCTACATTTCAAGATGGGTCTCTAATTTTCCAAATAAACTAACAGGCAATCTAGGGAGAATGCTGGGAGCAGCTTAATTTATATTGATCCCAGGCTTATATTTAGATTTTATGCTGCTTTCTCACATAATGAATGATGATATAACTAATTACATTCAACTTGATTTGTTCTGTAGTGTTGAAAACATCATGTTACTAATCCAAACAGATTTTTCATTTTTAATGAGTTTAAGGAATATACCCCCTGCATTTATAGCTACACAGGAAACTCAGTCACCCTAATTTAATAACCATGGGATTTGCCAAGGCAGATGTTGATTGCTCAGGAATGTGGGGAGAAGTTAGAAAGTTTGGAAGCCATCCTATTTAATTACATAATCTAATAACCATTATGCCATGAAGTCTGGAACATTTGTCGTCACATTCCTGCACTAGTTACAAGGTGTAAATTCCAAAATAAATGACAATTTATCTGTGAAGGTTCTCAGTAGTCACAAAAGCTGTCATTGTACAGTTATTAGCAGTTGGTTGTATTCACCTAGACAAGTTCTAATGAAAACGAAGAAGCTGCTTGGTTGAAAAGTGAAATGCCTTCAACATTACAGAATAAGTTCAGTTGAGTGTGAACTACTTCTAGCTATACTACTACTTTTGTAAACTGTTATTTTTACAAAAATTACTGCAAAAATTAGCTTTTTGGTGGAGTTTGCTGTTTTTTTAAATTGTTTATAGGCACAGCTATATTACTTTTGTACAGACTATAGATGATATTTCAAGCTTGATCCACTGCAAAGAACTTGGAAGAAATTAGAAATCAGAACAAACTTTTAAATAATTAAGTGTAATAATAGACAGTGAATAATGCATACACTGCAAATAATTGAAATAATTGTACTCAAATAAATTCTAAATGCATAAATATAAATTAAAAATAATTGGGGGGGGGGGGGGGGGCTTTTGTTCTCTGTATACAGTACAAACTAGTTAAGCTATACTACAACTCGATTTAACCTTAGATACTCAGTTATCAAAATGGTGTTGTTACTGTTTCTTCCTTACTATGACATTTTCAGCTTTGGAAAAACACCCTACCTTTATTTCCTATAATTGCAAGGGACTGAATACTCCTGAAAAGAGGACAGCTTTGCTACATGAGTTAAAAAAAAGTTTGATCCGATGTGGTCTTTTTGCAAGAAACACATTTTAGATCACAACATATCCCTACCCTTACAAACACATATTTTGTGAAGACGTTCCATGCAAACAACCCAACTTTTACACCTTAGGTGAATGGGTAGGGGTACATCGTACCCCATACTCATTCACATAGGGTGGGGGGCAGGGATCTGGGGGCCCCCTTATTAAAGTGGGCTCCCGGATTCCGACAAGCCCCCGGCCCGCAGACCCCGACAACCAACGGCCAGGGTTGTCGGAAAGAGGCCCTTGTCCTCATCAACATGGGGACAAGGTGCTTTGGGGTGGGGGGGCCGCACGGCCCCCCTTTCCCCAGGGCACCACCCATGTTGAGGGCTCGCGGCCTGGTACAGCTCAGGAGGGGGGGCGCTCGCTCGTCCCCACCCCTTTCCTGGCCGGCCGGGCTGCATGCTCGGATAAGGGTCTGAGATGGATTTGGGGGGGCCCCTACGTTTTTTCGGCGTAGGGATTCCCTTTAAATCCATACCAGGTGACGGGGCTAGCGCGGCGGCATTCACTGCCTTCGCTAGCCCCGTCTACCTGAAGTCACGTTCTAAATGAACGGACTTTCCGATGATCGGCAAGTCCGTTCATTTCCAAAAGTCTGGCGGACAAGCATACAGACCGCGGGATTGTCCGCCGGACTGCCGAGTTTTAACAATTTTAAAACAAAACGTAAAACTTAGTCTGCCGGACTTTTGGCGGGAAAAAGTCAGCCGGCGCCCACACATGGGCGGATTGTCCGGTGGACTCCAGTCCGGCGGACATTCCCGCGGGAAAGTCTGATCGTGTGTATGGGGCATAACTGAAAAATATTGATGACCCCATTCTTTATGCATGGAGGTAGTGGTGCCTAGTAAAGCACATGTTAAACAGTGCTGTATAGCACATGTAAATGTGAGTTTTTTTATATTGGTTTTAAAAAGTTTCATGCTATGCAAGCCTCTTCTCTCTTCTTTCCTGAGTTACCACTGAAAGAAGAGCCTGCACATTACATGAGGAAAAAGGGGCAAAGAGAGCAAAGAGAGTGTGAATTCAGCTAAAACTTAATTTTGACCAACTTAGAGATAAATGGTCAACACCATCTGTTCAGTGCTTGTCCTTTAGGGCATGGGTGCTCAATCTGTGGCCCTCCAGCTGTTGCGAAACTACAAGTCCCATCATGCCTCTGCCTTTGGGGGTCATGCTTGTAACTGTCCGTGGCTTGCAATGCCTCTTGGGACTTGTAGTTCCGCAACAGCTGGAGGGCCACAGGCTGAGCACCCATGCCTTAGGGTGTGCATTGTGGGGACAAATTCATGAAACTGGTGGAAGCAATAGAGGCGTTATTGGAATTAAACACATTTTGCACTGAGTACATTATTTCAAAGGGCATGGTCTTTTTTGCACTTATATTTGGTTGCTTGATGGTTAAAACACTTTATATACATAGTTAGTATTTATTAAAGGTATACTAAAGGTTTGTTTTTTATTTTTTTTTAAAAACAAACATGTCATACTTACCTCCACTGTGCAGTTCGTTTTGCACAGAGTGGCCCCAATCGTTGTCTTCTGGGGTCCCATGGCAGCTCTCGCTGCTCCTCCCCGCAAGAGCTAACCCCCTCTGGGAAGCTCTCTCCTGAGGGGGTTACCTTGCGGGCATGCTCCTGTGTGATACACTTGGCGGCCATAGCCGCCGAGTGTATGACTCGGCCCTGCCCCCGGTGCGCCACATCATTGATTTGATTGACAGCAGTGGGAGCCAATGGCTGTGCTGCTATCAATCATCCAATGAAGAGCCAGATAAAGCTCGGGGAAAGCAACGCGGGATCGCGCCCAAGGAGATTTGGGTCTCAGGTAAGTAAAACGGGGGCTTGGGGGGGGGCGGTGAATGCAAGGTGTTTTTTCATCTTAATGCATAGAATGCATTAAGGTGAAAAAACAGGAAGCTTTACAACCCCTTTAATTTTGAGAACACTAGGAGCGCTGGGCTATACACTTACAGCAAATCTATTTAATTTCTAAAGTATCAGTTTTATCAGACCTGCCGTTTATTTTCAGAAAGCTAAACATTGGTTCAAACTCTAAAAAAATTTTGCATAGAAAACCCAATAAATAGAAGAATGAAAATCCCTTATTTTGTAATACCATCAAGCAATTTAATGGGTACAAATAAAATGAGATCAAATAAATGTGTAATCATAAAACAGGAAGCTATAAACACAGTAGAAAACTGTGTATCAAGAAAAATAAAAAATAAATTGAGTAACGATATGAAGATAGAGATAACCATAAACCGGGAAATGTACACAGTTAAAATGGCAAAACTCAGTAACTTGCTTTGTTATATGGTATGATACTTGTAATAAAGTGTATAGTAAGTTACATGAATTCATAATATACTGTATGTTTATAACTGGTAATGTTGTCATTTTTTAGACAGCGTAATATAAAAATATACATTTGGTGGTACTGTCACAAAAACATACCAAAACCATGAAGAAGTGTGGAAAATATGTGCAGGTAGTTTTTCCCAAAGAAAACAGTGAACAAGCAATAGCCCAATATAATTTGGTCTGCTTGACTCAAACAGGAATTTTACAATGTATTATAGACTTCTTTACTGTAAATGTACTTAGTAGTCACTTTACTGTCTGTAGCCCCTGCCAAGGGTCACACTCAATTGCTCTAATAGCAGTCTTGAAATGAGCACTTATAAAATTGAGCTGAGACTTAAGTATTTCTTTTTCTTCACAGGTATCTTGCATTTCAGCTGTAATGATACAGAGGGTTATAGTTGTTTTGTAACATGCAGGTTTGCCTTTAAGTAGATGTAAACTCTAAATGACATATGGTTTGCTAAAGCAAACTGTGTATAAGAAGCAACTCTAATTTATTCTAATAAGAAATATCGTTTTCACTATTTATTTATCTTTGGTTGCATTTCACTGTTGCAGATTTCTTGCAGCCTCTTTGGATTCCTTCCTGTCTACATGTATGCAATGCAGAGATAGGTGCATGACATTTTACAGGGTTTCCTGATAGTGACAATATTAGATTGTGCCTGCATAATGTATGCTAAAATAGTCACTGTTATGCCGCGTACACACGATCGCACATTGATCGGACATTCCGACAACAAATTCCATGGATTTTTTCCGAAGGATGTTGGCTCAAACTTGTCTTGCATACACATGGTCACACAAAGTTGGTCGGAAATTGCGAACGTCAAGAACGCGGTGACGTACAACATGTACGACGAGCCGAGAAAAATTATGTTCAGTAGCCAGTGCAGCTCTTCTGCTTGATTCCGAGCATGCGTGGAACTTTGTGTACACATGATCGGAATTTACGGCAACGGATTTTGTTGTTGGAAAATTTGAGAACCAGATCTCAAATTTTGTGCGACGGAAATTCCGATGGAAAACGTCTGATGGAGGCAATACACTGTCGGAATTTCCGGCAAAAAGCTCCCACTGAACATTTTCCATCAGAAAATCTGACCGTGTGTACGGGGCATTAGTTTACATCAGGGTCTCAAACTGGTGGCCCTCCAGCTGTTGTGAAACTACAAGTCCCATGAGGCATTGCAAGGCTGACAGTTACAAGCATGACTCCTACAGGCAGAGGCATGATGGGACTTGTGGTTTCACAACAGCTGGAGGGCCGCCAGTTTGAGACCCCTGGTTTACATGGAAGGCCTACGTGAGTGGTAAAACAGGGATACAATAGGGAGGCCACCAGTTTTGCCACACTATAAAAGGAAGTGCCTGGACTTTCATGTCAGGATCACCAGATATAATTTTAATAAAAACTACAGGTTTAAAAATTAGAAACAATTTTTGAAATGACAACTTAAAGCCTACATGACATTTTAGTGATTATGTTTACATAACTTCTAAATTTTAGTTTAAAACATTACAAAATTACCAAATAATGTTCCCAAAGCATATTCCTGTGTGTCCTCACTTTCTCCACCATGCTATTTGGGAAATAAGCCACTATATACATGAATGGATAAATGCAGCTGCAATATGTGCAACACAATTTATTTTATCCCTAGTTTACTAGACAGTACACTTCAAGCATCATAACCCCATGGCTATTTCATAATTCCTGTAAAGGCTAAAGGCTTACATTAGTGACATTTAAGCAAGCCATTGACTTGCAAATGAAAATGTCACATTTCAGAAGAGTAAATCAAAGGGCATTTAATATGATTTTTTTAGGCACTGACTTAATCTTATATATATCAGTCTTTCTTATTAGACTGACTACCATTATATTTCATGAATATCAGTACAGAAAACACTGCAAATATAGATTTTAAAAGCGGAGAATGGTTGTATACAAAGTAGTAAACTGTATTTTCCAATAGCACCCATAAAAAGTAGGAGCTTTGCACTACAAAACAATCCACTTTAAAAATGACTTTATCTGAATAAACAACAAGGCCACATACTCAACAAATGTTCTAACGTGTAAACTGTAAACTCACATCACCCAGATTTAATTTTGTTTCTATAGTCAGACAATAGATTATTAAATGCCATTGCTTTTGGTTACTATAATTGACATTGCTATTTGCTCTAATTGAATGATTTTCTTTCTATCAGTGTAGGAAAGGCTTTCCAGAATAAGCACTGCCTTCATTGCCCAAACGCAGGCTGGGGGTTGGAGGTGAACAGGTTGTATTGCTTAAGTAGAGTAGAGAAAACTCAGGTCACCATTTTGACTTTGCTGTCTGCTCAGTCTATGTACATCTCAGGAGTGGATGGACAGAAATAAAAAGCCTTTTGCAGGTAAGACAGTAATGGTATTTTATTGATATATCCATTTATTTACCTGCAATTGAGAAGTAATACCCCATACACACGATCAGAAATTCTGCCAGCAAAAGTCTGATTGTGAGCTTTTGGTTAGAAATTCCATCTGTAAAAATTCCGGCGCGCAAAATTCCTACGCATGCTCGGAAACAATTCGGCCCATGCTCAGAAGCATTGAACTTCATTTTCTCGGCTCATCATTGTGTTGTACGTCACCGCGTTCTTGGTGGTCGAAAGTTCAGAGAAGTTTTGTGTGACCGCGTGTATGCAAGCCAAGCTTGAACGGAATTCCGTCGGAAAACCATCCAAGATTTTTCTGATGGAAATGCCGCTCGTGTGTACACAGTATAAGCCTGTAGTTGAGAATTTGGTGTACTATTTGGTTCACACCTATATTCAGACATTATAAAATAGTGGGTCCATTGTGGTAGCTAAATTTCTCGAATTATCACCAATATTGTGGAAATTACTTTCAGAGAAACTATTTACAGTATATACTCATTAATCGGAGATTATGCTATTTTGTTAATGTTTCCAAAAAGTAATGAAGGACGGGTTGGGGTTCATGAAATTCATAGCAAAAAAGGTGGAACATAACTGATGCAACTTACTTAGAATACATGCAACTTTTAGAAAGTGTTCATAAATGTAATACAGCAAATATGTACAGAGCGCTCCAGTATGTAAGTAGATTCTTTTTACAAAAAGTAAATTACAATCAGTTACATATAAGCGCAACTGGAAAAAGTCAGTTTTAACCAAGTGTTTTATTAGAGGTAAAAGTACAGTTTCATTAATGCTTTAGTCACCCAATTTTCTTGTCATCTTTTAAAGTCAGTTTGCCTGGGAGATGCCATGACCCTGCCTGTGCAGTGGCAGATCTGTGTCATATATACAGCCTACTAAAGCAAAACTGACATTTACAAAGAAAAAAGTGTGTTTAACCACTTGCCGGCCCTATAACTTGCATATACTGTACTGCAGAAAGGTAGCACTTCTGTGCCAGATCATGTACCTAGTACATAATCCAACATTTCTGAGTAGGGTGCATGCACACCTGCATCCCACTCCTGATGTGATTATACACAGCGGGACCTGATCTGCGGGTACCACAGACTCAATGTTTGCCAGCACACGTGGATCCCGTGTCTCTGCAAGGCAGGGACTAGGATTCATGTCTTCCCCTAGTAAAAGCACCTCCTAAAGTACACTAAAACACTGGCTAGGACCGCAGTTAACCCTTTGATCACCCCTGATGTTTAACTTCTTAACAGCCAGTGTCATTAGTACTGTGACAGTACTGTGACTGATCACTGTATTTGTGTCACTGGTCCCCAAAAAGTGTCAAAAGTGTCAGTTAGTGTCCACGGCAATATCGCAGGCCCGCTATAAGTCGCTATTCGCCACTATTGCTAGTAAAATAAACATATTCCACAGTTTGTAGACGCTATAACTTTTGCGCAAACCAACCAATGTACACTTATTGGGATTTTTTTTACCTAAAATATGTAGCAGAATACAGATTGGTCTGAATTGATAAAGAAATTCAATTGTTTGGATGTGTTTTGTAGCAGAAAGTAAAAAATGGTGATTTTTTTTTTTCAAAATTATCTGCCTTTTTTTTTGTTTATAATGCAAAAAATAAAAACCTCAGAGGTGACCAAATACCACCAAAAGAAAGTTCTATTTGTGGGGAAAAAAGGACATACATTTTATTTGGGTACATCATTGCATGATTGTGCAATTGTCAGTTAAAATAACGCAGTGTCATATCGCAAAAAATGGGCTGGTCATGCAGGGGGTTAAATATTCTGGAGGTCAAGTTGTTAAAGTGATATTAAACCTTAAATTTTTATTAAAAAAAAATAATAAACATGTTATACTTACCTGCTCTGTGCAATGGTTTTAGACGTAGCAGCCCCAATCCTCCTCTTCTCAGGTCCCCCGGTGGTGCTCTGAGCTCCTCTTCCATGCTGAGTGCCCCCATAGCAAGTGTGCTTGCTCCCGAGCCACCTCTGTGTATCTATGGTACACAGAGAGCAGGGCTCAGTCCACTCCCTCCTCTCTTGCTTCAGCTCTCAGGCACATCACTGAATCGTGATTGGGCTCAGATAAGTATTGAGTGAGTGGGCTCTGGAAGGAAGCTCCATACAAAAACGTTCAACCTTTAAAACCACTAAAATAGATTTTTTTGCGATGGACATCATGCTTTTTTTGTGATTTCTGTCTGTGGGTCCCCCTTAAAATCCATCCAATGAGTTATGGGGAAACCGTTTTTTTTTTTTTTTTTTTTTTTTTTTTTTCTCTATCTTTGGCTCCTTTGTTACACGGCCAGGGATTCCTGGCTTTGTAAGTGAATGAAGATGGTGACATCACTGATTGTCAAGGACTTGGCAGTGCCTGTACCCACCAGCATCCTTAAAAACCATTGACAGCGGAAAGCTTTCATGTATAATAGTGGTAGTAATACCCTTATTATACACAATTTTCAGCTCCCACTGGATAGGTAAATGTTTGGTTATTCATTGAAATGCCTGAATTGCCAAGGTTCTGTCCGTACTTGTGTTCAGACCAAACCTTAAGCTCATCCCTAATTGTCACTGCATGGGCAAGGTAAAATTGTTACTGCACTGGCAAGGTGACAATATCCTAATTGAACCCCTTCACTGTCCTCAACTGACAGACACCATAGACATTTCTTGCTGTGTATTTGGATGAAGGGAGCTCCAAGAATTTAGCTTTTTTTTGTCCGTTTTTTTATTGCCCTCTCACATGCAGCTGAGCCCTTATGCCACTGCCTGGCAAGGGTGCAGAGCTACTTCGTCAGTGCAGCTGCCTTAACATTATAAGCTATATGAACTATATGTTAACACTATATACTACACTATAACATATAGACACTGATTGGCCATAACATTAAGATCACTGCCATGTGAAGGGAATAACAGTAATTATCTCTTTACAATGGCATCTGCAATACAGTGGAATATGTTAGACAGCAAGTGAACATGTTGTCCCTTAAGTTGATGTATTGAAAGCAGAAACAATGACCATCACCGTTTGCTGTGTATGTGGCTGTGTAGCTGCAGACCAGTCAGGGTGCCCATGCTGCCCTGTGTCCATAGCAAAAAGAGCCTGCAATGGGCATGTGAACATCAAAAATGGACTAGGGAGAAATGTAAGAAGGTCGCCTGGCCTGATGCATCACATTTTCTTTTATATCATGTGGATGGCCAGGTGTGTGTCCATCACTTACTTGAGGAAGTGCAGGGTGCAGGGTGCAGTATGGGAAAAAGGCATGCCAGCAGATACAATGTGAGGCTTTGGGCAAAGTTCTGCTAGGAAACCTTGGTTCTGCCATTTATGTAGATGTTACTTTGACATCTACCCCTTCATGGATATGGTATCCCCTGATGACAGTGGCCTCTTTCAGCAGAATAATGTGCACTGCCTCACTGCAAAAAATATTTAATAATTGTTTCAAAAGCACAACAAGTTCAAGGTGTTGATTGACCTCCAAATTCTCCAGATCTCAACCCATTGAGCATCTGTGTGATATGGAGGCCAAACTTTGCAACCTACAGGACTTAAAGGATCCGCTACTAACGAATGTTGCCAGATATCACAGCATACATTCAAAGGTCTAGTGGCATCAATGCCAGAATGGGTCAAGGTGGGTCATCATAATATTATGACTGATCTGTATATATACAGTATCTCACAAAAGTAAGTACACCCCTGATATTTTTGTAAATATTTCATTATATCTTTTCATGTGACAACACTGAAGAAATCACACTTTGCTACAATGTAAAGTAGTGAGTGTACAGCTTGCATAACAGTGTAAATTTGCTGTCCCCTCAAAATAACTCAAAACACAGCCATTAATATCTAATCAGCTGGAAACAAAAGTGAATACACACCTAAGTGAAAATGTCCAAATTGGGCCCAATTAGGCATTTCCCTCCCCGGTGTCTTGGGACTCGTTAGGGTTTACAAGGTCTCAGGTGTGAATGGGGAGCCGGTGTGTTAAATTTGGTGTTATCGCTCTCACGCTTTCATACTGGTCACTGGAAGTTTAACATGGCACCTCATGGCAAAGAACTCTCTGAGGATCTGAAAAAAAAGAATCGTTGCTCTATATAAAGATGGCCTAGGCCATAAGAAGATTGTCAAGACCCTGAAACTGAGCTGCAGCACAGTGGCCAAGACCATACAGGGGTTAAACAGGACAGGTTCCACTCGGAACAGGCCTTGCCATGGTCGACCAAAGAAGTTGAGTTAACGTTATATCCAGAGGTTGTCTTTGGGAAATAGTCGTATGAGTGCTGCCAGAATTTCTGCAGAGGTTAAAGGGGTGGGGGGTCAGCATGTCAGTGCACAGACCATACACCGCACACTGCATCAAATTGGTCTGCATGGCTGTCCTCTTAGAAGGAAGCCTCTTCTTAAGTCGATGCACAAGCAAGCCCACAAACAGTTTGCTGAAGACAAGCAGACTAAGGACATGGCTTACTGGAACCATGTCCTGTGGTCTGATGAGACCAAGATAAACTTACCATCAAGCATGGTGGTGGGAGTGTCATGATCTGGGGCTGTATGAGTGCTGCTGACACTGGGGAGCTACATTGAGGGAACCATGAATGCCAGCATGTACTGTGACATATTGAAGCAGAGCATTATCCCCTCCCTTCAGAGACTGGGCCGCAGGGCAGTATTCCAACATGATAACAACCCCAAATACACCTTCAAGATGACCACTGCCTTGCTAAAGAAGTTGAGGGTAAAGGTGATGGACTGGCTAAGCATGTCTCCAGACCTAAACCCTATTGAGCATCTGTGGGGCATTGTCAAATGGAAAGTGGAGTAGCGCAAGGTCTCTAACATCCACCAGCTCCGTGATGTCGTCATGGAGGAGTGGAAGAGGACTCCAGTGGTAACCTGCGAAGCTCTGGTGAACTCCATGCGCAAGAGGGTTAAGGCAGTGCTAGAAAATAATGGTGGTCACAACAAAATATTGACACTTGGTCCCAATTTGGACATTTTCACTTAGGGGTGTACTGACTTTTGTTTCCAGCGGTTTAGACATTAATGGCTGTGTGTTGAGTTATTTTGAGGGGGCAGCAAGTTGACACTGTTATACAAGCTGTACACTCACTACTTTACACTGTAGCAAAGTGTAATTTCTTCACTGTTGTCACATGAAAAGGTATAATAAATTATTTACAAAAATGTGAGGGGGTGCACTCACTTTTGTGAGATACTGTATATATACTGTATATATATATATATATATATATATATATATATATATATATATATATATATATATATATCTATATATATAATCTAAAGATCCTATCACACACAACATATACAAATGCAATTTTGTTGCCCTTGCCATATTGCAACAAATGCATCAAAAATAAAATAAGGCTATTACCATTTTTCAATAATAATCATATATACACTATATTACCAAAAAATATTCAGACACCTGCCTTTACACACATGTAGCACCCTATAACGTAGGTAGGTGCTAGAGTAGTGGTGCTAGAGTAGTGGGTTTGTTTTGTATTGTCAGTGCAGGTAAATTTAGGCAGGCCCTATGCTGTGAGCTAGGCCTTTTTGTTTTGATCTGGGGAAGGGGAGTGGTTTAGTGTAGTAGCAGGTGACTGACATGACCTTCAGCTCTTGAGCTCCTCCACTGGTTTTCAGAAGGTTCTAGAAAAGAGGCAGGGCAGAAAGCTGGAGTGACATGGGGTGTATGTGGGAGCCCTTACCAATCCCCAACTAGGATTGTCAGGCCTCCTATAATTACCCATGGTCAGCCCACTGTGGGAGAAGTTTTCGGGTGGAAGAACTGAATGATGGAGTGTTAGACTGTCATGGTCCGAGGGAACCCCCATTCTGGGGGGAGGGGTGAACTCAGGCCTGGAGCTTGGGAGCTGGGAGGGAGCCTCTCTCTACATGGTCATTGAGAGGTGTCCTGGAACAGGAGAAGGAAGAGGACAGTTGGGAGCACTGCCAGGATAGTCATTCAGGAGGGATCCATGCCAGGGTCAGTGAGTGAGAAGCACAGAGTGGAGCTCTGGGAGAGAATTTGGATGTGGAGCCAGAGGGAGAGACTTTGGTGTTGTTTTGGAGTCAAGTCATTGCAGCCACAAGGGCTGTCAGGATTTGCATCGGACGTGCTGGGATCAGTAGTCCACCATGTGTCAGTTAGCACATTTATTCTTCTCTACTAAAACGGTTGCTACCTCAAAGGGCACTGCCTCTGCCTGTAATGGGCTATTAGGAAAACGTTAGGACTTATTCAGAGTGAGGCCTAGCCATGTGCTAATGGAGACAGGAACCTAGATTTGGACAGTGAAGTGAAGCAAGCGATCTCAAGTAGTGTGCTAGAGGAGATGTGCAGAGAAGGAGACTGTCAAATCTAGACTCTACCAACATTGATTTAATTAACCACTTGCCGACCGCCCCATGTAGATATACGTCGGCAGAATGGCACGTACAGGCAGAACCACGTACCTGTACGTGCCATTCTTCAGGCGGTTGGGGGGTCCGATCGGACCCCCCTCCGCCGGCGGGGACGGTCGGCATCGCTTCAGGAGCAATCCGGGACGAGGGGACGGCCAGTGGTTTCTGGCCACCCCCTCGCGATCGCTCCTGGCGAATGAAAAGCTTCCCCTTCCTGTCTATTGTATAGACAGGAAGGCGGAAGTGATGTCACGCTCGGTGCGCCGGTCTATGTGACCGGAACGCCGAGCAGAGAAGATGTAAAGGTTAGTGCACAAACAGTACACTGACACCAGTACACATAGGCACACAATCCACCCCCCTGTCACCCCCAGATCACCCCCCAGATCACCCCCTCCCCCCCCCAGTCACAGTGTCACTGATTGCAGTGATCATTTATTTACTGATCACTGCATTTAGTGTCAGTGTGACTGTAATAACTGTCAGGGCAGTTAGTTTTAGGTCCTAGGTAGCCCCCTACCCCCCCCCCTAATAAAGGTTTAACCCCCTGATTGCCCCTAGTTAACCCCTTCACCCCCTTTTGCCAGTGTCACTAAGCGATCGTTTTTCTGATCGCTGCATTGTGTCGCTAGGTAACCATTTTTTTTTTTTATTTTAACCGCCATGTTTTATATAGGTTCATAAATAGTTTTATAGGTCAGGTACCCCCATATTACAACCTAAATAAAGGTTTTAACCCCCTGATTGCCCCTAGAGTTAACCCTTTCACCAGTAATCACCGTATAACTGTCACTGGTGACGCTGGTTAGCCAGTTAGTTATTTCGTTATTTAGGTTCCCCGTCAGGTTTTTATATAGCGTCAGGTACCCCCATATATTACCTAATAAAGGTTTAACCCCCTGATTGCCCCTAGTTAACCCTTTCACCCCCTTTTGCCAGTGTCACTAAGCGATCGTTTTTCTGATCGCTGCATTAGTGTCGCTAGGTAACCAGTTTTTTTTTAGGTTAACCGCCATGTTTATATAGGTTCATAAATAGGTTTATAGGTCAGGTACCCCCATATTACAACCTAAATAAAGGTTTTAACCCCCTGATTGCCCCTAGAGTTAACCCTTTCACCAGTGATCACCGTATAAAATGTCACTGGTGACGCTGGTTAGCCAGTTAGTTATTTCGTTATTTAGGTTCCCCGTCAGGTTTTTATATAGCGTCAGGTACCCCCATATATTACCTAATAAAGGTTTAACCCCCTGATTGCCCCTAGTTAACCCTTTCACCCCCTTTTGCCAGTGTCACTAAGCGATCGTTTTTCTGATCGCTGCATTAGTGTCGCTAGGTAACCAGTTTTTTTTTGTATTACTGTTACGGGTGACGCTGGTTAGTTAGCTTGTTTTTATACTGTCAGGGCACCCGCCATTTATTACCCAATAACGGTTTAACCCCCTGATCGCCCGGCGGGTGATATCAATTAGGTTTTAGGGTCAAATAAGGTCTGCGTCGCCCCAGGTTAGTGCCAGTACCGCAAACACCCACGCGCAAAGCATACACCTCCCTTAGTGGTATAGTATCTGAACAGATCAATATCTGATCTGATCAGATCTATACTAGCGTCCCAGCAGTTTAGGGTTCCAAAAAAACGCATTGTTAGCGGGATCAGCCCAGATACCTGCTAGCACCTGCGTTTTCCCCCTCCGCCCAGCCCAGCCCAGCCCACCCAAGTGCAGTATCGATCGATCACTGTCACTTACAAAACACTAAGCACACATAACTGCAGTGTTCGCAGAGTCAGGCCTGATCCCTGCGATCGCTAACATTTTTTTTGTGGTAGCGTTTTGATTCAGTCGCTAACAGTCAGGAGCTTTTTTACCTGTGAATCTCAAAAAAATAAAAAAAACAAAAATAGTTGTCGTTTTATTGTTCTCTCTCTCTCTCTATTGTTGCTCTTTTTTTACTCCATTCTATTCTGCAATGTTTTATTATGTTTTATCATGCTTGCTTTTCAGGTATGTAATTTTGTTTACTGTGTTTTAGTGTTAAGCATTTTTTTGTTTTCAGGTGCGCCATTCAGTTGCAGCGCGGATTTATTTATCTTGACAGCAACAGCGTTTGCTCCCACGATACATAAAGCCGCGACTCCAACGCTGTAGGAGGTGATTTCACCACCACAGTTAAAAAAAAGAGCATATGTGCCGAAGCATGGGGGCAGCAGGGGGGGCGGAGGAGCGATTGGCTCCTAATGCCACGTACATACGGTCGAAATTCCGACCGTGTGTACACGGCATAACTTTTGCGGGAGGATGCCCCCATGCATCGGCATATATAAATGGTGCATGTATGCCCATCATTAGAAGTGGGTGGATGAAGGGAGGTATTCTAATGGTGGGCATACCCACCAATCAATCTCTTTTTTTCGTTCAGCCAAGAGGCTGCATGAAAAAAAAAAAGATTACAATATATGTCCAGTATGTTGCTGGACTTTGAATGGTTATACCAGAATGATGCCTGCAGGTTTAGGTATCATCTTGGTATCATTCTTTTCAGCCAGTGATCGGCTTTCATGTAAAAGCAATTCTAGCGGGTAATTAGCCTCTAGACTGCTTTTACAAGCAGTAGGAGGGAATGTCCCCCCTCCCGGATATAAACCGCGCCATTGGGAAATTGGGAAAGCATTTTATCACACCAATCTTGGTGTGGTCAGATGCTTTGAGGGCAGAGGAAAGATCTAGGGTCTAATAGACCCCAATTTTTTCAAAAAAAGAGTACCTGTCACTGCCTATTGCTATCATAGGGGATATTTACATTCCCTGAGATAACAATAGAAATCATAACAAAGAAAAAAAATGGAAGGAACAGTTTAAAAATAGAATAAAAAAGCTAAATAAATAAAAAAAAAAAACTAAAAAAAAAAAAAAAAAGCACCCCTGCCCCCCCTTCTCTTGCGCAAAGGCGTACACAAGCGTTGGTCTGGCGTCATATGTAAACAGCAATTGCACCATGCATGTGAGGTATCACCGCGAAGGTCAGATCGAGGGCAGTAATTTTAGCAGTAGACCTCCTCCGTGAATCTAATGTGGTATCATGTAAAGGCTTTTAAAGGCTTTTAAAAATGTATGTAGTTTGTCGCCACTGCGTGTTTGTGCGCAATTTTAAAGCATGTCGTGTTTGGTATCCATGTACTCGGCCTAAGATCATATTTTTTATTTCATCAAAAATTTGAGCAATATAGTGTGTTTTAGTGCATTAAAATAAAAAAAAGTGTATTTTTTCCACAAAAAATGCGTTTGAAAAAATCGCTGCGCAAATACTGTGTGGAAAAAAAAAATGCAACACCCACCATTTTAATCTGTAGGGCCTTTGCTTTAACAATATATATAGTGTTTGGGGGTTCAACGTAATTTTCTTGCAAAAAAAAAATATGTTTTCATGTAAACAAAAAGTGTCAGAAAGGGCTTTGTCTTCAAGTGGTTAGAAGAGTGGGTGACGTGTGACATAGGCTTCTAAATGTTGTGCATAAAATGCCAGGACAGTTCAAACCCCCCCCAAATGACCCCATTTTGGAAAGTAGACACCCCAAGCTATTTGCTGAGAGCAATGTTGAGCCCATTAAATATTTTTTTTTTTTGTCCTAAGAGATTGAATAATGAAAAAAAAAATATATATATATTTTTTTTTACAAAAAGTTGTCACTAAATGATATATTGCTCAAACATGTCATGGGCATATGTGGAAATACACCCCAAAATACATTCTGTTGCTTCTCCTGAGTACGGGGATACCACATGTGTGGGACTTTTTGGGAGCCTAGCTGCGTACGGAACCCCAAAAACCAAGCACCGCCTTCAGGCTTTCTAAGGGAGTAATTTTTTTATTTCACTTCTCACTGCCAATCACAGTTTCGGAGGCCATGGAATGCCCAGATGGCATAAAACCCCCCAAAATGACCCCATTTTGGAAATTAGACACCCCAAGCTATTTGCTGAGAGGTATTGTGAGTATTTTGCAGATGTCGCTTTTTGTCACAAAGTTTTGAAAATTGAAAAAAGAAAAAAAAAAATTTTTTTTCTTTACTTTCTTCATTTTCAAAAACAAATGAGAGCTGTAAAATACTCACCATGCCTCTCAACAAATAGCTTGGGGTGTCTACTTTCCAAAATGGGGTCATTTGGGGGGGTTTTGTGCTATTTTGGCATTTTATGGCCTTCGAAACTGTGATAGGTAGTGAGGAGTGAAATCAAAAATTTGCACCCTTAGAAATCCTGAAGGCGGTGCTTGGGTTTCGGGGCCCCGTACGCGGCTAGGCTCCCAAAAAGTCCCACACATGTGGTATCCCCATACTCAGGAGAAGCAGCAAAATGTATTTTGGGGTGCAATTCCACATATAACTATGGCATGTGTGAGCAATATATCATTTAGTGACAACTTTTTGAAGAAAAAAAAAAAATTATTTTTTATTTTTGTCTTTATTCAATCACTTGGGACTAAAAAAAAAAATATTCAATGGGCTCAACATGCCTCTCAGCAAATAGCTTGGGGTGTCTACTTTCCAAAATGGGGTCATTTGGGGGGGTTTTGTACTTCTCTGCCATTTTAGCACCTCAAGAAATGAAATAGGCAGTCATAAATTAAAAGCGGTGTAAATTCCAGAAAATGTACTCTAGTTTGTAGACGCTATAACTTTTGCGCAAACCAATAAATATACGCTTATTGGCATTTTTTTTACTAAAGACATGTGGCTGAATACATTTTGGCCCAAATGTTTGACTAAAATTGAGTTTATTAGATTTTTCTTATAACAAAAAGTAGAAAATCTCTTTTTTTTTCAAAATTTTCGCTCTTTTTCCGTTTATATCGCAAAAAAATAAAAATCACAGAGGCAATCAAATACCATCAAAAGAAAGCTCTATTTGTGGGAAGAAAAGGACGCAAATTTCGTTTCGTTACAAAATTGCATGACCGCACAATTACCAGTTAAAGTAGTGCAGTGCGAAATTGAAAAAAGACCTCTGGTCCTTAAGCTGACAATTGGTCCGGGCTGAAGTGGTTAAGAAGTATTCATTATCTGGGCATCCCATGTCCCTTTTCCCCATCTAAGTTTAATCCCCTTAAAAAAACAACAAAAACAAGAAAGAGACTGTCTGGGAAAGTGTGCTAAAATGGATGTCTGACCAGCAGGGTGAAATGTGTGGATGTTAAACAACACACAGTGACCCCACTGGGGCACCGCTACACACACATGAACTTTAATGGCATCCCAATCTTCATCTATAGGGTTCAATATTGAATTCCCCCCCCCCCTTTACAGCTTTAACTCATCTGGGAAGGCTGGCTGCAAGGTTTAGGAGGGTGTCTACATTTGAGAGGTCAGGTGCTCCCAGTCTCCGCTCTAATTTATTCCAAAGGTGTTCTATCCACCCCAAACACACTTATCCATGTCTTAATGGACCTTGTTTATGCACTGGTGCGCAGTCATGTTGGAACAGGAAGGGGTTCATCCCCAAACTGTTCCCACAATGTTGGGAGCATGAAATTGTCCAATTGTCTTGGTATGCTGATGGACTAAGAGTGAGGTGACATTAAAGTTCATGTGCACGTAAAGGCTGGTGTCTCAATACATTTGGTAATATACTGTAGCAGTAAAAGAGTTTGCCCTTGTCTTAAAATACATAAGGTTTAAGAGCTGGGAATGATAGTAGCTAAGCTATCAGAATTGAATTCATTGTCTTATACAGAGAGCATAAAGGGTACATACTGTATAGGCAAAAGAGATATATTACAAAAAAAAAAATGAGTATTATCAGGATTTGATTAGTAAGAAAATGTTTTATTACAGGTAAAATATTTTTCAATCCTCCATGACTTTAACAGAACTGTTTTGGATCTGTTTGTCCTTCAGGTGCTATTTACTGGCAGCTCTGCCTATGTACGAGTATTCAATGCACAGCAACATGGACTGTGCTGTTCTTTTTATATTCTACTTTCATCTTTCCCTTGGTGGCTAAATATACTTCTAACTATGCCTCTGGAATAAAAGGAAACATAGGCAGAACAGTCAAAGCTGTATTTCAGCATCACTGTAGGTCATTAATGTGTGTCTATGCTTGTTACTTTGATTATTTATTAAAGCGTTATAAAAAGTCTGTTTATATGGAGCTATGCAGCAGAATTCTCAAACTGCAGGAAAAGAGACGAGCAGGGAAAGCCGTGTGTATAGACACCTGTGCTTTTAGAATTCAGCAACATTGTTCAGCATGTCCTGGCCAATGTACTTAGCTACTAGTTATGGCTGGCTTAAAAGTCACGACTATACTGCCTCATTTAACCTTGTATGACTACAGGGCAAGTTCCACATTCATTGTATTTTTTAATTTAACAAATTAAGCTTTTTAAAGCATTAAAGTACTAATATAGTACAATTATTCTGTATTGGATCTGTTTTTTTACAATAATACAATATTAATTGTCCCGTTTATACTCGAGTATAAGCCGAACCGAATATAAGCCGAGGCACCTAATTTTACCACAAAAAATGGGAAAACGCATTGACTCGAGTATAAGCCTAGGGTGAGAAATGCGCAGCTACTGTAAGTGGAAAAGAGGGTCAACAATGCCCATTTGTAGCCTCACTGTGCCCATTTGCATGCCTCACTGTGCCCATTTGTAGCCATAGGTCCCCCAAACTTCAAACTTGGTAGTTAGGGGTTCCTAGATGCCCCCTAGCTGCACCCAAAGGGTCCCAAAATGACATTGCTGCAGATGGACACAGTTGACCGACTTTGGGGCCCTGTATCTCTGGGCCACTTGGTGCTAGGAACCCCAATTTGGATATGTTGTATTCCTAGTTCCACTGGGTTTGCAAACCAAATTTGGGGTTCCTAGCACCAAGTGGCCCAGAGATACGAGGCCCCAAAGTCGGGTCGGAAAATGTCATTCAATGCTGCAGAAAAAAAAGCAGAGGGGGGCACTTTCAGCACAAAAAAAATACAATTAATACAACATTAAAAGTATATACCTTGTAAGTGGAATTATTTACAGTCGTGAGTTAAAATCATATATAATCTGCTGGAATCCTTGCTTTTATTTTAAGATAGTGAATCATTTCATGTACAAAGTTAGGTATATGTAAGTATTTATGAGTATGACATTACAGTACTAGCCTCAACACGTTTAATGAATGTCTAATCAATAATGTTAATCTAAAATTTTTGGCTACACCTCCACAGCTCCTGATAAAATGGACTTTAATCCAAGGTATGCATAGCAAGCCCTGCCCCTCTGCCCCTCACTTTCTCTGTGGTATTTAAGGACTTTATCTACATGGGCATATGAATTACTTCACAACTGAGAATCAGTAGAAACGAATTAAAGAGTGGGAAAATAGTGGACTTAGGCTGGGAGGTTTGATTAACATTGTGGTTGTTTGTACACAACATATGAGCTGATGTCAACATTTGTTAAACAATCTTTTTGTGATTCTGCAATAAAGCGTTATATTTTTTATGCAATGAGTATGCAAGCTTTATGTAGAGCTATATAGGTATACAATGACTGTATCACGTACCAATAAAGTTCCATTTGCTAGGTTGTTTTACTCAGGGCTTTTTTTCAGGGGGAACTTGGTTGAACTCCACCACCTCTGGCTCAGACCCTTGGGGGGGGGGGGGGGGGGGGTGCTCACCACAATCACTTGTAAACACAGAAGTCCGGTTTCTGTGTTTACAAGTGACAGCTCTGCACTCTGTGTATAACCCCCCTGAACTCTGCACTCTGTATGTAATTCAATCCTGGTATTTAATGCCCCTTTAAGACCCTCCTACTGTTCGTGAAATTTGACTGACCACACCCACTATTTGATGTAATTTGGGTGTGTGTGGGTGGAGGGGTTTTGAGGGGTCGTGGTTGAGTTCCAGCACCTATTGTTTGAGAAAAAAAGCCCTGGTTTTACTGCTGTTTATTAGAATGTTTGGTGATGGATTTTCCTGTTAAGAGGTATCTCTGTATTTGATAATATATTTATAATAATTTTATAATTATTTAGAGTTCAGCCCCATCAAAAACTGAAATGTACTATATTGAGTGGGCAGTGGTGGTATTAAAGTGCAATTCTCTCTAATTTTCTGTTAATGCTGAGAATCCAGGTGATGGGGAAATATCTCATATTATTATCTGCCTTGTCGCTACCAAGGTCAATGTTGCTGATAAAACTATAGCAATTAAACATTGTTCAGGTTACTGACGAGTACTGCCCTTTACACAAGGTTATGAAAAAATCCCTTATACTGAATTTAATAAACATTAAAATAAAATAGGCCTATCTGCTTTTGCTGCTCACCTGCTCATTTGCTAAAAAAACGGTTCTCACAGTGGCTCTTGATTGCAAGCTATACAGACATGGCTCTCTAATGCTTCTTGGTATGGTTTAAATTTTGTTGCCATTAAACTGTATGCGCTTGTCATTTTAAACAATTAGTATGCTATCTGTATTGCACACCCTTGTTATATCTAATATTTTATAGCTAAATAAAAACACTAATAATAATGACAGTTCTTCTCTATTTGTATTCATTATCTGTCAACAGCAGTTGTTTTCTTCACTTGCCTTTATGTTTTCTAAGCTTACTGGACATACATGCCATGCACTTTTCACTGTATTCTACCTGAGACTATATGGAGATATTGTTTGGTCAGTTACATGGGAAGCTTGGTTCAGTTATGTAAGGGAGGATGATTTGTTGGATCACAGTAAGCTGTGAAGACCCAGCAAGGTTTAAACCCATCTTTACTCAGCTGCCGTTGTTTATCCAAAGAGTTTGTTGGTGAAGTTCTGCTTTTACCTTATGTGTGTGGTTTTAAAGTGGACCAGTCTTTTTACAAGTCTCTTGAGCTCCAGTCAAGTGCACCTGCCTAGGCTTAAGGAATGATCCTGTGAGGATAAACGTTTTGGAGCTGCCATTGATGGCTTCTTTAAAAAAGGTGCAGGCATTGGGACTGTCTTCCTAATCCCAACTTTACTTCCTAGTTGAGGCCTTGCTTTACTGTGTGGGTATACTCCTAGTACACTTTAACCCCCCCAGTCTGCTCCCTTTCCATGCCCTCCATGCCCCTACACTTATTTTACTAATTTTTACCTTTCTCTGGCATTGGCTGTGGGTGATCCTCACTACTGTATAGAATGGTGCTCATGTTGTGACATGTGGGTGCTGTTACATGCAGAATTCTAGTGGGAGCCCAGGCTGCATAGCGATGCACCCCCCAGGGGGAGTGTCATAGACAACCTGGGCTCACAGGAAGTGGGTTGCTTGACAACGTCTTTAATTCAACCTGCAAGAGGATGTGTGGCCAGCAGAAGAGTAGGAAGAAACGAGAAGGTAAGTAGTGTTTTACAAAGTGTTTTTTGGGGCCACAGGGGGATGGGGTTTGAAAATATACCAGAAGCTGGGCTTTAAGAAAGAATCAAGATAACAACCCCTGGGGCCTACATCTTAAAATACATGTTAGCAATGGCAGAAGTCATATTTCTTTACTCATAGGTTCACTTTACAATGTCTTTGAACAGTATATAATGCATTGTGCTACATTAGATACCTGTACGAATCTGTGACTAAGATGGGCTAATTTATCTGTCAGAAACTCTAAAACTAATCAATTCAAGTCTAACACAAATCCCTTTTGTATTAAAAGTTTTAAAGTTTCTGCCAGAAACTCACAAACCACCGAAAGCAGATAAGAGATTACAGAGCAGTTGAAGTAAAAAGTCTGTAATCTTTTGAGCATGGAAGACTATTTCTCATCCATGCAATATCTGCTTCTAAAGAGGAAGAGAGAAAGAAAGCATCTTTTCAAATCTCATGGAAAAATAACTTGTCTCATCCACAATTTAGCTACTGACAAATTTCATATTACCCCAAAAGCAATATGTGCAGATAATAACATTTTTCAGAGGAGATAAATCTAATTGATGTGAGTGATTGTATATTTCTTTGTCCCTAAACTTCTAACATAAAACCAAAAGGAGAAGCATCAGCACTTAAAGTACCTGAAATATTCGGTAATATCTGTTTGGTCTGAGCTAGCACATTGTTAGAAAGATTAAACTGGGGCAGTAGAAAGGGGATGATACTCAATAGTATATAGCCAGAAAAAAGTTATACTTTAATTGTATTATTTTTGGCATATTTTGAAAAGTCTAGCAAATTTTTTTGGGCATGGACATCTTTAGTATATCCTAAGCTACTAAACATTTGTTACTGTTATTAGGTTATTTAAACAAAAATTAACTTTTAATTTAAATTAAATACATACAATCCAGGTGCATCAAAAAGATGTGTAAAACCTTACTGTTTGTTTTCTTTAGAAAGCGGCCTTGCTCTCTGTGTGAAAGCAGTGGTCTCTGAGATCCAACTCTACTGCACAATCACAGGCAGAGCCCATGCTTCTTGCTGATTGAAGAGCTTTAGCTTTGAATCACCAGGGGGTCTGTTGGACTTCTGCAGAGGGACCACTGCTTCCACAGAAAGAGCAAAGGTTATTCTATACATCATGCTGAATGGGACAGGCTTTTTTTCAGGTGATAGTTACTTTCTAAAGAAAATGAACTGTAAGGCACCTTTTGTTTTGATGCACCTGGATTGGACTAAGAGGGCTTAAGTATTTGAGCCCGAACATCATGGGCATGTGGCCGCCCCCCTTCCAACTTTTTTGTTATAAAAAAAAAGGGGGTCACTTTAAGAAAAACAAATTGGACTTAGGTGGGAAAAACAGGGTAATGTAACATTGGGGAATTTCCCAGAATGTCACATGACCGCCAGGGAAATTCCCAGAGGGTCACATGATCAGCTGGAGTATTCTAGAAAGGGGGCTCTCTATATAAAGCGGCCCCCGTGGTAATATTCCACAGTTGGTCACACTTTACATTTAAAGGGGAGACGTGTGTTTATTGATATGCGGTATTGTGGTATCCTGAAGACTGAGCTGCTTTGTACTTATTATTTACAAGTTAAGAATTTTATAAATTAATAAAATTGATTAAATGGATTTTAATTTATTTAAATATTACACCAATAAACGTGCCGCGGCCAATTATACGAAGCTTCGGCATCAAGTGTCTTTATTTATTAGAAATTATTACAGTTGGTATTTGGGGAGGGAGGGGTGCGGCCTACATTCCCATGTATTTAGCCATATAAACTGAATGTTCATTTGGGCTTAAGGTATAAACAAAAAAATCTCCTAAACGTATATCTGCTAATAATTTTAAAAGTATGGTTTTATAAAAGCAAATTGCTAGTAAATTGGTAGATTGGGTGAGATGCCTTTTGGATCAGATTAAAAATATTTGATTTCTGTATTTTGAATGCTGCTTATCTGTAACTGTTATGCCTTGTACACACGGTCGGAAATTTCGACCACAAAATCCGTCAGATTTTTTCTGACGGATTTTGTCCGAAACAAAAGATTTTTGTTGCATACACACGGTCGGACAAAGTTGTCGGAAAATCCGATTGTTCATTGCGTACGACGGAACTACATAGAGGCTAGTAGCCAATTGCTTTGGTCTCATAATTTGATCTGAGCATGCGTGGCACTTTGTATGTCGGGATTCTCTACAAACGATCGGAAAAAGTATGATCAGATTTCTTTGTTGGAAAATGTTAGATCCTGCTCTCAAATATTTTCCGTTGGAATTTCGGACGGAAAAAGTCCGATAGAGCCCACACACAATTGGATTTTCTGACAACATAATCTGATCGGACCTTTTCCGTCTGAATTTCCGACAGTGTGTACAGGGCATTAGTGTAATTGAAATTTTTTTCTACAATTATTTTAATTGTTTCTTTCAACTAATTAGGTGCAATTAAATACCAAAACCCCACTACTCTGAAAAGAGAATAACAGCATTCAGCCCAGTTCTGACAATATTGCATGATACTTACAAAGTACCATTGAATCAAAAATTGTAATTGTTATGTCCTAATTTGTTCAAACAAATAAGAGTCAAATAAGCAAAAAGAGGTTATCAGATGTCCAAAGCTACATAGATTGAAATGGGCTGTTGATTGAGCGTTGTGTAAGGAAAAATGAACTGTTAAATAAAGAGGAAGGGTTCATAAAACAAACCAGCTGGTATCCTAGGGAATCCGATGATTAGCAGCAGGGGGACACAGGATGGGTAAACATTGGCGGTAATAAGGAGCATGGCTTGAATACAAGCAATACACAAATTCCTAAACAAGCCAGATGGTGTGCGGAAAACGAAGCTACCGCACTGCTGTGTTCAGTCAATGGTGTAATATATGTTAAGTACCACTATAAAAGAATTACATGGAATGTTAGGAAGAGAGTGTCTGTCTTCTGACAAGGCAGTTCTGTGTTCAAAGAAATTCAAGAGCCATCATGTGATCCTAAATGCATTTGCCTTTATGTATTAGTAAGTTAAACAAAGTTAATTTTCTGTTTTTTAATGGAATGCTGTCACCAAGAAAAGAATACTTTGATATATAGCTTTTTCCAGGTCTGACTCTATTGCTCTGAGTCATTTTCTGCATAGGTTTTAAAGATTTTTAATGTGTTTCAAGCCCCTGATTATCCATTCCTGATAAAAAATTAAAAGCAGGGCAAATTCACACTAGGACAGACAGAATTCACACATAATGCAGTAACATATACAGTGGTGTGAAAAAGTGTTTGCCCCCTTCCTTGGACGTTGTTGTGGGGTCTTTTGTGACCTCTTGGATGAGTCGTCGCTGCGCTCTTGGGGTAATTTTGGGTGGTTTACTGCATTGTAAAATGCTGGTTACTGCAAGGACCAGGGCTTTTTTTTTTCAGCGGGAATGCGGGGGAACCCTCCAGCACTGAATGTATGTAATAGCAGGGGGTGTGGGGTATGCTGGAGGGTCTATTGGTGTTGGCTGCTGGGGGATCTATCGTCACTGGTGGGGATCTGATTTTGTGTGAGGGTCTATTGCTGCTGATGGGGAATCTATTGTTGCTGGGGGGGGGGGGTCTTATGTTGCTGGAAGGGATCTACTGTTGAGGGAGAGGTCTATTTTTACTGGCTGCTGGAGGATCTATTGAGGCTGGCTGCTGGGAGATCTGTTTTTCTTACTGGGGGGGGGGGGGGTCTAATGTTGCTCGGGTGGATATTTTGTTACTGGGTGTGATATTTTGTTGTGGGTGGTTCACTGTTGCTGTAGGGAATCTATTGTTGTTGGGGTGGAGTCCATTGTTGCTGGGGGAGTCTATAGTTGTGTGGGGATCTATTGCTGGGATTCTATTGTTGCTAGCTGCAGGGGATCTATTTTACTGCTTTTCTTTTTATCATTAACATGTTCCATACAAATGATTTAGCACCACAAAATGATACTTGGTTCTGTATTCTCTAAAAGGGGCAGTACTGGTAGGTGGGTAGGGGGTGGAATCAAGGGACGGTGGTCAGAGGTGGGTAGGGGGCAGAGACAAGGGATGACTCAGACGGGGGAGTTCCTGCACCTATTCTCCAAGAAAAATTGGACATGGACACACAAAAAACAATGGTTTTCTGTGTGTCCCATTCACACTGCAATGCAGCCCAGAGCTTCACTGCAGCATGTTGCAATAAAATGCATGCTACATTTTATATCAGAACATTAAACAGAACAGCATAGCAATGTACAGCAGCAAATAGTGTTGCAGTACAGCGCCATTAATGAAGTGTTCTTTGGTACACTTTAAATAAAGTTTGTACAAAAAAAGGAAGCTGTGTCATGCACTAAACAGACAGCTGCCAGAAAGATAAAGCGCTCCGGCAGCTGTTTTTTCCCACTGTGGTAGGGGGCAGTGTGGTGTACACTTCACCACATCACACAGCTTCCTTTTTTTGTACAAACTTTATTTGAAGTGTACAAAAGTACACTTTATTCATGGCACTGTACAGCAGTGTGATGTGCTGCTGTACAGTGCCATGCGGTTCTGTACATTGAACTGAGATATAATGCAGCATGCAATGTATTGCAACATGCTGCAGCGTAGCTCTAGGCTGCATTGCAGTGTGAATGGGACACACAGAAAACAATTGTATTTTGTGCGTCCTTGCAGTGACCAACATTTTACAATGCAGTAAACCATCAGTCATTGCACTGTGTGAATTTACCCTCAGCTTACAACACCATGATCCTGCCTGATATATGACAGATTTCTTCAAATATTACTAAAGTGTTATTATTCATATATGCATTAAACCTTTCTCTTGGCCTGCATCAAAATATACTATAATAATAAAAAAAAGTCTCGTACATAGGGTCATGTTTGGCCTTGCTTATTTGTGACTGATGCAAAAGAACAAGGATCTGAAAAATCTTTGTATACATTTATAGGAACCTGAGCGACTCATAAAGCGACAATTCTCCCACTCTACAAGACTCTGGTCCAGCTTCACCTGGAGTATGCTGTCCAGTTCTGGGCACCAGTCCTCAGAAAGGACGTGCTGGAACTGGAGAGAGTCCAGAGAAGGGCAACAAAACTAATAAAGGTTATGAGCACTGAACTTATTCTCTATGGAGAAGAGACGCTTGAGAGGGAATATGATTTTAATTTACAAATACCATACTAGTGACCTCACAATAGGGATTAAACTTTTCTTACATAAGAGAATTTAATAAAACATGTGGCCACTCATTAAGATTAGAAGAAAAGAGGTTTAACCTTAAACTGCATAGAGGGTTCTTTGCTATAAGACCCCTTTCACACTGAGGGCGTTTTGCAGGCGCTATAGCGTTAGAAATAGCGCCTGCAATCCGCCCTCAAACTGCTGCTCCATTGTCTCCAGTGTGAAAGCCTGAGGGCTTTCACACTGGAGCGGTGCGCTGGCAGGACGTTAGAAAAAGTCCTACCAGCAATATAAATCAATGGGGCAGCGCTGCAATACCGCCGGCAAAACGCAGCTATTGAGGCGTATTGCCGGTGGTTTTAACCCTTTCTCGGCCGCTAGCGGGGGTAAAAGCGCCCCGCTAGCGGCCGTAATTCACCTCAAATCTGACGGTAAAACGCTGCTAAAAATATCAGTGTTTTACCGCTGACGCTATGAGCGGCTTGGTGTGAAAGCCCTCTAAAGCCCCATACACACGCTCGGATTATCCGAGGACCAGGTCCGTCGGATCATGTCCGTCGTACTTTGTCCGATGTTGGTTTTGCGTACACACGGTTCGGACAAAGTTGTCGGAAAATCCGATCATTCTGAACGTGGTGACGTTTGTTGCCTACGACGGGACTACGTAGAGGCTAGTAGCCAATAGCTTTGGTCTTGTAATGTGATCTGAGCATGCGTACCACTTTGTTCGTCGGAATTCGCTACACGCGATCGGATTTGGTGTGATCGGACTTTGTTGTCAAAAAATCTATCCAGCAGGAGATAGGACTTTGTCCGTCGGACAATCCGATGGAAACTGTCCGATGGTGCCTACACACGGTCGGAATTTCCGACAACATTGTCTGATAGGACAGAATCCATCGGAAAATCCGACCGTGTGTATGGGGCAAAGATGTGGAATTCCCTCCCACAGGTGGTGGTTTTAGCGGGGAGCATCAAAAGTTTCAAAAAACTATTAGATAAGCACCCCAAAGACCACAACATACAGGGATATACAATGGAATACTAACATATAATCACACACATAGGTTGGACTTGATGGACTTGTGTCTTTTTTCAACCTCACCTACTATGTAACTATATCTAACTATTACTAAAAGCCAAATTTGGATTTTGCTATTAGACTATGCTGTAAAAGTATGTTGTAAATGTGGGAAGGGAACTTAACCTCCCTGGCGGTATGATTCTGTCAGGAATTTAGTGCTGAAAGCGGTACAATTATTTTGCATGGAAATTTGGCGTTTTTATATTGTAGGCATGCAATTCTTATGAATAACTCACTTAAATCTGTCCGAACCAGAGTCTAGTAGACATCCCGGGTATGATAAAGTTTGAAACACAAAATCATAAATTATAATATAATAAAAATATATATAAAAATGATTCAATAATGTAATCAAATCAAAAACACTGAAATTTGCTCAGTTGCAGAATAGTCGCTGTCATTAAATGTATTGTTTGATGATAAATTGTGATTCTAATTTATTATCAGTGTTTTCTAGCTGGTCTAAAACCACTTTTGACATAAAGGGACACTTTTTGGTTGCTATGGACAATCTCCAGTTTCCAGGCAGAAAAAAAAAATGTTATTATATAAAATGACATGCAGGGCACTGGGCAGACCTCTAGGGACAAAGGGGATGTGTATTTTTTGTATACAGTACTGTAATCTGTAAGATTACAGTACTGTATGTGTTGTGTGTTTTTAAACTTTTTTAAATTTGGCGCCGATCTCCGTTCCTGTGCGTCGGAACGTCGCAGGGAACGGAGATCGGCGGCACTCGGCACTGTGTGAATCGAGCGAGCAGACGGCTCGCTCACACAGCGGGGAGACATCGCAGGATCCAGGGGAAAAGGTAAGTAACTTCCCCCCTGTATCCTGCACGCAAGCCCGAGTCTGGCTCGGGGTTACCGCTCCTAGCAGAAAAAACTGAACCTGAGCCAGACTCGGGATTACCGCTAGGGAGGTTAAAAGGCATGTCCAACCCAAAATGGATTATTTAAATTGGATGACCTGTAGCAAGATCCCTTCTGGGTTGTTAAAGATATCTAGAAAACTTGCAGAGGACAGACCTCTTCACCCATAATTGCAGGCTTTATTTGCTTTATACCGAGTAGCAATGACCCTTTGCAGTGCTGCCTTCTTATATTTCAGTAGATAAGATCTATAGGATGGTGACGAAAGCAACTGTGTGCAAGAGACACTAAGCCCTGGTTCACACTGGAGAGTTTTGACATGCGATTTGACATGTCAAATCGCATGCCAAACCGGCGGCAATTGCCATCAATGGCACCGCCCTGATCGGTGCGACGCCGCATCTGCGGCGCTGCACCATTTTCAAAAAGTAGTTTCTGTACTACTTTTTGCGATTTTGGGCTGCGATTTACATTGACATCTGTGCAGAAACCTGCACAGATGTCTCTGAAATCGCATCCGAAATCAGGACTGACATGCTGGAGTAAAAAGTTCAGCTGAACTTGCACGGCTTCATTCCCGCAGCTCAGTGTGAACCTGGGCTTAGACCGCTTTCACATTGAGGCAGTTTTCAGGCATTTTAGCGCTAGAAATACCACCTGTAAAGCACCTAATAAAAACTGCCTTCCAATCTCTGCAATAGGTGCTTTCACACCTGGGCGGTGCGCTTGCAGGACATTAGAAAAAGTCCTGCAAGCAGCATCTTTGGGGTCGTTTGGAAGCATCGAAGCGACTGAAAAGCTATTCGAAAGTGCCACAACACGGGGGGTTTTAGCCCCTTCTTTGGGGTTAAAAGCACCCTGCTAGCAGGCAAAAAGTGGCAAAAAAGTGCCGCTTAAACAGAGGTAAAGCGACACTTAAATGAGCGGTGCTTTACCACTAGTGGCTGGCGCTTTCAGTTTGAAAGCAGCCTTAGCAATCTGTTGAAACTCACTCTCTTGCCCCACTCAACTCAGTTTGGAAATAATTACTTCAGATGAATTTACTATTTTTTAAATCCATGTTGTGACTATTTTTTTCAGGCAGAGAATCAACAGTAGCAGGCAACACTAATGTACTAGAATTGATCATTTTTATGTTGCATAATAGTAATCCAGATCCACTGAACACCATAAACACCATAAAGATCTTATATACAGCTCATTTTAGCCAAGCTTTTACAGACTGAACAATATATTACTACTTGTTCCGAATACAGCGCCGATATCTGATTGGCTCATAGAATATTGCACACTTATGTTTGCATTTTATTACTGTATACTGCTCCTAATAAAGATAATGTCTGAAATAATACAGTTTTAGTTTGGTCCCACTGTTCAGAATCCCCAACGCATAGTGTTTTTCCTCTCTTTTCTGGTGTGTGTTCTTGCATTTAAATAAATAGTCATTATATACTATAAGCTGGGAGAACACAATATTTGATATCATGCTTGTATGTGTAAGCGAACATGCACATTTATTTGATCATATGATCGTGTCCTCATGTTCAAAGTGTATTGTGTGGAATTGTGTAGAATAACCTGAAAAAAAAAAAAAGTAACTCATTAAGCAATAAAAAAAAAGGATACGCTTTTATATGAAAGGGAAGGTGCATGTACAAGTGTTTATCATTGGCTACTTAATTTTAAGCAGCAGCTGATGGAATCTTGTAGGCTAACTAGTAACTTTCAATCATGCTCTCATGTGCATGTGCAGTATGATACCCATCCATACTGACTGTATATGGTTCACTGGGGATTTTTACTATTTGGACAATAAGGTTTTTTGTGGTCTTCTTTAAAGCTGAAGTGTAATACAGTGTATGCATGCCCCTTTCTTCCCCGTGATAAATATGCATTTGAAATTGTTCAATAAGTGAAGTGGCATCACCACTAGGCTTTTCTACTTGTCTTTGCTCCATATTAAGATCATATTTGTTGGGAGGGCCAGCAGGCCTCTGCAAACTCTACGGCACCCTGCCCTGGGTCTTCTTTTAAGACTATGGGTGTTATTAAAGAACATAGCTCTAGCAGATGTACATGCTCCTCCCTGCTGCAGACTTTATTAGTGCAATCTGCTGTTCAGTTACTATTTTTCACTCTATTAGAGTGTATTTAAGCAACTGATTGCAGATTATACAGCTAATATCTGCAGGGCCCAGTGGCTAGCAGTGAGGAGTATGCACGTCTAAAGGGATGCAGGGTATGTGTTCTTTCACATAATGCTCAGAAACAGGAAAACAGTGACTGATGCCTATAGATCTTGCCCACACACGATGAAGAGCAGAAATATCTAATGGCAAAGAAAGCCAAGAGCTCTGGGGATTGGGCAATGACAGTACAAATCAAGATGGGAAATTGATGATGACTGAAGTCATTCAGACAGGAAAATAAGGTGGGCTAAAGATCGATGATGCAGCTTTAAAGGCTTATATTGTGTAATTGAAAGTTTACAGACAATTGAGATTAATCAGATTCAATACAGAAGAGGACTCTCATGCTGCATACAAACGATCGCACATTCCGACAACAAAATCCATGGTTTTTTTCCGACGGAGGTTGGCTCAAACTTGTCTTGCATACACACGGTCACACAAAGTTGGTCGGAATTTGCAAATGTTAAGAACGCAGTGACGTACAACATGTACGATGGCACTAGAAAGAGGAAGTTCAATACCAAGTGCCCCACCCTTTAAGCTACTTCCGCTAATCTCGTGTTAGTAGAAGTTTGGTGAAGGACGATTTGCGCTTTTCAGCCTCCTGCTTTTCCGATCGTTACTGCTCTTCAGTTTATTCTTGTGGGTTCGTATTTCTATTACGTATTTGATTTTCAGTGCGTTTTTGTCCACTCGTATTGTTCTGACCAGCCGGACGTTTTAAAGCCATGAGGACCCTCGCCCCGGACCAGAGGGTTTATAACTACCGTCTAGCCAGAGCCAGAAGAGTGGTGGAGAATGCTTTCGGGATAATGGCCAGCCGGTTCCTCCTATTCTTTATGCCAATCAACATGGAGGAATATAAACTTAACCAGATAATCCTTGCATGCTGCACAGGACCGTCTTTAAGGCAGGGCAAAAGGGGCAGCTGCCCTGGGCCCTGTCATTGTTGTGGGACCCAAAGCAGCTGCCTCATACTTGCCAACTACCCAGTTTAAATTCCCTTGTCCCTTGAAGTTTTAGTCCTGTGCTGTGTCCCAAAATCTCAGTGTAAAGTGCTGCTACTAATGCTGCCCTATTGTTGTGTACAGATGACTCACCTGCAGACCCTGTGTTTACATGTAAATAACCGTCATTCATATTCAAATAATGGGAGCATTCATATGTAAATAGCAGCAGCATTGATATGTAAATAAAGGCGGCTTTCATATGTATATCATGCCCCTCTGCAGTGAGGAGATAATGAGCTGTAACCTCTAGCAACCAATCAGTGAGCAGTATTACTGTACAGTAATCTCTAGCAACCAATAAACAAGCAGAAATCATGTGCTGTAACCTCTAGCAACCAATCAGTGAGCCTTAATGTGTGCTGTAACCTCTAGAAACCAGTCAGTAAGAGCATGTGGAGAGCGAAATTGCATGGGGGGAGCCCAAGAAAATTTTTGCCCAGGGTCCAATCAATATTAAAGACGGCCCTGATGCTGCATTCTACACAACTATTTAAGAATAAATTCAATTAACTATGTGGCCTCAGTTGGGCCTGAGGCCAGACTTCAACAAGAAACCCTGACGGCGCTTGAAGCTGGCCATCATGGCTTGCTCCCCAAAGTGCCCACGAAGTAAGACAGAAGTATGTCGAGTACTTTGCGGGTAGGGGGGCCATTGATATGCCAGTAACAGTTTAAGAAACATTTTATCCTCAATTTTTGAACTTAAACTGAAAAAATATTTCCTTTGATTTACTGCCTGGGTTTCTTTTAGCTGTCTACTAGGTTCTCTAATGGGCTTTTCTTTTTGGACATTTTCTTCAATAGTACAAATGTAATTTATTTGATACATGAGGTGGCAATCTCTTCTTCAGCTAACTATTATGTTGTGGGTCTGCTACACACACATTGTTTTTGTTGTTAATGTATGTAATGCATTACTGACAAAAATATTCATAATTTTCAGCACCATGAATGAATTTTGTGGAGTCATGAAAATGGCATGATTGTGGCAAATTAGAATGCACTGTGGGTGTTATTTACTAAAGGAAATCCACTTTGCACTCCAAGTGCACTGCAAAAGTGCACATGAAACTGCACTGAAAGTGCACTTGTAGTGAAAAGTGGATTTGCCTTTAGTAAATAACCCCCATTGTCACTGTAAAAACCAACTTGCTACAAAAAAATGCTTTTAAGCATTGAAATAAGAAGCCACACATTGTTGAGTAGAAAACATTTTACTCAAAGCACATTCACATGTGCGTTAGAAAAGGGTTTTTGAACAAACCAACATCTTTGGTGTATATTTTATTTTTCACATTATAAATATCCTTTTTTTTGGTTAAACAGGCATGTTTCAAAGCATAATATACACAACTCAGGAACTTACAAAGTTCAACTTTGATAAATTGAAGGCAATATAAGACATTAGTATGTGCAAACTGTGTTGATATTGCCTTCATCAGATGGGGTGATGTCCCCCCTGTAAAAGCCAAATTTTGAAGATGCACACAAATTGGGATTCAAACTGGGGATTTCCCTCCTGATCGCATGCCAAATGTCAACATGTGCTATCTCCCATCATGGGGGATCAATGGATGTGTTTTGGGGGTGCAACCCCTTCCTCTCACCTAATTGAGTTGCGAGGAAGGGGTTGCACCCACAAAACGCGTACATTGATATCCTGTGATGGCAGATAGAACATGTTAACACACTGTGTGCATCATCAAAATTTGGCTTTTTAAAAAATGTAAATCTTTATTTTAAAAGTAAAAATACACGAAAAAATTGTATTATTGTGTGTTTTATATTCTGCCTAAAACATCAATGATGTGCTTCATTTTTTGTTGAACATCATTAATGTTTTCCTTTATATTTTCTAAATCACGATTGCACCCCATCCCCCCGATGAGGATCTGGGCACTTTCACTTGTGAAATGAGATTCTTCTTCCACAACATCCACATCACCTAAAAGAAAAAAAACACAACATGTATTATAAATATGCAGGCATCTATCTATTACCTGAAGCTGTGGTCTCAGACACTCACCTTTTGAGGTGACAATTTCACCAACTTCATAAACGTCTCCCTCCACATCCTCTGCTTGTGGTTTTGGGATTTCCCCTTCTCTAGGAGGTGGGGGTCCCTGGTGTCCTCAGATGTCCTGAGTCTTTTCTCCCCTAAAATAAAAAAAAATCGGTATACTTATCACACAGATATTTGAGGGCATAAATAGGAATATGAAACATTGCTTGGAAGTGTTGTACAATTGTCTGTTTTGGCAGAGTTCCAAGCTGAATAACATTTTATTTCCTTTCTACAGCTGGAATACTTCCCTTTTTTGTTAAAGTATCACATGTAGAGACCCCTAGTATCCACTGAAGCACCAGTGTGGGACACCCTAAAAAGTTTGTTCTGGTGTCCCACACTAGTGCTCCTGTGTCCAGATGTGTGAACAGCTGCTGAGTGTCCTCTCCTTACACTGAATCAAGTTAGCATTTCATTCTAGTTACAAACCCATCTAGATAACAAACTTATTTTAATACAAATAGGCCTGAACAAATGTAGTTAACCTGTATCTGCCAAAAACATCTTATTAGTGGGTGAACAAACAATGTTTCCTATGACCGATTACTGTGCCCATGAACATTAAAGTTGCCATGTACAACAGTAAAGAAAAGCACATGGAGCAGCATGCAAGTAATAATAATAGGAACACACAACAAGTACTTACTTTTTAGAAGCAGTTTCCTGATCTTTCTGTACTGATCGTGCTCCTTCAATTTGAGGTCTGACCATCGTTTCCTCAATTGATCCTTGGATCACCGTAACCCAAAATTCCTGTGCAGACTCTTCAAAACTTTAGTCATGATCTTGGCCTTTCTCACATTTGGGTTTGGGTAAGGTCCATGCTTACCGTCATATTCGGCCCTCGTCAAGATGTACACCATCTCTATAAAGGACATATTTGAGGCCTTAAATCTCCTCCGGGATCGGGACGTTCGTGGCTCTGGCCTTTCCTCGTTGCTGCTCTCCTCTGCATGCACCTATTGTCTCTCCACCATGTGCTCTCCCACTGCGCTGAAAGAGAAGGGACAGGGAATATACTAGAAAGAAGGGGCGAGCGGAGTTTCACGCATGCGCAGTGTATATAAAGCGGAACACGCGTGCGTCGTACGTACGATCTGTGAGCGGAGGACGGAGTCAAGGAAGCAAAGATCGTTATAACGAAGGTACAATTTTAACTCGGTGCATCAGTGGTCTATACTTCTTATAGATTGAGGGCTATAATGGTTCAAGATTAGGAGAGTTTCGCATGACATTAGGGTTTGTCTTGTGTTGTGTCTTGCAAAGGCTTCGCAAATTCCACCTTCCTCTTTATTTTGTTATGACCCAGAATAAATGGCTATTTCTTTTTCACAAATACTTACCTATGTGTTTTACTTCAAAAAGGACAGTTTGTTTGTGAGTAGGCAGGTACATTTCCTAAATACAATGTCAAATTAACAAGGGACACCAACACAAACCAACCTCCTTGGGGTTAAAAAATACAAGATAATAATGCTGTTGTGGTAACTTGACACACAAAACGAGCAAAACTTTTATGGAGAGCACTAGAAAAAAAAATTAAGATATTGATTAAAAAAAAAAGAAACAAAAATTAGAAACATTATTATGGAGATCTGATGAAAAATAAAATTAATATTATTCATGAGATCATGAGAAATGATAAAGAAATCAGTTTGTCAGAACTCTGTGTGAATATCAGCAGCAAAACAACTTCATTCTTCTAGCATTATAAAGAAGAAGAGAATGCGCTGCATTAAACTATTTAAAAAATTGCAGCGTGACGAATGTGCTATCTTCATTACGAATGCTAGTTTTACCAGACCGAGCGCTTCCGTCTCGTAATTTATTTTGAGCATGCGTCGCACTTTGTGCGTCATAATTGTGTACACATGATCAGACTTTACGTAAACGGATTTTGTTGCCGGAAAATTCGAGAACCAGATCTCAAATTTTGTGCAACGGAAATTCCGATGAAAAATGTCAGATGGAGCCTTCCACACGGTCGGAATTTCCGACAGAAGGCTCCCATCGAACATTTGCCCTCGGAAAATCCAACCGTGTATACGGGGCACTAGATTCAGTTCCCTTATGCTGTGTCCACTAAGACCACATTACACCAGTACTTGCTGCTGCAAGTGGATGCCTCTAGGCTTCATTGATTTGAGCTTATGTGAGTGCAATGTTTGAAGCTGTTTTAATAGAATAAACTTTTTACAACGATATTGCACTATTGTAGCACTTTGTTTCATTATATATGGAGAGTCCATGATATTGGGTGTCACGTCTGGATATTGGTTGGATATTTAACCCTGTGAGGGTTGATGCTGTTTTTCTGAGCATGAGAGTGCAAGGCATCGCTATTCGGTGAGTGTTTTACCAAAGGGGAGTGGAAACACTGAGTGCACGCGGTGTGGTGAGCGTTTCGAAGATTACACATCAGGATATATTCAGCGTTCCTTGTTTGAGACAATCCAGTCTCATGTATGGACTATTTTTGCACAAACTTTATTATTAATTGTTTATTTATGTATTAGTGTTGATCACACCACCTGTGTATGGATATTTTTGGACCAGTTTGTGTTTGATGTTTTAAGTTTGATACCTGTGAATGTTTAAACTTTCCTTTTTTCATTTCTGGCCAGAAAAAAAACTTTTTCCTATTCCTTCCTTTATCTCCTCACAGCACAGGGTGGTTGATGAGGGTGCATAGGCATACCTGTACAGCCTCATATCTATCTATTTGCAGTGTGAGATTTAAGACACTGCTACCTCTGACTTCTAGTCTCATGAGATTTGGAGTGAGATATGGTGATGCGCTGCTCAATGGTCTCCTTGCTGGAGGTACTGGTACTGGAGATACAGTGCAGAACAATAGGAATACAGAAAGGAATGCTAGCCAAATATGGATAAAAAAGTCCAAGATAATTCTAATTGGTGATGAAAATAAGTCATATAAAAACAGCCAATGTGTTTTGTGGGCAACACCACTCCCCTTTTGTCAGGGCCATAAGAATAAGCAAAAAACATAGTAATAATGATGATAAATTATGTCTGTATTTTTATGGTTTAAGCTACTGGTGGGGGGCATCGAGGGGAGTCGGCTTTCCAGAGCTATTGAGCTTATTTGGAGTGTTCCTTCATCTGACTACACGTGCAAGTTTAAAAGTTCCCAGTTCCTCTTTGAGTATGTTGTTCTGCAGTTCAGAATACATCAATAATGGAGGAAAGATCGTGTACAATTCGACCACAGGAAATGCTGATGAGCAGTCCTTTGCAGTCTGCCTGCCTTATTTTGGACACTATTAGTACTAGTAATAGTACTATGTACTATTCAGATTCAGACTTGTACATACTAAATTCTTGAAAAAAAGAAAACTTGCATGGCTGACCTTACCAACAGTAGGAAATACATATACATTGCTGTTCTATGGGTCTTGCAATGCAGCAATGATGGCTTATTGAAAAGCTTTTAGAAGATCTCACAACAGTTTAAAACATTTTTTTTTTAAATCAAACATTCACATAAAAAATATTTTAGGATTGGTCACTTGGAAAATACATCACCAGATGATTTAGTTTTTTTCAGCCTAGAGACAAATACTAGAATATCTGATTTCATTTGATACCAGAAGCTAGTCAGCGTCTTTGTATTAAAAAATTTCTCTAAAACTGACAAACCTACAGTTTGTAAAACAGAGAAATAACAATAAATATCTTTGGTCCCCATGTTAGTAATGCAGTGTTCTGTTGTCAAAGATAACTATCACTTGCAATACTTTGTGTAGCCTTGCCACATTGCCCTATTGTATTTGTTAATATAGTATTACTTGTGATGAAGGGCTTGCTAAAACAAATCATGCTAAAATAGCATGCAATTTACATCTCAGAATTCAATAATCTTCTATATGCAGTGTTTCACAAAGATCTTTAAAAAATACAGCACTGCATTTTAACTTTAACTCATCATTAATAAAAAAAATCGTAGTTGGCAAACAATGTACAGCTAACCAGTGTCCTTCTCTAATATAATTTGACATGTTCTCTTCTATTATGCCAGCCAAGCAGAGTGCAACTATAAATAGCCATGTGAATAGGTCACAGTCTTATCTATAGACAGCATCTCACACACACGAAGATGTGAAGCTGTTTAAATGAATAATACAAGCTTCTCCATCTGATCTATCACAGTGTCACCGCCATTAGCCAATTATTGTCATTGGATAGCTGCAATAAAATCACATCAAATTAATTAATTAGGAGATAATTAATTTGATAGAAAGTATTTCAGTCCGCTCATGTCACATGCAATTATCATGACATTCATACTCTTATTAAGTATGAAATAACCATATTTTAATTGCTTTAAGTCAAAATAGCAAGCTGTTAGATTAAACATAAATCATTTTAATGATGGATGTGGGAAATTCACCAACAGACACATAAACCAGTTTCCAACCCTCTGGTTGTCATTGATGGAGACCTGTTTTTTCTGATGATATCCTGCAGATCACTAAAAAGGGATCCATTGTCACATCTACACAATTCAATAAACTATTGAGAGTCAATATCATGTTAATATCATGATACATTTATGATTGTCAATTTCCTCTATACTGTATAGTTGGTTGAGTTCTCAAACAAATGCTTTAAAAGTCCTGAACTTTAGACTTTGTTTTACAAAAGATAGCTTAAAGTTCCCTCATGTTGTTTAACTTATCTGGTATTTGACAAAAAGAGCATTCTAACTGAATTCATTTTGTAAATCTAAATAATACTTATTTCAATTTGCATAGTACAGTTTAGTCTTAAATGTTTAGGTTAGTGGATTTTACAAAGTGCAGTTTGCAATAAAACTACAGCATGGTAATATTACCTACAAATCCTCTGACTCAATGTATATAATGTGCACCAGTAGGCACTGGAACTTGGTGAGAAGGTCAGCTGGACAGAAAAAAAGGAGGGGATTTCTATAATGCACGCAGCCATTCTCCTGCAGATAGCCAGTTCACTGTCCTTCAGACTTTTGGGGGGCAGACTGCTGCCAGTGGGAAAAGAAAATGTCTGCCAGCGGTCAATGAGAGTAAGCAACACCACATGCTCTGTGGTCAGTCCGAGCAAAAAAATGACTTAGCACCTGCGGTCAGTAGGAGGAAAAATAATGCCCTGCCCTATTGTTTGTGCCAGTAAAAGGAATGCTGCCTCATTCTTGGTGTCAGTGCAGGGAAGTATACCTCTTCATTGATGTCAGTGAAAAAAAATGAGTGCCTCATCATTGGTGTCAGCTAGAGGAATAGCGCCTCATTGTATCAACGAGGGGAATATTGTTCGAAGGGTCAGATAAGAGCAAGCAAAGCCCTTTGCTTGCCTTTATCTTACCCTTTGAACAATATTTCTCTCATTGATATGATGGAGCACTATTCTTCCGCCTGACACCAATCATCTAGACCTAAGGTTGCAGTTTGGGGACTACCATTCTATGCAAAATATGTTTTGGCTAAAATTACAATTTAACTAATCAAGTAAATTACCCTTTGATGTAATCAATTAAAACTGTATTATCCATTGTGTGGGGTAAATATTGCAAGATTATTGTACATAATGCATTGTGAAAGGAAATTCTGCCAGGGGCAGAAGTTAAAGGAAGCAAGTTAATTTAACATACTGTACATATTGGGCACATCTGCAGCAAGCCATACATTCTACCATTTTTTTTCCTTCAACTACGGGTTGAAGGAAAGAAAACTGCTTGATTCCCCCATCGACACAATCAGCTAAAGCTGCCAGCAGTGTTCACACAATTAAAAAAAAAGTCTGGTTGTACTGACGTCAATTGATGGCTTGACATCAGTACAACCAGCCTACCCATAGAGAGATCGAAATTTGGCCAGTTCCTTCTGAACTGGCCAAATTGACATCATTCTATGGCTGGTCTGTGTCTATTTTGGAGGCAATTTCTAGATGGGATTTAGAGTTGTAGTTGCTTTGCACATTTGATAGCTTAGCCAAATAAAAATTACCTAAATATGCAAACAATTATAAATAATATAATAAGTATAAAAGCAGAGGACAGGGTAAATAGTTTGTTAGTTTGAATTCTACATGCTTCTGAATATGTATCCCTTTTCATATTTATGCCAGTTCTACACCAGGCAACGTCTGGTAGATGTGTAAGGCACATTGAACTATTTCAATCCAATAACATGAGTGTACAAAGTAGTTTCATGTTTCTTTGCCAACAATCTGTCCACAAACCTTAGCACCACAGATACTTCATGCTGAAAACGAATACAGATGCAGAAAGAAGCAGACTATACTCATGTCAAATGAGGAATAAAAATTGAATTTTGCAAAGTGTGCTACATTGACACAGAAACCCCATCAAGGTCCAGAAATATAACTGTAATCTCTTATCTGTTTCTAAATTGCCTGAGTGATTTAGTCCCTGTTACTGTTGAAATGATTTTCTCTCATTTTGCAGATGCTTGGAGTCACAAGGTTTCATGTGATACATGGTAGTTCATTGGGTTCTCATTACTCACCAGCCTTACCAGTCTCCTCTTATTGAGGTTTTATTAACTAATAACACAGGAAAATACATGCATTTTCTATAGCAGCTGCTCTGTCAAGAGAGATCATAGGTTTGGAAAATATGACAAGTAATTTATATGACACAAATCTGTTTTTTTTATACGCTGGTAAAATCATGTCATTCAAATTACTAAGAGAATGTCTAATATTTGCTCTGACAATTAGGTTAGCTGTGAAGCATTGACATGTTCTTAGTCTTATTGTTAGAATGATTGAAAATGATGGATGAAGACCACAAATTACTTATTATTTGTATATATAAAATGCCAAGATGGAGCTGTCCTCAAGTGTTGATGGTATAAAATTCTTCATTAGCACGCCAACCAGCAGACCTGTTACTCACACAACATCACAGCTAGTGCCACACTTTTTTTTTAAATCAGTTTTTCATACACAAATAACCTGCTCTCTGGCTTAATTTTTTCCAATCAAATCATAATTAACTACTAGCTGTCATTGTATTAACCCTAAAGGTGATTTTTCAAAGTTAAATACATGTAATAAACAGAACACTTTCCATTTGAAATCATATATAAGAAGAAAATGTTCAGAATAAGCCAAGTCATCTACTGGCGAAACCAGGGCTTCCGTAATCAAAGGGGCCCCTTACAGACTACCTGAGAGCCCCCCCCCCCCCACTGGCTAAAAGTGACTAAGGACCTAGATTTATCAGTTCTTTCTTTGGAGCCTCAGCAGCACAGATGAATGAATAGGAAATGCTCTGAGGCTACCTGCTCATTTACAAACTGAAGCATAGTAAACACTGGAGTGATTGGTACCGATCGCTCACTGTGTTCATTCAGGAAAGGAAGGAGTGCAAAAATTAAATTTACTGGCCCCTGCCCCCACTGTCTATCCTGAAAAAAACCCTGTGTGCTCGCAGGAGAGGAGGAAAGCCGAAAGCGCTGCGGGGGGAAAGGGGGCACACAGGGGGGCCCGGACAGAAGATGGAAGGGGTGCGTGTGATAGGACTAATCCCCCTGCAGTGCAGCCAGAGCCAGAAAGAGGAGGAGAAACTGACAGTGCTGCAGGGGGAGGCAGAAAAGGATTGGTGTCTGTAATAAGACAGTACAACTGGCCCTCCTGCTCAGCAGGTGATGGGCCTCCCTTTTGCATTAATCTTGCCCAGGCCCAGTACAGGAGGGCTGGCTGTATTGCCCTATCAGTGGCCCTGGGCATAACCAGCCTTTAAGAAAAAACCTTTACTGACGCCAGAAATTTTGGCAAGGACTTCTGGAAGTTTAGTACAAATCACCCAGATTCCTATCTGTTACAGCTAACTTCAGCAAATGAATTTCAGGCTGGTTAGAAATGCATTAAAAATTAAAAAGAATGACAATGTCACACTCTAAGCCTTTATTTCAAAAGTTTTGAAGCATTTTCTGCATTCCTTTTAAATTTCTTCAGAAACCTAAAAAAATTAAGATTAAAAAAATGGTATCCAAAACAACATATCAATTGATTATACAATTTCCCTCATATATTTTTTTTCTATTTACAAGCAGATCCCTTGTCCAGCTCTCTAAATAGCAAGGAGAACACTGATGTTTAGTTTAGATGGAAAATAGGTAAAATCTCTGTCTATGGTACAGACAGTTCACACTGCCGACTAATGCCACGTACACACGGCCGGACTTTCTGACAGACTAGGTCCGATGGTCTTCCCGACGGACTTCCAAACGAACGGACTTGCCCACACACGAACGGACTAAGTCCGTTCGAAAGTCCGTTCATTTTGAACGTGATGATGTAAGATGGACTAAAAAAGGAAGTTCAATAGCCAGTAGCCAATAGCTGCCCTTGCGTCGTATTTGGGCTGTCGGACCAGCATACAGACGAATGGTTTTCCCGATAGGATTTGAGTCCGTCGGACAGATTTAAAACATGTTCTATTTCTAGGTCCGTCGGACTTTGTTTTATAAAAATGATTGGATTATCCCACACACGATCGGAATGTCTGACGGACTGATCCCGTCGGACCTAGTCTGCCGGAAAGTCCGGTCGTGTATACGCGGCATAAGCCACACATTTTATTTTCCCTTTTAAACATCTTACAATCTGCTAAATAGAATTTCAGCTTCCATGCCATTAGTTTGAACAGATAAATACTATAACATGCACACATTTACTTTGTGTGGGTTATAATTCATTGGCTTGTTTCTGCTTTTAGATTTCCTTCAAAATATAAGTATTTTATACAACACTAATCTTATCACACATGTTTGTTACAAGAGTCAACATTATATTTCCTTGGGCACCATTACTTTACATGGCAGTTTTTTTTGAAGAGAATATTTAAAAGGCACTGGGATTTCAATGTTCATTTAAAAGCTCACACTCACAGAGCTTTTCAAGCAAGCTCACTGTGTATGGTAAGTCAGCTCCCAAAGCAAACAGGCCTACCTTGATGGGTATCAATAAAGGTGTGCTATCTCTTTAAACATGCAAAGTGTCTTAGTGCAACAAATTCATAAAAGTTATCAAATAAATGCATACAACAAGTGTTACAAAGTGTTCCAGTGCAATATTAAACATGGCCAAAAAGTGCTATGAAATATTGTATATTATTATTATATATTTATATATTATATATAATAGATTTTCAGTTCGTAGATTAGACCAATACTGTGGATCACCAATTCCAATCATCACAGCAGGGTATCACATTAAATTAACCTCCAGATCAAATCCAGATAAGAGTTTCAGGCAGCAGTTGCACTCCTCATGGGCACCATAGCAAGGATATATCATTCCACTGCAGGACTCCTCCAAGACAACACTGGATCTAGCAATTCACCACGAGAACCAAGAGTAGACTTGTATTGCCCAAAGAAAAATTAACCACAAAACCATGGCCCAATATATCCCAAAAAAGCAAGGTTTTATTGCAATGACAAAGCCATCCACAACATCGCCCCCATCTACATCACCAACCTCATCTGCAGATATCGCCCAAATCGTCCCCTCCACTCCTCCCAGGACTTCTTGCTTTCTAGCTACCTTGTTACCTCCTCCCATGCTAACCTTCAAGACTTCTCCAGAGCCTCTCCCATCCTCTGGAACTCCCTGCCCCAGTCTGTCCGTTCAGCCCCTACCCTGTCCACCTTTAGGAGATCCCTGAAAACTCATTTATTCAGGGATGCCTATCCCACACCCACCTAACAACAACTGTCCCCGAGCCACCCCCATCAAATAATTCTCTGCAGCTATTACCTTTTGTACCACCACCCCCTCCCTTTAGAATGTAAGCTCTACGAGCAGGGCCCTCCTGTACCTTTTGTATTGAACTGTACTGTATATGTGTTGTCCCCCTATACATTGTAAAGCGCTGTGTAAACTGTTGGCGCTATATAAATCGTGCATAATAATAATAATACTCACAAACATCAATGTAGAACAGCACAAAACCACATTGTTTCAATGTCTTAAATAAAAGTCAAAGTCTCATCTCTTCAGTGTTGTCACATAAAAAGATATAATAACATATTTACAAAAATGGGAGGGGTGTACTCACTTTTGTGAGATTATACTGTATTTGGATAAAAAAATTATCAAAACCTATATATATATATATATATATATATATATATATATATATATATATATATATATATATATCTTAAGAAACTTATATTGGGAAAACATATAGACAGACATACAGTGGTGTGAAAAAGTGTTTGCCCCCTTCCTCATTTCCTGTTCCTTTGCATGTTTGTCACACTTAAAGCCCCATACACACGCGCGGACAATCCGTGGACCAGGTCCGTCGGACCATGTCCGTCATACTTTGTCTGATGTTGGTTTTGCGTACACACGATCGGACAAAGTTGTCGGAAAATCCGATCATTCTGAACGTGGTGACGTTTGTTGCCTACGACGGGACTACGTAGAGGCTAGTAGCCAATAGCTTTGGTCTTGTAATGTGATCTGAGCATGCGTAGCACTTTGTCCGGTCGGACAACCGTACACACGATCGGATTTGGTGTGATCGGACCGGGTTGACGGGAAATCTTTCCAGCAGGAGATAAGACTTTGTCCGACGGACAAACCGACGAACACTGTCCGATGGTGCATACACACGGTCTGATTTTTCAACAACCTTGTCCGATCGGACCAAATTGATGAAAAAGTCCGACCGTGTGTATGGGGCTTAAGTGTTTCGGAACATCAAACCAATTTAAACAATAGTCAAGGACAACACAAGTAAACACAAAATGCAATTTGTAAATGAAGGTGTTTATTATTAAAGGTGAAAAAAAATCCAAACCATCATGGCCCTGTGTGAAAAAGTGATTGCCCCCCTTGTTAAAACATACTATAACTGTGGTTGTCCACACCTGAGTTCAATTTCTCTAGCCACACCCAGGCCTGATTATTGCCACACCTGTTCACAATCAAGGCATCACTTAAATAGGAGCTGCTTGACACAGTAAGGTCCACCAGAAGATCCTTAAAAGCTACACATCATGCCGAGACCCAAAGAAATTCAGGAACAATTGAGAAAGAAAGTAATTGAGATCTATCAGTCTGGAAAGGGTTATAAAGCCATTTCCAAAGCTTTGGGAATCCAGCGAACCACAGTGAGAGCCATTATCCACAAATGGCGAAGACATGGAACAGTGGTGAACCTTCCCAGGAGTGTCCGGCCGCCCAAAATTACCCCAAGAGCGCAGCGACGGCTCATCCAAGAGGTCACAAAAGACCCCACAACAACGTCCAAGGAACTGCAGGCCTCACTTGCCTCAGTTAAGGTCAGCGTTCATGCCTCCACCATCAGGAAAAGACTGGGCAAAAATGGCCTGCATGGCAGAGTTCCAAGGAGAAAACCACTGCTGAGCAAAAAGAACATCAAAGCTCGTCTCAATTTCTCCACAACACATCTTGATGATCCCCAAGACTTTTGGGACAACATTCTGTGGACCGATGAGACAAAAGTGGAACTCTTTGGAAGGTGTGTGTCCAAGTATATCTGGCGTAGAAGGAACACTGCATTTCAGAAAAAGAACATTATACCAACAGTAAAATATGGTGGTGGTAGTGTGATGGTCTGGGGCTGTTTTGCTGCTTCAGGACCTGGAAGACTTGCCGTGATAAAAGGAACTATGAATTCTGCTGTCTACCAAGAGATCCTGAAGGAGAATCTGTTCGTGTACTCAAGCTGAAACGAACTTGGGTTCTGCAGCAGGACAATGATCCTAAACACACCAGCAAGTCCACCACCGAATGGCTGAAGAAAAACAAAATGAAGACTTTGGAGTGGCCTAGCCAAAGTCTTGACCTGAATCCTATTGAGATGTTGTGGTATGACCTTAAAAAGGCAGTTCATGCTCGAAAACCCTCTAATGTAACTGAATTAGGACAATTCTGCAAAGATGAGTGGGCCAAAATTCCTCCAGGACGCTGTAAAAGCCTCATTGCACGTTATCGCAAACGCTTGGTTGCAGTTGTTGCTGCTAAGGGTGGCCCAACCAGTTATTAGGTTTAGGGGGCAATCACTTTTTCACACAGGGCCATGATGGTTTGGATTTTTTTTCACCTTAAATAATAAACACCTTCATTTACAAATTGCATTTTGTGTTTACTTGTGTTGTCCTTGACTATTGTTTAAATTGGTTTGATGTTCCGAAACACTTAAGTGTGACAAACATGCAAAGGAACAGGAAATGAGGAAGGGGGCAAACACTTTTTCACACCACTGTATGATGCAAGTTTTCTGTTGTAAAGGTTTGTGCAGTTTTCTTCATTTTTTTGTGCAGTTTTCTTAATACAAGTTATTAATACAAGAATCAGCACTATATAACACTGCAACTGTGAAACCTGTCACATGTGGTTTAGTCAGTCGTAGTACAGGGTGACTGTAACATGCATCATTATCTTTTGCATTTAGTGGTAGTGGGATAAGCAGCTTCTGTTACAGTTTCTGAACATCAATGACACAGAAGGAAAATCCGGGTCATATCATGACAATACTTTTTGACATCAGTTGTTGAAAGGGCTAAATTAAGTCTGACACATTTCTTCAAGATAACTCCAATTACAAACACAATTTGTTTTAATGTCTAACACATGCACTTTACAATGTCTACCAGCAGCTTAAATTAAATTTTCATTGTCTGATGAGTGATAGATCCCACATCATCAAGCTTGTCTGTCAAACAATAAAGCAACAAATAGACTGAACACATTTTTTTTTTTTTTACTTTGGGATCACTGTATTAATATTTTTATTTTATTTTGGCAAATCCTTGTCAATCAAGTAAAAAAAAAAAAAGGCATTGCCATGATTGAAATCAACAGCAAATGAATACTAGATTAGGGTATTAGCATAATCAGATGACATTTTAATATTTAAGAATTGAATATGCCATCAGAAATATCAGTACAAAGGATTCTTGAGAACTGACATGTAGGACTGGCATGTAGGACATTATATTTATCCAACACTGTTATTTTTCAAAGCTCACTATAAATATCTGATCTATTCACTCAACTTTTGATTATTTAAGAGAAGCAAAAAATAAAGCCAGCTGTTTCATGATCAATAAGAGAGCAACGAATGTGGGGGGTAGCTACACCTATCTGGGCTCTGATGCAGGCTGCGTAGTTCAGAGCCCATTGTCTTGTCTCCTCAGAAAAAACATACACCGTACACTCAAATAGCTCATAAAACATAATATGCTTGTAAGCATGAAGTCCTCCCTACATATTTACCATGCAGTCCTTCACTAATTACTTAACATGTTATGATGATGATCACTTTTGGTGTGATAAAAGAGAAAGAAGCAACTATTCATAATTCACAGTTCCCAACCGCCCTTTTTCACAACATTTCCTGCACCTTTTGCAACACCTTAATGCTTTATCAATGTAATCAAATTCACAAATACATGGAGGAGGCAAACGATATAGATTGATAAATGCTTTCAGATGATTGGCTAAGTGAGATGAAAAGAATGTAAAGCTAACGTTTAGGTGTGAATATTATCGCATAGGTAACTATGCATGTGTCATACTTGCAAGATTCCTGTATAAGCAGAAATCACTGTAGTAAGCACAGCTCTTACAGCGATTGCCTCTAGCTTCCAGGTCCCATGCTGAGCAGTTGCCCAGCTTCTTAGTGAACACAGGAGGTTGCTAGCTTAGCGTGGACACCATTCAGAAAACACTTTGCATTTCCTTAATGAATGCAAAGCGTTCTCTGATTGGATGAGTTGGAAAGGAGGCGTGGTGATGTCTCAATCTCCAGTCTAGTCTAGAGACTAGTCAATTCATCATATCAAAAAATTCCCTCCTCATACCTGAAATTCTGTATAGAAACTAGGTAAAAACTTTACATCAAGAGTTCCTTCTCCCAACTAGAAAGTGGTACATTTCCCTGCAGACATTTAATAGGGTAGAATATCGTGTGTAGAAAACATCAGTTCCAACCACATATGAGTACCTTCACAATTATGCCATCTGTGTGGTATACTGGTAAATAAGTATAATCAGGTGAATGGTCCATAGTTGTAAAAAAAAGTACAGTTCCTACATAACATGGCTTAAAATGCACAATATTGCAATGGTACACAAAAGAGAAGACCCCCCCCCCCCCTCCTCCTTTGCAGTACATTTTAAGGAGTAAAACCATATTCTAAGTTTAAACAAAGGCCATTATGCACAGTAAACCCCTGGTGGCCAGCAAAAAAATGGGTGGATGGCAACAGAAGCACTCTAACTCCAATACATTTTTGAAGAGGTCGGCAGACCAAAATCTTGCAGTAAAAGCCTTCATTTTTTTGAGGCATAGCACCAACTGCTTTCCAAAGCCACACAGGGACCCCTTTATGAAGGTGACAAGTTTTCCACTCACTGTGAAGTAACACAACAAATGTAATGATGAGCAGATATATGCCCTTCCATACATACAAAAAAAGAAATATGAACACACGTTACAGTGAAACTTTCTTTTGCACATGCAGCTCAAAGTAAAAGATTTGTTTAACTCCCCCTCTCCAAAAGCACATACTCAACTTTCATTGCTCCCATGCAGCTGGGAGTGGAATGAAAAACACAGAAATTCTAGGTATGGGGTGAGCATATAGCTCTCTCCCCCTCTCTGGTGCTAGTTCCTTATTGTGCCCACTTCCAGTGGCTAAATAGAGAGGCAGGGTAGTGTAGAAAGGTACATTTCTGCACTGTGGGGTTAAGGGAGGTAAATATTTTACTTCATACTTTATGGGAAATGAAAAGGTTCACTTTAACGCTAATCGTATTAAAGTGTATGTATAGCAAACAACTTTTTTTTGTTTTCTATAAAGAAAAGGTTAACCCCTATCAGCTAGTGTGAAGAGTTGCGCTGCTCGCCCACCCACTTGTGCCATTGAGAGAGTTAGTATTGCTATTCTCACACAATCCAATATGTTCTGTGAATGGAGGAGCAGTTGAATGACCACTCCACTACCCATTTACAGAACACTATGCAATTCTTTGATTTGGTGGCAAATACAGTGGCAACTCTCCCCTACACCGACAAGGACAGCAATACAAACCTACAAATTTTGCCTTAAACTGATCAAATACAAACACACACTATACAATATATATATATATATATATATATTGGGGAGGATCTTCATCATAGCTGCAGGACTGCAGAAGGATATGGAGCTACATGACTGCATATATTAAAGAGCATAAACAGCTTATGTCTGTGATACTTTCTAAATGAAACTAGAGCATGAATGTGATATTAGGTTTATCTAGGGAAACACTTCTGAATACCCAGAGTAAATCCGTTTAAATAAGGTTAAGGTTACTTTCAAGAAAACCATAAGGACTTAAATTTAATGATGTGTGAATAAGTTTGAATGTATATGCAAGCTGGGATCATTCGATTCCCTTAAAACCACTTGCCTTTTCAGAGTCTTAAAATGAATATCATTAAAAGTGCACTTTTTCTTTCTATTCCAAAGCTTTTGAAATGTTCTTTCTTTTAGGATTTGTCAAGCTTGTATATGTTCTGTAGGAAGCTAATGAATTGAGGGGGGTCCCAATGAACAGCATTACTTTCACAGCAAGCCAGCATTTCATAGTTCTGAAAACATTTTACTTTGAAACATTTACATTTAGTTACCAAAATGTAATGGTGAAATTATTCCCAGATTACAGCTAAAATGCTTTAGGCTATATCCAGATTCAAACAGTGTTTTACTAACAGGACCAGATTACTCCACTGCCAATATAGGGCATGGCACACAATCACCAACACATCATGAAAGGTTCATGCACTATGCAGGACCAACATGGGAAAGCTCAAAGGGGGAGATGGTGTTTTCCCATTTGTTATCATTAACAGGTTGTTATTGGTTACTGCATTCGTACCTGCACAGCAACAGGCTGCGGATTGGTTAAAATCGATGGGCTGCTGAAGCCCGCGAATCCGGAGCTAATATAAAGAGGAAGTCCGGCCGTTACTCACAGACCCCTTCAAGACAGGACTGGGACTCCCACCCCCCTCCCCTTTTCTAGAAATTTTTGTCATAGGTGTTGATTAGTGGGGAATAGTCGTCCAGCATTGGCTGGATAGACACCGTGACTTTATTAATTTATTACAGCCAGGATGGCTTCATAATTTAATTTATTTATCATTAATGCATTATCAGGTAACCCCTTAAACAACACCGTGGCCTATAAATAATTGCCAAATATTAATAAATATGTTAAAAGAAAGAAGTGTTTACTGGTCGTTATTTATGTTAAGTAATCCCTTTGTGCTAGCCCATGTTACTGACTGCCAGGAACACATCTCTGTGTATAATAACAAACTGCTGCCATAGCTGCCAGTTCAAAATGGGCCCTTGTTGCCTTGCACATTTTGATACAAATGTGTTGGTGGAACAGTGTACTGTGTACTAGCAGTCCTCCAAATTTAGGTTTGAACTTTCCTGCTATCAGTTTAAAGGGCTGATAGGTTTCCCTTTTCACGTTATTATTTCTAATTGTACTGATGTAGAGTGGCAAACTACCTTTTTGACTTCTCTGCCCCTAGGCTTGGCATGCCTTTCATGGCTCTGACTTTGGATATTTTAGTGTTATACTAAGACTAGCAATTTTATTGGGTTAAGGGGTGGATAGCAGAAGACAGTAAGGCAGTATAAATCTGTTCCTTTTGCGTAAGCAATAATTCTCATAAATTGACCTTCCAACTTATATAGGAACCTACAGGATCTGGCATGTATCCTTGGCTGTCTTCTAGAGGGCTCCACTAACTTCAAAAACCAAGACAATCGAAAATGCAGATACTGGTGTCATCTAGAAATTCTCACCTCCCATGCCACAACCTCTAGATGTTATGGGCTATTTCACTGAACAATAGTGAGGTGTACATTTTACTATGCCATGGCTTTTGAGAAGAACTTTAAGAGAACTCTAGAAAATAACCAATGGTAGTAGGTTAAAATTCCCCACAGGTATACCACTAGCATATTACTGCTCTATAACGTGATGCTTTTAGGAAAAAAAGGTTGTAGCAGAGATCCAGCTTGACTCTTGCAGTCAAAACTGCAAATAACCTTTGTAACCATTATAATAGTGTTATTTTTATCACTGATTATTGACATAAAAAAACTATGCAATAAATGATATAACAATCCAGTCAAATCAGGTGGTTTAACACTTCTTTCATATTTACATTATAATATATACATAAAGTATGCTCACAAATACCCAACCTGTTGTGACAAAAACAGACAAAATGATTTGGGTTTCTTAAAACTGCATGTTTACACATGATAGTGATAGTGTAGAGACTACTACATATGTTATACTTGTATCTAACTAATAAGTTCATCATTATATTTGTAGTATTAGTCTACTAGATTACTTCTGGTGCCATAGCAAAATAACAAAGACCTTTAATCAAGTCAGATAGTTGCTTCTGTAGGGGTACCCTCGTAAGGGCTGCTGAGTTGGTTATAGAAATTTGCCAATCACCCTGCTGCCGTCCTCCCACGCACCATGTAAAGACATTAAACAGTCAATGATTTTGTTTTCTTCCTCTTTATTGATGGGATATAACTTGGATGAAAACAAGAGAGGTATGAGATTCCCATAAATTGAAGGGTATCATCCATGGCCTTGGCCTAGTATATGGATTTTCCCTGTAGAATCCTCACTGCAGACTATTGTTTCTTCTGTTACTTGGCATATCTGCATGAATATTTACTACTCACTGATTCCAGTTAGAACAAGAAGAATCACTCTGAATAATTCCCCTCTAGACTGATGTGGTTTTTCTGTTACCTATCAGAGAGCCAAAGGCCTATACCGCCTATCTTCCATGGCCCAAAGAACTAAACAGCCTCACAGTCTCTGGAAGTTCCTGTCCACTTCTGTTCATGCTGTGTTCCCTGGCTACACAGCATGCTACACTACTTGCTCATGCTTCTGCTTCTTTACGTCTCTTTTGGATCAAAGTCCTGTGTTCCCCCGGTCACAGAACGCCAATCTACTTCCGCCACTTCATTGCTACTTCTTCTACTTGATCTTCTCCAGCATGCAAGTCTTGTGTTTCCCGGGTCACAGAAACTTGATACATTCTCATGGAGATAAAGATCTTTCCCTAGGACTCCTTCCTAGCGGCTCCTACATTCCTCCTCTGCGCACGGTGCATCCCCGCATGGGGATGCCCGGTACAGCACCTCAGCACTCCATGCTGTCTTTCCTGTGCTCCAGAACTCCTCCCTGGAAGCATGTGACCCCAGCTTATATGGGAGGCCTGCCCCTTTCCAATACCAAGGGATAATTGGTCAGGGCTCCCTGCATGAGCTGCCTGCCACTCAGGTCTTAAGTCCAGCCTCTCTTCCAGAACAATTCATCTGTAAGCAGGAGTGGATCTCTGAGCCAAAGTACAGGTGGTCACACCCCCCACTATACTGACACTTCCATTCCCAGATCAAAACAACCAGGCCTGAAATGAAATACAGGCCTGGCTAAATTTACCTGTAACTAGGCCCTGCAACTAGAAAAATACTAATCTAGCACCTAACTGAAAGTAGAGGGTGCTACACTTTCCTTTTGGAATCTGTTTGAAGCTTAGCTCAAAGCACAAGGCAATTGTGTAACTTATCACAATCAAAATTGTTGTGAATTATGAAGAAATATATCTAATTCAGTAGGCCTAACAAAAAAAAATTGAAATGAACTTTTGCTCCTGAAAAGCAGATGAACTGGTTGCCCATTTTACAAGTCTCAAATATATAAAGTTTACAAGCCTGTATTTAGACAGAAACTGTAGGACAATGAGACAATTTCGAAAACAAAGGAAATAAGTTCCTATATGTGTGATAGTAAATACAACTACAAGTTCCTTGATTCAAGGGAAGGTTGAGCAAATAAACTGGATTGTGTCAATGTGGGCTCAGAAAGTGAGAGATAAATAAAACCAAGGAGTCTATATTGTCCTCGCTTCTCATAAGACAATGACTAGGATACCAAGTGAGGTTTGTTTTTCAACAGGACAAATAATGAGAATAAACATGAGATTGTTCACCCGAATGTCTAAAGTTCATCTCAAAACATGACGTTACCAGTCAATTCATAGTATATGTGATATCTGGAAATCACAAAAAGAAAACTATCATTTTAGTATCCGATGAATTGATGAAGTCGGTTATAAAGAAAACATAATAAATAAAGGGTGATTATTAATAGAATTGTTTTAGGAACAAATTAGTATTAAGAAAACATATGATTATGAAATGAATATATGAGAATTGAATCATGTTTAGAGAAACAAATATTGATTGGATACCCAAATTATACAGGTATCCAGGTAGATAAAAAACTGTATGTGATGTTGATTAATATATATATGTATGTGTATATGTGTGTATATATATATATATATATGTATGTATATATATATATATGTATATATGTATATATATATATATATATGTGTATGTACGTATGACTTGTGTCCTTTTTAAATGGACTAAATGTTTACAGATATACAATGATATGCATATATATCACCATTTTATGCAAAGTGATAGATTAATAATTATGCTAAGCATATTTGATAGTATGGGGTTAGTAGAATTCCCAAATATTAAAGATATAGATATTTCCACTAAAGTAAAATATACAGTATAAAATAAAATATATTACTTTACAGAGCAGCCCCAAAACACATGTGAGACACCTGGTGGTTGAAGGTGCAATTACATTAAAAACATTTAGGCCAATAGGAAAAAGGCACATACCTTTTGGGCTGAACATATTACAAGTTTTATGATCTTATTGTGTGAGAGGATATTTAAGAAGCTAGATAGATAGTGAGAGGGAGACAGCTCAGGGGAACCTGAGAGCTCAGGGACCCACCCTGGGGAAGGGACACTGGGAGAAACATCTTCCCAGATAGACTGACAGCCATGCCTGGAAATATACTTTATACCTCCAAGGAGATTCCTGAACCCGGTAGCTATCTTAAATCCAGACTTATAGCCATTTTGGAATGGGTAAATATGCCATGTTGATTTTATCTTGTATGTTCTCTTAACCATTGATGTATTGAATATTCTAGTATTGATAATCATTCTCCAGAATCAATAATCGCCTTTTCATAGATTTTTCTCTAATATTCAATTTTTATTATATATTACTTTTTGCATAGTTACCAAATTTTATTGACAAACAAATGTCTAAATTATTTTCGCATTGTTCAACGTTACTTACCTGCAGTATAGTAACGGCTGGGTGTGTGAAATACAGACATTATGTTAAATTGTCAAGTATAAGGTTATTGATTCTACTGAAGAAGTTATCATGGTGATATTGTGTCCAAGGCACTACGCCCATTTTGAGGGTATTTCCATCAATTGTCAAATGTTCAAATAATGCAATCTGTATTTTAATTTCATGTAAATATTTGTTTTCTGTCAACCAATAAATGTGACTATTAAGTATGATCACTCGTCTCCGTGAACCAGTTTCGCATATATAGACTGTGTCGTATAGATTGATCTTGTATCTTAAAAATATCTTCGTTAAAAATTACTTAATAAAAATGTGCGGGAAACTGTCCTTAAAAAAGCACAACATATTAAATGGAGGCACTGCGTGAGATAACGTCGATATTTTGTACAGGATCAGTCATAGTTACGGTGGTGACAGAAATAATATTTTGCATGAAATTATTAATTATTAACTTTTTAAAAAAAATATTTTTGCCAAGAAAAATGTCTGGTCAAAGTGAATTTTATGTTGATAGGGATTATCAAGAGTCAGTCCTTAGTGGTAATATGAGTACTCAGACAAATGTGATACAAGTACAGGAAATGTTGGATATGTTTTCAAAAATTAACATGACAAATCATGCCGAAAAAAGTTTGTCTAACGAGACTAGTCTAGAAGCAGGCATTGAAGGCCTTATAAACCACGCCCGTCAGTTAATAAAAGACGTGTGGAACGTGGAAGGTCAAAGCGATGAACTCACAGACAGCTCCTCTGAGACAAAGGAAATAGAAAGGCCTGATCCCATGCATTTTGAATTAAGCGATAACCTGATGTATCTTTATAGTGAGTTTAAAAGTCAATATACCCAACAGGAGAGTGATATCTTAGAACCCCAGTCCCATTTAATAGAAGGGGAATATGAGCCCACTAAAAAGCTAAATGAAATTAATGACAAGGCAGATTGTTATGATGAATCTATAGTGACAATGATGAAATATGAAATAAAACAGATGCAAAATAATGCAATAACAATGCTGGAAGAATGTCACCAATTAGGTAAAGAGTGTAAACAATTAAGAGAGAAGGAGAGTTTTCTGCAGGAAAACGAGTCTCCTGACGAAAGTTGCAGAGTAATAGGCAGTGGAAATTTAGAAAGTTGCCGAGTAATAGGCAGTGGAAATTTAAAAAGTTGCAGAGTAATATGCAGTGGCAATTTAAAAGAAGAAACAAATCAGCTTAGGTCAGGACAGGAATCCCTAATTAAGCAACAAGAAGAATTAAAAGAACAAGGGAAGTTTATGCCCCAGAATAATGCTCAGATGCTTAACCCTGAAAGTATAGAATCTGATAATACTCCAAAATTTGACTCTCAACCTAAAGTTTGGGAGTTACATAATGAAGAAGAATTAGAAAAAGTAACCATATTCTACCCCAAGCCAACTGTAGAGCAAAGGGGGGTAAAAATTGAACCACCACATAAAAGTAGGTCTAATCAGTTTTCTTTGGGATCAGAGAAAACTACAGGCATCCCTAAACAGGACGCCTCAGAAATAATAACATTTTTAAAAGATGCTGTCCCAGTGTTTAAGGAAGAGGGATCTGTGTGCATTATTGACCACATTGAGGCCTATGAAAATGCTTTATCAGCTTTAGGCCTAAATGATGACCAATCTAGGATTAATTTCTTACCGTGGGTATTTGAAACCAAACACCGTCCATTTTGCGAAGATTTAAAAAGTCTGTTGGGTACTGCCTGGCAAGAAATTAAAAACGGCTGTCATCTAGAATTTGTCCCGCACAAAAATGTTAATGCGGCTAGCGCGGATATACACAATATCACATGTACCAATAATGAAAGCCCCTTTGAATTTATGGCTGTGTTCAAAAGTGATGACCACTTAGCAGAAAAGGAGCCAGGTTATGATAAACTTGGGTTCAAACCCATGTTCTTCGAGGCCCCGCCTACCCACGTAAAAGTAAATTTAGCGAAAGATTACAAAGGGGGGCGTTCACTGGAGTCTTTGGTAAAAGAGAGTAACAATTTGTACTCTATCCAACAGACTGGTGAAAACAATGGAAGGCCTGAAAGCCCTATAATGAAATTTGTGGATGAATTTTATGTATTTCCTCAATCATTACAGTCCAAAACCAAGAAAAAGAGATACGCTGATATAGTCAGAGGAGAGATGCTACCGAGTTTCCCCAGTGGGAAACCAATGTCCCCACCCATCAGAAGGGGGGAGCAGAGACCACCCTTTAGAGGGGGAGTTCAAAGACCACCTCAGGAGTCTCATCCAAAGGATCCAGACCCGAGGTTTAGGAGAAACTATAGGGTATACCTCCAACGGGTCAGATTTAAACCTAAGGGTAGACACCCTCACCTTTACCGGTGTAATTGGCTTTGGGGGCCTACACGGGTAAATAGGGAGAAACTACAGGGTAGGACACCTCAAAATCCCCAGAACAATAGGGAACAACTAAGGCCCAGACAACTATCCCAGAATCAAGACAATGTTTCTGATGGTGATATGTCTGATCAAACTGAGCCAGTAGTCCCCAAAAAGGTACAGAAACCGGGTCCCACAACCCAATTCTGATCAGCCTGTAAGCAATATGGAAACCAAAATAGACAAAATTACGGATATGTTACACTGTTTGAATAAGTACTGAATGCATGTACTCAAGCGCTACTATGAACTTAAAAATCCGAGATGCAACCGATATTTAAGATAACCAAATGATGTAGCTGCAACCCATATAATAGTGTTCCCACACGTAAAATAAGTTAATGACAAGTACACATTTTTGTGTAATAGGTGCGTTTAAATCAACCTTAAAAACTCAATAGATTGTTTAAAATAAGTTATTTAGGAGACCTCTGCGCAAAAAAACGTGAATAATATGTGATATATGAATACGTGATAAAAGAAATAAAACAGTGTTAAGTGTATTAAAACTTCCTTCAAAAGGTGAATTTGCTGTGGTATAGATGGCCGCAGTGCGCATAAACCTCATACAATATATGGTTTGATAATCCGTGCAAACCAAAGCTTGGTCAAATTAGGAACAGATATACAGGATCTAAAATGTTAAACTTTCTATAGTACACCGGCAAATGGTGTAACAGTTGGTTACTTTAGTTCAGTGTGTTGTGCCAATTTGTGAAATAAATAAATAGATTGACTTAATTAATTGAATAGATTAAAAACCACGAGTGTATCAATGGTTTCATTGCTAAAATGAACATGAATAGAAATTCTTCAAGGGGCAAATCCTGTGGCCAGCCAAGGGCCACAGAGCCTTTTAAGCGCCTATGTTAAAATAAATCAGAGGAATGCACTGAATAAAGATATAGGGAGCAGAGGTTCTAACGCCATGTTTCTCCCCAGGTTACAGTAATGAGGATCCTGAAATCCCTTCCGGGGGATTGTGGTTGTTAGATATTAATTGTTCTCCTATTTTTCAGTGGTCACTTCATTCCTCTGACATAAACAGGTCGCTCCAAACAGCCTAATTTCAAGAAGTCGACGAAGACGGTAATTCCAGAGGAAGACCGAATCCTAAAGACATTAATATCAGGAGGCCTAAATGGTTTGATATTTTGGTAAAAGATGAGGAGTCACCCGCATAAGGTAGTTTGATTGCCTCAAATGAGTCATATTGACACCCCAAAGGGGGGAGAATTTATTTGTTTTATTCCTCACAAGTAGAAGGTTGACTATAATGCCAAATATCTTATTACTGACAGTGAGTTGTCACTTACATGTCAAACTGAAATGCTTTTATTGTTACTCCAGAACCGCTACAATTAAGCTAAAAAAAAAAAATGGTTCTGAAGAACATAAGTCAGTCATAAATGTCTGGTATCCACAGCTATTAATAAATGTCCTCATGATAATGAGCCCTGGAGCTTGGTCTCCCATAGCAAATGTGTCATACATTGTCTTTATATCAAAGGTGTTTAGTTAAAGGACTGATAACACAATGGGAAAGAGGGGGGCTCCGAGGAAGCCCAGGATACCTGCTTGACATGGATATCTCAAAATCATATAAAAAGAAAAAAGGACATATATGTTTTTCTCATGGAATCTATTTTCCTTTACAGAACCAATATGTCCATGAGCCGGTCAACAGAACCGAGAGTCCAACATGTGTGAAACATCCAGAGAAGGAACCGTATGTGGAATCCAGGGACATCATTGATGGCCAGTCTACAGGGACAAAACCCACCAGGACAGCCAAGAACCAAAAGGTGCCCGGAGTGATCCATTTCCCGCCAAAGAACAGATGACGGCCCTGAGATGCACACATCGATCACAAACCCATTTTTGTTTTCCAAAAAAAAAATTACACCCATCTGCAGGTGTCTATACCTTCTAAATATATCCACAATCCGGATCCATTTTCACAACTCGACTTACAAGGCCCAGACGAAGCCATATTTCTTCAATAAGTTGCATTGGGAAAGTCTGTCAGATGACTTCCGGCAACCGACAACTTTCCAAGGGGGGCTTTGTTGTGAATTATGAAGAAATATATCTAATTCAGTAGGCCTAACAAAAAAAAATTGAAATGAACTTTTGCTCCTGAAAAGCAGATGAACTGGTTGCCCATTTTACAAGTCTCAAATATATAAAGTTTACAAGCCTGTATTTAGACAGAAACTGTAGGACAATGAGACAATTTCGAAAACAAAGGAAATAAGTTCCTATATGTGTGATAGTAAATACAACTACAAGTTCCTTGATTCAAGGGAAGGTTGAGCAAATAAACTGGATTGTGTCAATGTGGGCTCAGAAAGTGAGAGATAAATAAAACCAAGGAGTCTATATTGTCCTCGCTTCTCATAAGACAATGACTAGGATACCAAGTGAGGTTTGTTTTTCAACAGGACAAATAATGAGAATAAACATGAGATTGTTCACCCGAATGTCTAAAGTTCATCTCAAAACATGACGTTACCAGTCAATTCATAGTATATGTGATATCTGGAAATCACAAAAAGAAAACTATCATTTTAGTATCCGATGAATTGATGAAGTCGGTTATAAAGAAAACATAATAAATAAAGGGTGATTATTAATAGAATTGTTTTAGGAACAAATTAGTATTAAGAAAACATATGATTATGAAATGAATATATGAGAATTGAATCATGTTTAGAGAAACAAATATTGATTGGATACCCAAATTATACAGGTATCCAGGTAGATAAAAAACTGTATGTGATGTTGATTAATATATATATGTATGTGTATATGTGTGTATATATATATATATATATGTATGTATATATATATATATGTATATATGTATATATATATATATATGTGTATGTACGTATGACTTGTGTCCTTTTTAAATGGACTAAATGTTTACAGATATACAATGATATGCATATATATCACCATTTTATGCAAAATGATAGATTAATAATTATGCTAAGCATATTTGATAGTATGGGGTTAGTAGAATTCCCAAATATTAAAGATATAGATATTTCCACTAAAGTAAAATATACAGTATAAAATAAAATATATTACTTTACAGAGCAGCCCCAAAACACATGTGAGACACCTGGTGGTTGAAGGTGCAATTACATTAAAAACATTTAGGCCAATAGGAAAAAGGCACATACCTTTTGGGCTGAACATATTACAAGTTTTATGATCTTATTGTGTGAGAGGATATTTAAGAAGCTAGATAGATAGTGAGAGGGAGACAGCTCAGGGGAACCTGAGAGCTCAGGGACCCACCCTGGGGAAGGGACACTGGGAGAAACATCTTCCCAGATAGACTGACAGCCATGCCTGGAAATATACTTTATACCTCCAAGGAGATTCCTGAACCCGGTAGCTATCTTAAATCCAGACTTATAGCCATTTTGGAATGGGTAAATATGCCATGTTGATTTTATCTTGTATGTTCTCTTAACCATTGATGTATTGAATATTCTAGTATTGATAATCATTCTCCAGAATCAATAATCGCCTTTTCATAGATTTTTCTCTAATATTCAATTTTTATTATATATTACTTTTTGCATAGTTACCAAATTTTATTGACAAACAAATGTCTAAATTATTTTCGCATTGTTCAACGTTACTTACCTGCAGTATAGTAACGGCTGGGTGTGTGAAATACAGACATTATGTTAAATTGTCAAGTATAAGGTTATTGATTCTACTGAAGAAGTTATCATGGTGATATTGTGTCCAAGGCACTACGCCCATTTTGAGGGTATTTCCATCAATTGTCAAATGTTCAAATAATGCAATCTGTATTTTAATTTCATGTAAATATTTGTTTTCTGTCAACCAATAAATGTGACTATTAAGTATGATCACTCGTCTCCGTGAACCAGTTTCGCATATATAGACTGTGTCGTATAGATTGATCTTGTATCTTAAAAATATCTTCGTTAAAAATTACTTAATAAAAATGTGCGGGAAACTGTCCTTAAAAAAGCACAACAAAATGAATTACATTTTCGACAAATTACACTGAACTGACCAATTATGATTGGCTGCTATAGGTAACTACACATAACAAGAATAATACTGTGGCTGCAAAAGGAGAAGAAATTGAGTTGATGCTAACAGTACGGTCGAAAAAACATGAGCTTGTAATTGGGTGACATTTTGAATTTCAGATGGTAATAAAACTATTTTACTAATGCTCTATGCTCTTAAAAATAGAGAAATAAGTTTAAATAATTAAGCCCATATTTCAAGAATACAGTACTGAATTTTTACATTATTTAAATGTCTGTGTGAGTTTTTCTCTATTTTTATTGGCAACATTTTTTCAACCTCTATCAACTATAGAGTGTGCTTAACTTTGTGGAGTTTGTGAAGTATATATGGGCATTCAGATTAACCCCTTCATGCCTAAGCACAATTTTGCAACTTTGACATGTGTTAGTAAAACCGTACATATCATCACAACTACTTTGTGCATCCAGGTGTATTATACCTTGTTTTTTTCAGGACACATTCAGCTTTCATTTGGTGGCAAATGGTAATGATATCTCCTGATTTTTTTTATGTAAAAAAACTGGCCCAAAATAGTAAAAACTTTTTTTTTTTAATTTAGCTGCACATTTCTTGCTACTACCATAACCTTCCACCAAAAAAACTCAAAATAAATTCTTCTGCTTCTGATGATCGCAAAAATACCAGATATGTGTATGTTAGTTGTTGTTTGTACCCGTAGTACAGCCCAGAAATAAAGCGCATTCTTCTTTTTTTTTATCCTACCTAAAACACACTGACACTGACACTAACTGACAGCGATAGCAATAAAAAAAAAAAAATCCTGTCCAAAAAAAAAAAAAAATACTGACCCTGACCTTGACCCTGACCTTGACCCAATCACTAATACCGGCACTGACCTAGATTTTTTTTTTACACACTTTTTTTTCTCTCTGCAAGGAAAGATACAGTGTATCATAGAAGTGGACTTTACAGTGCCTAATCACTGTGGTAGCCAATCAGAGGCTATCACAGTGATCAGGTGACCTATAATAGGGAGTTTCTGGTCCTGATCGCAAGTATGGGCCCGGGGATTTTGCTGAGACCCCGGTCTCTGTGCTGTGAGCGTGCTGTGTGGCACGCTCCCAGCACAAAGGGAAATACGCATATATGCGTCCCCATGGAAAAAGCCCAGTCTAGTGGGGGTGCATATTTGTGTGAGATCGTTGTCAAGGGGTTAAATAATTTAAATGCTAGCTTATTGCCCCAGCAAATATATTTCTTTCTCACCCTGTAAAATCACATTGGAACTTCCTACTGTCAAAGCTGACCCCCAGAAAACAGGTAAATACATATAAGAAAGCTGTTTTTACTGCCAAAAGATGTCTATTAACTCCTGAGACTTACACAGCTCTATCGCGCAGTGCAGCTAGATGAATGACACCACCTCCAGTAAAAAGGAACTTTTTTGTTTATTTTTTTAAACCCCTGATTACCTGATGCTGGGTTGTCCAGAATTCAAACACTCAGACATCCAGCAGATCCAATGTTGTTGTACTGCAATCCATTCCCCATGCCACCATGTTCCTTTGTCATGTCATCAGAAGGAGGCAGACACTTCCAGATTTAGGCAGCCACCTCCCCATGATGCACTGGCATGCCTGCACTCTGCTTCTTTCATGCATGACAGTTTATGCCTCTTAGAATCTATGACATGCTTACCACTGGAGACCCTGAGAGGCTTAGACCAGAATGGAGGAGTGGAGCCTGGTGGAATATGAAATGTAAAAAAAAGTAAATAAACAGCAAATAATAAAGTGGGGGTGGTCATGTAGAAGAGAGCATGAGGGTTTGAGCCTTGTTTCTGTACAATGATGGAGCAGCAAGAGACTGATTATATTATCTGTTCACTCTGTTCTCTCCTTCTTTCAGCATGGTCCTTGTTATTACAGGTGCATTAAGCATACCTCAGTGACTCTGATGCCTCTTCATCTCCCAGTCTCTGAATGCTACTTTACAGGAACTTACAAGAGACTGATATAAAAAAAAATCTAATTAAGGTACTACTTACACTAACTGCATTAAATACGTTTAATTATGTATTTAAGAATACCTAGTTGCATTATTTGTGTCTTTTATATATGCCTGGAATTCAGCTTTAAAATGTATTATTTTGTTGTTCACTTCACTAACAGAAAAGTCAACTAAACTCTTCTAAAAAAAAGTTAATACATTCTTCTAATAATCGCACAAATATACTTAGAATTATAATTTAAAAAAAAAATACAATTTCTAATTCATGATGTTGCTGCATTGGAAACATAAACCCATTCTTATCCACAGTAGAACAATACATCTAAGACATTTCTGGCATATTGAGAACTTTAATAGAGAGAATGCATTTTTGTTTCCAAAGCTGCTGACATTGATCTCCTTAATCATTTTTTCTTGAGAGGTTTTAAGCTTAACTACATTTACATGACAGAAATTTAAATGGTTACATAAAGAATATAAGATTTGTACTACATTGGTTAGCTGCTGATCTCTATGTAGTAGTTGCTGTTTTTTTTTTTTTATTATAGATCTATCATCTTCAGCTTCAATTGATTCTAAAATGACATAGTTTTGCATTAAAGTGATTGTAAAAGTAATTAAAAAAAATAATTAAGTAAATAAGGAACATGTCTATACTTTCCTGCCCTGTGCAATGGAATTGCAATCCTCCTTCTGGCCCCTCCCCTCTGTCAAGTGCCCCCATAGGAATCCGCTTTTCATGGGGCACTCTTGCGTGCTCGCACCCAAGCCACGCTGCTGCGTCCATTGACACAGACAGCTGCGACTCGGCCCCGCCCCCCCCACTCCCTCGTCACTGGCTTTGATTGACAGCACTGGGAGCCAAAGGCTCCTGGTGCCCCAGCAAAGCCAGCAATACCCGGAAGTGAGCGGAGAAGAGCTGCAGACGTGCACATCGCTGGATTAAATAAGGGCTCATGTAAGTAAAAGGGTGGTGAGGGGGGATGCTCATTTTTTAACCTTAATGCAAGGAATGTATTAAGGTAAAAAATGTTTAGGCTTTACAACCACTTTAGGTTTTCTGTTTATAAACACACACACACTTTCATAATTCAAATGGAAATATTGAGGAGGGATTTCGAATGCACTGTTACACACAGTATATTATGCTTTACTTTAGTAGTTTGATAATGTAAGAGGAGTTAAACTTTTTACACTTATTTTTACACTCACACTTTTAAATGAGATGTTTCAGGAAAATTAAAGTTAATTTAAACATTGAAAACATACACTATATTGTGATGCCTGCCTTTTTTCACACACATGAACTTTAATGGCATCCCAGTTTTAGTCTATAAGGTCCAATATTGAGTTGGTTCACCCTTTGCAGCTACAACAGCTTCAACTCTTATGGGAAGGCTGTCCACAAGGTTTAGGAGTGTGTCAATGGGAAGGTTTGACCATTCTTCCAGAAGCGCATTTGCGAGGTCAGGCACTGATGTGGATTCACCCCAAAGGTGTTCTATCGGGTTGAGGTCAGGACTCTGTGCAGGCCTGTCAAGTTCCTCCACCCTAATCTACCTCATCCGTGTTTTTAAGGACCTTGCTTTGTGCACTGGTGCGCAGTCATGTTAGAACAGGAAGGCACCATCCCCAAACTGTTCCCACAAAGTTGGAAGCATGTACTTGACCAAAATGTCTTAGTATGCTGACACCTTAAGAGTTCCCTTTACTGGAACTAAGAGGTCAAGCCCAACCCCTGAAAAACAACCCCACACCATAATCCCCATCCACCAAATGATTTGGACCAGTGCACAAATCAAGGTCCATAGAGACATGGATGAGCGAGTTTGGGGTGGAGGAACCTGACTGGCTTGCACAGAGTCCTGACCTCAACCCGATAGAACACCTTTGGGATGAATTAGAGCGGAGACTGCGAGTCAGGCCTTCTTGTCCAACATCAGTGTCTAACCTCACAAATGCGCTTCTGGTAGAATGGTAAAACATTCCCATGGACACAGTCCTAAACCTTGTGGACAGCCTTCCCAGAAATGTTGAAGCTGTTAAAGTTGCAAAGGGTGAGCCAACTCAATATTGAACCCTATGGACTAAGACCGGGATGCCATTAAAGTTCATGTGTGTGTAAAGGCAGGTGTCACAATACTTTTGGTAATGTAGTGTACATCAATAATGAAAAAGCCTTCAACTATTTTCTTTTAATTATTAGTCTTTTTCTAACTAGCATTCCAATTAGGAAAGTGATAAGAAAGCTGTTAGGTACCAATGGATGTTATATACTCATCAACAGGTTCAGATGAACAGGCTGTCAGTTGGGCAGTAACAGCTACAGCTGGAGACCTCTGATTGTAAAAAAAAAAGTAGTTCAAAGATTGGAAAAAATCAACGTAAGGTCTAGTAAAGTGGAGTAATGGGTACAGGCAGGAACAGCATTATGATGGGATGATGGCTCACAGAGAATGATAGGAGTTGAGTATTCTTCCAATTCTCAAAACCACAGTCTTTTTTTGACCTAGCAAAATCTTGCTTTGGCACAGGTCCATTAACACTTTCTTACTTAATTGGCACCTATTACACATAGATTGTACAAGTAGTTAAAAACCTCCAAATTCAATAATGGGAGACTCCAAAGGTCAGAAATGCATATTACTGCTTCAAAGGAATGCCTACATGGCCTGATCATTGCAGATCAGATCTACCTGGGTTAGGGCTATGTATGATGATGGCAACAAGCAATGAATGAAGGGTATATTTACAACCTATGAGCAAACAGTGTCAATTCACACATGACAGGAATGGAACTGCTTCAAAATGGTACAGATAGATAAAAAAAATTAGGAAAGTAATAAAGTTAAACATCCTAAAAGCGTGACTATTGACTAAGCTTTATTCCCTCACCCCCTTTTAGCTAATTCCCCAGAAGATTAGGCAAAAAACTAAGGTCTGGCCAAGTACAGAATGTTAGGAAGAATTCCCTACTTGAGGTAAAGAGGAATCTATCTGTCACCCAACATACACAGATAATGTAAAACAAATGATATAGAGATTCAGATTTGAAAAAACCTCAACAGAAAAACTCATATACAGTGAGGGAAAAAGGTATCTGATCCTCTGCTGATTTTGTATGTTTGCTCACTGACGAAAAAATGATCAGTCTATAATTTCAATGGTAGGTATATTTTAATAGTGAGAAACAGAATAACAACAAAAAAATCCAGAAAAATGCATTTCAAAAAAGTTATAAGTTGATTTGCATTTTAATGAATGAAATAAGTATTTGACCCCTTCACAAAACATGACTTAATACCTTGTGGCAAAACCCTTGTTGGCAATCACAGTGGTCAGACATTTCTTGTAGTTGGCCCACGGGTTTGCACACATATCAGGAGGGATCTTGTCCCACTTCTCTTTGCAGATCCTCTCCAAGTCATTAAGGTTTTGAGGTTGACGTTTGGTAACTCAAACCTTCAGTTCCTTCCACATATTTTCTATAGGTTTAAGGTCTGGAGACTGGCTAGGCCACTCCAGGACTTTAAGGTGCTTCTTCTTGAGCTACTCCTTTGTTGCCTTGGTCATGTGTTTTAAGTCATTGTCATGCTGGAATACCCATCCACGACCCATTTTCAGTGCCCTGGCTGAGGGAAGGAGGTTCTCACCCAAGATTTTATTGTACATGGCCCCATCCATCGTATCTTTGATGCAGTGAATTTGTCCTGTCTGCTTAGCAGAAAAACACCCCCAAAGCATAATGTTTGCACCTCCATGTTTGACAGTGGGGATGGTGTTCTTGCCATCATAGGCAGCATTCCTCCTCCTCCAAACACGGCGAGTTGATTTGATGCCAAAGAACTCGACTTTGGTCTCATCTGACCACAACACTTTCCCCCAGTTCTCCTCTGAATCATTCAGATGTTCATTAGCAAACTTCAAACAGCCCTGCACACATGCTTTCTTGAGCAGGGGGACCTTGCGTGCGCTGCAGGATTTCAGTCCTTCACAGCGTTGTATGTTACCAATTGTTTTCTTGGTGACTATGGTCCCAGCTGCCTTGAAATCATTGACAAAATTCCCCATGTAGTTCTGGGCTGATTCCTCACCATTGTCATGATCATTGAAACTCCACGAGGTGAGATCTTGCATAGATCCCCAGACCTAGGGAGATTGACAGTTATTTTGTGTTTCTTCCATTTGCGAATAATTGCACCAACTGTCGTCACCCTCTCCAAGCTGCTTGGCGATGGTCTTGTAGCCCATTCCAGCCTTGTGTAGGTCTACAATCTTGTCCCTGATATCCTTGGACAGCTCTTTGGTCTTGGCCATGGTGGAGAGATTGGAATCTAATTGATTGCTTCTGTGAACAGGTGTCTTTTATACAGGTAACAAGCTGAGATTATGAACACTCCCTTTATGGGAGTGCTCCTAATCTCAGCTCGTTACCTGTATAGAAGACACCTGGGAGCCAGAAATCTTGCTGATTGATAGGGAATCAAATACTTATTTCACTCATTAAAATGCAAATCAATTTATAACTTTTCTGAAATGCATTTTTCTGGATATTTTTGTTGTTATTTTGTCTCTCATTGTTAAAATAAACCTACCATTAAAATTATAGACTGATCATTTCTTTGTCAGTGGGCAAATGTCCAAAATCTGAAGGGGATCAAATACTTTTTTCCCTCACTGTAGGTCTTTTCAAGTTATACCCACAGAAAACCAGAAGAAAACATTTTGATGGAAAAGGTTATATAACACAACTATATTTCACTTCATCAGCAATATTATAAATCTGTCCGTTCAAAACATTAAAGCTTGTGGTACAAGGAACTTCAGATTAAAGTTAAGGGTAAAGTATATTGCATAAAAAATATAAATCAGTTGTGGTATAGCACAGCATCAGTACAAGACAACCAATCTCTTGCTCAGACATTGAGACATTGCGGATCTCATGCAGACCCTCTAAGAAGCATGAAGTATTCGCACATTGTGACAGTGGGAAGACACACTGTTGTAATTATCTGTCCAATCATGAACAACACTTCTGGGTCACATGTTTGCCATTGTGGTTTTACTTGATCTGATTGTAATTCTTACCTATAATTTAGAAGCACTATCAGCATTATGTGTTATCACTTCTGATTTTTTTTAAAGGCTCTGCATGTTGCTTGTTAGATTCCTTTGGTTTGTGATAAATGGTTTATATTGTATGGAATAAACTTTATTTTTTTGGTTGGACCTCACATTTCGGGGTGTGTGATCTTTCTTTGGGAGAAAGAATCATCCCCAATATTCCTATTTTACCAACAAAATAATTGAAACTTAATAAAAAAAATTTTAGGGCCTATTTACAATTGTCCATTTTGATGCAGCATAACTCTTGCATTTCACTGCAAGAAATTACATGTTTAGTAGGGATAAGCTGAACGTTCCCCCACTCGGTTTTGTTGCAGGTTCTGTGAACATGATTCAAATGCGGATCCCATTGAAGTCAATGGGAGCCATATATTAGAAATCAGTCATTACCATTAACATGGGCTAATAGGCAAGGGATCGTCAAACAAAAGGCATTAAACAAAATGAATACATTTATCATTTAGCGTCTTTTCAGGCAGCTTAAAGATCAACATTAAAAATACAAAAATACTTTAAATGACATGCTTAGCTGATGCTCTAAAACTGAATGTGCTTTCACAGAACATTTCAATTCACAGAGACAGCACCAGTGGAATCACATAACTTGCATAATAGTTTAATTTAATTTATTTTTTATTATTCATTGGCATAAATACAGCAGCAGCAATCCAAATTAGTGGATTTCCAAAAGAAAAGGGGCTTTATTAGATCATTTTCAGCAATGATTTTAGCAGTCATAGACCATCATTGATCGCTGAGTAAAATTCCTAATATCTATCACAAAGTATATAACAAAATTAAGCTAATGCAGCTTCATACAAATTGCCAAACAGTGTTAAAACAACTCACATATCATAGCTTGTGATCTTCCTTTCAGTACCACATTGTAGTGTGTACAAAATGTACAACAAACCCCCTCAAAGCCACAAACCCACATGAGGCAGTTTTAAGGCAACCAAAGAAAAACACAGTGCCAAGTTTCAGAGACAATAGCCATACATATAACATAGTGGCTGGAGAATTTGTAAGCAATTTGAGGCCATGGGCAGCAAAGTAAAAGGGAGAAATAAATCAACATTTTCCAGAAATAATACAACATCCATAAATATTGTATAGACTAGCTGTGCATTATGCAAGCATTTGTACTTGGCTACTATGTTAGAGGAAGAGATGAGGCATATGTCATTCTGAAAAAAAAAATCGCCTTTTATGTCACAGTAAAGACCCAGAAATATGCTGTACACCAGGTAAGTGTTTTTGTTTCCCACAAACAAGACAGAGAGCCTTGACAGGTGTTGTATATAAAGTTTTCCAGAGTCACAAGCCCAAAAAAAAAAAAAAACAGAACTGATTTTGTGGGCAGTATATACTGCTTTTTAGCTATGATGCTATGTAAGAGGGAAAAATCATTCATCTTGATTAAAGAAATAACAGTGCATTTTTAGGCCGAACATTAAAGACCAAAAATTTTACAGATTTGCACCACTGTGAAACTAAAAGTGTTACTAAACCCACAACAGTACAATCTGTCTGTATATGCAGCATAGCATGCTTGTTATACTCACTGTGGGACTTAAGAAGTTAATCCTCTTTATTGTGTAAAAAGGCTTTTTAATCCTGTATGCATAGATCCTCCCCCCTCCTGCACTGTCTATCTGGGGAAGGTCAGCTAACACAGGCAGGGAAGGCAACCTGCACATGCTCAGTTGTGTCTTTTATGCTGTCTTTTGTGTCTTTTATGCTGGAGAGAATAATTAATTGTTCTCAGAGCTAGCCAGGTCACATGATATTGGCATTACACATGTGAGCGTGCATACAGGCTGAAGTAGAAATCTCCTCCTACCTGAACTCTCAGCACTGGAGAAACTGTGCAGTTTATCACTGACCGTGGTATACAGATCAGCCAAAAAGGTATATAGTTGCAATATTTTAATGTAAAAAGAAGATTTATAAGCTGTGGGCACTGTGGGGGCCAGATGAACTATTTTCATATTACTGGGTTTGGTAACACTTTAAGCTTTTTCTGCAATTTCTTATGAACTCAACAGGCTTATTGCATCTGGAAAGAAAAATGTGTATAATTCAAATGAAAGTAAAAAAATTAAAAAAGTATAGAAATTATTAAAGTAAGAAACATGTTCTACTCACCTGCTCTGTGCAATAGTATTGCACAGAGTGGCCCCGATTCTCCTTTTCTCGGGTCCCCTGCTGGTAATCCTAGCTCCTAATCTTGTTCGGGTGTCCACCATAGAAAGCTATTTGTTATGGGGGCACACGGTGTGTGCTCACTCCTGAACTGTGTGTCTAAGAAGCTGCACTCCATAGGCACACACACAGCAGGCTTAGCCCACCCACCACTTCCTCATCCTAACTAAATATGATTAACAGCTCCTGCTGCTGTTGGAGGCCCTGTGTGAAGAGAAAGAGAGGGGAGAAGAGATGCAGCAATGCTGAATGATGGATCTCTTCTCCCTTTTCTTTCTCTTCACACAGGGAAAAGGGGGGGGGGGCAGAGAAATATAAAATAATTTTTACCTTAACCACTTCAATACAGTGCACTTCTACTCCTTACTGCCCAAACCAATTTTTTGTGCTACAAATAAAAAAATACTGAAAATTTTGAAAAAAAATAGTTTTTCTTTGTTTCTGTTACAAAACTGATGAGGCTGCACTTATGGGCACTGACGAGGCAGTACTGATTGGCACTGATGAGGTGGCACTTATATGCAGCAATTATAGGCATTGATAGGTGGCACCGATATGTAGCACTGATGGGCACTGATAGGTGGCACTGATATACAGCACTGATTGGCACTGATAGGTGGTACTGGTGGGCACTAATGTGCACTCATAGGCGGCACTGATGGGCACTGATGGGCACTCAGAGGCTCTTTAATTCGATCAGAGATGTGTTGTGTCAGACTGACGTGTGCCCCCGTGGGCACGCAATACAGCTTATTCTGCTGGACGTCACACGACATCCAGTCAGGATAATGAAACCACTTCCCAGCTGTCATTTTGCTATATGGTGGGCGGGAAGTGGTTAATGAATGGAATGCATTATGGTAAAAAATGTTTTTAGCTTTAGTATCACTTGAAGCCTTTCTTGGATAGATATCAATGCATTAGGGATATGAGGGAGAGAGCAAGCACATTGCATTTGGAAATAAAAAAATTTTTAAATTAAGAGTCTGAAATTGGAAAAATGTTACAGACTTGCACCACAGATCATAAGCCTGTATGAACCGGCTGCAATATCTGATTGACTAAGCATCTGGAAATAAAAATTTGTGTCTTCATTGACTTCATTTATAGACTGAGGAGAGAAATATTTTACAGCTCATTATCACAATTATAAAGATTTTCTGGACATGCCACAATTTCTTATGGATTGAGCAGGCATGTTGCATATGAAATGAAAAAAATGATATGTCTATTTTGTTTCAAACTTAAAAGAAAAAAATGCACAAGCTTTTGGCAAAACCTGAAAGACTGTATTGGATAGGTCACAATTTGAGAGAGGACAAGCACATTGCTTGTAGAAGTAAAAAAGATAGTGTCTTGTTTCAGAGATTAAGGATATTAAAAAAATGATTGATTCGCACAACAGATATTATGCCGGTATGTTCAGACTGCAATGTCTGAGTGACTATGTGGGCATGTTGCATCTGGAAATTTAAAAAATTGTTTGCTTTTGTGTTAAATTAAAAAAAATATGTATCAATTTGCATTAAATCTTTAAAGCCGTTGTTGGATAGGCCACCATTTCTGAGGGAGAGAGCAAGTGCATTGCATCTGGAACTGAAGATGGAAAAAGGTTACAGATTTGAACTACATATATCAAGGCTGTATGGACAGGCTGTACAGGTGAAAACATAAATATTGGGTAGAATTTTACTACATGTTTTCAAGCCTTCATTGGCATAGGCCCCAATTTCTAAAGGAAGAGAGCAAGCAGATTGCATCCATGAGCAAAACATTGTCTTCCTTTTTACAGACTGAAGAAAATATTGACACTTAAGCTTGTAATTCTTTTCAGGCAGGTCTTTTTCGAGAGAGAGAGAGACAGTTGGTTGAACTAGAAAAAGGGAATTATTTTATTGTTTTCAAGAATAAGTCGAAGCAGTACAGATTATCACCACAGGCTGCTTTTTGTCATCTACCAAAAATTAAGTATTTCTGCCTGGACAGAGGAGAGAAACACTATAAAGACTAGCAACACAGCTGTTATACCATTTTAGAAGGGGCAATAGTGTTGAGGTAGAGAGCAGACAGATTGCATTTAGAAAAAAATATATATACAGTATTTATCGGCGTATAACACGCACCGGCGTATAACACGCACCCCAAGTTTAGGAGGGAAGTTTAAGGAAAAAAACTTTTAGGAGGGAAGTTTAAGGAAAAAAAAATTACATTTAAATGACCATTAATGAAGCCTTGCACTGTCCTCCTGCAGCCTTGCACTGTGTCCCCCTGAAGCCTTGCACTGTGTCCCCCTAAATCCTGGCACCGTGTCCCCCTGAAGCCTGGCACCATGTCCCCCTGAAGCCTGGCACTGTGTCCCCCTGAATCCTGGCACATTGTCCCCCTGAATCCTGGCACATTGTCCCCCTGAATCCTGGCACTGTGTCCACCTGAAGCCTGGCACTGTGTCCCCCTGAATCCTGGCACTGTGTCCCCCTGAAGCCTGGCACTGTGTCCCCCTGAAGTCTTTCTAAAAAGCATGGTTGATTTTTATTTTTAAACTTACCGCCGCCGCCGAGATCTTCGGCTCCTCCCGCCGCCACCGCCCCCACCGCCGAGATCTTCGGCTCCTCCCGCCGCCACGATCTTCGGCTCCTCCCGCCGCCGCTGCCGAGATCTTCGGCTCCTCCCGCCGTCGCTGCCGCCGACCGAGCCGGCTCCACTTGCAGTAATGCCCCCGTCCCGCCCCTTGGCCCGGCTCCTATGATGGACACAACGCTGGGCCAATGGCGGGACGTAAAGGCTAGGAAGGCGGGACTGGGCGTGACTGCGAGCGGAGCCGAGTACACAGAAGACTCTGCTCTGCTCGTAGATGTCGGCGGAGCTCCGGATCGGTGGCGATCGATGGGGGATCAGCGTATAACACGCACCCACGATTTTCCCCTGATTTCAAGGGGAAAAAAGTGCGTGTTATACACCGATAAATACGGTATATATATTTTGAAATTTAAGACAGAAAAGTATATCTTTTAAGTCTTTTTGGATATACCTCTATACCTCTTTATAGACATAATATAACACAGATTTCAGAACAGCATATCATAATTTTTCATAGAAGATACATTTGGAGGCAGGGTGGGCTTCTTTCAGCCAGAAATATGAATGAAAAATCTATTTTCTAGAAAGCATATAGATTGGTTAAAAAGAATCTCATCCTTTTTATTGGGGGTAATCTTGGAGACAGGGAATAGCCCAAAATTTTAGTTTAAAGAAGAAGAAATCAACGTCTTTTTTGAGAAACCATATGTAATTTGTAGAGATTCACTTAACAGAATATCATCCTTTTCCATAGGGACAACTTGGGATGCAGGAAGTTGAAAATGTATTGATTGCAAAAGCATTTTATAAATTAAACAGAATCACATTATACACATTTGGTGCAAATACTCTCCCCCTGTTTAATGGGATGCAGTTTGGGAGCCAGGAAGTAAACATTTATCAGCCAGAAATTTGAAAATGTAGTTCTTTAAAATAATTGAAGGCCATTTGGAGTACAGGTGGAACACAAGTTAGCATTTTCACTTTCATTTTAATGCCTGAATTGTTTTACTCAGTGTAAGTGCAATTTTGTATACTTTTTTTCATTAAACCTATCTTCCCTACATGTGATTGAGCCATATGCACAGCCTGTTAAAGGTCACAGGCAGGCCACACTAATGCATCCAGGTGTCCATTTTACATGGATCCTTTATATGGGTCCTTTGTCAGATACAATTGGAGAGCCTGGGTCCAGAGTTTGATGTGAAAGCCTGCCAGTTAATGATAAAAAAGGCGCTGTTTGACTTCCTGTAATAGGTGTCATGAATCTCTGGTGAGTGAGCTGTACACCCATTCCCTTGGTGGAGAGGAAAAGCATGATCACTATTCCTGTGTTAGATTTTCACTTATTTGCATTAAGCACTATATTTGTTTATTTTTTATGGACATTATTCATTTTTATGTATGTTGAGTGGTGAGTGATTTGCACAGTCACATTATTTTGGTGGAGAGGTAAAGCACGAACATTCTTTGGTGTTATATTTTATTAATTTTGGAATCATTTTGTGTTTAACATCAATCTTTGCATTTGCATTTATGTGATGTGTTATTATTGCTAGAAAAAACCTTGTTATATTGGACTTTACTTGTACCAAGAGAGGAATGGCCACATCTTTTCTAGTATAAAATAACAGTATTTATTACAAAAAGTATAAAAAAACATATATAAATTCATGTATATATGTGCTCATTGATGACATTCGCCATGTAATAGAACAATGTTTCTCACCTCCAGTCCTCAAGGCACCCCAACAGGTGTTTTCAGGATTTCCCTCAGATGAAACAGCTGTGGTAATTACTAAGGCAGTGAAACTGATCAAATCACCTGTGCAAAATAATGGTAGGCCTGAAAACATGACCTGTTGAAACCTTGAGGACTGAAGTTGAGAAACACTGTAATAGAACACAAACACGTCTTTGCTAAATGTTCTATATATGTTAGTTATTATGAGGATGTGAGTGCGCGGTTACTAATTTATTTTCATACACAATTGTTTATTTGCGGAAAATGAATGACCCTTAAGTATAACATCATCTGTATAAAAGTCTATGGGCTCAATGTCAAATAATAAAAAGCAAGTCCATCTAGGAATGGAGTCGCAGGAACAAAGGGGAAGTCAGCCCTTTAGGACAAACCTTCTTGTAGAGAGAAGAAGTGGTCTCCAGATGACATGTAAAATAGAGAATACAGAGGCGCCTCTGAGTGCAGACTGATAGAGAATTTATTAGGGAAAAAGATATTAAAAACATTTGGTGACATACAATCGAGCACATAAACAGTCCATGCTGGGTGTAGAGGAGGTAAAGTTTGACAAAAGAGTGTGCCTGATTCTCCATTCCTCAGTGCGCATGCTCCAAAATGCATCGTGATCATGTCTGGTGACATCATCGCACTCAATGCTGTGCTTTACCAGCGCTCCAGCCCTCTTTCCTGGTTCTCCTCAACTACCCAGCCAGTTTTGGATCCAGCAGATTGGAGGGAGTTCCATCCACAGCGCGAGAGCCTGACCTCCTCTACACCTGACATGGACTGTGGATGTGCTTTATTGTATGTCACTAAATGTGAGTGCATTTAAACACCTTTTACCCTACTAAATCCGCTAACAGTCTGCACTCAGAAGCGCCTTTGTGTTCTCTATTTTAAAAGTAATTTATTTTGACCTTGCCCTTTAAAAAAATTTAACAGATTTGATGCACAGATTCACAACTTTTGTAATCTGAAGATGTTTTGGAAGCAGGGAAATGTTCTCGGTAATAGGATTCTTTTTTGGCAGTAGAGGGAAGTCAAATTTCAGCCCAAAATATTCAATTGTACTGATATTTTTACTGATACCTAATTTATAAATTATACAGATCTTCTGCACCAAATATAATTGTTTTTCATAGGAGGAAATTGAAGAGGGCAAACGAGAGAGAAAGAGAGAAAAGCTGTATAAATTAGCTGTCAAATTGAAAAGTATAATTTAAATTCAGAGTTCGAGCATGAGAATGGTTGGTTTCTATTTAAAGGCTACATTTCTGCATCCAAAATAATTATAAATTGTGGCAGTAAACTCAGCTAAAGTCAAATGTCTCCCCACTTGTATCATGGGTGTAGAGGTAGAAAGAAGAGAGCCGAACAGAAGAGGAGGAGTGAGGGCCTTTTCCTGATGATGTCTTGCATTCATGTGCTGCTCCCAACGAGCTGCATGGTGAGAAGTCATGTGTTTCTTTATACATGTGGTGCCCAAATGAGTAATAATATTGCCACATTTAATAATCTTTCAGCAGAGACCGCAAATTACTATGGTATACAACACATGTGTTGAAAATGGACCACACAGCTTAGCTCTGGAGAGTAGACTAGGGTATAACAGTGCTCTGCTCTTATGGAGCTCTGCCATCCTGTGGGATAGAATGGCTTGTCTATCCACTCCTCTGTGACCTGCCCCTGACTGACATCCTGCTTCCCTGATGTTATGCCTCTCCTTCAATTTCCTCCTCTGCTATATCTGGCACCCAAGTATGGTCAGAGACTTCATCATAACCCCTCTCCTGATCACTGGAGTCAACTTAGCACTAGGCTGCTGCTGCAGGAACAATGTATCTGGGTCAATTGGTTCTTCCTGCCTGTTGCCACCTCTCTCTATGATCCTGTTGTGCTTCTTCTTCATTACTGCTCATCACCATGCAGTAAGTGGGTGATATAGTGCTCAAATATCTCAACCAATTCCTCTATGCCAGTTGGAGAGGCAACCGCAGGAGTAGCTGCGGCTGAGGAGACAGAACAGAGTGCACTATAAGCTATTGATGACTTTAAGCTACTTTAAGCTACTTTAAGGCACACATGATGTACATATAGTTGCTGCACCCTGACCATTGCCTTGGCTTGTGGATACAGATGCTGCTGGAAAGAGTTGTAAATGGAAAATGTGGTGCTTGGATGCACTCGAAACTGGTGTGCTTTTGTGGACTAAATTACACCAAAATAATATGTGGTGCTCCGCTGCAAACAAAGCGTAGCTTTTGTGGTGTCACAAAATAAAATTAATAAAATACCTTAACAAAATTAAATACAAAATACAGAAAAAAAAGAGTAAAATAACTGAAAAAACAGCCTTAACTTTAAGGAAACCTACAAGTAAAATAAATAATGTTTTTTTTTTTAAGCAGAAAAAAAAGCCTGTTTCTGACACACACACAAGTAATCCTAAAATGAACTGTTGGGTCTTATAAAGCCATGGTAAATGTAGGTGGGCTAACACCTAACTCCAGGGCAGCCTTTAGAAATGTCAGGGCCCCTTGCACAGCTTTAGGCCTGGGCCCCCATGGTCCTGACTACCAATATTCCCCAGGCCCACCCACTGGTCAACCCACCGAATCCACCCACTGCCAAACCAACTGAATCCTTCAACAAGTCACTTACCAACCTCTATATTAGACCCCTTGACATCCACTTACCTCTATACAGTATATGACCCCTGGACACCTACTTACCTCAATATAAGACCCCCTGGCACCCACTTACCTCTATATAAGTCCTCTGGACACTTATCTACCTCTATATAAGACCCTCTGACACCTACCTATCTCTATATAAGCCCTCCAGACCCCTCTCTATATTTACAGATCCCCCACCACCAAGGGGTGCAGGTGAGTGATCAGAGGGGCCCCTCCATCCCATCCAGGAATACTGACCCCCTCAGGAGAGGAAGACCCCTGAACAGGAGTGCATGGGGGACAATTAAAAAGTTCCCCTCCCATCTATCTAGAATGACAGACAAATATAGGAAGACCCTCATCCAGGAATGTAGGAACCTCCTCCCCCAGCAGTTAAAGAAGACTCCCAGCTAAATGGGCTGCAGGAGAGTGATCAGAGGGTACCCCAGCACAGACCCCCTCTGCCCACCCACTCCAGTCCTTCTAGCTGGGAGAAGGAGACCCCCAACTAGAAGGACTGCAGGGGGGTGATCAGTGGGGACCCCAAAACAGACCCCCCATCAGAGGAGACAGAGACCCTCTGTTATTAGGACTGCAGGGGAGTGATCAAGGGGGACCCCAATACAGACCCCCTCTGCCCACCCCCTCCAGGATAAGGAGACCCCCCAGCCAGAAGGACTGTAGGGGGGTGGTCAGTGGGGACCCCACAACAGACCCTCCTCCAGAAGAAGGAGACCCCAGTTATTAGGACTGCAGGAGAGTGACCAGAGGGGACCCCAACACAGACCCCCTCTGCCCATTCCCTTCCAGGAGAAGGAGACCCCCGGCTAAAAGGACTGCAGAGGGGTGAAAAGTGGGGACCCCAAAACAGACCCCCTGCAGGAGACTGAGACTGCCAGTTATTAGTACTGCAGGGGAGTGATCAGAGCGGACCCTAACACAGATCCCCTCTGCCCACCCCCCTTCAGGAGAAATAGATCACTTTTTGTTCTAGGGTGACAACACCTACTCACCATACTATTATAATATCTATAGAGGAGCAGTGTTGTCACCCTAGGACAGGACTACAGAACACATCAACCTCTCCTCTTCTCCATAACTAAGGGGGGGTCATTCCGTAGTTCACAGAGATTGTTGGGAACAATGTTACCTGCTAAGAGTGCAGCACAGAATGTTATCAACCCACAAGATTTCTAAAATTTATAATTTGTATTATTTGTACTTACAGAAAAGTTTTAAAAACCTTTCGATGTCTAGTTAACAGACTGGAAGAGAGCAAATAAATAAAGTTCACTGTTAAAGTTTACATACACTTCAAATTTTCACTTTTCTCCTTTGAACTTGCTAGCAATGACAAGACTATCAAGCATCTATGCTTTTTAATAACAAGGAAAAATAGCACAGTTCCTACCTGTCAGCAGCAGTTTGAAATCAGAAAGCCATGACGCAGCGAGCAAATAAGGTTCATCAACATGTAAAAAGAAAAAGAAAATAAATATGTTAATCTTTAATATCAAGGAACTAAACTTAATTTAGCTAATGTATTTAATGTCAAAATATCACATTACACGTGTTAGCGAGAAGGATATAAATATGTTTTTCAACAGTTACTCAACAGGCTTGTGGGTATTTTTCTTAAAATCACCCATGATTCCACAGAAATTGCTGCAACCATTCAAAAACTGTATACTTTATTGACAATGGCTTGCGTTATGATTATTGTCTATTTTGGATTGCTCTGATCATCCCACAGTAATCCAAATTTTAATGGTATTTTTTGCAGATAGGTCACTTGAAGATTAATTAATAATTAAAAATAAAAAAACTTTTCAGGCAGTTGGAAGATAATTTTTTTTCCATCTTTAGAACAGCAAACATCAAGCATACAGACAGGTATTCCCATAGCTAGAGGATTTTATGTTTCCTATTCCCTAGGTACATTAATGCTAGTCTATATATTCTTCAGTATTGGGCCGGCCTTTCACAAAAAGGCCCATTTTCTTAAACCCTAGACCAAAACTAATTGACCCTGAGACCCTTGACTCTTCTTCACCACCATTTTCCAGAAGGTGGTATAAGAACTAAAAATGGTCAAGAATGATGAATCCATTACTTGCTCACCTTGACCAGGTAAAATTTTAAATAAACAGATCAATAATGCTGTTACAATTCATCTTTGAAAACAGAGAATAGGAACCCTTCCAAAATGCTATACTCCAGTTAACATTATGACTCCTTGTGAGATTTTTGAAGCCTTAGAACAAAGAGTTTGTGGTGCATTTCACTTCCACATTATTCTTAAATAGTCAGTCTTTCAGTGGGTCTTAATACATGCTAAGTAGGATTACTGTATGCACAGTATCTTGTTGGGTAGGTGAGGAAGGGAGTGGTGTACTAAAATTTTCACAGAATTTAACATATATAGTAAATAATGTGTTATATTGCCATACCGTGAGCAGCAAAAGATGCTTATTAACAAAGAATATTTTGTTTTTTTTATCCTTTCACTAATAACAATGGGTACCACATCACCAAAATAAAAAAAATTTAAATATTGATAAACACATATGTAAACACGTTTTTAGTTATCAGAAAATAAATGTCCAAGATAAACCATTACATACTGTAGTTTGACACTTGTAAAAATAGCATGTACACCCATGACTTCTCTATTTAATGTACTGGCATTGATCAAAATGAAGGATTCATCTAAGGCAACGATGGAGAAAACTAATTTCATGGTGAAATAATTCTAAAATGTACTTTGAGCACACTGGCTCAGCTATTTTTAAGAGAATCTGATTTGCAAGACATTTATGCAAAGATTGTATTTTGGACATGTATGATCATTGAAGGGAAACTGTAGCATTTTTTCTATTATTCCAAGGCAGGTTCCTTGTCCAGGTCAGCATAGCAGGAACACATAGATAAACTATTGATTACTGGAATAAGCCAAGGAAATCAGAAAGCTTACAACTAAACACATTTTAAAACGTATTTGTGTTTGAAGCTTTTAGTTAGCATTGACAGTTATTTTGTTTTTGTTATAGAAGCAAAATGCCTAGATTTAAAAATGATCAAATTTTCATTGTCTTTTAAAGGGTTGGTGTCCTAGAAAATCTAGGAGTGGCCTATGGATATGTTTATGGTTTGAATAAATTAAACGGTAGACAGGCACAGCTGAGTCAAAACTGCACTATTTTGCTTCAGCTTGAATGTTCATCACTTTATCTCTCACTCCCACTTTATCTTTAATATCATATCCAGGGAACCAGATTTTCTTAATTGCTATATCTTTAGAAGGGTGACTGTTCCTCCACTGTCCCTGTGTGGTTTGAGTGTTAGCTTTCCTAACGTCATCACATGAGGCTGGAAGAGAACAGTGGATGGTACCATTTTAATTGAGAAGAAACTTCCTTTTTTTCTTTACTCATTCCCATCCAGCCAAACCCACTCATGGTCAGGATCACCCCCTCGAATCATGTAATCCTGTGCAGCTAGGATTCTCTGTGTTCAATAGTAGGTGGAGGAGTAATTAGAGCTCTACTGTGACTGATTAGAGCAGTGCAGGTCAAGGCATCTTGGAAGGGGCATATGTGCCCTCTGAGGTATACAACCTGTTACACTATACGAGCTGCCAAGGAGCTGCTGACTAGCACCAATGAAAAAAGGTTTTGGCGGTGCCCGGATCTACCAGGTTTGCTTTGGGTATAGTTTTACCTAGCAGCGCTTGGAGCCAAACGAAGCGGCAAATTTGAATCTACAAGCGGACAGCTATACACACAGGAGGAGCGGCACCACACCAAGGAACTTTCTTGAGGAAAAAGCTTACCAGCACACCAGGGACGGATGAACCAGCAAGCAGGAGTGGGTAAGAAGCCTGCAAAGGCTGATGCATATACAAGCATAATACAACTTGCCTAAGGAAGTGATGAACTTTCCATGTGAGTCTATAGTCCCCCTGCTTATCTCTGCAAACTTTCCACCCTATGCTGCTACTTGAATTAAGCTGTATAACTGCGCTCCCTGTTGTGTGATGCTTTGTGCTGCTTCGCTGCTCTGCTTCAAAAATGCAATGCAATTGATTTTTCCAGCCAAACACGGACTGTTTATGTGGTTCCTTCTTTCCATTGAATTACCCTGATTGGTCAACATATATATGGATATTACAGAAGATCCCCTGCTGGTCTAAAATCTTGCTTGAAAACATATGCTGCTACTTGCTGCTACTCTGAACTGCCTTAAGTTTAAATCGACATTATTTCCACTTGGAAACATCCGTCATGGGTATCCATATCTGGTTCTAAATCTAATCATGATGTTTAACCCACAATATCTGGTTTAAAGCATTCAGTTAAAACCGATACTATTATAGATATGGATATATGCTTAATTTTGAATTGCTGTGGTTTGTGGTTCACACCCCCTTGTTTTTAGGAAGACAACGTTGTCAATTTTAATTCTGGGAATTCCTTTGTGATCTTGTATGAAATTTTTACTATAGGAATGGGAAGTGGTATTGTTTGCTTAAATTTATTTTTTCAGTTTTACTAATAAAGTGTTATATTTAAATCCAATAGCAGATCTCCAGCCGTCCATCTTGTCTCGGGGGGTACCTTTCTGGTTCTTTCAAAGGGGGACCCCATACGGGGGTTTTTTTTCACTTTTTGACTAGCACCAATGGTCTTAAACACCAGGCTGTCCTGAGAGCCTGGGAGAAGTAAAGTGACAATGCCCAGCATCTATGTGTATGACATTGCTTTTCTAAGAAGTAGCCCTTCCCTGTTATTTCCATAAAGCTTGCTGTCTGAGATTGTGGTAAGTAGCTACTAAGGGGGGAAACAGGGGGCAAGATTACTCCTTTGACATCATCCATGGGTCCACCCAACGAATGCCTGCTAAGGAAATTACCATCCCATGGCATGATGGGATGCGTAGGTCATTGTAGGATAGGAAATATGGGGGGGAATTATGTTGAGTTACATAGTTAGCTAGGCGGAAAATGACTCAAGTCCATCCAGTGGCACTGCTCTATGCCTGCCCACATAGCGCGGAAAATTGGTTTGGTGAAACATGAGGTATAATTGCACAGAGAAAGCTGCAGAGGGGAAGAGAGCAGCAGTAACTGGTCTTTATTACAGGAAGCTGCAACACAAAGGCAAAGTGTAGGATTTGTTTCATGCTGAAATACTGCAAAGATCTGGAGAAATTACACAAAGAATACTAAGAATCGAGTAATAATATACAAGCCTCCTGTATTTGGACAATATTGATTTTTCCTGGATTTCAGCTTTAACTGTCATTTCACTGTGGCAGGTAGGTACGCTCCCACGAACCATCGTAGCTATACGTCGACGCACACTGCACTGTGGGGGTGCCCATGCTCATGGCTGCCAGTCGCGATGACTGCCGGCCACGAGTGATCGCGAGCACGAGGGACAGAACATGGAAGTGCGTGTGTAAACACACAAATCCGTGTTCTGTTCTGAGAGGAGTGACAGATCGTGTGTTCCTATTAGCTAGGATGATCCATCACTTCTTCTAGTCAATCCCTTCCCCCTTCAGTTAGAATCCCCTCCCAGGGAACACAATTAACCCCTTGATCGCCCCCTAGTGTTAACCCCTTCACTGCCAGTGACATTTTTACAGTAATCAATTCATTTTTATAGCTCTGATCGCTGTATAAATGCCAATGGTCCTAAAAATGTGTCAAAATTGTCCGATGTGTCAGCCATAATGTCGCAGTCATGATAAAAATCCCAGATTGCCGCCATTACTAGTAAAATAATAAAAAAAAGTTATAAATCTATTCCCCTATTTTGTAGACTCTATAACTTTTGTGCAAACCAATCAATAAATGCTTGATTTTTTTTACCATGTAGAAGAATACATATTGGCCTAAACTGAGACAATTTTTTTTTTAAATATGGGGATATTTATTATAGCAGAAAGTACAAAATATTGGGGGTTATTTACGACAGGAAAATCCACTTTGCACTACAAGTGCAAACTACAAGTGCAAAGTGCACTTGAAATTGCACTGAAAGTGCACTTGGAAGTGCAGTCGCTGTAAATCTGAGGGATAGATCTGAAAGGAGGGGAAGCTCTGCTGATTTTATCATCCAATCATGTGCAAGCTAAAATGCTGTTTTTTATTTCCCTTGCATGCAATTTTAATTGCACTTTGCACTTGTAGTTTGCACTTGTGGTGCAAAGTGGATTTGGCTTTTTGTAAATAACCCCCATTGTGTTTTTTTCTAAATTGTCCCTTTTTTTGTTTATAGCGCAAAAAATAAAAACCGCAGAGGTGATAAAATACCACCAAATGAAAGCTCTATTTGTTTGGGTGCAGTGTCGCATGACCGCGCAATTGTCAGTTAAAGCGACGCAGTACCGAATCGCAAAAAATGGCCCGGTCATTCAGCAGCCAAACCTTCCGGGGCTGAAGTGGTTAAGCAACTATTATACCTTTAAAGTAAATTTATAATTTTGTGAAACCCATTAAATTGTTTACATATTTAATATAGAAGCACCCAGAGATGCCTTTTAAATATGGTATAACAGGTGCCTCAAAACTTAAAACCTAGAAAATTTTAACATTCAAATATTGACCTTTAGTGTGTACTGGAGAGGGCAGATGGGCTTGTACAAATCAATAGTAGAAGATGTTTTATTAGAGCAAAAAGCAAAATAGGTTTGGGACTTTGAATGAAGCATTGACCTGGTGGGGTCAAATGCCAGTTTTGGATATTATATGTATTGGATGATGTGTTTATCATATGGCAGACCACCTTGTTCAAGATACTATGGTACAAGAGCCACATACATGCAGCACATCTTCAGCTTTCATTCCAGCCATTGACAGAAATACAGTGAGCAAAATTCCAAAATAGAAGCTACTGTGACATATTTATCCTGTAAGCAAAATAGCATTATAATTCTGCCTTTAACAATAATTCCTATTTTCATGTAAGATTTAACAAAACTAACCATGTACTCACACGGTTGGAAGTCTAAAAATGTACTTTTAAAAATGTTTTATTTAGAAATGCACTTCATGTCTTTCTTTATTGTAGCACAGTCCGTACTCAGAGGTCTTTCAGGGTGAAACAGAACACAATTTAAGCATTATAAAAATCTGTTCAAAGATACCAGGTGTTTCTAGGCTGGCAAAAGCTCTAAGCACTGGTCTGAATCCAAAACTTGGTAATTCAATAAAGTGAATATTGCTGGTGTGGGCATACTTTTTGGAACTTTATGGATCTGTATTTACAGAATGATTAAACTTCTTAGGTCAGTTCAGTGATTCAAAGTTAGGGATAAAAGAGAAAAATCTGAGAGTAAAAAGCTATAAAATGTATCTGTCTTTATTAGTATGTCAAAAAAATGAGAAACTGCAGATACTTCTTACTCATGATGCTTTCAAAAGCTTAACATGTATTCCTCCTGGCAGGAAGCAATATTCTGCTTTAGATCCTCTTCCAAAACATTCTAATGTCAATCTGCCAGTGTGCTGCCTTTATGTACAAAGGGGTAATCCATCATTATATAGTGATCTCTCCCCTTACTGGGAGCAACATATGTGGACAGGCCCTAATTAACCTATTGACTCATTTATTTTGACGTTCTGTTGTAGATGTTAATAGTTTTTTGCATATTACATAAAAGGTTGTGCATATAATATGCAGTAGGTAATAAAAATTAAAGAATGTATATAATAAGACCGATTAACGAGGGAGGGAAAAATTATCACATTATCACATTCGCTGATTATTACGGTCAAATTTTCTATAAAATGAAAAGTTATACCTGGTTGCTACTGGCAACAATTTAATTTTGTGCTCATTTTTCTTTTGCAGTTTGAATAACTAACCACCAACTGGGCAAGGTTAAGAGAGCTGGAGCAAATAAAAGAGCTACTTCTGCTTTGTGAAACTCTTCAGTAACTTATCATATTTTTAATATACCAAGGGCAGGCAGCAGAAGGAATTTTCCTTTTTCTTTTGCTCCATATTCATAAATTAGCCTTGCCAATGATGCACAAAGATGTAGAGGGTGTGTCTAAAAGTTTCTTAAACTCCAGATAATGTTATTCTTACTCTCATAAGCCTGTGGGCCCAAAAGGTCAGAGAGCCCAACCATGGCAGTTACTTCCTGTTTTATACCAGACACTGTATATGCATAAATTACTGTATGTTCTGTACAGATTATAGCAGTTTTTCTTCTTCATGCACATCTTGTTTCCTTTTTTCTTATCTGCTGTTTTAGCCTCTAGGCTTAGAAAAATTGAAAATAAGGTGAAAGTTTCCCCAGCTGTATTAAAAATTGATACCTCGGGGACTGTAAGAATCATAGATAGCTTTGATGAAGTGGAACTCCAGACAGATATTAAAAAAAAAAAACAATAAATCATTTTATAGATTTATTTATAATTGCAAAATGTGTGCTTTTACAAAAACTTAAATAAATACCTGAATTTAAATCGATTTAAACCTCTTGTAACCCCCTATGTAGCAACACTCAAAGAAAGGGATAGACTGCACTCTAAGCCAATCATTTTCAACGTCCTTAACCACTTTTCTACCAGGGCATTTTTTTTTAATTATTCACATGCATCAAAATCAGATTTTTTTGCTAGAAAATGACTTTGAATATGAATATATATGTTTTGAAAGCAGGGGCTCTGTAATTGTTTTGATATTTTTGTGACTGTTTACTGTTTTCAAATGCACATTTTTAGAAGAAAGTACACTAAAATAAATTTTAGTGTACACAAACTATGGTGCCAAAAATTGTGCTGTTTACATACACATGCATGCAATTTTTTTGAATGCTGTTTTTTTTTTTAAACTGTGTTGCTAATAAAAGGGGGATACCAAGCCTCATATTTGATAGCATTGCTAGCCGGGGCAGGTGACAGGACCTTATTATAGAGACATCAAGGGTTTATTGGACCCCTAATGTCACTTCTGCCCTGCACTGCAGGTAATCAAGTACAGATTGCACTTGATTAGCTGTCTACCCAGCCACAGCAATGTGAGAATGACAGCACTGCACCCAGAAGTGACTAAATACTTGTCATTTTCAGGTTCATTCATCACTTTCCATCTCTTGAGATATCTTGCCAGTCTTGGGCTCTATTAAGCACCAGTAGAGCCCAGAGACCACAACAGGTGGCATCAGTAGGGGGGGGGGGGGGTGAAGGAGAGGGCAGCACATTCACAGTCGTGTAAAAATGTAAAAGTGATCACTTTTACATGAATCCCCAGCCCTGAGCTTGTTTTAACCTCTTTGAGCAGGACATTTGTAAATACACTTCTGTAGACAAGAGGTTAAAGAGACCCTGTCACTAGACCATTAATTTTGACTAAAATGATCCCTTAAGATTATATTTGATTTAACATATTTAATGCATGTTATTTACCTATACAAGTTTCCCTTGTGTAGACATCCACAAACAATGATACTGGATGTGATGTCAGGATCCCTAGAAGATTCAAAGCTGTCACTCAAACAATACATAGTTTTCCCTTCGCTTCTCTCCAGGCAGCAACCTAAAAGATTATGTAGGGGGGCAAGGGGTGAAGAACTTAAAGGATAAGTTCACTTTTTAGAACGTTACATGCTATACCCCAATTTAGGGAGCACAGTGTAGCTGAACACTTCCAGAGGGCTATGACAGTAGGGAGGAGAATTTGCTGTGTAACTTACTTGTCAATTTTTCTAGCAAGTTTAAAGGCATAATGCAAGTGAATAAAAAACCTTACAAGCAAGCATTACAATGCTTGATTTTTCTGTGCTTTTACATGCAATTATTTAGGTTGGTGACAGAGTCTCTTTAAAGGAGAAGAGAGCTGTGCGATGCCCTATTATGTGCTGCTTCTTTTTATCATTGTCAATCACACGTTTAGTGCAAGTTGGTGAACAAGCTCTACTGCTTAAAGGGGTTGTAAACCTTCAGGGTTTTTCACCTTAATGCATTCTATGCATTAGGGTGAAAAACCTCCTGAGCTGCAGCTGCCCCCCAGAGCCCTCCTTTTACTTACCTGAACCCGATCTTTCCAGTGATGGGGATGAGCACACCAGCTCCAGCGGGTGTCTCAGATCCTCATTGAATGAATTGATAGCAGCAGGAGCCATTGGCTCCCGCTGTTGTCAGTCAAATCCAATGGCACTGGAGCTGGGGGGCAGGGCCAGGTCCTGCTGTATATGTCAATGGATGCAGCAGCAGGACACAGGAGTGTGCCCACATGAGTGCCCCCTGGGAAATCACTTCTCCATCAGGGCACTCAAGAAGAGAAGGAGCCAGGAGCACCGTGGAGGGACCCCAGAAGAGCAGTAGGTATGTATGGCATGTTTGCTATTTAAAAAAAAAAACAAGACTTTACAACCCCTAAAAACACTAGAGAAAAGTGAGGTCACCACCCATCTTACTTTGAACATGTAAAACAGTTTGTGTACATGCATTTCAACCAACGATTTAGCTGTTTGCATTAAGTTTAGCTTTGAGGTATAATGGGGTCCCATTTTAAATCTTTAACTGCAGTGTCCTGTGGCTTCTCACACATTGTAAATGATTGAAATAGAGAAAAAGTAAAGGATATATATATTTTTTTATTCCTGAGGATAGCTATACACAGCCTAATCAAAGCACACAGTGATAATAAGCACTTCCAAGCAGAAAAGCACTGTTATCACAAGGAGATATTTTCTGACATATTGGAAAATGACTGTGACTGACAGCGATCGTTTTCATTATTTCACAGAAAATGGAAACCTTTCATCATCAGCATGGCAATCTCTATGAAGATAGGCATGTCGCTCACCACTCCCGCTTTTTGGTGATAGATCTATCCATGGATGAATCCCCATAGTGAGGCACATTTGAGACTCTCTACTGAATGTTCATTCAGGATTGTAAGAAAGAAAAGATGCTAAATAAATCTTCTGTTGTGCCAAGTTACTAACTCAAATGAGCAAGAGAGCAAGAGTCTAAATCTCTACACCATAAGAACAGATAATAGAAGGTGTTTTTAAAGTGGAGAGAGTATATTGCTATCTGCTAGACACTGCAACGTTACCCCATAGCATGCCCACATTTTATTTAATTTATAAGATGCAGGTCATAGTGTGGAACCTGTGTTGTTATATGAAGTTCTGTTTACCATAGCAGGGAGAACGTTAAGATTTGAGGAGAGGACTGTGACTAGTCACGGGACTAGGCTCTCCTCTTTGTCTTTCTTTTCCAAAACTGTATTTATATATACTGTATACATTTGGAGTTCAAATACAATTGGAGTAATGAGTGGAGTATTCTTTGCAATGTAAATTTTCACCTTATTTACTAAGCTAAGGAAAATTGTATTTTCAAAGTGAACATTTTCTTGAAGGTGAACAGCATTTTGCCTTTAGTAAAACATCCCAATTATGTCACAAAAGGAGGAATAACTTCACATTACTCTGTGTATGTTGCATACTAAGAGAACTGATTACCGGTAAATTCTGCAAGCCTATTGGTTAGACTTTTTGCTTTGGTGTTAGAGTTTTACAGGTTTTAAAAAAATGCATTATAAAGTGATATAAAAAATCATCACTAACCACAGGGCAAGCAGTAGGGATCCATAATGTTAAAATAATTACTACATAATGAAATAAATTTGCCTTAAAATTGCAAATATAAATCTTCAAAATTAAATCTATCTGACCCTTTTAATCTTACCTAATAAATGTATTTCCTTGTGGCCTGGGAAATGTCATTGAAGGCTATGAAGAGATAGTCCCTTCTTTGCTTTTGGTAGAAGAAAGATTTACAAGAGCATTTACATATTTCACATAATTACATATATATTACAACCTGTAAAAATGATGAATCTTCATTTTTAAGCAGACTATTTCCCCTTTGAAATCATTATAATCCTATAATGACAATTTCATTGCTAAATGAACACAGGCACCTTTATGTGCCATGAAAGTAGACTCATATTGATTAAATTATGTTAAGCTCCAACTCATCTCCCTATTGGTGAGTATTTTGCTGGCTCAGAGTATCTTTTAAGAGGCAAAGAAGTGCTTTGAATCAATACTGTCCTACCCAATTGTTCCTCGTTGCTATCAAGGACACTTCTGTAATTAAGAAGCTATTCCATTAAATGTTTCAGCTTCCAGAGGGAATAATCTGTAGAGTGTCCTACCAAATACATTTCATTTCTCAGCTTTGTATAATATAATACAAGTTTATGCTAATGCAGCATCTGCAAGTAGGAAAAATATAGTTTTACCTTGTAAAAACTGTAACAATTCTTCCAATACTTCATGCAAAGTAACTTGGTTTAAGAGAAATCAATTTACATATAACACTTGTGCCAAATTTCACTGGCAGTAACATTAACCATTTTAGCTGTAGCTGCTGTGACCTGAGTGTTGTGTAGCATCATGTTAGTCCCTATGCTTTAGTACCTAAAGAAACTCAATTTAAGGAAGAATGGGTGAAGATGCTTTAAAAATCTGGAGTGACATCGGGTAGAGATGCACAATAGCAGGTTGCAAATAGGATAAGGGACCAGGAGATGTGTGGCCAGATCCAAGTCAGTGTACAATTGGCCATGATGAACTATACAATTTCTGTACAATCTCTTTTAGCTTTACCAAACTATACAATATGAGAATAGGCCAAAACAACTAATTCAATTTGTATCCAAATACACAGGCCCTTGTGCTAAATAGATGTTGGTAGATTTAAAGGAGATTGAACAATCAGTCTCCATTAATCTTTCAAAACAGTGTCCCCTTTGAAGTGACCCTGCCACTACGGGATCAAAAGTAAAATTAAAACACCCTTGGAAATGTGGATACCTGCACTGGCATGGAGAAGCAATGTGGCAACTAAGGATGATTTCAGCCCCACAGGAAAAAGTGACAGCCAACCGCCATCCCAGTTACTTTTATCCATGGAATTCCCCACCATGCAACTGCACGTTCCAAACTTATGAACAACTGAAAAAAAAAAAATGAAAAGGCTGAAGAAAACAGTTCTGTAAACAGAACATATATCACATTGGCTGTAAACCAACAGGGGTGTAACCCTTGGATTAATAAACCCAGTTTTTTTTTATTTTTATTAATAATCTGGTGGATGAAATAAATGATTATGTTGTGATTTTTGCTGATGAGAAGAAAGGATGAGGTATTAAAATCCAGCAAGGTAGTCATGTGCTACAGAAGGCTATTGACAAAATTGCAACATGGGCAGTTAAATAAAACCTCAGAAGCTGGCCACAGATTTTGCATACATTTAAAGGATAAGTTCACCATTTGACCAAATAAAAAATAAATGCACATTTTTTTGCAGGTTAAAAAATGTGCATTTATTATTTTTTTTGTTGAAGGAGCCTGTTAAGCAGTGCACCAGCGATCAGCAGATCACTGATGCCATGCAGGTCTCCTGCAGACCTGTCAGTGTATCTGCTTGCTCATACCTCATACGAGCAAGCTGATACACGCTGACAGGAAGAATCAGTAAACTACCACAGTGTTCACATCGCCGTGGTAGTTCATTGAGAACTACAAGCTGACAGCCGCTAAGGCTGTCAGAACTTGTAGTTTTCCCATACACAGAACACTGTGAATGAGTGATGTGGCCGTGCAGACGGAGCCCCGCTCGGCTGTATTTTTCTTAAATTGTGACAGCTAGTGTGGAAAGAAAACTCCCCGCTAGCTGTCAAAGCGGGGGAATAGGGGTGGGAGTGGAGGCTGGTCCTTTCATAACATGTCACGCCCCAAATATAAATGGCTAAAAAAACAGCCATTAAAAATAACATTTATATAGAAAAAAATGCATACCAGCTTCCAGAAGGTATGGGTGATGTTTCTCACAATCCCACAGAATGTGCTTCAGCCCATTAGGAAGCTTCTGAGGTTAAGCTGAAACAAGTACTTTTTACAATCTTTTTTTGTTGTATAAACTTCTTTTTCCCCAATTTTTAAAGCCATTATTATTTTGAAGTGGGAGGTTTGGCTTAAAGTAAAGATAACCTTCTATTTTAATATATTTAAATATTCTGTCCTTGAAGTTATTCAGAATCTATAGTAGGTTAATACAGATATCAACCACTATGCAAGGCCATCTTTGCTGATTGAAATGAATATATGTTTGCAGAGAGCATTTTATTATTAAGTTATTATTATGATTATTATTATTAATTATTATTTGGCTGGAAAGAGTCAACATTGTCACCCTATCTGGCCACATGAGTACACTTTTAGTAAAATAGCACCATTGTCTGTTTAATTTTTTCCACTAAATCCTATATCTATTAGAACAATCACCTTGTTTTCCAGTGAAATACTGCACACCTATGACAGTAGCCATTTCTTTTTACTACTGTAACAGATAACCAACTTGATTAGAAACTCTGAATAACTAGAGTTCAACAAATTAAGTGGATAGATACTGTGACTTCTTTAGGAAGTAGCTAGTCAATGCACTGGAAGATCGCAATGCAGATTTAACTCAGGTACAACTGTTCAATCATCAGGTTGCTAAAGCCAAGAAATGTCACAGTCAATATATCAAAAGAGCTATTGCCACATATGCATCTATTCCTTGGAGTTCTATAACAATTTCCTAGACTTCATTTGTACAAAATGCCAAATGCTAGTGTCAGCTTTACAATTCCCGGTACTGTTAAACAGATATGTGTGACTCTTCCTTGGTTGCTTTCAAAATGAGTGTACTTTACACCAAAAAGCAACCAGGGAAAAAGATATATACATTTTCATTGCACAGCTATTTGTAAAGTTTTTTGTTATTAAACTATGCATTAATGCCATTTAGTTTGCTAAAGCACTATGTATCATTAAAAAGCTACTATATTTTTCTCTTTAATTACTGTTTTGCATTTTTGTTGCACCTCAGCACTGCTGATTTCCTCCAATCTCCTTGCAGGCTTGTCTGTCCACTCTTGTCTGCTCCAGTGTAGGCTGAAATCATTGCTCAGGTTCAGTGTTCTGATACAATGGCAAAAAAAGGTTAATGCCCCGTACACACGAGCGGAAATTCCGCCAGCAAAAGTCTGATAAGAGCTTTTGGTCCGGAAATGCGACTGTGTGTATGCTCAATCGGACTGTTGCTGGTGGAATTCCAGCCAGCAAAAGATTGAGAGCATGTTCTCAATTTTTTGGTCGGAAAAAGGTCAGAACAAAAATTCCGATCTTCTGTACCAATTCCGACGCGCAAAATTCCTCGGAAACAATTTTACGCATGCTCGGAAGCATTGAACTTCATTTTCCCGGCTTGTTGTAGTGTTGTACGTCACCGTGTTCTTGACGGTCGAAAGTTCAGCGAACTTTTGTGTGACCGTGTGTATGCAAGCCAAGCTTCAGCGGACTTCCGTCAGAAAAACCATCCAAGATTTTTCAGACGGAAATTCCGCTCATGTGTACGCGCCATTAGAGGCCTGGGCAATATGCTTCAGCACAGCCATTTGTGATCTCCATCAAAACGGCATGCGGCAGGTCAACAACACAGCAGAGAAATTCTGATACAGGGACAGAGCACTGTCACACCTTAGCAGGATGTGCCTAAACAGGGACCTTTCTGGCAGGATCACTATTTTTAAATGAAAGCTGTATATGTAAAAATATTTGAACTGGTGTTTAAAATTAAGGTGAAGCCCATTTACTCATCATGCTCAGATGCAGGCGCAGTCGCTTTAACTCCATTAAAGTTCCTGGGTTCTAGGACATTCCAGGGAAGATATGTTTATCTGCTTCCCTCTGTCAGTGATCAGACAGGCCACACCTGATGAGGTAGAGAAAGCTGGGAAGGTGATTTGCAGCCAGGTGGCAGGCTGTTAGAACACTGTCTAACACTGTCAGAACTGGTGTGTGAGCAGCTGGGCCATAACGAAATAGCACACGGCTTCCCCTAAAGACCCAAATACTGTGGGGAGAACCCCACACATTTTTATAGGAGTACAGTAGCTCCAGTGGGATGGCACTCTGTCTTCAGGTCTTGGGGGCCTCTACATGCTCCTCGGGGATGGATGCTGCTGCTGTGTTCTGAACTGTTTTACTAAAATGGTGATTTGCAGCCAGACTGTTTTTTGCTATAGAGCATGCTTTCTCACCCTTTTAATCCTTAAGAAACCTTTAAAAACATTTTAAGATCTGGGACAATCCCTAGGATAATTTTCTTATCTACAGCTTGGGGTACATCAGGGAGTTGTAGAGTTGTAGAGATGGGAATCCATCTCCCCTTTCCTGAGGAACCTACATTGGCTAACCGTAAGGAAGCGGGTCACATTCAAGACCCTCTGCCTCACCCACAAATGCACACATGGAAACGCTCCGCAATACCTTCTCGAGAAAATAAAACACTACACACCGAATCGCAGTTTTCGATCGGCTAATCAAAATCTCCTCCTCATTCCTAAATCCCGCTACAAATCAAAGGGGGAACGGAGATTCGCGGTCCAAGGACCACGGCTATGGAACGCTCTACCAACCGACATCCGCATGGAAGAAAACCATCAGGCTTTCAGGAAGAAACTCAAGACCTACCTCTTCTAGAAGCTCGACAACAAAACGCCAATACAGCTCCTTGAGGCGATTCAGTTCGCATTGTATCGCTATATAAGTTATTCATTCATTCATTCATTCATATAGCAATCAATATGTAGATATAAAAAATGCAAACACTGATAAAATATAAAACAGAATATATATATAAATAAACAATTCTGCAAAAGGCATTTTTCAATTTAATATTATTAAAAACTACCTTTGAAATTTAATCTGAATCCACTGAATACACAGCTGATGGATGGAACACCCTCAGAAATATTTAGAAAAATTGTTTTTGGACATTTGAACGGGCTTTACCGGTACCAGAAAGGAACACAATAGATTTATTTAATATTACAAAATGGATAAAAATATATGTGGAATAAAAACAAGAGAAAAATAGAGCTCTCATTTGTATAACCATCGATATGTAAAATATAGATTCCCTATTATTGCCGAGTCAAACAAGGTCAATGTTTCGCTGTCACTTCTTCAGGACCTATTTCCATTGAATGCATGCAAAAGGATTCTCCATGGGAAAGAAAAAAGTATCAAAACCTTCATCAAACAGATGAAAGATGCAGACAGATCACATATAATAATGTAGACCTCATAGGTAGTATGGGGACAATGTATATGAGGTACCACATAGCATAGCATAGCAAGTAGAGCCCTCCCATGTGCGGCATGCCATGTGCTACCCAGGTGCAATCAGACCAGCGCAACTTTCTCTAGATCAAGGCGATCAAGAAATACACCTAGTGCCCCAATCTATGAAGAGGACAAAAGTGTAATAAGACTAGGCCCCCATATATAGAAATAGGGTAATATATATTAATAATAGCATCATATTGCCATGGTACTCACAAGACCAACAGATCCACAGCATCACTACACCAGGGTGACCATTCCTTTTCCACAGTATCTAGAGCCGCCCTCCTATTGATTCCTATCATGTAATATAGATATATACAGACCACAAATAAGTATTCGCTATAAAATGTCATATATTATGACAATAAGGACCCAAAATTAATATATAAAAAAGTTCCAATACCTAAATCAGATGATTCAGGATGAGGGTCAGTGATCGAATAGACTGTATAAAAGCTTCCAGGTGACAAGCAGAGGATCAACTAGAACCTACATAAACCAGATAGTATAGCAGTCACCATTAGTTAATATTCAGCTTATAGCATATTCAACCAAAAGCAAACCAGGGCTAAGGCTTTCTCTCACCACAATAGGGTGAGAATAAAGGACATATTGTTACTTACTAAATTCTTCATGAATAAATGATTCAATAAAATTGGACGATATGGCGGACTATACAGGCACAGAATGTAAGGGGCTTATGTCAAAAATCCATAAAGAATGTGGAGATGATCATGGGATAGAATTGGAAATTGAGGTCCTGATACATAAACTGAGGCAAGCATTACAGGGAAAGTCAAATTTATTCTGGCAGGTTAAATTTCTAGAACGTTACATCAAAGAGGAACTTAACCCACAAGGTTTAAGGATCCAGGTCTTCCCAAATTTATGGGAGACAAGTGTCGATTTCAGGAAACAATGGGAATCAAATTTACAGGAATGCACGGTGAAAATGATGAACGCATTAATTGATCACTATTATGAGGACATTAGGAATTTAGATAAGAAAATTATTGATTTCAAAAACTGAATATGTCACTATGTGCACATCCTAAAGTTCTAGAAAAGGATAAGCTGCTAAAAGAATATATTGAAAAATTCAACAAAGACTTAATATACAAGAAGGATAGCAAATTTATCAGGGATAAGATGGCTTTTAATGGGAAAAATGCATACAGGTGGTCACAACAGGGAGGTAAGATATCTAAGATTAATAAGAGTGGAAACAAAGGTGTCTACAAAAGTGAAATTGACACTGCAGAGGACACAAATTCGGATTCATCACGCACCTCTAACAATTTACGTTTTTCCTATCTCTCACAGTCATCTGGAAGAGGAAGAGGCAGGTCTTGAGGATCGAGAAAAAGACACAATACGGGTGACGGCTCTAATGGTGGTGGTAAGGCAAAGAAAACTAAGGCGTACACCCATGCTAGACATTCTGATCCAGAGGCGGGTGTTGATCGTAGGGTTGGTGATGGGTCACGTGGTGATACACGGTTGAATGATAGAGCTACCATTGGGTCAGATATTCTAACAGGTTCCAACCGTACCCCCTTGTCCCCCAAAACCTCTACACAGGTGCTTACTCATACTCCTCAAAATTTGGGAGCTGTCTCCAAAGGTAATAAAGATGGAGATTTTCATTTGTTCCCACTGTGCAGGACCAGCCCAACAAGCAGTTGGGCCCCCACAATCTGGACCATTATGCCTATAGCGGCAAGTAGATGTTGACCAGCTAGAGATTATAAATCTTTCTTCTAGGGTTCTCTCTTCAGCAGAAAATGAGGTCTTGGCTTTGGGCTTAGTTTTTGTCCCTCCTCATGAGCAGACAATTTTGAGTTAGTAAAGGACATGAATCTCTTTGCTAGGAGATTAACATACAAATTTATGTACGACAAGGAAAGGAGAAAAAAAACAAGAATTAATCGATTGAGAGCATTGGAAGGGATTCACAGTGAGGGACTTTCTGGCTCTTAAAGACCTTATAGATCTTCTGGATGAAAATGAGTCCGCCGCTGGGGGCACTGGGGAGGTGGGTCCTCCAGAGTTTCTCCACAGTCTCTAGTGATTGTCTCTAGATTCCGCAAGAAATCCACACAATTTCCTCCCCTAAAAACCAATCCCCATATATGGACTTTTTTTATCCCAAGTCACTGCAGACATTAAGAAATACAATTTTCGTGTTGATGGCTGGAAGAATATTACTTCTAACCAGCAGCAGGCAATTAGTCAGTTACAGAAGAATAGGGATATAACCATAAAACTGGCGGATAAGGGAGGTAATGTTGTAGTAATGGATACTGGGAGCTACCATTAAATGTGTCTGGAGATTCTGTCAAATACTGATTGGTATGCTCTCGTATCAAGGGATATGATACAGGAATTTAATGATGAATATGATACAATGGTACATAATTCTTTTCTAAATGGAATAATTGACAATGAGATCTATGAGGCCCTTAAAAGTCCTTTCTCTAGAATCCCCTTGTTCTACTCCTTACCTAAGACCTACAAAAATATGGTTAAACCCCCAGGATGCCCGATAATATCAGGAGTGGCTGCAAAAACCGAGAAAGGTAACTGCCTGGTTGACATTTTTCTGCGACCACGTGTTCTTAAACTCCCTATATTAGGGATAATAGTTATTTATTGAAGAAACCCCATAATATCACTATACCTATGGATAGTCTGCTTGTGTCTTGGTAGTTAAGTCGTTCTTGGGCGATATGGATGTGATTACCTATCCCTACAACGCTTTTATATTACAACTACTGCATCATGTACTGACAAGAAATGTGTTCACATTTGAAGGGTCCCACTACCTCCAGGTGCAGGGGGTTGCGATGGGGACTTGTTGTACCCCATCGTATGCCAATCTGTACTTGTGGGTGTGGGAACGTACATTTTTTGCTGATGAATCCCTGTATATGTATCTGTCCAGCACTACATGCTGGTACAGATACATAGATGACATTTTCATGGTCTGGAATTGGAGTAAAACAGACCTGCTGAGTTTTATGGAGAAACTTGCCATTGATGATTACAGTTTTAAATGTACTATGCATAATGATTTACAATCAATACCGTTTCTAGATTTGAAATTTTTCAAAGAAGAGGATGGCACTTTAGGCACTTCGCTGTACAGGAAACCCACTGTGGGAAATACTGTGCTCCATGCCTCTAGTGCCCACCCTCAACCATTATTAAGAGCATAACCTATTCAAAATACTTATCAGACGTAATTGTTCTAGTGAAGATGATTTCTTAAAGGAATCAAAATGATTGAGAACTAGGCTTTTGCAGAGGGGCTATACTAAGACTACCCTAAAAAAAGCCTACAATAAAGCTTGTTTAAAAACTAGACAAGAACTATTGTTTGATACAAAAATAAAGAAACAGAAAAATACGATCGGGATCATTACTACCTACTCCAACAACCATGATATGGTGAAAAAAACCTTAGAGAAACATTGGCATCTCCTTACTGGGGATCCAATCTTTAAAAAAAGTCACATACAAAAAATGTAGGTCGTTAAAAGATTGTCTGGTCCATAGCCATTTCCAAGAAGTTATGGGGCCAAGTGAAGATCTAAAGGGCGTGTTTAGACGTGGAAGTTGCAAATATTGTGACTGGATTCTGGAGGGAGAATCTTTCAAACTACCCAATGGCAGGGTACACAGAATTTAAAATTTTGTGAACTGCCAAACAAAATGTGTCATCTATATCACCCTATGTAGATGTGGATCATTCTATATTGGGAAAATGTTTAGGAACTTTTGGAGGATTTATGATCATATATATTACATCAGAAAAAATCTACTCTTTACCCTCAAGAGTCGCCCTTCAGCACAAGCATGACACCTCAATGATACAATTTATGGTGCTAGAAAGGATCGTTGAAGATAAGAGAGGAGGGAACATTGATAAGAAGCTTCTACAGCGGGAAGCTAGATGGATTTTTAGTCTTAATGCCACCTCTCCTCCTGGCCTAAACAAAGCCCTAAGCTACAAACCATTCCTAGGTTAAAATATTAATTAGTCTCCATGCTCTTTCTTCTCTCTTCTTTTAGGAAATTTGGTGAAATGATTCAAACAGAATGATGGTTTTGTCTCTCCCCCATCTGGCTATATAGCTCCGAAAAGATTTATGATCATATCATGAAGTTTGATTATGTATTATATCACTGAGAATTGATGCATTACTACTAAATTATTTGGAGTATGGTATTAAACATGGGAAGTTTGGATGACAGGTGCAGCAATTTTTACATTACCTTAATGTAGGATCGGGGGTAATTTTGGCCTTGATCCTTATAGTTTCGTTTAAAGTATATATGTGTGGTATGCCAAAGGGTGACCTTGGTTCATTTGGGATCAGTGCTCCATCTCGAATCTTGCTATCTATTTTTGTATTTTTCTTTTGGGGACCCCGGGCATGGATAACATCTGGCTGCAGTTTGGTTTTTATTAACCCCTGCAGTACCAAGGTAGTGGTGTTGCAGAGGTAGGAGTCAGGGGTATCCCCCTCTTTTTATTTTTTATTTATTTTTAACTTTACTAAATGTATTAACTATATTAATTATATATGGCATATTGTTTCTGTACTGTCTATTTTTGCTATTTGCCTTTTGTTGTCCAGCTTTGTAAAGGTGGCTCACTGCGGTGGTTAATCTCGGGTAGTGTTGTTTTTCTAAGTATCTAATAGAGGCCAGTGCACATGAGCACACTTTCGGTAATCTGTAACTATTGAGTTTTCCATCGCGCATGCGCTGGATACGGCGATACTATCTTTTTCTACACCTATGGGGGATTTCCCCCTAATACTTGTTAACGCCATACATGCTCATGCATATGGTACAGCCCTCACAGCTGAATATAGTCAGGTGTTCTAAGCTGTGAGGTGGTGCTGATTATCGGCCCCACTTAAGGATCAGCTGTAGGAGCTGCTTGTGGCGGCATGTTAATCCAGGACACTTAGGAACAGGTTAGTCTACACACTGGGACTCTCTTTGTCTACCTCATTCAGGATGTAGGCTGGGGAGGCATAGTGATGCTGTGGATCTGTTGGTCTTGTGAGTACCATGTCAGTATGATGCTATTATTAATATATCTTACCCTGTATCTATATATGGGGGCCTATTTTTATTACACTTTTGTCCTCTTCATAGATTGGGGCACTAGGTGTATTTCTTGATCGTCTTGATCTAGGGAATGTCAGGCTGGTCTGATTGTGCATAGGTAGCACATGCCATGCTGCACATGGGAGGGCTCTACTTGCTATGTGAGTGGTACCTCATATGCATTGTCCCTTTACTACCTATGAGGTCTACATTATTATATGTGATCTGTCTGCATCTGTCATCTGTTTGATACTCTTTTCTTTCCCATGGAGAATCCCTTTGCTTGCAGTCAATGGAAATAGTTCCTGAAGAAGTGACAGCAAAACGTTGACCTTGTTTAACTCTGCAATAATAGGGAATCTATATTTTATATTGATGGTTATACAAATGAGAGCTCTATTTTTCTCTTGTTTTTATTCCACATATATTTTTATCCATTTTGTAATATTAAATAAATTAATTTATTTCGTAAAATGATATAGTGTTCCTTTCTGGTACCGTTAAAGTCTGTTTAAATGTCCAAAAACTATTTTTCTAACAGTTTATATTAGATGAGGTACCCCCTTAGCTATCTTTCTTTAACCCTCAGAAATATAATTTCCTGTTTTTGTGAGTGTCTCTGATTTTCTCAGACATTTGCACTAACATACAGGTAAAGCTTAAGGCATCCCCTGCAATATGAATTTCATTTTAGTAAGAAACTACTTCTAAAGAAATCCAGACACTTTCCCCATCAGAACATAGGCCCTATGATTCAGGAATCATTCTGGAAAGAACATGGCGAAACAAACAGTTTTTCACCATAATAAAAAAAGGTAGGACTTTAACGTTTGAAAGGATTATTGATAACCCAGAGGGTTTTTTGCTCAGCAAAAGTGGAGATGCACTGGTGGTTTGCACTGGTGTTCAGAAACATAATACAACTTTACATTGGTGTTCAGGGAAAACTTTAATGATGTGTATAAAATGAAGATGAGGTGCAAGCCAGAGGCAGGAAACTTGCAGACTACCTTAATGTAGCATCTATGCAGGTTATCACAGGGGGCCTTACCACCCACTCTTATCTACCAGGCTGTGATCTGCCTGCACTGTCTCAGCTTGTGAAATGTTCCCCCTCTACTCAGGTCAGGAGAGGTGCTTTCACTGTGCATGCACTGGAGACCATAAAGGTTGCTTGGGTTTGGGAGCACAGTGCACAACAGCAGTGACTCTAAGCAGTGGCTGGTTGTGAGGGCAATGGGGATGCATTGTGTGATATTTCCAAACAGCTGGAAGTATAAGCCTATGTTTATATTTCTGACTCTCTGGTGACATCACTCTAAGCACTCCTATTTTCCTTATATCAATTAGTGCCAGCTGCAGGAGCAAACCTTGCTATAGAGTTTTGAAGGGACTATGCTATGCAGCCACACAGACATCCCAACCTGCAAAAACTAATTTCAGGGAGGTGGCAAACTCATTTCGGGGAGGTGGCGCTCTGGCCGCGCAGCCCCCCCCCCCCCCACCAATTTAACATGATGATCAAATGAAATGGAATCAGTATACAGAGGTTTACTTCTTCTGAGAGATATTAAAGGAACACTAACCACCATGACCATCTTCATTCCTAACTTCCATCTCCAGTATCATCCTCATTCTATCTCACACTGTATCCAAGCCTTCCTCATCCCTGAATTATTAATAAATACCTGTCCTTGTTCCTCTCCACAGTGTAACCTCATCATCCTCAACCTCAACGCCCCCTCAATAATCATCATCCTTGTCCCTCTCCACAGTCATCCTCATTCCTCTCCACATTGTAACCTCATCACCCACTTTAATCTCCATAGTCATCCTTATTGATCTTCGTCATTCCTCGTATAATCTTCCCCATCATCCTCATCCCTCTCCAGAATGATCCTCATCTCTCTCCACCACAATTGTAACAATTGTAACTCCATCATTCTCATCTTTCTCCATAACCATCTTGATCCCCAACTTCACTCTCTATAATCATCCCCATCCCTCCCTTCTTTGTAACCCATCATCCTCATCCTTGTATTCTCTATGTGCTCTTTCCTCTATTTACTCTATCTATCACCACATGATCCATCTTCATCTTCATGCCTCAAGCAGCCTCTATCCTTCCCTCTCTCCATAATCACCCATCATCCTCATCCCCACCATCCTTTTCACCATCTTATTCATCCCTGTAACTTCCCTCATTCCTTATGACATAAGACTCCCTGTCTCCTGTTGTCAGGGTATATGACCTGTAATGCGATGTAATCTATGGTGTAAGATGTGTTCCTAGTACAGTCAGAGAAAGTGGCTGCCACAGCACACTTGCCTCTCTCCATGTCACTCTTTTCTGCACCAGAGAAGGTGGGCTGGGTGTGACCAGTTCAGAGGCCAGCCACACCCCTTCCCGAGTCCCACCCAATCAAAATAAGAGCCTAGGAGCAGGCTCCGCCTCAGGGGTGTACTCAGTAAGAGTGAGTCCCCAATGATCAGACATGGAGGGGGGAGAAAGTAGGAAGTGGAATTAGTTTCATCGGCATGTATTCCTCTTTGACTGTGGCTGCAGCCATGCTTCTTGTGCGGCTGGAGCTGGCAGCTGGGATATCGCGGGGCACTCGCAGGTGTGCGGGAGTCACAGCCAAAATGTGGGAGGCTCTTGCACCTCGTAGGAGACTTGGGATGTCTGAGCCACATGTTATCCTGATTAAATCACAGAGACATTGTTGTGAAGACTTAATGATTGTACAGCTTTCATAAACTTTTCTGTATTATTCTGCAGTGTCGCCTTGCACTTTACCATTCTGGCCCCTTTCTGCATTATTGATTCTACTATTTTGTACCTGTTTGGAACAAACTGCAAGTTCCATTAAGCCCCTGTTTACATCGGCACGATTTGACATGCGATTCAACATGCCAAATCACAGCCTATTGCCGGCAACAGAACTGTCCAAATCAGTTGGACGCCAACTTTGCAGCGCCACACCAATTTCCAAAAGTAGTTCCTGCACTACTTTTGGTGACTTTGGGGGTGATTTCAATAGACATCTGTGCATTCACAGATGTCTTTCAAATCACCCCTTAATATTGCACTGAAATGCAGGTTTGAAATTGTGCGAATTCAGCTAAACTTACACGTTTTTAAACCCGTTTTCAGTGTGAATGTACACTTATGCTCTGTCTGATAATTTGGCTGATTACTGATCCTGTTACACTATTAACAAAGTTTTATAATAAAGCTTTTCATAATTGGGTGTAGATTTACCTTACATTTAAGTTCATTGAATTTTTAAATAAAAACAATCAAAGTAAGCATAAGTAACAAAGTCACATGAATAACTTGATCGATTGTTTAATTAAAAGTGAGTCAACCATTGGAAAGTAATATATCTTAGAAGTCCAAATTAATCATATAGCCAGTTTAGCTAAACAGGCTGATAGACAATACCAATGAATAGAAAGACAAAAAGTATGATCTTTCTTGATGTTCCATAGACTTTCAATTAAGCTCTATCCTGTGAAGCAAGATGACTTAAAGGTGTGTTACTGTGAGTGCTGTACTCACAAAGGTGATCAACTATTTCAGATTAATGTAGTTTTTCCAACAAAATTACTTTGAAAAAACGCTGAGCAAAAACCATGTCTCCAAAAAATTTCAACGACCACAATTTTATTCTCTAGGGTCTCTGCTAAAAAAAAAATATATGGGGATTCTAAGTAATTTTCTAGCAAAAAATACTGATTCTAACTTGTAAGCAGCAAACGTCAGAAAAAGGCCTGGTCAGCAAGTGGGTATCACCCAGTGTTATCACCAGCATATTACCCAGTATAAGAGTGTCTTTGATACCTTCCACTCTTTCTCTTTGGTGAATGAACATTTCATTCAAACACAGCATAGCCCAGAGCTGCAGCAGATATGGGCTTACAAAAGAATATATCCTTATGCTTTTATGGAGCACTGCAGCAGTACTCTAAGAGAATCAGAACACCTTTGTGGCTTATGTGTGTGGAAATTCCGGTGATGAAGGGCATCGGTCTCATGATGTGCCAAAAGGCAATTGTTATATGCAAAATATCAAAAAATTGAGCAGCCAAAACAAATTTTATGTCTTGGTAATAGAACTAATATAAGACAAACACATTCTTCATTAAATTGTTAGCTCTCATTTGTGTGGTTTTAGGGGATGTGCCTGCAGGAGCTGTAAAAATTAAATGATTGAGAAGTGCAATCTATGTTTGTTTTATTTCAATGATAAGCAAAGAAAAATGTCTCACTAAACATATGTGAGCATTCAGGCTGGGTTCACACTGATGCGAATTGGATGGAGGTTGCCCCCCATCCAATTTGCATGACAGGAGATTGTGACCGGCTCTCAATGGAGCCCGTTCACACATCTCCGGAGCGACTGTGGAGCAGATTGCACAGGAATCCTGTGCGTCTTTGGTTTCAGGTCCAAATGCAGGCAAAAATTTGTGTCTGATTCGTCCATGAAATGGAAAACAGGGACGCACTGGGCCCCTGCTGTCAGCCACATCCGGCATAAGTGTGAACCCAGCCTAAGACAATTAAGACAATTATTCACAATAAACGGTCACTGTATCTAGTGTACTCAGCCACCTGCAAGGTTTCCCTCCAAATGCCAGATTTTAGCATCTGTGTGTATAGTATCTAAAACTTCAGAAGCTTATAAATACAAAATGAAACTTAGAAATGATTAAAAAAATGTATAAATGTTACTAAGTGAAAATGGAAAACTTTGCCTGTATTAGGATTATTTCTTCAAGTCATTTTAAAAGTATTTCATGTTTTGACATGAATTTTCAGATTTGATATCAGTTCAAGAAGGGGCAAAGCTAAATTTTATTCTTTGTACATTCTTTCTCTGACGAGTGCACCTAAGATGAAAAGGGCTAGTTTGACAAAATAACAGCTGAAAAGAGCTAAAATGCCATATGTCAAGGTTCATTGAACATTAATTAGAGAAGTTTCAACAGTTGTGTATCATATTAAGACAGACAATATACACAGTAAGTGTTTTTATCTGCGGCAAACTACGGGTCAGTAGTGGTTCAGTGATCTCACAAATAACATAAGCGGAAATTCCCTGAGGAAACATTTAACTATTTCCTTTGCATGCAAAATTGTTATATCTCCAAGAACTCCATCTGTTCTTATTTCAGTCATTTGTATTGGACTGTAAATAATCAGAAGAACGGCTAGTAGCAGATCAAGGCAATTAAAAATGTTAGAATATCTGTCTGGAAAACAGCTTTAAAGGAAACCTATAATGAGAGGGATATAAAGATTGTCACTGAAGTCAGTCTTTCTAAAAATATTTGTTGATCAGGTCAAATCGCATGACAAGTGGCAGCCTATTGCCAGCAATGGCATTGTTCCTATCGATGCAACGCCAGCTTTGCGGCGCCGCACCATTTTGCAAAAGTAGTTCCTGCACTACTTTTGGCGATTTCAAGTGCAACTTCAATAGACATCTGTGCATGAAGCCACACAGATGTCTTTCAAGTCACACTGACAGGCTTTGAAATCGTGCCATTTCAGATGCAGTCGCATGATTTCAAAGCCGCGCTCAATGTGAAGAAGGGCTAAGACTGCTTGGCATGTAAAAATAGTGCACATCTTTTAAGGCAATGGCACATGAGTAACTTTAAAAAGAGCACTATTCTTTATAGAATACGTTATTCTATAAGACCCCTTTCACACTGGGGCCGTGGCTGCGTTCGCGGTAAAGCGCAGCTCGTTTAAACAACACTTTACCACTGTTTAAGCGGTGCTTTTCGGAAAACACTAGTGGGGCGCTTTTAACCCCATTCATTCCAATGGGCAGGGGGTTTTGGGAGCACTAAATACAGCGCTCAACCAGCCCCAAATATGCTGCTTGCAGGACTTTTCAGAACATCCCACAAGCGCACCGCCCTAGTGGGAAAAGTCACACTTGAATGAATGGGAGGCAGTTTTCAGGCGCTTAGCAGAGGCCATTTCCAGCGCTAAAGCGACTGAAAACTGCCCTAGTGTGCAGGGGGTCTAAGACTTATTTTAGCATTCTATAAGAATGCTAGAATAATTCTTTATTCTTTAGGGCATTTTGGAAATTGATCTTTTCTCCACATTTCTGTGGTAGGGGAGAGATAGCCGTAATCATTCCTACAGTAACTAATAAACCTCAGCAAGAAGGGAATTGCAAGACATTTTTTGTTAAGAAAACAGAATTTAAAATTTACATCACTTTAATAGTCATGTTTAAAGAAATTGCAAGGTCACCCGAGACAAGAATTATTTACGGTCTTTATATTGTAAAAATGCACTTATGTCCATAACCTCTCTTTTAATGTATTATCATTGTTAGCATTATCATCACTTATTACACCCCCTGGCATGTAAGGCAGCAACAGAGGTCTTTTACTTCTGCTTGTCTCAGTCCAGTCCTGTCACTGTGCCCTCTTTTTATCACAAGCTCCCCTGCCTCCACTGCATTTTTGGTCAATGTGTTTCCCCTCTGGTGTGCAGTAAAGGACAATGCTGATGAATAACTGTACTTTAATGCTTTTTTAAAATAATTCTGTATATTTTTTTCTTACCATGTGTCATATTTAATTGATTTATTTATAATTAATGCAATTTTCTATAATTTCTCTTTATATCAAATGTACAAAACATCCATCAATGCAGTTCAGGAATGCAGGAACTTGGCATCCTAGTGTAACATGTTTAAAGCCCAGGGCAGGTTAGCCCAATTTTGTATTTTTGAGATAGCTGTGACAGATTGAATGGCTTTGAGGGTCTGTCAGTAACAGTTAGAGAATGTCATAAATGTATTAATTATAAGGATAATAAAATTCAACTATAATGTATGCTGTGAATGGCCTAGTATATTTTTTTATAGTAAGATTGCATTTATAAGCATGCCCCTTTCATAGTTTTGTATTGGATTATGTTTTGTTATCTTTTCTTAAGGTTTATTTTCTCTGAGGTAGCATAATGGAATTAATAAATAAATCATAGGGGGGCGTGACCGGACATGACGGCCCTGGAAAAACATCTTTAAACGGCAAGGAGAGGTGAGAAGACATTTACTAGTCTACCCCCCCACCCCCCCTCACTGCAATCTGTGGCTTGGTGTTCTCTCCCCTGTGTGACTGAGGAAAAGAGACAGAAAACCGAAACTGTAATGTGTACAGCGGCTTCGTTTTTAATTTGTTGCAACCGAGGAATGTTAGAGACACAAACTGCGCTATAAGGTGCGGTGCATACACACTCGGCTTTTGTAGGACATAATTTTTGAGGATTGCTTCCCTTCTTTTCCTTGTGTGCGGCTGTGGGGTGTAAACTGTGAGATATAATATCCAACTGTGCCAGTTCCCTCTGAATCCCAATTGGAGGACTACCCTACCCCTCTTTTTTGCAAACAAAGACATTTGCGCTGGGTATACGTGTTTTTTTTTTTTCCCCAGCTGTTTTCGGCAGATCCCCTTTTATTTACCCATGTGTGCTGTATCTGCATTGTACCCGGAGCCCGCCTTTAAATAGAGGAACGCTGCCAAAAATACACACGTGCATAAAAAGGCATAAAAGCGCATTAAAGGACTGCTGCTAAAACGCAAGACGAGGACTGCCTCCTCATTAAAAACGCAGGCTGCGCTGAGAAGCTTACAAGTGGTTGTTTTCCCTTTTTTTTGTTTTCTCCTTCCCTTTTTTTTTTTTTTTTTGCTCTTCTCACAGGAACGCTCATAGCAACGCCAGCAGCTATTTCTTGCATATGTGTGCAGCCCTTTCTCGATACTATAAATCGCGGCCTTTCACCCAAAAAAAAAACACAGGCTGCGGCGGGCGCATTCGTGCCACCTTTAATCTGTAATTTATAACCAGTGGAATGTTAACTTCTCTATTTTTTTTTTTTTTTTCCTCCTTTGCAAGTATAAGCTCTGATCTGCTCTGTGTGTTGCGCACATATACATATTCTCCCTTAATCATTACCGGAAGCCCGTACGGGTTTGCTCATAAGGCTGTGACTCACACATAAGACTGTCCCTTCTGTCCTGATTTGCGGCCCCTCTTTTCCTTTTTTTTTTTTTTTTTTTTTTGGTGTCTTAAAGGGCCACTAGAGGACCGTTTTTTGTAAACCTATTTTAGAATTGCTATCTGACGGGGTCGGACTCCAGAGAGGCCCGGGGGTGGCAACATGTCAGCAAGGAGGAGAATGGAGGAACAGGCCACCCAGGAGAATGTAGGGACACAATCATTAAGATCAGCTAAGGATAAGGATAAGGGGCCCCAGCCCTCAATAACAAATGGGGCATCAGCAACGGCAGCAAAGTTGGAAAAGTATGCCCATACCCCAGTTCATAGTCCAATTAAAGGGGGACAGCAAATCCAGGCGAAAGTATTAAATGATAGAAGGAGTCAAGGGCAAACAAATAATCAGACAGTTGCTATGGGGGCCACTACAGGAGGAGTAAAAAGCACAGCCAACAAAAATGTAGGACCACCAGGAAAACCAGATTTGGCTTTAGCCCAGGCACCACTGGCTGAGGGAGAGCCGACATTAAAGGACGTATTGGCGGCAGTTAACACATGCAAACAGTCCCTAGGGGAACTATGCGATCAAATGAAAAACATTAAAGAGGAATTGTCCTTGATGCGCCACGAGCTGGAGAAGACTGCCGATAGAATTACAGCAGCAGAAGGGAGAATTAGCCAAATCGAGGATGACATGTACCCAATAAGCCAAGAGGTTAAAACTCTAAAAGAACAGGCGGATAAATTCGCAGGAAAACTGGACGAAATGGAGAACAGACTCCGAAGGGACAATGTGAGGCTGGTAGGCCTCCCGGAAAAAAGCGAAGGCCCGGATCCAATAGTATTTATGGAAAATTGGCTCATTGAAACATTTGGAAGAGAGACTTTTTCACAACAGTTTTCAGTTGAGAGGGCACATAGAGTCCCGTTTAAACCACCACCTCAAGGAGGGTATCCCAGATCTATACTAATGAAATTCTTAAATTTCAAGGACAAAGTAACACTTCTCCGCAGGGCTAGAGAGATGGGGAGTATTTTTTACAAGGGAGCCAAAATCTCATTGTACCCTGATTTCTCGCCCGACTTACAGAGGCGCAGAGCAGACTTCATAGAAACTAAGCGTAGACTTCAGAAACTTGATGTTACCTATGCTTTATTGTACCCAGCTCGGCTACGTGTGGTAGCAATGGGAGAGACGTTTTTTTTTGACTCCCCAGCAAACGTGACAACATGGTTGGAGGACAGGAAGGATCAATTAATGAGTAAAACGGGGGGATGAGGGGTTAAGGGTAGAGGAACAGATATAGAGGGATGAGAAGGGAGGTGTCGTAGGGGAAATATATGCACATGGATTGGAGGGTGGAAGGAGTTATATAGCACAACAGTGAAGAATGAAAGGGTGGGGGGGGGGGGCTGGAACACACTTGTTGGTGTGTGTAAGGATGGGGGAGGGTGGGGAGGAGGGTGGGAGGGGACTGGAATATAAATGTAGGGGGGGGGGAGGGGGGGAGTATGCAGGTATGGGATGTGTGGTACCGGTCACAAAAGAAGTCCTTAGGGATAACCTAGAATGGTATAAGGGGGGAGGGGGGTGAAGAGTCAACGAATTAAAACACGGGAAAAATATTTAATCTACACGGAAATAAGCGGTACGCTAAAAATATTGACAGATAAACACTTAGAAAAAAGATTAGCACTTTTTCACTTAGAGGAGAATATTAAGACAGGGGCAAGATTTTTCTGTTCACACGGGGTATTCCCTCTGATTAAAGGTTGGGTTACCTTTCCCTCTCTTCTCATCTCTCCTTTGTTCTTTTACTTTACCTTTTTATACTCCAGTATTTTTCCTGTTTTTTTTTTTTTTCTCTCTCTCTCTCTTCCGGGGTCCTATATAGCGGTAGGATGGGTGAGCATCATAGTATAAGTATAAGATGGGACCAAATGGCTTCTGCACTTGAACTCTCCCCCCCTTACAGCTTCCTCCCCTTTAACAAGGGCAGGGGGGTAGAGCGCCTAGGGGGTTGTATTCTCTTTTCGTGTATATATCTTTTTCCCTTTTTCTTTTTTTTTTCTCCTATGTTAAAGTATGCAGACTAGGATACTGAGTATTGGCTCCTGGAATGTACGGGGGTTGGGTACACCGGCAAAGAGAGCAGCAGTGGTAGAGACCCTGGAGAGGAGTGGGGTAGGTCTGATCTGCCTACAGGAGACGCATCTAACTCAAGACTCTAAGCTATTAAATCAAAGCAAGAAATATCAATGCCAATTCCACTCAGTCCACACCTCTTATTCAAGAGGAGTGGCTGTGATGGTAAGGAAAGAGTTGGGGTTTTCCTGTCGGCAGACCAGCATAGATAGAGATGGACGGTATATTTTTTTGCATTGTGTAATTGAAAATCGAGAATATGTTCTAGCAAATATTTACATTCCTCCTCCGTTTAAGCTTGATGTAATGTATAGGCTATCGGAATTTTTAATAGATAAAGCTGGGGTACCGGTTATAGCAGTAGGGGACTTCAATGAGGTTATCAACAGAAAACTAGACAGGCTCCCAGTGGGTGTATCGGGCCAGAAGGTAGAAGAGAGTCGATTACATCGGTTCTTACAGGAAGTAGGGCTCTTTGACATGTGGAGGGTGCGGAACCCAGACGTGCTGCAATTCTCATGTTACTCAAGTTCCCACTCCACGCTCTCAAGGATAGACCTAGCCTTGGGAAACGAAGAAGCATGCCAAACCATAAGGGATATAGAATACCACCCTAGAGGAATATCTGACCACTCACTACTGGTCGTATCAATAAATCTAGATGGGGAAAGATCTCCTGTAGTATGGAAAATGAATCCAGTTTGGTTCGAAATAATAGGGGATCCAAATGAGGTGCTATTAAAATTGGAAGAATTTATAAAATTTAATAATGGGACGGTGTCAAGAGGAATAATGTGGGATGCACTGAAGGCGTATTTAAGAGGTATCCTTATTCAATCAGTATCAAAAATTAAAAAGATTACAAGGGAATGGGAGAGTAGGATTAAGAGAGAGCTGATGAAAGCAGAGGGAGACTACGTTAATAACCCAAACCCGGATACACAAAGTATATGGCTAATTAAACAACAGGAATACAAAGATACAGTTATTAAGAAATCAGAGAATAAGAGGTTGTTCCAGAAACAGGTAGCTTATGGAGAGGGGGAGAAAGTTGGGAAAATGTTAGCACAATTAGTGAGAACCAATTCCCCTCCCTCCAGCGTCCCTGTGATCAAAACTGAGAAAGGTGAAATCTCATCTAAAAAGTCAGTAATCACAGAAACTTTCAGACTATATTATGATAAACTGTACAGATCGCGTGGGACGGCGGAGGAAGGGGAAATGGACACATTTTTCAGAAACGTCGATATCCCGGCTCTCACAGATGAAGAAAGAGAGATCATGGAAGCACCGCTAATGTTGGAGGAAATCCAACTGGCGGTGAAAGAAATGGCCAATCAGAAATCACCAGGACCAGATGGCCTTCCAGTAGAAACCTACAAACAATATGGGAAAGTACTAATACCAGAGCTACTTAAGGTATTTAACTGGGCGAAGGAGGAAGGGAAGTTGCCAAAGTCTATGACGGAGGCAACAATAATAGTTTTGCATAAGGAGGGGAAGGATCCGTTAGAGACGAAGTCATACAGACCCATTTCCCTGCTTTGTGCGGATGCTAAAATACTAGCGAAAGTAATGGCAATCAGATTAAACAAAATCATCTCTAGACTTATACACCCGGACCAAACGGGATTTATCCCCTGCAGATCCACCAGCATAAATATCAGGAGGCTGTATCTAAATATGCAGATACCAATAGAGAACACAGGGACAAGGGTGGTTATGGCTCTAGACGTGGTCAAAGCTTTTGACAGTCTAGAATGGGGATACTTATGGCGAGTTTTAAGGGAATTTGGATTTGGCCCCTCATTTATTGAATGGATTAAAACCCTGTATACTGATCCCAGTGCTAAAATTAGGGTCAATAACGATTTTTCCGACAAAATTCAATTAGAGAGGGGGACAAGACAGGGGTGCCCATTGTCCCCCTTGCTTTTTGCTCTCGCAATGGAACCGCTGGCCAGCGTAATTAGATCGAATACGAACATGCAGGGGTTCCGAAGAGGGGGGGGAGAAGAGAGAATCGCATTATATGCGGATGATGTCCTCCTCTTCCTGGGGGATGCGGAGCAATCCCCCAGGCAGGTGATGAACATCCTCATAGATTTCGGGAAAATTTCAGGGCTGACTATAAACTGGGAAAAATCTGCACTAATGCCCATAGACCCTTTAGGGAACCAGAGGATACCGGATAGTTTACAGCTGGAAGTGGTCGAACAAATTAAATATTTAGGTATAAACATAAAGAAGAATCCCAATAACTACATCAACGATAACATTGTACCATTATTAGCTAAATTTAAATCCAAAATCGCAATCTGGAGACGTCTTCCTCTATCGGTGGCGGGGAGATGTAATCTGATTAAGATGCTGTGGCAGCCACAGCTGTTATATCTGTTGCATAACTGCCCGACATGGATAGATAAAAAATGGTTCAGGAAAATTGACATGCTGTTTAGAGAACTTATATGGAAAGGAGGCCAGCCTAGGATAGGATTACAAACACTGCAACTAGGAACAAGAAAGGGCGGGATGGCAGTGCCGCACCCACGAAGTTACTTCCTAGCCGCCCAACTGCAACATATAGGAGGGGTTGGAGGAGGTAATAAGGATCTAATGATTGCAGGAACTCCGCACAGATCAATAATAGAAGTTCTAGAGGCAAACTCATTTTGTCACAGAACCCCCACGGTGAGGCTTGGGTTAAAAGTTTGGAAGGCATTAAAAACAGTAAAAGGGCTGGAGGGCATGACAAAACACACCCCCCTCTGGAATAACAAGAACCTGCAGGAAGTGGAGAAGATAGGGAAGTTTAAAGAGTGGGAGACAAAGGGGATAGTTAAGTTAGCTCAACTATATGAAGGAAAGACACTAAAGACATTCACAGCACTAAGAACAGACTATGACATACCGAAACATTCTTTTTATAAATATTTACAAATTAGACACGCTTTAAATAGGCAATTTGCGCAACAAGGACCAAACTGGGTTAATTCTCCGGTATATCAAAGAATAGGCTCCCAAGACAAGACTAAAGGATTCATAGCAGAAGTTTACCCTTACCTATGCGAAGGCAGCGTAGAAAGCCCAGAACGACTCAAGAGCAGGAGGAAGTGGGAAAAGGAATTCGGAACTTTGTCAGATGAACAATGGTTGAGAATACTTGAGAAGGGACACATGGTGTCGGTCTCGCCCGCACAAAGGGTCTCATACCTGATGCTATTACATAGGACATATTACACTCCTAAGAGACTCTTTGATTTCGGGTGGAGAAAAGACGCCAGGTGCCCTAGGTGTCAAGACACTGGGGACCTAGCACATATGGTATGGAAATGTCCGAAATTGTTTCGTTACTGGTCAGAAATCCTCGATACACTGAATACAGTGTACGATGTGAGGTTAGAAATGAACCCCAGACTGTGTATATTGGGTCTGGATGAGGGAATAGTAGGAGGCCCTTGCGTAACCAAAGTAGTGTTGAGATGTCTATTCCAGGCGAGAAAGCTAATAGCGCAAAGATGGCAGGCCGAAAAACCCCCAACGGCAGGAGAATGGGTGAGATTAATTACAGAAACAATATGGAGGGAAAGAACGGTATACACAAGGAGAGGAAACACAAAAGAATTTGTAAAAATGTGGAAAACATGGATGGATAAGCAGGGATGCCCAATATAATGGATAAGGGGGAGGGAGACTAAAATGGGACAGAACATCATATTGGCAAACAGAGGGGATAGGGAGAGTATAAAGGTAAGGGGAATGGAAAAGGAAAGGAAGGGAATATATTAGAAGCAATGAAAGAAAGCCGGGAGGTATAAAAGAACTACAGGTTAAAGGTAATTTCTTAGCAAATCGTGAGAAAAGGAGCTTATGGAAATTAAATGTGTGTATGTATTCTGTTTTTTTTATGTATGAAGAAAAATAATAAAGATTATATAATTTAAAAAAAAAAATAAATCATATATTGAAAGTTTATCTCCTCCATTTTACATCTGTTAAAGAAATGTGGCCCAATGTTATTTTGAGTGTGCGTTTTTCCATACTAATGTACCACAAATATACTTATTAGCCTTTCCAGTATTTTTTTCATGCTGCCGTAATACACATTCTATTGTATAGAGTAAAACAAATATTAAAACTATGTAGCGTGAATGTAATAAAAGAGAATTTGAGAATTTTCTTATTGCTCTAATATTAGTTTTCCTATCCCTAATTCAAATGGAAACATTTATATTCCTTTATGAATGCTGATAGCGGTTTTCTTTGCCCTAGCCCACTAATGACTCTGGCTACAGGGAATTTCTTCTTAGAGGTGACTTCTTAGTAAAAGTTAAAGCCCTTTGAATATTTAACTACATTTCTACTGTATAAAGTCAAAATCTTATTCTATCTTCTTGGCAACCAGGCTGATAAACATTTGGGGCATATTTTTAAAGCAGTGACTGACTTCCTGGTGTATGTGGTTTTAATGACAGTTCACCAACTGTGAATGTTTGGTGAAAGCAATATAAAAGTGTTTTTCCTGTACTCCAAAAACTGTCTGTAAACAGCCAAATGATCCTTAACCTCCCTGTCGGTATTCCCGAGTCTGGCTCGGGGCGGGAACTTCAGTACCAAAAGCGGTAACCCCGAGCCAGACTCAGGCTTGCATTGCAAGATACAGGGGGAAGTTATTTACCTTGTCCCCTGGATCCTGCGATGTCCCCCCACTGTGTGTGCGAGCTGTCTGCTCGCTCGATTCACACAGTGCCGAGTGCCGCTGATCTCCATTCCCTCCGACGTTACGACGCACAGGAGCGGAGATCGGCGCCAAATTCAAAAAAGTTAAAAAACACAATACACATACAGTACTGTAATCTTACAGATTACAGTACTGTATAAAAAAAAATACACATCCCCTTTGTCCCTAGTGGTCTGCCCAGTGCCCTGCATGTCATTTTATATAATAAATACATTTTTTTCTGCCTGGAAACTGGAGATTGTCCATAGCAACCAAAAAGTGTCCCTTTATGTCAAAAGTGATTTTAGACCAGCTAGAAAACAGCGATAATAAATTTAAATCACAATTCATCATCAAAAACTAAATTTAATGACAGCAACTATTCTGCAACTGAGCACATTTCAGTGTTTTTGATTTGATTACATTATTGAATAATTTTTATATATATTTTTATTATATTATAATTTATGATTTTGTGTTTCAAACTTTATCATACCCGGGATGTCTACTAGACTCTGGTTTGGACAGATTTAAGTCAGTTATTCATAAGAATTGCATGCCTACAATATAAAAACGCCAAATTTCCATGCAAAATAATTGTACCGCTTTTGGTACAAAATTCCAGACATAATCTACCATTATATCCAACGGGATATAATGGTAGAGGGAATCAGCAGCATAGTTGAGTTAAAATGTGTGTAGTTCTATAATTTTATGATTTATAATAAAAATAAACAAACAAATAAGAAACAAAAGCAACATAAAAATGATATATATATATATATATATATATATATATATATATATATATATATATATATATATATATAAATAAAACAAAGCTGTATGTCTCTATAGATTACAGCCTATAGGCTTTGTCTATGATTTAAGTTTGTGTAACACGTGTAATAAATAAGTTGACCTTTACATGTAAATCTATCTCTTGGTTTTGTACATAAACATGAATGGCTGTGAGCATGCATACAAACTTATGAATTGTGAATTGATGCAGCACTTTCATAAAAATTTTACCTCATGCTATAGCCATGCATACAGGGGCCTCCTGTCTACATTTTTTTCCATAGTCTTCCTGTTGAACAATCTTGCTCTTGATTACACTGCAATTTTTCAAGAAATCGTAAGGGATGCTATCAAAGTGTATTCCCACCTTTGCATGCAAATTGGGTACAACCCTTACTTTATATTTGTTACATGTTACCATTCGCATAGCAAAACTCTAAATGAATTCTGCTTACCTTTTTATATGCCCTTTCTGAAAACCACAGGCCTGAAAAATCCTGTTTAGTTGTCCCTTACTATGCAGTGTTTATGAGGGGGATGGGGAGTTGTGTTTACATAATTAATCCTGTCAGTATTGGGCTGAAGAGGAAGTACGAGAAGCTATCTTCTCTCTGGGAAAGGGTAAGATAGCAGATGGCATACCTCTGGAAATGTACCAGCGATATGCAGAGATTATGGTACCAGTTATGACCAAAATGTATGGAGAGGCTTTCCAAAGGGGAGAAATGCCTGTTTCCATGTATGATGCTACAGTCATATTGATACCAAAACCAGACAAAGACAGAACTGAGTGTGGGTCGTATAGGCCAATATCATTATTAAATATAGATTATAAAGTACTGGCAAAAGTGCTTGCCAAAAGGCTCAATCAGGTAATCTTGTCTATAATAGCGGAGGATCAAACTGGATTTATGCCAGGGAAATCCACATCAATTAATATTAGAAGGACGCAATATATGACACAAATGAGAGAGTTTATCCCGGAAACAAGTGCCTTGGCATCGCTGGATACAGCCAAGGCATTTGATTCTATAGAATGGGAATTTCTGCAGACAGTCCTGGAAAGGAATGGATTTGGGGAAAAATTTAGAAAATGGGTGAGAATAATCTATAAACAACCATGCTCCAATTTGCTAATAAACGGTATATTATCCCCCACAATAAAACTATATAGAGGAACAAGACAGGGCTGCCCAATGTCACCGCAATTATTTGCTCTGGCAATTGAGGCACTGGCAAATAGATTCAGACAATCAGATAAATATAAAGGGATTAAAGTAGGAAAAAAAACCGAACACATAGGCTTATATGCGGACGACATTATATTATATATGGGAGATGCGCAAGCATCTCTGACGGAAGCAATGAGAATAATAGAAACATACGGGAGGTTCTCAGGGTTAAAAATAAATTGGCAAAAATTCGCACTGATGCCTTTGGGAACAGGTAATGAAAGAAGAGCTCAGACCCCATTAAAAATAGTTGAAGTTTTTAAATATTTACGAGTAAATATTACGTTGAAACATGAAGACGAGATGGAAGCTAATATACTCCCACTAGTAGAACATGTGAAGAGAAAATTGGAAATATGGATAAAGCTACCAATATCAATGGCAGGCAGAATTCACCTGATAAAATCTATTATATTACCCAAGTGTTTATATGTATTTGCACACTCCCCAGTAAAAATACCAAAACAGATATTTAAAAAATTAAACTCGCAGATGACTCGGTTCATTTGGGCATATGGAAGATGTAAATTAAAATTTAATAAACTACAAAGACCAAAGACAGAAGCTGGACTGGCCCTCCCGGATTTATATTTATATTATTTGGCAGGGCAATTGAAACATCTAAGATCATGGGTAGGACAGGAAAAAATAACAAGGATAGAGGAATATCTCCTTAGTAAAATGCAAATAGATGATTTAATGACGGGATTAGAATTAAAAGACCTGAGGAGAGTGGGAGTAAAAATTCCCCTTTTGAAAGTGGCAAGGACAGTATGGGGAGAGGCTAAGAAACTGACGGGATTTGTTGGAATCCCAACAGAAACTGCGCTTTGGAACAATCCAAAATTTGAACAACTGGAAGCTTTTGAGGATAGTAAATTTTGGAAGCAGAATAAGATAATAACTTTCGGTCAGCTATATGACAAAAATGTGATACTAACCTATGAAAACCTATGTAAACAATATAATTTATTGAGTAAACAGTTCTACAGATACCTTCAGCTGAGGCAGGTGCTACAGACACAGTTTAGAAAAGAGGAATTAAAAATATCTAAATATCCCCTTATAGGCATCCTGAGATCACAGGGACCTAAGGGATTGATAGCAAAGATTTACACACACCTGTTACAGAAGAAAATAGAAGGCAAACCATTGAAAATAAGGGATAAGTGGCAGGAGGCTATCCCAGACATGAGCGATCATGAATGGGATGAAGCCTGCAATTCCCACTGGAAGGTATCCCCTGCAATGAATAACAGGATAATACAGATGAAAATAATACATCAGACGTACTTGGCTCCAAATAGATTGCACAAAATGGGGAGGATGACTGAACTAAGATGTACTAGATGTGGGCAGGGGGGAGCAGACTTCCTTCATGTAATGTGGTACTGTGGTAAAATAGGAAAATATTGGCAACAAGTAGCTAGGAAAATAGGAAAAGTCCTGAATAAACCTTTTATAGCTACGATGGAATTATGTTTGTTGGGGATATTGAGGGAAGAGAGAGATAATAGAGATAATAATACCTTCTTAAGGGAGGTACTGTTTCTGGCAAGAAAACAAATAATAGAAAAATGGATTCAGCCATATCCCCCGACAGTAAACCAATGGGTGAGAGCAGTAAACCAGGTCCTACCCTATGAAAAAATAATGTACGAACAAAGGGGAAACGGGCGAAGGTATGAAAACATATGGGCAAAATGGAATAGAACATGGCTAACAGTGGATAGAGGAATATCTGAAAAATATAGTATTAAGTGACCATAAAGGGTGAGAGAGGAAGGAATGAAAGAGAGGAGCAAATGTAACTATAATTTGTATTGTATAAAGAAATGTAAAAGTATATAAAAATGTATAATGTAAATTATTATGTAATGAAAAATTTGGAATAAAGAGTTTTGAAAAAAAGTATTGGGCTGGTAGATTTAATTATCAATAATTAAAAAGATATGAAGGACTGTCTGTCATAATAAAGAGTTAAACATCCCATGGCTTAGGTGGTACATTGTATGTTAATGACATTTTTTTATTTGTTTGTGAAAACTTTATTGAACAGGCTGAATCTATAAAAATAATGAAATCGAAGCTGTATTAATCAAAGTGGTAGTATTCTGTAGCATCTTGCAGCGCCTGTGTTTTGAGGCTGTAGGACTACTCTGCAACCTTGAGAAACGAAGAGATTTCATGCCAGTTCCATCCATGGCTACAGGAAGTCTGAGTGACAGCATCATTTATCTACAACAACAGGGGAGATAGTTTGTTCAATCCATCTAGCGTTCCCAGGAGAATCCATCCATACTTTCATTAGAAGAACTTGATGTATTTTCTTTGCAGAAATTCCCATTTTAAAATGTTCCTTGTAACTCTTCTGTGCTTTAAAAGACTTTACTGTCCTTGTTCTTATGCAAAACTGATATAATCCTTATAGCACATTTTTTTTTTCCAATTGTATACACATTGTTCACAACATCCCCCATATGTTTTTTTTTTTCACTATTTTTAAACCTTAGGGAGAAATAATCTAGGATCATCTATACAATTATTAAACACATTTGTATTTACTGTTGTAAATATGTTTTTTGGTACTCAAAATATAAAAAGTTTAAATTAATAGTGTAATAACTGCTCTGTAATCACAGTACTACTTGCCATCCAGATTTTTTGCAGATACAATTAGAATGCTAGACAAACTACATTATGTGAGCTCTATTCTAGTTAGACATTGACAAAGATTTCAGTATTTTATACTGTTCAGGGACAATGTAGGCCTCATTTGGTAAACTTGGAGAAATGAAAATGAGTACTAAATGGGAGCTGTTGCTAAGACAAAACGTTTCACCATTCCACCATTCTTTGCAGATGTTTATCTGTAAATGCAGGAGAAGAAGATGATCCATAGCATTCCAATGACAATGTCAGATATTGTGGTTGATTTACTAAAGATAAGGCAGCATACAGAAATAAAAACAATCAGGTGGCGTAATAAAGGCAGGTATTCTGACATAGGTAGAAAAATTACATCTCTCCGCAGTTCTTTCTAAGTAATGACATTTTACAAATTTCAAGCATATCAGATATTTTCCCAGTATTAGGTTGTCTAAAAATCCTTAGCCACCAGGGCTCTAGGTGTGTTATAAGAAGATGGTGAAGGTAAGAGACAAGGGGAACTGAACAAAGACAGAAAGAGAGAAGAGACAAAGAAATAAAAAAAGGAAATGGGGGTGTCTGGGGAACCTGCTCACTTGAACCCCTACCTCCTATCTAAAAACAACCTTTCTCCCCCATCACATTTCTACTGTTATTGAGTCTTTAGAACCATTTAATTTTCGTCAGAAACTTTACAGAATGGCAGTGTGCAGGGATGCACAATGTTTACCATAAATATGGCTAAGGATTGAAGAAGGTATTGTGCAGGGGAATGGTCCAACACATTGGTAGTGACTAACATGAGGATCAAGTGCACCTCCCTCCAGAAAGATTTAAGTTTGGTGCATGCCCACCATGCATGCAGCATCCGGCCTTCTTCCCGTTCACATCTCCAGCACAAGTTAGGGACCATGGAAGAAAATGTATAAAGTAGGGTTGGGGTTCTGTACCATTGTGCATCAATTTTGCACCCATTTTCCTGAATTGCAACACATTTAGGGAACCTTTGCGAATATATGTGTTCATGGATTCCCAGGCTTTAGCTGAAAGCTGCAAGTCCAGATCTCTTTCCCAAGCCAAGCTCACAGAGCAAGATCTCAAAAAAGGATGAATAAAGAGAAGAAACCATATGTTGTTGTGGGGATTTCTTAGTACACAATGACTCAAAAGGATAAAGGGGACTGGGCCACATAAAGGCAGCTTTTGGGATTTATAGAAAGTGCTTTATCTTTAGGTATATATAAAAGGGTAATGTATGTGGTGTAATTAGGGCATTTAAGGCCTTGCTCCATTTAAAAAAGGACATGGCTAGGACATCGTTGTGTGGCCATATACTTCTCAAGAATCCAAATGACATGCTTGGCATGAAAGTGGGATTCCTATGAAGTGGCGCTATAGGGTTCAAGTGGCTGTGACCAAAGGGGTGGAATCAATCCTACGGAACATATTAATCAAGGATCCTTTAAGGGGATATGTTAGTGCTGTCTGACATATTGTTGTAAGAGCCAGGGCATCCATTTCAAGGTAAACAGCAAATCCTATTTTTCAAGAGACAGTACCCAACCCTTCTGTCTCCCATGGAAACTCCAGTATGCTATTCTTGTGAGCTAGCGTGCCCAATAATACTTTAGGTAGTTAGGTAGGCCGATGCTCCCTTTGTGCTTCGCTAGGGTAAGTTGTGAAAATTGAATCCCGGGGATTTCCCTTTCCAGAGAAAGACTGTGCATTCACATCTGTAAATGTATAAAAAGGAAGAGGGGAGTTGTATCAGGATCATCAGCGTATATTAGAGCAGCCTTGTGAGAATGTTCATTTTTATTAGGGCTGCGTTTCTGGGCCATGATTCATTACGCACAGTCCAGTTTATAAGATCTCGGTGGATACCTTCCATTTAAGTGAGGTAAATACTCTGATATAATTCAGAGAGGTTAAAGTAGTTGCAAAGGCAGAAGCTTTTTTATCTTAATGCAGTTTATGCATTTTGATAAAAAAACCTTCTGTGTGCAGCAGCCCCCATAATACTTACATGGGCCCATCTCAATCCAGCAATGTTGCGCGAGAAACTCGGCTGCCCAGGACTCTCCCTCTTCATTGGCTGAGACAGCAGCAAAGCGCCATTGGCTCAGCCAATGAGGAGGGAGCTGTCAATCAAAGTCAGTGAGCCAATGAGGAGAGAGAGGGGGCAGGGATGGGCGGGGCCTCAGCTCCGTGTCAGAATGGACACATGGAGCTGCTGCTTGGCTCAGGTGGCCCCATAGCAAGCTGTTTGCACGGGGGGCACTCAACAGGAGGGAGGGGCCAGGAGCACTAAAGAGGGCCCTGAGAAGAGGAGGATCTGGGCTGCTCTGAAAAAGCAGCCAGTTTATACTCCTGATCTTTGACAGTTATACCTTTGATATTAGAATTAGCTTGTAGCCTATTCAGGAAGGGTTCAAGTTTTAACGCAAAGATCAGTGGGGGCAAAAGGCAGCCCTGTCAGGTCCTGTTGCTTGGCTGGAAGCCATTCAACAGGTGTCCATTAACTCTCAGTCTCGGTGTCGGGCAGGAATACAGATCCTATTGCACATTTGGGGTCAGAGTCCTATCACATTTAGGACTCACTTTTTTATTTTATTGTATTTTTTATTGAGACGAAACAAAGTAAAACTTAACTTTGCAAAGAATGCCCAATCACTTGTAAGATAATTTTGAAAAAAAAAATAAAAGGATTTTGCCTGCACATGATTGAATGATTGTCTGCACTTCACATCATTCATTAAGCTAAGTGATTTTTATCCTTGGAAAGTTATTTTCACTGAGCTTAGCGAGCTACTAATAAATCAATCAATAAAATGCAAGCAGATTTTTGTTTTTCTATTTTTGATTAGGTATTCTTTGCAAAATGAATTTTCACTTTATTTCACCTCATTTACCAAGTTAAGTGAAAATTTTGTTTTAAAATTACCATTCTCTACATCAATGTTTGCAGTTTTAGTCCTTTCAAATAAAGTATGCAAGAAGCACAACAAAGTGCAATAATCTATTACAATCTACAAGCAATCAAAATTAGCTTTTCATGCACAGCCATCTCTAGGGTTTACAGAGAATGATCAGAAAATGAGAAAATATCCAGTGAGTGGAGGAAAATGCCTTGTTGATGTCAGAGGAGAATGGGCAAACTGGTTTCAGATAATAGGAAGCTCAAATAACCACTCATTACAACCCCAAAGCTAACCCCATCTAACCTTGAAGCAAATGGGCTACAGCAGCAGAAGACCACACCAGGTGCCACTCCTGTCATCTAAGAACAGGAAACTGAGGATACAATTTGCACAGGCTCACCAAAATTGGACAATAGAAGATTGGAAAAACGTTTCCTGGTTTGATGAGTATTGATTTCAGCTGCGACATTCAGATGGTAGGGTCAGAATTGTAGTGATGGGAACCCACCTAAATACCGCTAATATCTAGGTTATTACATAGGGCTACAACAAGATGTTCCATGAACAGAACATATAATAGAGGGGAGACGGGACAACCTTGGCGGGTCCCATTTCGTATCACAATAGAGTCAGAAAGAAGGCCATCAGAGCAGACTCTTACTAAGGGGTTTGTGCATAAGACCAAGATCTTATGTAAAAGATTGGGCCTTATCCATATTTGTTTTAGAGTAGCTTGGAGGAAGTCCCAGTGAACCCAGTCAAATGCCTTTTCGGCATCGACTGAGATGAGACAAGTGGGTAAGTTGTGTTTTTGAGCATAGTCTATTTGTTTTGGGGGTATTATCTCGATTCTCTTTGCCTGGGATGAATTCAACTTGGTTAGGATGCACTAGGTCTGGGAGGAGAGATGTGAGACGATTAGCAATAGGTTTGGAGTAGAGATGTATATCGATGTTAGTAAAAGATGCAAGACAATAGGGCCGGTTGAGGTCTTCCACAGTAGATGGGGAAAGGGTGAGAAGGGCTGTATTAGAGACATATTCTGAAATCGTGTGTAAAAAAAGCATCCCTAGACATGGCAAGGGGTTAGCAGGTAGGCTATACAGGTGATTGTAGAAGGCACAACTAGTTTAAGCATTCTCTTTAGGGTGGTATGTGATCCGACCTCCTGGACCTTTCAATTTCGGATTGAGGCAGCCGCTCGCGAGTACAAAGCCCTCGGTAATAGCATCCCAGGCTTGTTCCCTTCTGTGTTAAAGAGTTTACATGTTTGGTCTTTAATGGATAGAGTTTTTTGGTGAAGTAATTGTAGTAATTGATGTCTAGCATCCCAAAGTTTAAGCATGGTATGCGGAGACCGGGATCGCTTATGGGATACTTCCAGTAGATAAATTATTTTAAGCAGCTCCTGTATTTAAAAGGCATGGGACTTTTTAAGTCATGCTCCATACTTAATGAAAAACCCTCTAAGCACACATTTTAGAGCGTCCCATTAAATAGGTAGTATAATTTTGGTGATCCGAAATTAAGTGATCTATGGTTACTACAATCTCTTTAGTACGTAAGTGTGTCTTGGTAGAGGGAATCATGCAACTTCCAAGTCCACTCTTGATTAAATGTATCAGGTAAAGAGAGGAACAAATATACTAGCGCATGGTCTGACCACAGTATATTAACTAATTTACACTGGGGTTGAAACATCAGTGTGAACTGGTTTACCAGAAAGAAATATATGCATGAATCAGAGTTATGGGCAGTAGAGTAAAACATTTGAACTCTGTCAGTGAGACAGGAAAGTCTCCAAACATTAACAAAGTGGTATTGTAGAAAAAACTTTTCATTTTTACCAGGTGAGAATGTGGGACCTTTGACATTAGTAGAGTCTTATATGGGGTCAAGCATGCAATTAAAATCCCCTGCCAGGAAGATCACACCCTCCACAACCTCTTGGAAGATTTGTTAGGACCTCTTGAGTTAAAGGAACACAGCTGAACAGATGCCACTTGGTGATCACTGCAAACCCGAAAGCACTCAGGTCCTAAAAATAAAAAAGGTGGTGGGGGTGACATAAAAGTAAAAAGAGGGGAAGGAAGAAAGAAGAAAAAAGGGAAGAGCAAGAAAAAGTGCCGGGAGGTGAAGGAGAGAAAGAGGAAAAGAGAAGTTTCCCTCACAGGGAAACCTGAAGGTACAAGAGAGTAAAAACAAAACAAACACATGTAAGGATATCTAAGGATATGTATGAGGCTTAAAGGGGGCACAGGTGGAAGACCCAAAGAACCTGGAACAATGTATGGAAATTGAAAAGGGTAACGCAGCAGACAGCTGACCAAAAAGTAAAAGAGGTATGATACACATCATACCAATAGGTGTAGTTAATCCCAGGGGTATGGAAGAAACCCCCAGAAGAAGAAAAAAAGGTGGGAGCCACAGGGAGAGAAAAAAAAATAAGGCAGGGTGCACAGCCCTAACCTCTTTCGGTCTTCCACATTTAGCCCCTGCTGGTTAGACTAAAACCGTATCCATAAACAACAGACCTCTATATAGGGAAAAAGGAAAGGGGAGGCGAGGGAAACTGGAAGGTGGATAGGAGGGGAAAAAAGGGGAAGGGGGTAAGATAAAAAAGGAGAGGAGAGGGGAAGGGGCCATAAAATACCGCAGAATACCAAAGAGTAATGAATCATTTATAAACAGAAGCGCCAGGGGGGTAATAGCATACGGTAAAGGTCAGTAAAATGTTCTGAGCTTCAAACTTTTAGCAAAGCGGCAATTAAAGCTGTCTAGCAAAAGGATGTTTGGAGGGTGGATGGAGCCTGCTTCTGGAAGATGCTGTGTGGCATCTCCTCTAAAGGCCTTGGCGCCAGTGGTAGATCAATTGTTAGCCAATTTGGAAGATCAAAAGGACCAAGCATTCAGGAAGGTGAATAAGTCTGGAAACTGCTCTGGGTCATGGAGAGAGAAGCTGTCACCGTTCAGATGGACCAGGAGGCTTAAGGGGTAGCCCCACATGTAGGAGCCCCCACATTCACAAATTTTTCCAGCAGAGAACGTATTTAACGGCGCATGTAGAGTGTGTGTTGTGACAAATCAGGAAGAAGTTGTATGGTCACCTCATCAAATTGAAACAAGCCTCTATTCCATGCTCTATGCATTATCTCCTCTTTGAGAGTGAAAAAGTGGACGTGGCATAGAACATGACGTGGTTGAGTGGGTTCTCTTATGCCAGGAACCTTAACCCTGCAAACCCTATCCAGCTCAATTGGAGAGGTAACATGCCTGCCGAAGAGATCATTAAAAATGTCTATGATAGTAGCTCTGAGGTTGGCCGCTGCAGTGGCTTCGGATCTGATGCAGGCACTGCTCAGGTATTTTGACAGCCAGTTGTGCCCCTGTTAGTGTGAATAGAGGAGTCTCTTAGATTTCTTCCATTCATTCCATTCAGCCTGCAGACATAAAGAAATCTATATGTGTATTGCCAGCTTAAATAAAGACAATCCAGTGAATGAAGCCATTCAGGCACCAGAAAAAAAAAAGCTTATATATATATACATGGATTGGCCAGTTCAAATTTACCATAATATGGTTACTATTCGTGCTAAAAGGTTCTCTTTGCATTTGTCTCACTTGCATGTTCATTGAAACAACATGCTTTGGTGAGCATCAGGTTGCAGCAGAACAAGATGTAAACAATCTTGCTATCTGTAGTTGTTGAATATACCATTTGTAAAAAAACTTACATGTCTACTGTCTCCAGATGCCAAGCCAGCACATAAAATATCACAGCAGAACTTTACACCTTATGAGATTGGTGCATGCAAGCCATCTGCTGCTCAGCTTTCAGGAAGATCATCCAGCAGTACAATTGGTGTAAAAGTTGCTTAATTAAAAAAAAAAAAAACAGTTAGAGGGTTGCCACCACTAGACTTGCCATCTGGAGTTGCATATGTTTTAAGGTGCTATTAGTTTTCTTATGTGAACATGAAACTTATTTCATACTGGGGGCTCACTCAATCAGCATTTCCTCACCAATACAAGCCAAGTTCATATATCCTATAGACACAAGTTCTCACAATGTACTTTGCATATGTAAATGTACAATTTCAAGTAAAACAAAGTGTAACAGAAGTGGGAAGTAGATGGCAGCTGGCCAGGGTACGGATAAGGCATGGCATAATACAAATGGTTAAATGTGTCCTAAAATGTTTTGGGATGAAGTGTGTTATTACAGCTGTGTACCCTAGGCAACCCCCTCCCCCTTACAAGACACCACTGACTTAGTTGCTTGCTCACTTATTAGTCAATGTATTTATATCTAAAGTGTTTGTTACATCATCATTTCATATTCCTGATATATGTCCGATGTACCATGTACTTGTATGGAAAAGTATCCTGTTCTCTTTGTATTGCTGCTTTTGTGTGAAATCCCTGATGTTCCTGCCAGTCCCTCTGCTCTCCTATTAGAAACTGACCACACTAAGCAGGAGAACACACTGTGGTCAGGTCTCTAGCTTTGCTGGGAACTCAGCCTGTTCTACTCCAATGATCAGACTTGTCCTGACACGTCCACGCTGCAGTCATTCACTGGGAAGCTCAGTGCACTGTTGCTTCTCCTCCCCGCAGCTCTTATGTAGCTGAGAACAGAGGGAATGTGATGACTTATAAAAAGGGGAAAAGGGTATTTATAATTTTTTTTTTTTTATATCTATACACAAATGTTTTGCCTTTCATTTAAATTTTAAACGAAATGGGTTGTTTTACAATGTGATCGTTTACAATTACTTTAAATGTTCCATGTCCACAGCAACTGAATGCTGTATCTATAATCTATTCAGCCTTCCTGGGCTCTGAAAAAATCTTTGGATACTGTTCAGTCAAATTTATTTAACGTTCTGTAATGTGCATTTAACAAAATTGCTACCATGACTTGCATTCATTATTGAACCTCAGGTAAACTGTAGCAAAAATGCTGACATCATCATTCATAAAATAAAGATGTTCCTAGAGAGGTAATCCTGAGAACAATGAAATGTTAAAAAATTCTCTTGTAAAATGTATTGAGGAAATGGAAAATGTTTAATGAATTTTACTTAGATTATGCAAATGTTTTTTTAAAACCATAGCAAAAAAACTGTCAAATTGTCTATTCATTCAAGTCGGTTTCATGTCTATAAAAACTGTCTAATGTGTGCAGATACCCCCTGGCTCACAGCAAGGCAGGGGTATGTCTGATGAAGAGCATCTAACACTAAGAATACGTGTAAATCTTGCAGTTTCCTAAACTTTTACCAACACTACCATTCTCTAAACTTCCTTTAGCCAAACTCTCACCACTTTTCCTAAAACGTAACCACTTGCTTACTGGGCACCTAATCCACCCTCCTGCCCAGGCCAATTTTCATCTTTAAGCGCTGTCACACTTTGAATGACAATTGCGCAGTCATACAACTGGGAGAAGACATTGAGGAGCTATCCCACCACCACCACCGAGACAGGGTAAGTACAGACGGCGGGAACACTGGCAGCATTTGATATGGCACAGTGGCTGTGTTTGATAGGGGACAGTGAGAGCATTTGATGGGGCACAGTGAGGCCGCATTTGATGGGCCACAGTGAGGCTGAATTTGATGAGCACAGTGAGGCTGCATTTGATGGGGCACAGTGAGGCTGAATTTGATGAGCACAGTGGCTGTATATGATGTCACAGTGGCTGCATAAGATGGGCACAGTAGCTGTTTTTGATGGCGCACAGTGGCTGCATTTGATGGCACAGTGGCAGCATTTGATATGGCACAGTGGCTGCGTTTGATGGGCACAGTGGCTGCGTTTGATGGCACAGTGGCTGTGTTTGATGGCACAGTGGCTGCGTTTGATGGTACAGTGGCAGCAATTGATGGGCACTGTGCACATCAATTGCTGCCACTGTACCATCAAACGCAGCCACTGTGGCTGCGTTTGATGGCACAGTGGCTGCGATTGATGGTACAGTGAGGCTGCAATTGATGGAGGTTTTTACAGAATTTTTCAGTTTGTTTGCGCTCCCCAAAAAATTTTGAGTGAGATATTTTATAGTGGGAACAAAAAAGAATTATACCCTGCATATTAAAATGCAAACCCTTTTTGCAATGATTTACTGTAGTATTTGCTTAGCTTTGATTTTTGAAACACGCTGCAAATATAAAATTACCTTTATTAAGATATTCAATACAAACTAATATTCAAGTCAAAAGTACAACAGGAGATTTCATAAAAAAATCTATTACAAGAGCCTCATACATACATAGGCATAACTATCAAATATTTCTTCATTTAAATTCCAAGCAAACATTAGCTGAAAAACTCAATTACTCATCGAGTCTGCCCATTTAATAATCCGTCAACTAAAGGGATTAACGTGCCTCATGTTTTTGGAATTATGGGGCAGCTCTGTCACAGTCTGAACCAAAGAGCTATTAAAGAACACAATCTTAGCATGTATTTCAGAGCTGCCATGGGATAAAATATACCCTATGCATTGAGAAAAATGTCACGTCTTTGAAAAGTTATGAGCCACATTGTATAATATAATTAATTAATGCTAATTCAGATGCCTTGCTTGACTCTTCTTTTATTCAAATCATTTTTATTTTCTTTTGAAAAAAACATTTGAAATATTTTTGATCCAAAGTTGTACAAAATGATAGCAAAACCTGCCAAAATAAATATAGACATACTCGAGAAAGGTAAAACTGTGACTGCCCTGGCTGCTCAAATGCAATTTTAGATTAACAACTGAAAGCGGATATTTGTCAAGGAAAAAAAATAATACATTTGGTTTCAATCATCAAGATAAACTACAAGTAGTGTCAGACTTTTACCATGATCTCCGATTTTTCTCATGTATATAAAAACAATCAGATCATCAGTATGTCTTACTTAGTAAAGACAAAAAAGAACAATATGGATTTTCAAAAGGCAGTAGTAGTAATAGTTATAGTACCACAGCAACCAACCAAAAACTACCGGTATATGTCTTATTGTAAGTGAAACTACTGTAAGTAATTAGAGTTACTGTACTTTTGACATTGCCACTTACATTATTTCACTGAAAAAGAATCTCCAAAAACCATCTGTTCTAAGAGTTCTCATTCTAGCAACACCTAGCCACCACAGCAGGTACTGCTGAGTAATCTACTGCCCAATGATACATGGGAGCAGTGAAGCCTCTTCTCTCCCAAATAAGTACCCACTGCAACTAATGTAAGGGAGAATCTCACCACTACCATCATTAAGAAGGGCACTTTACCACTCCCAACCTACAGTAGCTCACAAAAGTGAGTACACCCCTCACATTTTTGTAAATATTTTATTATACCTTTTCATGTGACAACACTGAAGAAATGACACTTTGCTACAATGTAAAGTACTGAGTGTACAGCTTGTATAACAGTGTACATTTGCTGTCCCCTCAAAATGACTCAACACACAGCCATTAATGTCTAAACCGCTGGTAACAAAAGTGAGTAGACCCCTAAGTAAAAATGTCCAAATTGGGCCCAATTAGCCATTTTCCCTCCCTGGTGTCATGTTACTTGTTAGTGTTACAAGGTCTCAGGTGTGAGTGGGGAGCAGGTGTGTTAAATTTTGGTATTATCGCTCTCACTCTCTCATACTGGTCACTGGAAGTTTAACATGGCACCTAATGGCAAAGAACTCTCTGAGGATCTGAAAAAAATAATTGTTGCTCTACATAAAGATAACCTAGGCTATCAAGCAGAGCATGATCCCCTGCCTTCGAAGACTGGGCCACAGGGCAGCATTCCAACATGATAACGACCCCAAACACACCACCAAGATGACCACTGCCTTGCTAAAGAAGCTGAGGGTAAAGGTGACAGACTGGCCAAGCATGTCTCCAGACCTAAACCTTATTAAGCATCTGTGGGGAATCCTCAAACGGAAGGTGGAGGAGCGCAAGGTCTCTAACATCCACCAGCTCTTTGATGTCATCATGGAGGACTGGAAGAGGACTCCAGTGGCAACCTGTGGAGCTCTGGTGAACTCCATGCCCAAGAGCGTTAAGGCAGTGCTGGAAAATAATGGTGGCCACACAATATATTGACACTTTGGGCCCAATGTGGGCATTTTCACCTAGGGGTATACTCACTTTTGTTGCTAGTGGTTTAGACAATAATAGCTGTGTGTTGAGTTATTTTGAGGGGACAGCACATTTACACTGTTATACAAGCTGTACACTCTCACTACTTTACATTGTAGCAAAGTGTAATTTTTTCCACAAAAGCAAAAACAGAGTGGACCTCACCCTTACTTTAGGGAGATTTCATTTGCTTTAATATCTCCTGAACAGGAGGTGAGGAGAAATCCTCATAATGGAATACATACTGCACATCAATAAAACCAGATAGAGGTTCTAGGCATCACCTACTCTATCCAAATCAAAACCAAAAGGTTTTGCCTGGAGTTAAATATGTTCTGGTGATTTCTGTTTACTTCATGTACAACACAGTCCATAAAACTCATTCACCTATTAAAAGGAATTATTAGTTCTGCAAATGCAGTCGATTAAATTTCAGGTATTGTTTTGCAAATCCAAATGAGGCAATATAAATGAATAACTAACTGTTCACCATCCTAAAGCCTTGTACGCACTAGTAGTTTTATTTTATTTAACCCAGCAGGGCTGAAGGGAAAAAACTGGCAGCTCAGGAGGAGCTGCTGTATTAACTATCAGACGTTAGTACAGTGATCTCCCCTGCTGTGCTATTGAATTCTGACAGAGGGACAGCCCGCAGCCAGAACACTCCGGTCAGCGCTCTCAGCCATTGGCTGAGAGCGCTGATCAGGAGCTGATCGGCAGATGTTTTTCAGTCATGCCCCTTTAACAGAAGCCAGCCAAACATCCGGGTTCTGTCGGACTGACTCCAGTACACACAGGCCGTTTTCTATTGAACCAGCCAATGCCGCTCGACATTCTGCCTGTGTATACTAGGCTTAAGCAAGTGCAAGGACGGTTATAGGTATGAATAACCATTCTACCCTCACTGCCAGGAAGACAGCATCAAATATTTAGAGAGGCTAGAGAACGTTGTTTTTATTTTTTCATTTAAATCATTTAACACAAAACAGTTGAAAATATTTGTTTTGGAGTGTATGTGAGCAGCTGGACAAGGCAGATGAGTAAAGGCACAGCTCCTTACTGTGTCAGCCATTAGCATCTGAGAAAGACGCTGAAAGGTTTCATTCACCCTGTTATCTAAAAGGACATTACATATAGATGTTTTTTCCTGTTCTGTCTGCTGTTTCTTTTACATAGCAAATTAATTTTCTCCACATTCCCAGAAGGAGAGTACTTCCTGCTGAGATAGGGTTTCATCTTCTTAGAAGCCACCTAGGTGCAACACACCCATGGCGGCTAAAACCACATGACCCAGGAAGAAGCCACACAACCTTCCACAAACAGCCCACCCATAATATATATTTTCTTTTATCATCATCTTACACATTCTTCTCCTTCTCTTCTGAAATTACTTTGGACACTGATGTATTTCAACCCTACATCCATTGTTCTGTAGCTTCATATGAACTTTCAATAAATCACACGGTCAAAGTTTATCCTGCTAAACTGCTGATTAGATACTTACGATATGGTCTTACTTGTCACATTAGTGACTATGACCGACACCGGGACCCATTCTACTTCAACAACACTCCAGATGAAATATCAATTTTATCCAATCCTCTTGCAGTTACTGTGAATTGGGAACCTTTTTACAAACCTCACCCTTTAGCATAATCTACTAAGCCTCTCTTACCTGTACACAGTTTCAGTCAACTGAAATGCCATCTCCCTCCATTTCATTGATGACAATCAACACAGGAGACCATATACTTGTGCAGTGTTTTGACTCTGCATCTATACTTACAGATATGAATAGAGTAGAGTCGATTCAAATCGATTTGATTCCCCATATTTTGGACACTTATGCCCTGTACACACGGTCGGACATTCCGACAACAAAATCCGTCTGATTTTTGCAGACGGATTTTGGCCCAAACTTGTCTTGCATCCACAGTCGCACAAAGTTGTCAGAAAATCCGATCGTTCAGAACGAGGTGACATACAACAGGTACGACGGGACTACAAAGAGGCAAGTAGCCAATAGCTTTCGTCTCATAATTTATTCTGAGCATGCATGCCACTTTGTGCGTCAGAATTGTTTACACACGATCGGAATTTAAATGATCAGATTTTGTTGTTGAAAAATGTTAGATCTAGATCTCAAACTTTGTGTGTCGGAAATTCCGACGGAAAAAGTCAGATGGAGCCCACATGATCAGAATTTCCGACAACACAATCCGATCGCTCATTTTCCGACCGTGTGTACAGAGCATTACACTTAGTTCATAGATATTTTTGACCATACATACTACATTGTTGTTCCATGTTTTTATGCATTTTGTTTGTTGCATTTAATTTGTCTTTGACTCATTTTGTTTTCCACAAACATTACCAACTAAGGTGATTGGCCTTTTACAGTTTTACAGCTTCCTGCCCCTCCTGTGCATTGACACACACCATGGAGATGACCTTTTTAACTCATTCAATCACCAGCCAAGAGATGTAAAGTGTTATTCACTCTCCTGCTACTATTGCAGGAAAGTGAATGTACTCCTTTTGCAACCAACTTCTCCTTCTCACACAAACCCATAATCCTACATAAAAACTACCCATAGTTTTACCTAACAAATGCACTACATAAGATGGGCCAAATTGCCATCTGCACCAGAAAATGTTGTTCATGACCCAGAAGAAAAATATATCTTGTTGAAGGGTTTTTTGGAAGACACTTTGGTCACTTTCCTATCTTGGTATGCTCCTAACTCCAGACAATTAACATTTAAAAAAAAAAGGTTCCAATTCATATTTCAGTACAACGTGCATGATCCTTATTGGTAGCAACTGGACATAAATGCACATAGAACTACATTCAAATGCCCATCTAATATAGACACTAAATTAGCTTGATTGTTCTTTCACCCAATTTAACTGGTGTTTGGAGGGAACTTAATCCCACGAGACTGTACCCACTATTCTCAAAACCATTCTACTTAATCAAGAATTACCTATGTACTCATTCCTTCCTTCAATCTTTTGTCATGGCAAAAATCTAAAAATTACTGTACTCAGATCACTTCCTGGTAGTCACAATTTTATCTAACCTAAAAAGACAAAATACATATTTGTTCTGGAGACTCTGTTAGGTCCTCCTCAGTAATTCTTCAGTATGCTTTGATATAAAGCATCACCTTACCCATATCTTTCTTTAAATAACCCTGCTGAAACCACCTGTAGTTAAGTGGGCATTTCACAAAGCTACCATAAAGGGAGTTCTCATACAAATAATGACACACCTTAAAAAGAACACTCAATAACTAGGCAAAATCATTTGGCTTTGTCCAAACAATTTACATCACAGAACCAAAATCCAAACACTGACCTCAATGTGAAATAGACACAGCTAAAATGGAACTAATATTCTTTAGTAGTGTAAAAAGCCTCTGTTGTACGGATGCCAAATTTTATACCGAAACTGATCGTCCAAGCAATTAGATAGTGTACTCCCTAAAATTAGGAAACCCGATGCATGCTTTATTCAGGACATCTAAGTTGTTCCCTAGGAATTTAAATTCAGACTCCTCTAATCTCTACACTACCACTCACCAAACCCAGAATACAGACATATTATTTGCCGACCTCCCTATCCTTTTCTTTTCACAGATCTTTAAGGAATACAGAGAATGGGAATAACTGCACAAAAAGCTATCTTGTCTGTCAAACAGTCTAAATCATCCAAAACCCAGGGTCCTGACAGCTTCTCAGCAATATACAATAACAATTTGCATCACAGCTGGTGGCACAATTGGCTAAAGTAGTTATAAGTCAAAAGGTTTTTTATCTAAATGCATTCTGTCCAATTCCCCTCTCCACCTCCTCCTGAATCTCTAAGTAGACCTTCGTTATAAGGGCTGTGTGCACCTGGGCACACACCCTGCTGGTTGTCCACAAAACCCGGACACTGGGTTTGATATCTCTTCCCTCCCAAGGCACTTTGAAAACGCCAAACTACAGAGCCCTATCCAGAAGTACCAAAATCCAGAGAAAGCTGCAAAAGCAGATTTCTCTGCTCAAAATTAACGCTCTGTAGTCCTGCACTCTGCAAAGGTGCAAACCCTGTATACTTTTCCTGACCAACTTCAATGTGACAAAGGCTTGCACTGTCAGAGATTGGAATACTTGTATTGCTATAACACAAGGGGTAACTTAACTTGACCCTTATTGAGTCCAAATATAAAGTCCTCTATAGTTATCTAGAACTGTCCAGGGTTCCCACAATCTCTTCCATAGCCTATATGATCTGTTTTAGAGGCAAACAGGAACAATGCTGTACATTTGGTGGGCTTTTTAATATATTCTTGCTGCAAAAGTGTCTATGGCTAAAGTTTGGATCATGCACCATGAAAAGGAATAAGCATTTTTAGAGATAAAAACATGTGCTATGTTTGATTGAGTCTGGAACCCATGGATTTGTTACACAAAATTCCCTGTTAGAGACCATGATGGCTGGGGGGTTAATGGGATTGTCTGAAGTTTGTTTTTGTTCTACTCTTTTCTCTTTTTTCCTTTTGTTCTTACTAGTTCCACCTTTTACTGAGCTTGAAGTTCTTTCTCCTGGTAAATCCTCCTCCTCCTGTTTCCACTCTTGGTAAATAATAATTAGATGTGGACTTAACAATATTGTATGGACATCTTTTGGATTGTGCTCTGAGGGCTACCAGACTTTTTATGGTTAGGCCTTACATTTCTAGATAATTGAGTAGATCATTGACATGATTTTTATCATCTGCAGCTTAGTATTATTGGTTGGCCTTTCATACCATGCACAACACACAATATCTCTGCAATATATCTAGATTTTCTATATAAATGTCTCTGAGAAGTAAAACTGCACGATGCATGTTTGTACCACTTATTTATTAACAGGTAATAAACATTATTGCAACAGATAATACTTATTTTCTATCCTGAACTTTTAGGCTGGAAGATTAGGTAGATAGATATATAGAGAAATAGAGAAATAGATAGATAGATAGATAGATAGATAGATAGATAGATAGATAGATAGATAGATAGATAGATAGATAGATAGATAGATAGATAGATAGATAGATAGATAGATAGATAGATAGATAGATAGATAGATAGATAGATAGATAGATAGATAGATAGATAGATAGATAGATAGATAGATAGATAGATAGATAGATAGATAGATAGATAGATAGATATCCCCACCCTTCCCATGTGCCCTCTGAAATGCTGACTCGATCTATAATAAACAAACTATAATAAACAAACCAATGACCTTTTTACCTACAACTCATTTAACCTACTTTCCAGCTTCAGGAATCTGACTTAACTCCTAAGCTTCCCTCTCCCATTGTGACCTCCAATGTTCACACTCACTCGTTTACACTCTCTTGTTTATAAAACTTCTTGAATACTTTGTCTACACTCATCTGAGCTGCTACTTCACTAATACTACTTTCTTGATGTCTTACAGTCTGGCTTCCACCGCAGCACTCCACTGATACTGTCCTCCTAAAACTTACTAACAACTTACTAACTAAAACAATGACAGACTACTACTCCTTGGTCATACTCCTAGACCTCTAAGCTGCCTTTGATGCAGATGACCCCCTGCTCCACCTCAGAACACTCCACTCAGACTCAGGCTAAAAGCTGGTGATGTGCTGATATTGTACCTGCTCACTCTTACATTCTATTTACCCCTCAGTATCCAATACCTGCTGGTACTATAACACTAGGACAAGTAATTTTTTTCATATCTTTTGGTCATGTCCTATACACCAGTCCTTCTGAACTCAAGTACATTGAATTATTCAAAGCCCTCTGTACCTACATACATTTATTGTGCTAGGAGAGGAACTGGGTTTCTAAGCAAGCATGTGTTTTCAGCTATTGGCGCTCTTCTTAGCATAGATGGAAGGTTTCCCTACCTTATGGTTCCCCATTCCCCACCTCCTCCTGCTTTCTGTCTCTTACGCTTTCTCTTCTCTCCTGTAGGTGGACTAGCCTCACCCTCAGCTCAGCTGATACAACTTCTTTTTTCAGCCACACATCCAATCACTGTCCAAAACATGCCACCTTCACCTTCATAACCTTTAAAAAAATCCACCCCTAACAAATTGCCCCACAGAGATACTAATTTACTCCTAGTTATCTGCTGCTCTCACTACTGCTACTCTTGCCTTGTTGATCTTCCTCTACACAAGCTACCACACTTCAGTCATGAATGCTCAAGTGCCGTGGGCAGGAAAAAATAGGTTTGCATTATGGCTTTTAGTGCACCTTAACCGCTTGTTGACCAGCCGCCACAGTTAAGCCCCATACACACGGTCGGACAATCCGCGGACCAGGTCGGTCGGATCCTGTCCGTCATACTTTGTCTGATGTTGGTTTTGCGTACACACGGTCGGACAAAGTTGTCGGAAAATCCGATCATTCTGAACGTGGTGACGTTTGTTGCCTACGACGGGACTACGTAGAGGCTAGTAGCCAATAGCTTTGGTCTTGTAATGTGATCTGAGCATGCGTAGCACTTTGTCCGGTCGGACAACCGTACACCCGATCGGATTTGGTGTGATCGGACCGTGTTGTCGGCAAATCTTTTCAGCAGGAGATAAGACTTTGTCCGTCGGACAATCCGACGTACACTGTCCGATGGTGCATACACACGGTCTGATTTTTCAACAACATTGTCCGATCGGACAGAATCCATGAAAAAGTCCGACCGTGTGTATGGGGCTTTATACTGCGCAGGTTGGCTCAGCTGAATCGCACATCAGGCTTGTACACAGCGTTCTGTGGGTGCGCACGCCCATTGGCCAGTGAGGGGGCCAATCATCAGGTCCAGCGGACTCGATGTCCACCGGCCGCCCGCAACTGTTCCCCACAGAGACAGATGGGGGATATGCCTGTGTAAACAAGACAGAACTCCATTCTGACAAGGGATCACACAGAGATCCTGTCTTTATGCTATGCAGGAAGACAGATCTGTGTGTTGTCCCAAGCAGACCATCCCCCATACAGTTAGTAAACACACAGTTAACCCTTTGATTACCCCTAATGTTAACCCCTTCCCTGCCAGTGTTATTAGTACAATGTCAGTGTATATTTTTTCAGCACTGATCACTATAATAATGTCACTGGTTCCCAAAAAGGTGTCAAAATGTCAGTTAGGTGTCTGATCTGTTCGCTGCAATGTCGCAGTCCTGCTAAAAATTGCTGATCACCGCCATTACTAGTAAAAATAAATAATAATAAAAAATACCATAAATCTATCCCATATTTTGTAGATTCTATAACTTTTGTGCAAACCAATCAATATAAGCTTATTATATTTTTGTTTTTTTACCAAAAATATGTAGCAAAATAGATGTTTGCCTAAATTGATGACGAAATTAAATTTTTTAAATTTTTTTTATTGGGTATGTTTTATATCAGAAAATAAAAAATATTGTTTTTTTTTTTTCTAAATTGTCTGTCTTTTTTGTTTATAGCGCAAAAAAATAAATACCGCAGAGGTGATAAAATACCATCAAAAGAAAGCTCTATTTGTGGGGGAAAAAAAGGATATCAATTTTATTTGGGTACAGCGCTGCACAATGGCGCAATTGTCAGCTAAAATAACACAATGCCTTATCGCAAAAAAATGGCCTGGTCATTAAGGGGGTAAATCCTTCTGGGGCAGAAGTGGTTAAAGTATTACTAAAGGCATAACTTTGTTTTTTGTTGTTTTGGATAGAGTGGAGAAGAATTCGAACACCTGTCAGTTTTTTCATTGTTGTCTGCACCCCTGTTGGAAAGATCCCTCCTTTCTATTTGTCCTGTTTGCAGGTATTATCAAAAGTGAAAAGTAAAAAAAAATCCAAAATTTTGGGTTGCCTCTGGAACAGTAACAGAAATAAGTCTTCCAATAGTGACACTAATCCTGGTGACCCTGGTGACAACCAGGTATTCTGTCACTTTTGAGGGATTTCCTCTCATTTCTTGTTTTGTCTATGAGACAGTAATTGAAGGAAAATCTCCCCAAAGGGACACTGATGACAGGGGTTATAGCCCCCTCTTACTCTATCCAAATTTAAAATAAAAAGTTTTACCTTTAGCTCTACTTTAAAGGAGAAAATTACTCACCTTGCCAGTGAGTCATGTATCCACTTTTCTTTTGCTCTGTTTGCAAAAGTTCATATCCACCAAAAAATATATACTGCCAACTCTACACACCAAAAGACAACAGAGATTCAGCATAGTGGTAATTAAGGGTTATTTACAATTGTATATGCATTTATTGTTCTGATTGCCCAAATATGTGGAAAGTTAGAAGAAATATATCATTGTTATTTATTCACATGTGTCACTTTTATGTATTCATCATTAAAGATGTCTGCTCCTCTCCATCTGTTATACAGTCTAAAGATAAATTGCTCTGCACAATGGGATTAAAATCTTTCTATAACGTACCATATGTTTTTCCTTCTCTGACCAATTATTGTGAAAAAAAAAATATCCACAGGGAAAAAAATTAATAATAGATATGAACAATATTAGACTTTAAACGTGCTTTGCATCAAACAAAATGACATTTTTGTTAACATTCTTTACACTTTTTATCCTCAGACTCTGTTCTAATTGTGTAGACATGCACCATACACATTTTCTGTGGGAAAATGATTCAATATTTTTTTATTCCATTTGTACTTCTGTATATCCATGCTACCAACATCTTTCCATCACCAATGATATAACAGTGTCATGAAAACACTAGCAATTGTTGATGTCTTATAACAAAAATGCCCTAGAAATGATTAACTGTGTTGTTTTCAAGACCAGTGAAGTTTTGTCCTTCATAAAGAACTACCCAAACTTATTGGAAATAAAGCAGAAAAATTACCTTATCAGAGGGGTTTTCTCATTTTATACTATATCTGAAGCACCACTGCAAGTATTGTAGCCCATGAATTAAGCTACAATAAAACCTTGGTTTGAGAGTAACTTGGTTTGAGAGAGTTTTGCAAGACAAGCAAAATGTTTTAATACATTTTGACTTGATATACAAGCGATGTCTTGATATACAAATGGCGTCATGTCACAACTGAGTATAAAAGAGATGAGAGGCACCTCTAAGTGTAGCAATATGGTTACATTTAATGAAGGTACAACATTTAGCAACTCACATTGGCTGATGATTAAAAGAGGCACATCTTATGCCCCGTACACACGGTCGGATTTTCCGACGGAAAATGTCCTATCGGACCATGTTGTCGGAAAATCCGACCATGTAGGGGCGCCATCGGACTTTTTCCGTCGGAAAAAAATTGAGATCCTGCTCTCAAATTTTCCGACAACAAAGTCCGATCTGACTTTTTCCGATCGTGTGTAGCGAATTCCGACGGACAAATTGCCACGCATGCTCAGATCAAATTACAAGACCAAAGCTATTGGCTACTAGCCTCTACATAGTTCCGTCATACGCAACGAACGTCACCGCGTTCAAAATGATTGGATTTTCCTACAACTTTGTCCGACCGTGTGTATGCAACACCAGTGTCGGACAAAATCCGTCGGAAAAATCCGACGGATTTTGTGGTTGGAATTTCCGACCGTGTGTATGGGGCATAAGTGTGCAGACATCTGGGCTAAAGTTGTCCACATAGACCATCCTCCTCACCGCCATCAACGTCATCACTTCCACGCTGTGCTCCACGAGCGATTCAAGCCTCGCTTTCAGATTGCTCTACTGCCGGGTAATCTTCCCGTTCACGATTGCAGACTGACATCGGTGAAAGTCGGTGGTGCGGGGGATGGTCTGTGTGGACAGCTTTACCTGGATGCCTGCATACTTAGATGTGCCTGTTTTAATCATCAACCATGTGAGTCTCTAAATGTTTTACCATCATTAAATGTAACCATACATTTGCCATTTGTGGATGGACATTTTATGGTTACGCAACCTAGCACATTGTTATAATCTTTTTTATAAGGACTATAAACTGATGGAATTATAAATAAATGGTTGTGGAACGAATCATCTGAGTTTCCATTATTTCTTATGGGAAAATGTGCTTTGATATAAGAGTGCTTTGGATTACAAGCATGTTTCTGGAACAAATTATGTTCGCAATCCAAGGTATTACTGTATGCTGTATCATATCTACAGGGTGGACTTTGGTCTGCTCAGTATTTCTAAACAACAGAAGAATATGTGTCTTCTTGCGTCTACAGGATATAACTTATTTTAAATCTAAGAAAATTACTAGCCTGAGTTGATGAAGCAAATCTTCACAAATAAGCTGTACCTGTTTTTCTGCAAACCCTCTCTCCCTCATAGCCCTCCAAAGTACACAAACTAGGTGGTATTTTATAACTTTCATGAGATAGGGTGGTAGGATCTGATGTTTAACATTCCACAGCATAAAGCAGAGAGCTGAGTGTAATCTGACATCTGAGTGGAGGTAAAGGAAACCCTCCCCCTCTACAGGGACTCACTGCAAATCACCTGTAGTGCGCTAAAGGAAGGGAAGGGGCAGGCCATTATCATGATTAGCCTGGTGTTGGGGAAAGTGAGAGATGCAGATTGCAGGGGAAGGTGAGGGTAGCCAGGATTCATACTATGGATTGAGGTAAGTACATTTTATATGAATATGTTTTGTTCTTTCTTCATTTACAACTATATTAAGTATATTGGGTTTAAGTAAACAAAGCCCTTGCGAACAAGGAATCTGTGACTATAGACTGGTGTTCATTTACTAAATGAGTAGAGTTTTCACTTTCTAAAGTAAAATTTCACTTAGCTTAGTGAAAGAAATGAAGCTAAGAGAAAATTCACTTTGCAAAAATGACACGATTATGTGATAGGAATATGAAAAAAACTACAAACTTTTTCTTACACCTGGTTCAATAATTAAAGCTCCACCTCATTAACTAAGTTAAGTGACAATTGTTAAGTGAAGGGCCTACCCTTCTTTAGTAAATCAATGACATTAACATCAATGACAAGCTAATGTATTAAAGAAGCTTATAATTTTCACAGAGTAAAGTTGCGACAATTAAAACCAGAGGGTGGGTTCATCTTATACATTACAAGTACTCTGTGGGCTCCATCCCTCAATTAAATCAAAGCACAAGACCCCTCCACCCAAATCCAAGCAGGGTGGGGGTATATAAGATGGGACTAAGATGCCACACAGAGAAAAACAGACACAAATAAAAATCAGTAACAGTTTATTATAACTATAAAAAAGTGTGTTTCACACTCATAAGAAATGACCATCCATCAATATTAACTGAATTCCAACATAAATCACATCATATAATTATGGTTGTCCATGTATGACTTCTAAGATCAACATGTTTTGCTGTTTATTTACTTCCTTAGGAACCGCCCCAAAAGATATATACCAGATGGTCCATTCAACAAAATCATTTTAGCTTCAGGGGAGTTGGAACTACATCTTTCAATCTTTATTACCCCCACTCTCCCCCCTGTTCAACTCAGTGCTAAAGGGAGAGAATTGTTAACCCGGCAGGCTCTGCTCATGTAGTGCAATTACTGCACTAGCAGAGGCAGGGATGTGGGCTGTCTGATGACAGCTCACATCCTGTATACCAGGTTAGACATGGCTGGGATCTTCGGCAGTTTTCTATATGGAAAATTGTTGCAATCCCTGTGTAACTTGGGTGCAGACCCTGCTCCAGTTTTTATTTCACTCTGAAATAGAAACTGGTGCAGGTAGCACAGATGGACCTGTCTATCTGCTTAGTTATTGCAGCACATGCCACTCCCAACAGTTTCCTGTGCTTTTTTAATTGTGCAGGAAGCTCAGTTAATGCACCCGATTGTGCTTGTATAGTTTTGTGACAGCAGCAGGTGAAATTAGAGGCAAAATCTAATCTTGCAGTTCTAGGTCCCAGCAATGCAGTAATACATAGATATTTGATACAAGTAGAGTTTCAAATACAAGTGTAAGACACGGTTAAATATATCAGAACGATTTTAACAGGGCAGAACAAAATGCTTATTCTTACAATTAAAACCGTGATATATATATAAACCAGGTAACACACCCGTCATCATCAGTGACAACATATTACCTCACTATATATTATGCAGGAGTATAGATCAGTAAAAGCAACATCATAACCATAATTCCTTCAAAGAACTGGAATTATACATCTTCTTGAGTTATAAAAATATCCTTCTGATCAATTTTTATCTTCTCACATCACCCACAGCATTCTGTCAAATCTAGTTTCTGACACAATTTTGTCAAACTAATCAGAAAATCATACATTTCTGTTATCATAAAATTAACAGCATGTAACATTCCAGAAGCTTTTATTTTTTCCCATGAAATATGATAAAGTACATTTTGCGGCAAAGTCGTTTTGTGCAGAAAATGCACAAAAATGATTTACTTTACACACTGGCTTCTATCCATGCTTAAGTGATGTCACAGCCTTGTGGAGTGATGCCAGGAACAATGAGGATAACAAATTTCACAAGCATTTGCACCAGCACTGTGTAGCTGTGTTTTCTCAGTGTTCCCAGGATCTTGTCTGAAGGTCCCTGGTGTTTCAGTGCTGGAACCCTCGGTGTATGGTAAGTATATATTTTTCTAATTTTCAAACTTTTTGAACTACTTGCCGACCAGCGGCCGCAATTGTAACCATCGTGGTACGTCGGCTCTTTAAAAAAATAGGCGCGTGTGCGCCGCCGATGTCCCCTGGGCACCCGTGATCGCTCCTGACAGAGCTCCTGACCAGTGTTGGTCATCTTACTTTAAAAAAGTAATTAGTTAAGTTACAAATTACTTCTCCCAAAAAGTAATCGCGTTAGTAACTCAGTTACTACATTGGAAAAGTAATTAGTTACGCAGCAAAATAACTGTGATTTTTTTTAAATAGTCTATATGTGTAACTAAGGGGTCTAGTATTAGAGCTCGATATATAACAATAATAATAAATGCGCCCCTTGGTTACAGTATCACTAGACCCACCCCTAGTTACACGATAGACGCCCCTTGCAGTTCAGAGCTGTTTAGGCTCTGCAATTTTTGTAAGCTCCGTAGTCCTTCGTACTGCGCAAGCACTGTGCCTGCGCAGTACAGGGGGTCCTTATCTGGCGGGGGGAACTTTTTCGGCTGGACACAGGAATTACACTACTGCCATCTAGTGGCGGTAGAAGTAAGTGAGGTAACGACGCCCAAGTAATGGGAACTGCGTTACCATCAGGGGAAAGTAATCAGTTAGATTACTTGTTACCCTCTAAAGTAACTGCGTTAAGTAACTCCGTTTATTTTAACTCAGTTACCTACATCACTGCTCCTGACAGAGCCACAAATCCTGGTTCTGTCAGGGTAGTAGAGACAGATTGTGTGTTCCTACTAAGTAGGCAGGGATATATCATCTCCCCCGGTCAGTCCTATCCCCCACAGTTAGAACACACAGTGAGCGAACACATTTAAGCCCTTGATCGCCCCCAAGTGTTAATCCCTTCCCTGCAAGTGACATTTATACAGTAATCAGTGGCTATTTTTAGCTCTGATCGCTGTATAAATGTCACTGATCCCAAAAAAGTGTCAAAAGTGTCTGATCTGCCTGCCACAATGTCGCAGTTCCAATAAAAATCACAGATTGCTGCCATTACTGGTAAAAAAAAATAAAAATGAATATATCCCCTATTAATAAGCTTTAACTTTTGTGAAAACCAATCAATATATGCTTATTGAGATTTTTTTTTTACCAAAAATATGTAGAAGAATACATGTTGGCCTAAACTGAAAAAAAAAATTGTGATATTTATTATAGCAAAAAGTACAAAATATTGTATTTTTTTCAAAATTGTCGCTCTTTTTATGTTTATAGCGCAAAAAATAAAAAACGCAGAGGTGATCAAATACCACCAAAAGAAAGCTCTATTTGTGGGAAAAAAGGATATCAATTTTGTTTGTGTACAGCGTCGCACGACTGCGCAATTGTCAGTTAAAGTGGCGCAGTGCCGTATCGCAAGAAAAGGCATGGTCATTAAGGGGGCAAATCCTTCTGGGGCTTAAGTGGTTAATGCAGTTTTTTTTACAAAGGAATAACTAATTAGCAGATACTGCATTTTAATGCAAAGTCAGCTTTAAGCTATACATTTATATAAAGCAAATATAAAGCTGGAAATAAGAAGTCCATAAGATGACCATAGGCAATAACTATTGTTACTCAATTGTAATACAGAGCAGCTTCACTGGACACAATGGAAAAGGGGGAAGAGAAAAGTGCTAAGATCAAACTTAAACAATTACTTCTATAGTGAGCTTTAAGGGCCTGTACACACTACCATGCCATGTACCACCAATGCATGCATTTGTTTTTTTGCATCCCACCACGTTGCAGCATGTTGTGTTAGACAACTAATTTAAAATATTTTTTCATCAACACAGTTCAATGATTGAACCAACAGTGCAGGCCGCGTTACAGTAAAGTGCAAAAAGTGCGTTACAGTAAAGGATTAGTGTGGATGAGCCCTAAGGATTAAATTGCTCAACAGTGTATGTAAATGGAGATGATTAAGGGCTTGGGTTAAAGTTTTCTGCTTTTAAGTAAATAACTAAATGTCTATATCCTGACCAGAGTTCCACTTAAAGCACAGTAGGTATTATACACAAATACAACTGGTCTAATGGTTTGGTACTATTTTTAAATCTCCTATTTTTTTTTCCTATTTCCTAATTAAATATATTCCAAAATAGACTATATAACCTTTTTAGATTTTCTTCTTATTTTGTACCTATTTATTATTTATTTATTATTACAGGTACTTATATAGCGCTGTCAATTTACACAGTGCTTTATACATATATATATTGTACATTCACATCAGTATCTGCCCTCAAGAAGCTTCTAAGGCCCCTAACTAATATTTATACATACACATACTATGGCCAATTTAGACAGGAGCCAGTTAGCCTACCAGCATGTCTTTGAGGTGTGAGAGGAAGCCGGAGTACCCAAAGGAAACCCATTCTACAGTGAGAACATGCAAATTCCAAACAGGTAGAATCATAGTTGGTATTTGAACCGACAACCCTAGTGCTACTAGGTGGAAGTGCTACCCACTTAGCCACTGTGCAGTCCAGATTTAAATCACCCATCCATTCATGTCTCCATGCTTTATTTTGTTGAAAAATCACTTTGAAAAACATCTCCCTAGAATTTCTCGACTTGACCATTTTAAATAAGGGCAGATGATCAATGTAGCATTTACTTTCCAATATCCATCAGGCATGTAGAAAGGAGGGTGTGCTTAGCTGAAAAAGACCATTTGAGCTGTTGGAAAAATGACTTTTATGTGCTTAAAGGCCAGAATTTTCTTCAAGACTTCCCGTATCCATGATCTGAGTCCCTGACCAGAATCACCTGATCCGTGCAGGAAGATGACAGAAATCATTTGTTTCTCGGCTGGAGACATCACACAGTGAGACAGAAAGCAGGACGCCACCATGACACCGCTCCGGCTTCAATCCACTTATTATTATTATTATTAAAGGACAACTCCAGGAAAACCCAATGTTTTCCCTTGCAGTGGGGCTGTGCCTTCACTGGAAAGGTTAACTGCTTGTTTCTGTCTAGAAGATGGTAAAAGCAGTTTTATTTACCCAAAATTCAACTCCCACAGCAGACAGTGCTTTCCTATGCTCCAGCAGTGGTACTTCTTTTGGCATCTTCATGCGCAGCACAGGGCTATGGGCCCTGCATTGGTCTTGATGACATCAGGGAACCTTAGATAACTGGGGTATGGGGTGAACAGGCTGAAGGGACCAGTCTAGCAACACAGAGGAGCCTGCTGGAGAGGAGGATCAGGCAAGTAAAACTGCTGTACCCAGTCCCTTAGAAAGAAGCAAGCAGGTGATCCTTACAGTGTGGGCACAGCCCCTCTGCAAGGGAGGATAGTTTGTTTTCCAGGAGTTCATCTTTAATATTGTTATGATTATTGTAGGATGGTGGTAGTACAATTAGTAGTAGGCTCCATGAGCAGGGCTCTCCTAATCCTTTTGTATTGAACTGTATTTTAACCACTTGCCGACCGCCCCATGTAGATATACGTCGGCAGAATGGCACGTACAGGCAGAACCACGTACCTGTACGTGCCATTCTTCAGGCGGTTGGGGGGTCCGATCGGACCCCCCTCCGCCGGCGGGGACGGTCGGCATCGCTTCAGGAGCGATCCGGGACGAGGGGACGGCCAGTGGTTTCTGGCCACCCCCTCGCGATCGCTCCTGGCGAATGAAAAGCTTCCCCTTCCTGTCTATTGTATAGACAGGAAGGCGGAAGTGATGTCACGCTCGGTGCGCCGGTCTATGTGACCGGAACGCCGAGCAGAGAAGATGTAAAGGTTAGTGCACAAACAGTACACTGACACCAGTACACATAGGCACACAATCCACCCCCCTGTCACCCCCAGATCACCCCCTCCCCCCCCAGTCACAGTGTCACTAATTGCAGTGATCATTTATTTACTGATCACTGCATTTAGTGTCAGTGTGACTGTAATAACTGTCAGGGCAGTTAGTTTTAGGTCCTAGGTAGCCCCCTACCCCCCCCTAATAAAGGTTTAACCCCCTGATTGCCCCTAGTTAACCCCTTCACCCCCTTTTGCCAGTGTCACTAAGCGATCGTTTTTCTGATCGCTGCATTGTGTCGCTAGGTAACCATTTTTTTTTTATTTTAACCGCCATGTTTTATATAGGTTCATAAATAGTTTTATAGGTCAGGTACCCCCATATTACAACCTAAATAAAGGTTTTAACCCCCTGATTGCCCCTAGAGTTAACCCTTTCACCAGTAATCACCGTATAACTGTCACTGGTGACGCTGGTTAGCCAGTTAGTTATTTCGTTATTTAGGTTCCCCGTCAGGTTTTTATATAGCGTCAGGTACCCCCATATATTACCTAATAAAGGTTTAACCCCCTGATTGCCCCTAGTTAACCCTTTCACCCCCTTTTGCCAGTGTCACTAAGCGATCGTTTTTCTGATCGCTGCATTAGTGTCGCTAGGTAACCAGTTTTTTTTTGTATTACTGTTACGGGTGACGCTGGTTAGTTAGCTTGTTTTTTATACTGTCAGGGCACCCGCCATTTATTACCCAATAACGGTTTAACCCCCTGATCGCCCGGCGGGTGATATCAATTAGGTTTTAGGGTCAAATAAGGTCTGCGTCGCCCCAGGTTAGTGCCAGTACCGCAAACACCCACGCGCAAAGCATACACCTCCCTTAGTGGTACAGTATCTGAACAGATCAATATCTGATCTGATCAGATCTATACTAGCGTCCCAGCAGTTTAGGGTTCCAAAAAAAACCGCATTGTTAGCGGGATCAGCCCAGATACCTGCTAGCACCTGCGTTTTCCCCCTCCGCCCAGCCCAGCCCACCCAAGTGCAGTATCGATCGATCACTGTCACTTACAAAACACTAAGCACACATAACTGCAGCGTTCGCAGAGTCAGGCCTGATCCCTGCGATCGCTAACATTTTTTTTGTGGTAGCGTTTTGATTCAGTCGCTAACAGTCAGGAGCTTTTTTACCTGTGAATCTCAAAAAAATAAAAAAAACAAAAATAGTTGTCGTTTTATTGTTCTCTCTCTCTCTCTATTGTTGCTCTTTTTTTACTCCATTCTATTCTGCAATGTTTTATTATGTTTTATCATGTTTTATCATGCTTGCTTTTCAGGTATGTAATTTTGTTTACTGTGTTTTAGTGTTAAGCATTTTTTTGTTTTCAGGTGCGCCATTCAGTTGCAGCGCGGATTTATTTATCTTGACAGCAACAGCGTTTGCTCCCACGATACATAAAGCCGCGACTCCAACGCTGTAGGAGGTGATTTCACCACCACAGTTAAAAAAAAGAGCATATGTGCCGACGCCTGGGGGCCGCCGGGGGGGGCGGAGGAGCGATTGGCTCCTAATGCCACGTACATACGGTCGAAATTCCGACCGTGTGTACACGGCATAACTTTTGCGGGAGGATGCCCCCATGCATCGGCATATATAAATGGTGCATGTATGCCCATCATTAGAAGTGGGTGGATGAAGGGAGGTATTCTAATGGTGGGCATACCCACCAATCAATCTCTTTTTTTTCGTTCAGCCAAGAGGCTGCATGAAAAAAAAAAAGATTACAATATATGTCCAGTATGTTGCTGGACTTTGAATGGTTATACCAGAATGATGCCTGCAGGTTTAGGTATCATCTTGGTATCATTCTTTTCAGCCAGTGATCGGCTTTCATGTAAAAGCAATTCTAGCGGGTAATTAGCCTCTAGACTGCTTTTACAAGCAGTGGGAGGGAATGTCCCCCCTCCCGGATATAAACCGCGCCATTGGGAAATTGGGAAAGCATTTTATCACACCAATCTTGGTGTGGTCAGATGCTTTGAGGGCAGAGGAAAGATCTAGGGTCTAATAGACCCCAATTTTTTCAAAAAAAGAGTACCTGTCACTGCCTATTGCTATCATAGGGATATTTACATTCCCTGAGATAACAATAAAAATCATAACAAAGAAAAAAAATGGAAGGAACAGTTTAAAAATAGAATAAAAAAGCTAAATAAATAAAAAAAAAAACTAAAAAAAAAAAAAAAAAGCACCCCTGCCCCCCCTTCTCTTGCGCAAAGGCGTACACAAGCGTTGGTCTGGCGTCATATGTAAACAGCAATTGCAGCATGCATGTGAGGTATCACCGCGAAGGTCAGATCGAGGGCAGTAATTTTAGCAGTAGACCTCCTCCGTGAATCTAATGTGGTATCATGTAAAGGCTTTTAAAGGCTTTTAAAAATGTATGTAGTTTGTCGCCACTGCGTGTTTGTGCGCAATTTTAAAGCATGTCGTGTTTGGTATCCATGTACTCGGCCTAAGATCATATTTTTTATTTCATCAAAAATTTGAGCAATATAGTGTGTTTTAGTGCATTAAAATAAAAAAAAGTGTATTTTTTCCACAAAAAATGCGTTTGAAAAATCGCTGCGCAAATACTGTGTGGAAAAAAAAAAATGCAACACCCACCATTTTAATCTGTAGGGCCTTTGCTTTAACAATATATATAGTGTTTGGGGGTTCAACGTAATTTTCTTGCAAAAAAAAAATATGTTTTCATGTAAACAAAAAGTGTCAGAAAGGGCTTTGTCTTCAAGTGGTTAGAAGAGTGGGTGACGTGTGACATAGGCTTCTAAATGTTGTGCATAAAATGCCAGGACAGTTCAAACCCCCCCAAATGACCCCATTTTGGAAAGTAGACACCCCAAGCTATTTGCTGAGAGCAATGTTGAGCCCATTAAATATTTTTTTTTTTTTGTCCCAAGAGATTGAATAATGAAAAAAAAAAAAATATATATATTTTTTTTACAAAAAGTTGTCACTAAATGATATATTGCTCAAACATGTCATGGGCATATGTGGAAATACACCCCAAAATACATTCTGTTGCTTCTCCTGAGTACGGGGATACCACATGTGTGGGACTTTTTGGGAGCCTAGCTGCGTACGGAACCCCAAAAACCAAGCACCGCCTTCAGGCTTTCTAAGGGAGTAATTTTTTTATTTCACTTCTCACTGCCAATCACAGTTTCGGAGGCCATGGAATGCCCAGATGGCATAAAACCCCCCAAAATGACCCCATTTTGGAAAGTAGACACCCCAAGCTATTTGCTGAGAGGTATTGTGAGTATTTTGCAGATGTCGCTTTTTGTCACAAAGTTTTGAAAATTGAAAAAAGAAAAAAAAAAAAATTTTTTTTTCTTTACTTTCTTCATTTTCAAAAACAAATGAGAGCTGTAAAATACTCACCATGCCTCTCAACAAATAGCTTGGGGTGTCTACTTTCCAAAATGGGGTCATTTGGGGGGGTTTTGTGCTATTTTGGCATTTTATGGCCTTCGAAACTGTGATAGGTAGTGAGGAGTGAAATCAAAAATTTGCACCCTTAGAAATCCTGAAGGCGGTGCTTGGGTTTCGGGGCCCCGTACGCGGCTAGGCTCCCAAAAAGTCCCACACATGTGGTATCCCCATACTCAGGAGAAGCAGCAAAATGTATTTTGGGGTGCAATTCCACATATAACTATGGCATGTGTGAGCAATATATCATTTAGTGACAACTTTTTGAAGAAAAAAAAAAATATTTTTTATTTTTGTCTTTATTCAATCACTTGGGACTAAAAAAAAAAATATTCAATGGGCTCAACATGCCTCTCAGCAAATAGCTTGGGGTGTCTACTTTCCAAAATGGGGTCATTTGGGGGGTTTTTGTACTTCTCTGCCATTTTAGCACCTCAAGAAATGAAATAGGCAGTCATAAATTAAAAGCGGTGTAAATTCCAGAAAATGTACTCTAGTTTGTAGACGCTATAACTTTTGCGCAAACCAATCAATATACGCTTATTGGCATTTTTTTTACTAAAGACATGTGGCTGAATACATTTTGGCCCAAATGTTTGACTAAAATTGAGTTTATTAGATTTTTCTTATAACAAAAAGTAGAAAATCTCTTTTTTTTTCAAAATTTTCGCTCTTTTTCCGTTTATATCGCAAAAAATAAAAATCACAGAGGCAATCAAATACCATCAAAAGAAAGCTCTATTTGTGGGAAGAAAAGGACGCAAATTTCGTTTCGTTACAAAATTGCATGACCGCACAATTACCAGTTAAAGTAGTGCAGTGCGAAATTGAAAAAAGACCTCTGGTCCTTAAGCTGACAATTGGTCCGGGGCTGAAGTGGTTAATGGTACTGTCTCCCTTTATATTGTAAAGCATTGCACGGACTATTGGCAATATAAAAATCCTGAATAATAATAATAATCTTTTTCCTTACCACATTGAAAATTACAGTTACCCATAGTAACTACACAGAATCTAGCTTTTTACCATACTGCTTCCTGTAAACTGAGACCTAATTTGCTCTACTATAGTAAAACATATTAGTAGAAATGGAACATCATCACGATAGTCAAAGTAGCAATAAGATTATAATTGGTGTTCATGAAAAATTTAAAAACTCTAAACACATAATGTAAAAAGTATTTTGTTAATTAAGGCACTGAAACACTCACAGATCTAGTAGCATGTTATATCATTTGCAATATACCTAAATTACTGCTACTCATAAATGCATAATTGCCTCTGCTATCAGCATATGTTAGAGCTATTCTTGCCAATGCTGTTAATGAGTGGGTAAGTAAACTGAGAACATTAACAGGTTGTGCCCTTTGTAGGTGCTGATAAATTGCACAGTGTCTGCAAACCCCCTTGTACCTAAAATAATTATTCAGCATATGGTTTGTAAATGGGTCAGTTAAAGTAAACCTTTCCATTCCCTAAGCATGTAAACATAGTGGCACATTCATAATCCTCCCCATTAGCTATTTAAAATATGTTCCACCTTAAAGAATAACTAAAGCCAATACTTTTTTTAGATTTAGATGAGAGAGATTTAGATTTTGAGTGTTGACAGTTAGACTCACTGTAAGATTTGTATTGCTCTATGTGTTCCCGTTTAGGGAGATCCACTCCCTGATCACCAATGTCACAGGAACTAAAGTGAGAGTAAATGAAACAATTAAAATTGGCATCATAAAAGGAATAGAGGGGAAATGTTCCAAAGGGGACACTTGTTCCTGTCTATGAGGAGATTCACATCGGAAAAATATTCTCTTGCTTTTGGTTGAGTTTACAGGACAGACATTTTATTGATATGCAATTTTAGAATTTTTTGTTAAAAGCCAAAGCTAAGCACTTATCTCCATATCAATCCAATCCTGCTAACTGCTAAAATGTGAAGACAGCAGTGCCAGGACCATCACAGGAAGGTCAGATAAGTATTGGGCATGCAGGCTGTGCCTGACAGCTTGACTTCACCTTCTTTATATTGAGTAATTGGCAAGATGGAAGCACCCCTTGGGGGATAACTGGGTATCACAATTTGAAGTGGCTTTGTAAATATTTGGCAAAAAAAGGGTTATATTACCAATTTAACAATTTACATTTACATGGCATGAACCAATAAATGCCACACTAATATACTGTGATCAAATCTATAATATGCAGCATCTTTGCTCTAAATATTATAACTTTTGTATGTTAAAGCCAAGAGGTTTTTTGTGGTTTTGCACAGAGTAGGAAAAGGTTAAAATCCCCATCAGTTCCTGTTACTCTTGCTGTGTCCCATTTGGGAGCTATTCATTTACTTTCTGTCTTGGAGACACAACAGAAAGTGAAAGAATAGCTCTCCAAATTGGGGCATATTTTCATCCTAGACATTTGTGCCCACATAATTTCTCTTCATCTCCTGTTCTAATGAAAGCTTAAAAATGTAGGATTTGTCCTAACTTTCTATCACAGTGAAAATTTACACAGAATTTGTCAGCATCTCTCAGCAGCACAAAGCAGAGGGCGTGTTTCTGAATTCTCACACTGCATAGCTAAGGATTGGAGGGAAGGGACACACCCCCATCATCACACTATATCAGGGATGTCCAACACACAGCCCAAAAGGATTATGCATGCGGCCCAACACAAAATTAGAGAGATATCATTTTGCCCCTGTACAAATCATTCGTAAGACCTCATATGGAATATGCAGTTCAGTTTTGGGCACCAGTTCACAAAAAAAGGATATCGGAGAACTGGAGAAAGTGCAGAGAAGGGCAACCAAACTGATAAGAGGCATGGAGGAGCTCAGCTATGAGGCAAGATTAGCTGAACTGAATTTATTCTCTCTTGAGAAGAGGAGATTAAAAGGGTTGTAAACCCTCATGTTTTTTCACCTCAATGCGGTGGTCGTCTTGGAGGTGTGTTTGGGGTCGTTATCATGTTGGAATACTGCCCTGCGGCCTAGTATGTCACAGTACATGTTGACATTCATTGTTCCCTCAATAAACTGTAGCTCCCCAGTGCTGGCAGAATGTATGCAGCCCCAGACCATGACACTCCCACCACCATTCTTTGACTGTAAGCAAGACAGACTTGTCTCTGTACTTCTCATCTGGTTGGCGCCATACACGCTTGACACCATCTGAACCAAATAAGTTTATCTTAGTCTCATCAGACCACAGGACATGGTTCCAGTAATCCTTATGCCGCGTACACATGATCAGACTTTCCGGCGGACTTGGTCTAGACTAGAGTCCGTCGGACAATCCGATCGTCTGTGGGACACGGCTGACTTTTTCTTTCCAAAAGTCTGGCGGACTTAGAAAGAAGTTTTGACTCAAAATTAAAACAATCCGTCCGTCTGTGCGCTAGTCCGCGGGACTTTTGAAATGAACGGACTTGCTGACACACGGAGTAAAGTCTTTTCATTTTGAACGTGACTCCAGGTAGACGGGACTAGCGAAGGAAGTCAATGCCGCCGCCTCGATCGGCGAGATTGACACCTTGCTAGCCCCGTCACCTGGTATGGATTTTAAGGGGAATCCCTACGCCGAAAAAACAGAGTGGGCCCCCCCCCAAATCCATATCAGTCCCTTATCTGAGCACGCAGCCCCGCCGGTCAGGAAAGGGGGTGGGGACGAGCGAGCGCCCCCCATCCTGAGCCGTACCAGGCTGCATGCCCTCAACATGGGGGGGGTGCTTTGGGGAAGGGGGGCCCTGCGGCCTCCCCACCCCAAAGCACCTTGTCCACATGTTGATGAGGACAAGGGCCTATTCCCGACAACCCTGGCCGTTGGTTGTCGGGGACTGCGGACGGCGGGCTTATCGGAACCCGGGAGCCCCCTTTAATAAGGTGGCCCCCAGATACCGGCCCCCCACCCTATGTGAATGAGTATGGGGTACGATGTACCCCTACCTATTCACCTGGTGAAAAAAGTGTAAATAAAAAACACAACACAAGTTTTTAAAATACTTTATTAGACAGCTCCGGGGGTCTTCTTCCAACTTCGGGGTCTTGTCCCGCTCTTCGGTTCTTCTTGCTGGGCCTCCGCTTTCTTCTTCCAGCTCTTTTACTAGCCTTGGCCCGGTCTTCTGTCGCTGTCGCCTTCTGCTCCTGCGTCTTTTGCTTCATCTTCCTTCTCCCGATGTTGACATGACGCTGTCTCCACTTGTTATGACCGAGACGTGCTGCGCGGCCACTTATATAGGAACAAGTGGCGGGGTCACAGCCTCATGTCGCATTGTGACCCCGCCCCCTTATGATGTCACAGTCCCGGGGGATGCTGGGACTGTGACATCATAAGGGGCGGGTCACCATGTGACATGAGTCGGTGACCCCACCCATTGTCCCTATATAAGTGGCCGTGCAACACGTCTCGGCCATTACAAGCGAAGACAGCGTTGTGTCAACATCGGGAGAAGAAAGAAGAAGAAGCAGAAGGTGGCGGCGACAGCGACAGAAGACTGGGCCAAGGCTAGTAAAAGAGCTGGAAGAAGAAAGCGAGGCCCGGCAAGAAGAACCGAAGAGCGTGACAAGACCTCGAAGTCGGAAGAATACCCACGGACGACGGCGACGATGAAGAAGAAAGATGGGCTCCTCCGCTTGTAAAAGAGCTAGCAGAAAATAGCGGAGGAGTCAGGCGAGAAGACCCACAAGACAGAAGAAGACCCCCGGAGCTGTCTAATAAAGTATTTTAAAAACTTGTGTTTGTTTTTTTATTTACACTTTTTTCACCAGGTGAATGAGTAGGGGTACATCGTACCCCATACTCATTCACATAGGGTGGGGGGCCAGTATCTGGGGGCCCCCTTATTAAAGTGGGCTCCCAGATTCACAGGGACCCCCTTTCCCCAAAGCACCCCCCCATTTTGCTCGCTCTTCCCCACCCCATTTCCTGACCGGCCGGGCTGCATGCTTGGATAAGGGTCTGATATAGATTTGGGGGGGACCCCCACGCTGGCGTAGGGATTCCCCTTTAAATGCATACAAGGCGACGGGGCTTGCGAGGTGTCAATCTTGCCGATCGAGGCGGCGGCATTGACTTCCTTCTCTAGTCCCGTCTACCTGGAGTCAAGTTCAAAATGAACGGACTTTACTCCGTGTGTCGGCAAGTCCGTTAATTTCAAAAGTCCCGTGGACTTCCGCCAAAACTCCAGTGGATTGTCCGCCGGAAAAGTAGTCCGGGTGTGTGTGGGCAAGTCCGCGCGTTCAGAAAGTCTGGCAGACCTCCGCTGGAAAGTCCGGCCGAAAAGTTTGATTGTGTGTACGTGGCATTAGTCTGCTTGTCTTCAGCAAACTGTTTATGGGCTTTCTTGTGCATTATCTTTAGAATAGGTTACCTTCTGGGATGACAGCCATGCAGACCAATTAAATGCAGTGTGTGGCATATGGTCTGAGCACTGACAGGCTAACCCCGCACCCGTTCAACCTCTGCAGCAATGCTGGCAGCACTCATACGTCTATTTCTCAAAGACAACTTCTAGATATGACGCTGAGCACGTGCACTCAAATTCTTTTGTCGACAATAGCAAGACCTGTTCTGAGTGGATCCTGTACTGCAGCTCAGCTTCAGGGTCTTGGCGATCTTCTTATAGCCTAATAGCCTAGGCCAATGAGTCATTTTTGTAAATATATAATAAAATATTTACAAAAATGTGAGGGGTGTACTCACTTTTGTGAGATACTGTATATACACAGTATATATATATATATATATATATATATATATATATATATATATATTTTTTTTTTCTCCTTCTATTGGTTGAGCTAGATGGACTTCTTTCCCTTTTCAGCCAGGCTAAATATGTAACTATAAAAATGGTCGCAAGGACAAAGAGAGAGGGCGAATCTACCTAGCAGGGGCACAGACAACAATAAAAACCTGATAGGGGTTCTAACCCTGTACAAAAAAAGAGGATACATGAATGCATATCTATACTAAAACTGAATGTAATGTCTACTTTCACTAACATACTAATTTTTCTGTGTTTTATGCTGTCAGAGAGGCTACTGGTGGGTCTGAAACTATAGCTCCTGGTCCCTGCAAATTTCATTGTTTCAGGTTTGAGAGGGTGATAAAAAGTAAAATAAACATACTCAGTGGGGCATCACTACATAATCTGAGTAACTGGGTCAAAAATGTACAACAATTCTCTGATATATAGGGCGATAACGATAATTTGAGATGAGCTGATTAGCTGATTTCCCACTTTCATGCTGATTGAACAAAGACAAGCCAATTTTCTCGATCATGGTACTCTAGTTGACATGTTGCTCTTTATTCAGAAAATAAACCAAATGATATGCAAGCAGAGCCCACAAAGACTCTAACGTAGCTTATGCTGTAAATTCTTACATGGTGATGTGATTTTGACTGCTTATGATCTCTGGTTGAATGCATCATTGAATTCATAATTGAATACATTGTTATTATTAATATTACTATTTTAATTTCAAAATACATTTTTAGACCCTTATGTTAATAAAGTAATGTTTTCCTTTTGTAGTTACAATTTATAGACTCCAAGCAGATAAAAATACACAAACGAATGGTGGCCAGTATTAATAAGCACTCTTTTAAACTTTTTTTTTTTTTTTACAAACAAGCAATGTAAGTACCAGAAGTACGTACCAGAAACTGACTCAGGAAACGCCTACTGCAAATCCTGTAAAGCAAAAACCAGAACGGGAATGGAGAAACAGCACAGGGAGTCAATCAGCTGTTTTGCAGTGCAAGGAGCCTCCTGATAGGAGGCAAAAAGAGAGTCAAATCCAGGCTCCTTCCTGCCAGGCACTGTCATGTGGTTTGGCATAGCTGTGTAAATCTTAGGAGTGGATGGGTAGAAATTTGGATTTTTTGACAGGTAAATTAGCATCTTTACATGGTGTATTTAGCTGTTTGCCTGGAGTTCAGCTTTAAGTATTATACACCATAAGATCATTTTCATTTTGTTTATCATATCATTTTCAGAATTAATTAAAACTGTAAAGAAAATAAAAAAAAAGACCTATTGCATCACAGATTTTGAATGAAAAGTGGAACCCCGAGCCACCCCCATCAAATCATTCTCTGCAGCTATTACCTTTTGTACCACCCATCCCTTTAGAATGTAAGCTCTACGAGCAGGGCGCTCCTGTACCTTTTGTATTGAACTGCACTGTAATTGTTTTGTCCCCCCCTATACATTGTAAAGTGCAGCGTAAACTGTTGGCGCTATAAAAATTGCGTATAATAATAATATAATAATAACTTTAGTCAGAAGATTAAGTTCTGCTAGATCACTTCAAGCTGGCCCCTTTTGCAGGTATAGCTATGTAAAACATTCAAAATAAGTGCCTATACTTTTATAAATCCAGTAATAGACTGTCTTACCCTGCTCGGCACATGCTCAGTTACTCTCCATTCTAGAAATCGTGCTGAAAATCAGAGCCACTAGAGGCTTATCTGCTAAAAGTCGAAAGATTTACTGCTGTTCAGTGGTTCTGGGCTATAGCAAAATGGCAGCCTCTGGCAAGAAGAAACAGGGCAATGCTGGAGGCAATTTACTGTACACTAATTTTCTTAGAATAAATATTAATGTAAAATGTATGTTCCTTGCTAAGGAACATTATTTTTAATAAACTTGTTATGGGTAAAGTTCCTCTTTGAATAATTCAATTAAATTACTTCTCTATGTAAATACAAAGAGATTTATAGAAGGTAAAGAACTGTGATTTTCAAAGCAGGTAGGTGAGTAACAAAGGTTGAAGGGACAAGCTTAATGGAGCATACCTACAGTGGTGTGAAAAAGTGTTTGCCCCCTTCCTCATTTCCTGTTCCTTTGCATGTTTGTCACACTTAAGTGTTTCGGAACATCAAACCAATTTAAACAATAGTCAAGGACAACACAAGTAAACACAAAATGCAATTTGTAAATGAAGGTGTTTATTATTAAAGGTGAAAAAAAATCCAAACCATCATGGCCCTGTGTGAAAAAGTGATTTCCCCCCTTGTTAAAACATACTATAACTGTGGTTGTCCACACCTGAGTTCAATTTCTCTAGCCACACCCAGGCCTGATTATTGCCACACCTGTTCACAATCAAGGCATCACTTAAATAGGAGCTGCTTGACACAGTAAGGTCCACCAGAAGATCCTTAAAAGCTACATATCATGCCGAGACCCAAAGAAATTCAGGAACAATTGAGAAAGAAAGTAATTGAGATCTATCAGTCTGGAAAGGGTTATAAAGCCATTTCCAAAGCTTTGGGAATCCAGCGAACCACAGTGAGAGCCATTATCCACAAATGGCGAAGACATGGAACAGTGGTGAACCTTCCCAGGAGTGGCCGGCCGCCCAAAATTACCCCAAGAGCGCAGCGACGACTCATCCAAGAGGTCACAAAAGACCCCACAACAACGTCCAAGGAACTGCAGGCCTCACTTGCCTCAGTTAAGGTCAGCGTTCATGCCTCCACCATCAGGAAAAGACTGGGCAAAAATGGCCTGCATGGCAGAGTTCCAAGGAGAAAACCACTGCTGAGCAAAAAGAACATCAAAGCTCATCTCAATTTCTCCACAACACATCTTGATGATCCCCAAGACTTTTGGGACAACATTCTGTGGACCGATGAGACAAAAGTGGAACTCTTTGGAAGGTGTGTGTCCAAGTATATCTGGCGTAGAAGGAACACTGCATTTCAGAAAAAGAACATTATACCAACAGTAAAATATGGTGGTGGTAGTGTGATGGTCTGGGGCTGTTTTGCTGCTTCAGGACCTGGAAGACTTGCCGTGATAAAAGGAACTATGAATTCTGCTGTCTACCAAGAGATCCTGAAGGAGAATGTCCGACCATCTGTTCGTGTACTCAAGCTGAAACGAACTTGGGTTCTGCAGCAGGACAATGATCCTAAACACACCAGCAAGTCCACCACCGAATGGCTGAAGAAAAACAAAATGAAGACTTTGGAGTGGCCTAGCCAAAGTCCTGACCTGAATCCTATTGAGATGTTGTGGTATGACCTTAAAAAGGCCGTTCATGCTCGAAAACCCTCTAATGTAACTGAATTAGGTCAATTCTGCAAAGATGAGTGGGCCAAAATTCCTCCAGGACGCTGTAAAAGCCTCATTGCACGTTATCGCAAACGCTTGGTTGCAGTTGCTGCTAAGGGTGGCCCAACCAGTTATTAGGTTTAGGGAGCAATCACTTTTTCACACAGGGCCATGATGGTTTGGATTTTTTTTCACCTTTAATAATAAACACCTTCATTTACAAATTGCATTTTGTGTTTACTTGTGTTGTCCTTGACTATTGTTTAAATTGGTTTGATGTTCCGAAACACTTAAGTGTGACAAACATGCAAAGGAACAGGAAATGAGGAAGGGGGCAAACACTTTTTCACACCACTGTATATGCCGAGTAACTATTTAAAAATTACAGTAGAGGCCACTATCTTCAAGTATTTGCCTAGTCAATACTATATGATTAGCATGTTTTCAAATGAATGTTCATATGAACATTCATATGAATATTCATACTAAAATTCTCAGTATATTTGTCGATTTGGCAAATGTGATTTGCATTCAGTTTTGAAACAAATGGATTTTACCAAGTGAAAACCACATTCACTGTTAGAAATTCATTCATTTGAGAAACATTTTCCATCCTCATTGAATTTTCGCATTTCTAAAAACAAATGTCGAGTATATGGTTAGCTTAACAGCTTAATATATCATGGTTTATTTCACTTTGTTTGCATTCATATTTTTCATGGAATGATTAATATGAAAATGACATATGTTTTTCCCCAAGCAAAACGTACTTACAATACTTCAAAGTACAATCAAATTAATCAAATTAAACGACCTTTTGGTTTCCGCTTTTTAGTAACCATAAGGCTCCATAAAAGATTGGCCTGTCATATACTAAGCAACACATCTTTGATGAGCTAAATATAGGGGGCCAGAACCAGTTTATTTAAAATAGCTTTGAACCTTGTATAAAACTACATACGTAGTCATATCAGAGTATATTTACAAAACTGTAATCATCCTTGTTAAATTAGGGAAACTTCTTAATAGCTAGCATTTTATTCTGGTTCCTTACATATTGTTTATGATCAAAACAATTATATACAATTTCAGAATTATTTAAAGCTATCAAATGCAAGATGTAATTTATAATTTATGTAACATAAGACTAAAATTAAATGTTTGCTAGTTTTCAGAAGACCACAATATTATAATATTGGGCTTAATCACATTAAATATTTGTGACATACATTTAAATAGTTAGTGTGTCTGCAAAATACAAATCCTCTAAAAATACAGAAAACCCAAAAGCCCCATTATCTATTTTATGCATTTAGGTTATATAAACTTTTCCAAATATCATGGCAATCAGGGTCCCTTTCATATCTTCCCTGGCTGTGAACAATCCTCATGGCTATGGACAGGTCCATTATAGTGTCTTGTGCTCAAAGGATACCCTTAGACCAAAAACATCTAGTGGTGTAAAGCAATTACTCTTTTTTGTTTTTTAAATGCTGGGGCACAATGTAATAATCCTTTTTTTAATCCTTTCAGTGCCAGAGCTTTTTTTATGTTTTTCAAATATGTTCAAATGCATGTTTTAGACACAAAGATTTTTTATTTATTTTTTTTAAATGCTGAGGCACAATTTATTATTCCTTTTTTATTTTATTTTCTATTTTTTTTTAATCTTAGTTAAAATTCCTAAGCATTATACATTTTCTGAAAACAGAACCTAGAGAATAACATGGTGGTAGCTGCAACTTTTTTTTCAAACAATATTAGTGCAACTCTTTATTATACTTCTCTAGTGTGATAATGTGAGTCACAGAAGTGCACATTCTTTTGTTCCCCTGTGACCCAGAATCAGCTGACAGTGGTCTAAAGCCATACAGACAACAGGAAGTGAGAGGAAATCTACCCCAAGGAAGGGAAATTCACTCCCATAAGAGTTATAATGGGAAAAAGGTGTCTCCACTGAAGCTTTATCACCAATCCTTGTTTCCACAACAACCCAACACTTTCAAAATCCAATTGTCACAGGGATAGAAAGTGAGGTAAAATCTTCTGAACAGGGGCACAGACAACAAAACATACATTACAGGGGTGTTAACCCTTCCCTATGCTATCCAAAAAACATAAAATGTATTTGGCTGGAGCTACACCTCTAAAATGTACCTGTTCCAACTTACATACAAATTCAACTTAAGAAAAAAAACATACAGAATCTTGTGTTTAACCTGAGGGCTGCCTGTATATGGAAGTTATAGGGCAGCTGTAAATCACTTCCACCTGAAATTCCACATTCAGCTTAACAAATGTAAACAAACTCCTAGCTGCTTTAGTTAGCAGGGTGTGTTTAAACAATATCATGAACTTTCTCTTGCTCACACAAATGAGAAACTTAAAGTGGAACTTTAGTCAAAAAATTAAGTCCTGCTAGATCACTTCAGACTGGCCCCTTTTGCAGGTATAGCTATGTAAAACATTGAAAATAAGTGTCTATACTGTTTAAAATCCAGGAATACACTGTTTTACCCTGCTCTGCACATGCTCAGTTGCTCCCCATTTTTAGGCACTGCTGAGTTTGTAGAGGCCGATCTGCTGACAGCCTTAAAGCGGGATTAAACGCTCCTATTCTTTACAGCCAAGGAAGCTGCTTATGTTTCATCTGAAACTGCCATGGTGCTGCACATGTGATCAATTATGACACCAGCCATTTCATGATTTGACAGTTTGGTTTAGCACACAAGCAAATGTGACCGTTCCAGGAATGTTTTGAAACTGTTAAATCAATGGGTTTCGTTCTGATTCACTGCTGTTCATGGGTTCTGGGCTTCAGCAAAATGTCAGCCTCCAGCAAGAAGCAACAGGAGCAATGCTGGAGGCAATTTACAGCCCAAACTAATTTTGGTAGCATAATTATTAATGTGGAATGTATGTCCCTTGCTAAAGAACATTATTTTTTAAGTTTAATTTGTTATGGGTAAAGTTTCACTTTAACATATAATATTCTGTGACTCCTGTGTTATGAGTGTATCTTGTATTTAAAGCAGAACTAAACCAATCAAGTTAACCTTTTCAAAAAACAGTTACATTCCTGGCATGTCAGGCCAAATGGCTGGTGTCATAACTGTTTACATGTGCAGCATCATGGCAGTTGCAGATCAAGCAGAGGCCAAGATGGCAGCTTCATTTCCTGAAAAGAAAAGGAAGGTTTTGGTCGACTTTAAAGTGGAAATTTACCCATAACAACTTAATAAAAAATAATGTTCTTTAGCAAGGAAGCATGCATACCACATTAATAATTATGCTACCAAAATTAGTGTGTGCTGTAAATTGCCTGCAGCATTGCTCCTGTTTTTTCTTGCTGGAGACTGCCATTTTACTGAAGCCCAGAACCCCAGCAGTAAATCATAAAGTGGAACTAAACCCGTCAATTTAACAGTTTCACAAAAAAACTTTACATTCCTGGAATGTCAGGTTTTGCTAACTGTCAATTGTTAAACCATCAAATGGCCGGATTCATAACTGATCACATATGCAGCACCATGGCAGCTGCAGATCAAACAGAAGCAGCTTCCTTGGCTGTAAAGGATAGCGTCTAAAAAAAATGCCTAAAAATGGAGAGCAACTGAACATGTGCAGAGCAGGGAGGGACAGTGGGGTTTATTTACTAAAGCTGGAGAGTGCAAAATCAGGCTCACTTCTGCAAAGAAACCAATCAGCTTCTAACCTCAGCTCGTTCAATTAAGGATTGGCAAAAAAACCTGGAAGCCGATTGGTTTCTATGCAGAAGTAAGCTTGATTTTACACTCTCTAGCTTTAGTAAATAAACCCCAGTGTATTACTGGATTTTAAACAGTATAGACACTTATTTTTTATATTTTACATAGCTATACCTGCAAAAGGGGCCAGCCTGAAGTGATCTAGCAGGACTTAATTTTCTGACTAAAGTTCCACTTAATTGTTTGTCTGCCCCAGCAACACTGGACTCTGTGGAAAGAAGGGAATGAAAGCCAGAGGCTCTTTTTTTCAATGTGAGAGGATTTGTCTGCTGATCAAGGGAGCTGGTAACCCCTCTAAAGAAGGCACAATAAGTAAACTGTGATTTACAAGCTGTATTGACTGCCAAAAAATGAATATTTAAGCAAGTTATTTCCTTCCTAATATCGCCAATTGAGTTTGAACAAAATACCTGTGTCTTGGAGGCTGTAAGGGAAACACATTATTTTCTGTGTACTCTAATTAATGAAAATTAAAAGGGCTTTCTTAGAGGTGTCAATAATATTTCTTCTTTGTGTGTAAATTCCACAATAGACTGGTGACTGTCTGGGGGGCAGTGGGACTATGGCATTATCAGTTATTTGGATGCTAATATATTAGGGACAGTTATTTGCTAAAAGAGCTTGTATAAGAGTTTTCAATTATAATTTATAAGCTCTTAAAAAGAGTTTGCCCTTAAACCTGCTATTATCTTACATTGCCTCTAGAGGGGGGCTTTCTATTTATGTTGCCCTGGGGGATTGCAGAGCTTTGCTATTATTAATTTTCCTGTCATTATGATTAAGGACTCTTAACAGCTAATAATAGTTAATTAATCAGTCCACATATTATAAGCTCTACATATGTGAGCTTATTTGTGTATTTGATATGAAACTTTCCCATAATTGGAAATGTTGGAAATTTGCATGTGTGCTTCAATGGAGTAATTTTACTGGATGGTGCACAGGGAAATTAGAAGTTTGATATTGCAATAAGAAGTAATATATTTAATATATCTCCCAAAAAAATTGAAAAAAATGGTTTAAAAACAGGTTTAAAAATTGCCCCAATCTACCCTTTATAGGCATCTACAACTTAGACATGTGCTACATACTCAATTCCGTAATCGTGACACTGAATTCTCTGAATAGCCACTAATAGGAGTGCTTCAATCTTAGGGCCATAGGGGACTTATCTCAACTCTGAATCTACATTTACTCTCTGCCACGACTAGTGGGGCACCACTGGAGTTGTGCACCAAGTGGCAACAGCTCCACCCATTTATCTGTATCTCCGGCAACCAACAATAAATTAATCCACCTTTATATGCTACATCAAACATACCTGACCCCAGTCAGACTGTGCTTATAATAAATGGTTAAAAAATAGAAGGAAGAAGGAAACTGTTTTGATCCATTCTGCAAACTTTTGACAGAGGAAAATAAATGTTTTTCTTTATTATACAGACCAAAACTTAAACTGGAGGCTGACCAGTTGTTAGCCTTTTTTATGGATGATAGGGTTTCAGGGAAGAGTAGAATAATGATGTAGGGGGTACAATTGGAGATGGAACTGAGATGTGCATCTTAGAATTTTGTTTTCATTCTCCTATTAAAAGATATAGACTAGCAAGCTTTGAGACTGGGATAAAAGGTGATATTTTGTGTTTACAGGAGACACAACTTCTGGGACCAGAAGTCCATAAAACTTAAGAAAGGGGTGGATACATGGCTTGTTGGGGAGACATATAAACACGACACTTAAAATTATTTCCTAGTCCTTCCTAGTCCCAAAGAAAGAGACAGTAACTTAATAATTCTGATAATACTGATTACATTAAGAGAACTGCTTGAACGATGGACTGCAGGAAAGTTACCTTGAATAAGCAATATTATATATCAGATTTCTAGATTTTTAATATTGGAGCTTTAAGGATTTTTTATTGATAAAATAAATCGTACCTTTAAATGCCAATAGGCCAAATATAGAGACAATTTTTCAGTGCCCCAGTCAATTCAATACAGTAATGTGTTTACCATTGTACGTAATTTTTCTATTTATTGCGTATTTATTATGTGTGTGCATATGAAAAAAGAAATCTAAAAGAAAAAAAATCCAATTTTGTTCTTTTCTATTTTCTTTAGAACAAAATTCTCCTAAAATTTGTGTACGCTAATATGCCATAGCATTGACACAGTTCTGTCTGGATATATCATTTCCAGCTAGTATACTGCTACTTTATACTTCAACTTTGTCATATATTTCTGGTAATAAAAGTCTCATATGGTTGTCTGTTCACAAAAATGCTTTTTAAGTAAAAGAATTCCATACATATTTATAGATTTGATAAATGTGAATATTTATCTTTCATGAAAAGACATTTTTAGTTGACTTGACTAAAATGGCACAACAGGGATTCATGCAGGGAACATATAAAGCAATATTCTGCCTTTACGATTATTATTGTAGATGTTGATTTAGCTTTTAGTGTTAATCTACTTCTGACAACACTTGCAGAGTCAAATGACTTGCCTTCAATGTGCACAATAATTGTTATAAAATTCTAAATGTAGGCTTTGACTGAGAACACTTCACTGAATTGCTACCAGCGGGGCTCATTTAGTAACATTTTACAAGGCATATTTTTTTCTACACAGTCACTTTAAAAAGCAACCATAACATGGTATGGTGTTATTGTGGTCTGCAGAACATTATACAGTCTGTATTTTAAAAGAATCTATTCACCTAGCTCACAAATAGCAATCTCCCACAGCACCTTAGCTTGAAAGGAAGATTTGCTTCAACTGAAAAGAAACTTTGAACGTTGACGTCAAACTGTAAGTCCAGGAACTTTCAAAATGGACTTAGAGTACACTTTGAACACACAGAATTATTCATATATCTGTTATTCGTCTATTAATTTAGACGCTTTTTTTTTGTATATATATATATATATATATATATATATATATATATATATTTTTTTTTTTTTTTTTTTTTTTTTATAGGATTGCTTTGTCAAGTGATGTCAGAATAGAATTAGCAAGTAGATCTAAACCCACTCCCTAAAATATAGTTTGATTGGTTAATGACAATTTCAAAGCAATTTTCAATCTTTGTTATGGAGTGACAACAGTCTCCTGGATTTGCTCCTCTATTATCAGTCTGTCATATATGCCCTTAATGGAGGCTACAATCCAGGGGCGTGGGGTAAGGTCAGTGGCTGGTGAGGCACTGATTAGTATTAGAGCCAGATACCCTGCCGACATTAGAGTGAGAGCAATAATTCTAGCTCTAGACCTCCTCTGTAACTCTAAACTGGTAACCTGTAAAAAATTTTAAAGCGTCACCTGTGGACATTTTTAAGTACTGAAGTTTGGCGCTATTCCACAGGTGTGCGCAATTTTAAAGTGTGACATGTTAGGTATCTATTTACTCGTTGTAACATTAACTTTCATAGTATACAAACATTTTTTTCTTCTGCTCCAGCAGCAGCACTGGAGATAGCAAAGAAAAAAAATCATCTGACTCCTTAAGGCCTGTTGGTGGAGCTATAGCAGGATTATCTGAAGAGGAAGAGGAGAAGAAGAAAAGGAGACATGAGTAGAATTGTAAAATGTGGCTGCTCTGCATACTAGAAGAGAAGAAGAAGGAAAAATAATTAAATAATAAAGAAAGAAAGGTTTGGACATCAAGAGGTATGGTGGTATTCAAGGAGATAGAGGGGGAGGGAAATGTGCATTTGCACCACTTCGAAAAGCTAATCATGTTTTTGACAATTAATTGACAATTGTTTTTGACAATTAATTGTTAATATTAATACCAGCACCATAGAAAAATATAATAAGTAATTTAATGTAATACAGCTGTCTTGTCCAACTAATTAAGAATAATATCTAGTAGTTAAATGTATTCCCATATCACCATGTGCAAAAACAAGGCAGTTTTAAAACATTTCTTTAATCAAAGGGACATCTAAGTAAATGACACATTTGCATGCTGATCAGGGCCAAGACAAGGGGTGGGCAGGAGGGGTGGCTTCCCTGGGCACTGTGGTATCATGTGAGGTGGGGGGCACCGAAAAGAGATTGATGGGGGAGTGGATTTGGGGGGTAGCAGGGGAAATTAATTGTTTTATGAGGGGAAATATGGGAGGGTGATAGGAGTGGTTATTCAGGGGGATTTGTGTTGGGAGGGGGATGGGAAAAGAGGATTTGTGCTAGGAGGGGATTTGGGGCGTTTGTACTAGAAGAATATTTTTGGGGGAGGGGTGGGGAGATTTGTGCTAGTAGGGAGAATTGGGGGGTATTTGTACTAAGATGGGGGTGGGGGATTTGTGCTAGGAGGGGTGATTTTTTTGGAGGGAGGCATTTGTGCTGAGGGGGAATTTGGGTGATGGAGGGGCAAAGATTTGTGCTGCGAGGGGGGATTTCAGCAGGGAAGCTGATTTGTATTGGGGTTAGGGGGAATTTATGATTAGGAGGCAATCATGCAGATTAATGCCCAGTGTTTTTTTTGGGGGGGTGGGGATTTTTGCTGACACATAATGCTTATACTTCTTGGGGAAGCACAGTTTGGCATGTTCGCCCTTCGCTCTAGGTGACCTTGTCCCAGCACTGATGCTGATTAAAGGAAACTTTGAGTGAAAATTCTATCAAATGCAATGCCATGCACAAAAAGCCTTTTTTCTTTTAGAGAGGCATAATTGCATTCATTTCTTAGCAAGCATTGCCCACAATCTCCTAATTGTACATTATACCCTAGTTAAGTCCCTTATCTAATGATTTACATGTTGATCAAAACCGCCAGTCTTATTCCCATGTGGCCCAGTCCTAAACCATGCTTCCCATGAGTTAGAACATTTAGGGAAGCTATTTGCATACATGTCCCAAGGTCCCTAGTGTCTGAAATCTTCTTCCATGCATTTTGTATACCAGTGGAGCCATAAATTAATTTAGAAATTCAGGAGAATGAGATGACATTTCTAAAATAAATCTTCATTTAAAGGTAGATAAAGCCTGGTGCTACCATAACTTAACAGGGCAAGGAGGCAAGTTTTATTCAAAACAGCAGAGTAGTGCAGGCAGACATTGTTGGCACTGCTTAGCAGGATAAACTTTCTGATGGACCGGAAAGGATCATTCTGCATGATCCCTTAGACATGAGATCACCACCTGATATAGCCAAAACATTGTTACTTTCATATTTAAGTGTTACTTAACTTTAAATACAACTAAAGTCTCCGGTATGAATGAGGAGGGGGATACGACTAGAGGGAGGATGGGGGGGGGGGGAGGAGAAAGAGAGCACATTACCAATGCTGCTGACTACCCTTCCCCTGGCCATAGGATTTCCCCTCTCCATTTGCTACTGCCTGCGTTTCCCTCTGCATTGTGCAGAGTTTGGCAGCCTTTGATCGTAGCTTTTCCCCTTGCAGTTATGCCTCCAGTGCCCTGGCTATACTAAAATAAAAGAGATCTTAAAATATAATACAACTGGCTGCTAAGTGACTGGGAGAAGAAAAAACATGCTGGCAACCACTGCACTAACACCATAAAATACAGAAAATATATATACTATATATATATATATATATATATATATATATACATATATATACATATATATTAGGTTTGCAAATGTAACAGTAAATAATAAGTAAAAACAAAAAGTAAAAGAAATTGAATTTGGGAATCTGTCAAATGGGGTTCTGACCACAGGACTTAGGACTGGTTGTACTGTAGCCGATGCCCACTGCCATCTAAAGCTGCACTGTACAGCCATTGTACAATATGTGTGGCTATTGTCTCTCAAATAAGACAATACAGTGTTTATATGCTGTAATATTAATAACTATTATTATTATCAATAATATTATATTTCATTCTAACCAATTACAAGATAAAACCTGCTTGTCTCTTTTTAAAATGTATTTGCTGACTATTCAAATGCTGGTGTACTTCCTGATGCTAGCTAATTTCTAAAGAAGTCTATATTCTCAACAGAGATATCTTGATAAATCTATATTTTGGAATAAAATATACCAAAAAGACAGGGGGATTAGAGAATGTGGGGTTGTGCTTGGGACATGTTTTTGTGCTCTCTGCTTTGACATTTTAATAAACTTTTAAGACAATGCAGTGTGATACTGAAAAAGAGACTCAAAAGCTATACTAATAAACTGTTTTGATACTGATCAATTTGTATCAAAATTGAGGGCTGTCACTTTATATTTAGTAAACTTTTCAAACATTTTGAGATCTATTGTGTCTGCCACTTTCATTGGTCAATTTAGGCCTCTTATCACTGGATAAAAAAATCGGGTGTTGCATCCAATACTACCTAAAAAGGCCTTTTCAAGTTGCAGTGATTAAGATTGGGGGCTGCATCTAAGCCATGCCAAATGTAAAAGTTAAGAAATCAATTACACATGAAAATATGTGATGTCAGAATACTGGGGGAGATTTACTAAACCTTGTGCACTCAGAATCTCTGCATGGTAGCCAATCAGCTTGTAACTTCAGCTTGTTTAATTAAGCTTTGACAATAAAACCTGGAAGCTGATTGATTTCTATGCAAAGCTGCACCAGATTTTTCACTCTTCAGTTTTAGTAATTCAACCCCTCAAAGGCATCTTTCAAACAATTTACAGGATTCGTTTTTTTTTTTCTTCACATCACCCTAAAAGTTGCAATAAAATTCAACCTCTCTCTGTCGTGCTTTATTTTTTATGTTTTTGTTTTCTAAATGTTTCCAATAGTAGGGCCCAGCTCCCCATGACATTTTTTGACAATAGCTAGCTTATTAACCAGCAAAATATCCAAAATTGATTAAAAACTTCAATTGGGTCTTCTGCAAAATTAAGGTTTTGAAAATTTCAAATGAAATTCAACATTTTGACAACCATAAATTTTAATTGTGAATCTGTGCTCATAGATATTCCATGTATAGATGTGACTGAAACCTTAAGCTATCAGTCACAATTTTGTATTGCCTGTGGAGCAAACAATGGCAAAAATTATTTGCAAGCAGGTTAGAAGCCAAACAAATCCTGTGCTTTGCTAAGAATGCATACAGTGAGGAAAAACTTATTTGATCCCCTGCTGATTTTGTACATTTGCCCACTGACAAAATAATGATCAGTCTATACTTTTATTGGTAGATTTATTTTAACAGTGAGGGACAGAATAACATCAAAAATATCTAGAAAAACGCATTTCAAAAATGTTATAAATTGATTCGCATTTTAATAAATGAATGAATGAAAGATTTGTATAGCGCTGCAACTGCGAACTGAATCGCCTCGAGGCGCTTGATCCGACCTGGGTTGATTCCTTCTTAGAAGAGGTGGGTCTTGAGTTTTTTCCTGAAGGCCCGATGGTCTTTTTCTAAGCGGATGTTCGTAGGTAGAGCGTTCCATAGCCGTGGTCCTTGGACTGCAAATCTTCGTTCTCCCCTTGATTTGTACCGGGACTTGGGGACGAGGAGGAGATTTTGGTCGTTAGATCGGAGGTTGCGATTGGGAGTGTAGTGTTGTATTTTTTTTCGCATAAGTATAGAGGAGCATCTCCTTGTGTGCATTTTTGGGTCAGGCAGAGGGTCTTGAATGTTATACGATCCTTTACAGTTAGCCAATGGAGGGTCCTCAGGGAGGGGGAGATCGATTCCCATGGTTTTTGTCCTGTGACTAGTCTTGCTGCCGTGTTTTGAACGACTTGTAGTCATGCAATCTGGAATTTAGGTAGTCCTATGTAGAGGGAGTTTGCATAGTCGAGTCGAGAGTTGATGATTGTTCCTACCACTATGGCTTTGTCCTTTTCTGGAATGAAGGGGATGAGTCTACGTAGCAGGCGTAGAAGATGGTAGGATCCGCTGACTACTGATCCTATTTGTGCATCCATTGACATTTCTGAATCGAAAGTGACTCAGAGACTTTTGGCTTTTAAGCTTAGGGGGATGGTCTGTCCAAGGATGGTGGGCGGAGTCCATGGTGTTGTAGAATTAGTTTTCCTGTTTGCATTTAGGAGAAGGAGTTCTGTTTTGGTTCCGTTAAGTTTGAGGGAGTTAGTGGACATCCAGTCGTCTATTGATGCGAGGCATTTTTCCAATTCATGATATTGGTCTTTTTGTCCGGGGATCCGAAGGTAGAGTTGAGTATCATCTGCGTATGAGTGGAAGCATAGGTCAGATTTTCTGATGATTTTAACCTCTTCCCGACTGGCGCACAACGATGTACGTGGGCAGAATGTCACGGACAGGCATAAGGGTGTACAGGTACGTCCCTTTGAATGTGCTGACATGCCATTGCGTGCATGCCGATACCCGCGATCGTGTAAACAGCATCTCCCCTTCTGCCTAGTAACAAGTGACACTGATCTTTGCTCCCTGTGATTAGAGCAGAGATCAGTGATCAGTAAAACATAGCCACGCACCCACAGTTAGCAACACGCCCCTAGGACACACTTAACCCCTACACTGCCACCTCCTGGTTAACCCCTTCACTGCCAGTGTCATTTACACAGGAATCAGTGCATTTTTATAGCACTGATTGCTGTATAAATGACAATGGTCCCAAAAATGTGTAAAAAATGTCCGATGTCTCCGCCATAATGTCACAGTCACAATAAAAATTGCAGATCGCCAGCATTACTAGTAAAAAAAATATTATTAAGAAAAATGTCATAAAACCATCCCCTATTTTGTAAACGCTATAACTTTTGTGCAAACCTTTTTGTTTATAGCGCAAAAATAAAAACCGCAGGGGTGATAAAATACCACCAAAATAAAGCCCTATTTGTGGGAAAAAAGGATGTCAATTTTGTTTGGGAGCCACGTCGCATGACCGCGCAATTGTTAGTTAAAGCGACGCAGTGCCGAATCGCAAAAAGTGCTCTGGTCTTAAGCCAGCAAAATAGTCCGGTCTGAAAGTGGTTAATGAGTGAAATAAGTATTTAATTCCCTGTCAATCAACAAGATTTCTGACTCTATACAGGTAACAACCTGAGATTAGGAGCACTCTCTTAAATGGAGTGCTCCTAATCTCAGCTTTTTGCCTGTATAAATGACACCTGTCCACCGAAGCAATCAATCAATCAGATTCCAATCTCTGCACCTACACAAGGCTACAAGACCATCGCTAAACAGCTTGATGAGAGGGTGTTGGTGTTGGGAGTTGGTGCCATTATTTGCAAATGGAAGAAACACAAAATATCTGTCAATCTCCCTTGGTCTGGGGCTCCATGCAAGATCTCATTTTGTAGAGTTTCAATGATCATGTGAACGGTGAGGAATCAGCCCAGAACTACATGAGAAATTCTTGCCAATGATCTCAAGGCAGCTGGGACCATAGTCACGAAGAAAACAAATGGTAACACACTACGCAGTGAATGACTGAAATCCTGCAGTGCCGGCAAGGTCCCCCTGCTCAAGAAATCCCATGAACAGGCCCGTCTGAAGTTTGCTAATGAACATCTGAATGATTCAGAGGAGAACTAGGTGAAAGTGTTGTGGTCAGATGAGACCAAAATCGAGCTCTTTGGCATCAACTCAACTTGCAATGTTTGGAGTAGGAGGAATGCTGTCTATGACCCCAAGAACACCATTCCCACCATCAAACATGGAGGTGGAAACATTATACTTTGGGGGTATTTCTCTGCTAAGGGGACAGGACAACTTTACTGCATCAAAGAGACAATGGACGGGGCCATGTACCATCAAATCTTGGGTGAGAACATCCTTCCCTCAGCCAGGGCATTGAAAATAGGCCAAGGCAACAAAAGAGTGGTTTAACAAGAAGCACATTTAAGTCCTGGAGTGGCCTAGCCAGTCTCCAGACCCTAATCCAGTAGAAAATATGTGGAGGGAGCTGAAGGTTTGAGTTACCAAATGTCAGCAGGGGATCAAATACTTTTTTCCCTCACTGTAGTTCTTGCATAAGTTACCTTTTTTGCTGAAAAGTTACGTTTTAACTTATATGAGCTACAACAAAATATAAATGCACTTGAAATAAATAATTGAAAAATGTTATGATCTCTCTGTTTTTTTTTTTTTTAAATGTGACCCATTATTTCTGAGGGTGATGATGCTGAAAAGGTGCGGGTTAAATGTGTCTGTGATAACTGTCAAACAAATTTTCCTTAGTAAATTAGAACATAATGCTTTTATTATGTTAGTACATGGTGTATGCCTTTGTTCTCAGCTTCAAAAATAACAGATTAGAGAAGTCAAACCTATCAAACGGACTTTCCCTTCAAGTTTTGTCAGCTGCAAGCATCTCATGAGGTATATATGTACCATAAGTATCTTTTATTTATCCAGTGTCGTGAAACTAAACGATGAGACCATGATTTATATTTATGTAAACTGCTCTATTTACGGGTCTAAACAGGAGCAATGTTTTTAAACAGTATTGTGCATGAATCTTAAATGAAATTCCCTTAGACATTAATGCCATTGCTCTTTCATTCTGCATCTTTATTATTCCTGACATATATCAGCTGCACACTGATGTACCACAGCAGATAGTTTGAGTCAAATGAGGTTGACTAATTGCTATATAACTCATTGCCACTGCAGCCTGAGGAGATGATTTATGTAAACACATAAACACATTTCATGACATGTTTCCACTTAAATTTTTCCAATTTGTCTTCCTAGAATACACTTAAATATAGTGGAATAGATTGGAATTATTTGTCACAGTAACTTTCATGCTCCATGTAATAACACACAAAACAAGGTTTTGTTAAGACTAATTATAGCTTTTATGTAAGGGTAGTTTTTCTACCTATTTAAAGATAATAGTGCACATTGCAACAGTGGTTTAATAACAAGAGATGTACCTTGTTACTTAACTGAAGTATTCACCAATCAGCTTTGCTAAAGTATAATTATTGTCACTTGTCACGTTGTACTTAAATATATAGAGTTTACAGTCGTGGCCAAAAGTTTTGAGAATGACATTAATATTAATTTTCACAAAGTCTGCTCCTTCAGTGTTTTTAGATCTCTTTGTCAGATGTTACTATGGTGTACTGAAGTATAATTAACAGCATTTCATCAGTGTCAAAAGCTTTTATAGACAATTACATCATCAAAGATTCAATATTTTCAATGTTGACCCTTCTTTTTCAAGACCTCTGCAATTCGCTTTGGCATGCTGTCAATCAACTTCTGGGCCACATTCTTGCATAATCAATACTTGGGGTTTGTCAGAATTTGTGGGGTTTTTTTTTGGTCATCCGCCTCTTAAGGATTGACCACAAGCTCTCAATGGGATTAAGGTCTAGGGAGTTTCCTGGTCATGGACCCAAAATGGAAATATTTTGTTCCCCAAGCCACTTAGTTATCACTTTTGCCTTATGGCAAAATGCCCCATCATGCTAAAAAGGCATTGTTCATGACCAAACTGTTCTTGGATGGTTGGGAGAAGTTGCTCTTGGAGGATGTTTTTGTATCATTCTTTATTCATGGCTGTGTTCTTGGGCAAAATTGTCAGTTTGCCCACTCCTTGGCTGTGAAGCAACCCCACACATTAATGGTCTCAGGATACTTTACTGTTGGTATGACACAGGACTGATGGTAGCACTCACATTTTCTTCTCCAGACAAGGTTTTTTCTGGATGACCCAAACAATCAGAAAGGGGATTCTTAAGAGAAAATGTATTTTCCACAGTCCTTAGCAGTTGAATCCCTGTACCTTGTGCACAATATCAGTCTGTCTCTGTTTTTCCTGAAGAGAAGTGCTTCCCTTCTTGACAACAGGCCATCCTTCAAAAGTCTTTGCCTCACTCTGCGTGCAGATGCACTGAAACTTACTTGCTGGACTTTCTTGGGCTCCCTGAAGCCTTCTTCACAAATGCAGTGGAAATGCTTTTTATGGGATTAAATTAAGTTTCGTGGCAAAGAGGGACTTTGCAATTCATCTGATCACTCTTCATAAAACACTCTTCATAAAATTCTGAGGTTAATGCAAATTTTAATCATAAAAACTGATTCAGAAGATTTTGTGAAATAAATTTTTGTGTCATTCTCGAAACGTTTGGCCACAAGTGTATATCTTAATTCAGTTTATACAGCAGCTGGTTCTTTTTGAAACAGGTTACAAATAAGTAGGCGTGGCACTGTTCTTAAATCTGGGGTGTGGGTACTCCCAACCCACTCCCTAACCAGCACTATATATTTGAACAAACTTAACTGCAAAAAAAAAAAATATATACATATTATAAAAGGATAAAGGATACTTATAGGAAGTTTAGCAAGTTGGTGGGAGTGTCACGTACTCTACCTATCGCTGCAATACCTCACATGTGTGGTTTGAACACCGCTTTCATATGCGGGCGCTACTTACGCATGCGTTCGCTTCTGCATGCAAGCTCTTCGGGATGGGGAGCGTTTAAAACATTTTTTTTTCTTATTTATTTTACCTTTTATTTTTTATTTTTACACTGTTTTTAAAAAATACAAATCTCTTTTATTTCTATTACAAGGAATGTAATAGAAAATAGAATGACAGGACCTCTTAAATATGATATCTGTGGTCAAAAAGACCTCAGATCTCATATTTACACTAAAATGCAATAAAAAAATTGTCATTTAAAAAAATCATTTAAAAAAGTCCCTTTAAGAGCTGTGGGCGGAAGTGACGTTTTGACGTCACTTCCGCCCAGCAATTTTATGGAGACGGGTGGGGGCCATCTTCCCCTCACTTGTCTCCATACCTGACAGGAGACAACATGCGATCGCCTCCACCGCTGCCGACAGCTCCTGTAAGCGGCTGAGGGCACCGGATCGCAGCGGGAGGGGGGGCCCTCTCCCACCGCTGATAAAAGTGATCTTGCTGCGAATCCGCCGCGGAATCCACTTTTATCTTGTAGCGGACCGCCCGCTGAAGAAGAGGATACCGGGGTTATGGCAGCTAGCTTAGATTGTTTAATTACAATAGCTTTTGGAGGTAAATTACCTAAAATAATTATTTCTTGAAATACACAAGGCAGTAGAAAAGGCACATTGTATTGCAAATACAGTATACAACTCTCACGAGGCATAATTTTAAGATTCAAATATATGCACTCCTAAAGTGCAAACATTAATACAATATTCTTCTTTTTTTTTACCCAAGCTTCAAAACCTAATAAGCTAATAACAAGTCATATCGCCAGATCTTTTAGACAGCTGAAAATCCAGCCACTTGCTGGGTATCGTCTTCCTAAGAGAACTGCCAACACACTGGTAAGAGAATGTTGCTATTTATAGACTTGGCAGCATTCTAGCTAGCAGTTAATCATTTTACATATATTTTTAGCACTTCATGGTTTTAGGAAAATCCTATTTAACATACATTCAGTGTTATATTTATGAAAATCATCTGGGCAGGGTAAATTATCTTAAGCTGCTGTGTTTAACTTAAAATAAGTGTGATTATTTGAATTTAAAATTGTGGTACTTTTTACTTACAGAGCTGAGAAAATATGTATATTTTCCCCAACACTGGACAAATTGAATGCTCTATTTTCATTTTTTTAAATTAGGTACAAAGTAAGTCTAGCGCTGTATCCAGACAATATACAGTATTTGATCATATTTCATAGCAAACTGTAAAATCAATATGATGTTCTAATTTAAAATGTACCTGGTGCTGGAAAGTCAGAAGCCATTTTGTTTCTCTAGACTTCTATATTAAATTCTACATTTCTGTGTTAGATATCTATGCTGTTCATACTTCCTATCTACACCTTCTCTTGTAACACTATCTTTTCATATTACAGAACAATGCAGACTTAAAAAGCAAAATAATATCTGTAGTCAGACATTTGGTTTGCTGGATTGGTGGGCCCCACATTTTATTAGGAAGTTAGTGTGTTGTTTTTAAAGGCTAAGTTCACCTTTGTAAAAAAAAAAAATGCACATGCTTTTTCAGAAAAAAAATGTGCATTTAAATTTCCTGCAGAATCTGCCTATAGCTCTCTGCCCATACCTCTGTATGGGCTGCCAGTCTCAAAGCTGTAGGGAGTGTTAATGGACCATGAGTATGCTGATCAGGTAGCTGAAGATGGGACTTGTAGTTTTTACATTCACAGATTACTGTGAATGAATGACATAGCTGTGCAGGCAGAGTCCTGTATACAGGGCCGGCGCTACCGCTAGGTGAACTAGGCAGCTACCTAGAGCGCACTGCCGCCTAGGGCGCAGCCACAGCCGCTGTGTTCCCTTTTCTGCACCAGATAACATCTCCCAAGCAGGGTGGCGGACTGACCATAATAAACAATTGTGCAGAGTGTGTGGTGGCACTGCCCCGGCCAGCACTGGCGGGGTCCCCATTCCCACTGGAGTCCCAGAGCCCAGTACCGGAACAAGTTCTATTCACCTCCTACTGCAGGGGAGAATACACTGCAAGGGATTACATTGGGGGAGTTATACGGTGGGGGTGGGTTTACACTGGGGGGATTTACTCTTAGGGGAGTACACAGGAGAGAGTACCTTGTGAGGATTACACTGGGTGGGGAGTACACTCTGAGATGAACACCTTGGGGGAGGGGAACAAATATTTGAACTGAGAGGAGCATCCCCTTGTCCAGAAGCCATTGGCTCTGCTCTAGGGATTGACATTGGGGCTGGGGGACTGACTTGTGTTGTGATTGGTCACCTGCTGCTGTTCCGCTTTCCTTGTAGCTGTATGTGTGTATCTCATGCTACTGCAACTGGACTGACCATGTCACAAGAACAGCGGGTACAGCTTCTGGTGCCAGCTGACTACAGGGTGAGTGTGCTGTCGGCAGGGTTGGCTCTAGGAATAGACAGGTCAGGCAGCTACCTATGGCACCAGGGTGGGGGGCAGCAACATCTGGATCCCCTGCCACTCGCTGGGGATTCAGATTTTTTAAATACCTGCGTGGCTGGCTTCACCATTCATAAGACAGCATAGGTGCCTTATGGCGCCAGGCTAGGGGGCGGTAAAAATGAACCTGTTAATACATCCCCAGACCACTCTATTCCCAGCCTGAAGTGCCACCCTAGCAGCAGCAGTGAGAAGAGGAGGGGAGAGAGCCGGGAACAAAGAGCAGCCGGTTGGAAGTGCCTGCATGATAAATGGAGTCGGCCAGGGCGGATGAGATACAGAAAGGAACTGATATGTGTGTGTGTGGGGGAGGGGGGTACAGGGGGAAACAGATGTGCAGGGGGATACAGAAAGGAACTGATGTGTGTGTGTGGGGGGGGGGTACAGGGGGAAACAGATGTGCAGGGGGGATACAGAGAGGAACTGATGTGTGGGGGTTACAGAAGGGAACAGATGTGCAGGGGGGATTATGAGTGCTACAGAGACGAACTAATGTGTGTGTATGAGGGGAGGGGTTTGGGGGGTACAGAGCAGAGGGGACCAGATTTGTGGGGGGGTACAGAGGGGAACAGATGTGCGGGTGGGATACAGTGGGGAACAGAGATGCAGAGGGGAACAGCCATTCAGGGGACTACAGTGATGAAGCAATTAGGGTAATCTGAGGTGTGAAGGTGGAAGAATTGTAATGATCTGAGGCCTGAAAATACAGGAATAGCAGTGATTTGAGGTGTGGAGATTCAAGTCCACCGTTATAAAAAAATAATAAATGCAGATCTTTTTGCAGGTAAAGGAGTTGAGAACCACTGCTATAGAGCATTGTCAGTGTATCTGTCTGCTCGTATGGACAGGCAGTTACACTGCTAACTTGTCCATATACTGCCCTAGCCTGTCTATATACTACCCCAGCCTATCCATATACTACTCTAGCCTGTCCATATACCCATAGCTCCCAAGTGCCCCTGATTTCGAGGGAATGTCCTTGATTTGGAACTAAGTGCCTCTGTCCCTCATACCTCCTCATTTGTCCCTCATGGTCAGATCTATATATATATATAAAATGTACTATTTTTCTATCAAAAAGTGTTTCCCAGTGCTAAACCTTTCATCCAATTTCTAAATTGCTGCATTTGTAAATTCCAAAAGCCAATATAACAGGAATTGCAGTGGTAAAAAAGCACTTGTGGGTTTAACCAATAAATTAATTTTGTACAATTCTCCTTTGGGGGGGGGGGGGGCATGGCAGGGTGTGTGTCCTATGCCTACATACTTTTTATAATATGTGTCCCTTATTCCCCATTAAGAATGTTGGGAGGTATGCATATACCTGCGGACCATGGCTGGCATGAGGAAGCGAGCTGGTGCCACCACTATTTGTCTTCAGGCCGGGTCCAGAGGTGTAGGTTTGGTAGTTCACAGAGCTAATAAAAAAATACAAGTCCCATGAATCATTGCATTCTCAGTGCCTGTATAGAAGGGGCTGGTCAGGCACATGGGTTAGAATTTCACTCTGCCCAGCTCTCTCATTACCTTTTTATCTTCACACTGCTGTGACTGGGGGAGAGAGAGCTTGAGAAGACACAGACATTCAGTCTTGCTACTCTCTCATAATAAAAAGAATAAGGTCTCATGCACATTGCAGATCGATGCATGATGGGTTTGTTTTTTTTTAGTTTTTTTCTTGCTAGTCCCTCCATGCTAGCCTACAGTTTGTACAGTTTATATATATATATATATATTACAGAAACAATCTCTTCTTTGTCTGTATCTCGCTCTCTCCATATCTTACTCTCTCTCTATCTCTCTCTCTCTATCTCTCTCTCTCATTCTATATCTCCCTATCTCTGTATCGCTTCCTCTATCTCTGTATCTCTCTCTCACTCAGACATTCAGTCTTGCTAATTTCTCATAATCAAAAGGCCTCATGCACGTTTCAGATAAATGTTTGATGGGTTTGTTTTTTTTTCTTTCTTGCTAGTCCCTCCATGCTAGCCTATGTGTCAATGCACATCCGAAGGATGTGCAAAGTCTCATTATATATATATATATATATATATATATATATATATATATATTGTACAGGACACCAAGGTTGGGTCCTGAGTGGGTACTATATATCACCATTATTTGGGTTGTGGTCGCTTTAAGGGAAGTGTGATAGTATTCAGGGGGTCACCCAGGATGGGTGAGGAATTCCCGGGAATATATTTAATCAGGAGAGGACTGACTCGCAGTTCTCTCTGTGTTAATATATTATTTGGGACACAGAATTTTCGGAGGCTCTGAAGTTATATTCAGGTGAGAAAGAGCCTCCACCCCTGACTAAAGGGATTCCAGCACACACAGGGTTAACAGTCTCCAGGAAGCAGCTCTTAAAGACATGAAGTAGTGTTGGAGTGGTGGTGATGAGGAGTTGTGGTGAACACACCTGTCTTGGAGAGCTGTAAGTTTGCTGGAGGCTGCTAAAAGATTTAACAAGGACTGTTAAAACCTTGGGGCAAAGACCCATGCACAAACTGTAGGTGCCTTTTTACTTTTACTTTGGGCCAAAGATAAGCAGACTTAATTTTGTATTTTTGCTTGTGTGCTGCTGAAAGCCTTATTTTTGATTTGCTTGCTGAAAATAAAAGCCTTTTTGTTTAAAGTTAACGGTTTTGCACTCGGTCCCGTGGAGCTACAATCTCCCCCAAACTTTACAACTGGTGGAGAATGCGGGCAGAAGTGCATTTGCAGACGCAAAAGCTGTTTAAAACTGAAAACTGACATTTAAAGAAAGTGTACCTATGGCATGACTTGGATGAAATCAGTTCAGACACTGCAAACAGCAGGAAAGAAAAACATGGAGGAGGTCATGAAGGCATTCGCACAAGCCACCGGGACCCAACAGCTAGCCTCAGCAGAGGCAAACCATCGACATGAGGAAGCGATGGCTCAGCAGCAGCAGGCCCTGGCACAGGCTGTAGCTGCATGGCAGGAAAGTACATGGTTGCTAGCCGCCCAGTTTACTGCCCAGCAGGAGTCCACTCAGGCCAGGTGGCTGCCTTGCAGGAGGCAGTGCAGCGCCTGGCTGAGGGGGCAATGTTGTAGAATAAACCTAATTAAAATGGTGTTTCTTCCCAAAATACTATACATTCTATGGCACTCCCAGTTTACTTACCACTGAAAATCTTTAAAACTATTGACTGTATATTATACGCTGCAATAGGCACAAACTACCCTGGTGGACCTTAAAATACCTGGTAACCCTGAGGGGAGAAGCCCTACCGGATTTCAACAGTTATTATCTAGCGGCCCAGCTTTCTCATTTTATCATTTAAAGCAGACATGTCTCAATACCAGACCCTGGTCTACAATACATCCTTACGACTCACCCTGTCTCAAGGCCCTTGCAGGCTATCCTGCATGGGGTATCAGGTTTGGGTATGCCTCATGACCAGGGGAGTTAGATTTATCACCATCAATGCATCTGGGTACTGGCTATGACCAAATTGAATATTCCCACATTGCATTCCCATACACCTTTCTGGTTTATCACCCACTTATCTGAACTACTCTCTGCCCACTTGGGCTCTAGAGTACTCCTTTGCTTACAGAATGTAATGTCCAGCAATGTCCAGCTTTGGCATGCTCTACACACCCAGTTCCCAGATGAATGCTTGGCATTGTCACCTATTCCTCTCCTTGTGGTCATTCAGGGCTCAGACCCTAAGAAACTGATTTCCAAATGTCCTACTCATACCATCTGGCACAAAAATAGCCTATTATATTGAGACCCACTGGGAAGTGGATGGAGGGGCCTGGATGACACGAAATGGGAGAAAATACAAGATATTTATAAGTTGGTCTCTTCTATGGCCTTGGATCGTCTAATACAGATGTACATCCTATACAGGGTCTACCTGACCCCTTAAATATCCAAGTACCTTCCCATTCATAGCCCACTATGCCCTATAATTTGGGGTCGTATCGCTTCATAAGAGGCTGCAATTGGTGGTGGTGTTCAAGTCAGAAGGTTGCTTATTTATTGTTCACACATGGAAACTAGGGATGAGCCGAACACCCCCCCCCCGTTCGGCTCGCACCAGAACCCGCGAACGTGCGAGCTTTAGAACCCTATTAGTTTTAATGGATGCGAGCGCTCGAAATTAAAAGTGCTAATTTTAAAGGCTAATATGCATGTTAATGTCATAAAAAGTGTTTGGGGACCTGGGTCCTGCCCCAGGGGACATGTATCAATGCAATTTTTTTTTTTAAAACGGCCGTTTTTTCAGGAGCAGTGATTTTAATAATGCTTAAATTGAAACAATAAAAGTGTAATCTTCCTTTAAATTTCGTACCTGGGGGGTGTCTATAGTATGCATGTAAAGGGGCGCATGTTTCCCGTGTTTAGAACTGTCTCTGCAAAAAGTGTCATTTTTGCAAGTAAAAAAGCTATTTAAAATCACTCGCGGCTAATGTGTATTGACGGCTCCCGTAATACAGAGAACAGTCATTCATTGAAACTGAAACTCATTCATAAAAAAAAAGTCATTGATAACAAATAAAAAAAAATTTTAAAAAAAAAGCGTGGGGGTCCCCCCAAATTCAATAACCAGGCCCTTCAGGTCTGGGATGGATATTAAGGGGAACCCCAGCCAAAAAAAAAAAAATGGCGTAGGGTCCCCCTCAAAATCCATACCAGACCCTTGAGGTCTGGGATGGATTTTAAGGGGAACCCTAGCCAAATAAAATGGCGTGGGGTCCCCCTCAAAATCCATACCAGACCCTTATCCGAGCACGCAACCTGGCAGGCCGCAGGAAAAGAGGGGGGACGAGAGCACCCCCCCCTCCCGCCTGAACCGTATCAGGCCACATGCCCTCAACATTGGGAGGATGCTTTGGGGTCCCCCCCCAAAGCACCTTGTCCCCATGTTGATGAGGACAAGGGCCTCTTCCCCACAACCCTGGCCATTGGTTGTGGGGGTCTGCGGGCAGGGGGCTTATCGGAATCTGGAAGCCCCCTTTAACAAGGGGACCCCCAGATCCCGGCCCCCCCCCCTGTGTGAATGGTAAGGGGGTACAAAAGTACCCCTACCATTTCACCAAAAAAGTGTCAAAAATTGTAAAAATGACAGGAGACAGTCTTAGACAATTCCTTTATTAAAATCTTCTTTCTTCTTTCTTCATCCTTCGGTTTCTTCATCTTCTCCTTCTGTCATCTTCTTCCATCTTCTTCCATCTTCTTCTTCCTCCAATCCGCTTCTTCTTGCGCTGGTCTTCTCGTCCTTCTCGTCCGCCATCTTCTTCCGTCGGCGTCGGTGTCGGTGTCTCTTCTTGGGCCGCTCCGCGCAATGGGAGGCTCCCGCTGTGTGAGGCTCCGCTCCGTCTGACAGGTCTTTTATAACGGAGGGCACCTGGTGACCCCGCCCCCTCTGACGTCATGGGGAAAGCCATAGGGAATTCCCCCATGACGTCCCCGTGCGTCAGAGGGGGCGGGGTCACCAGGTGCCCTTCATTATAAAAGACCTGTCAGACGGAGCGGAGCCTCACACAGCGGGAGCCTCCCATTGCGCGGAGCGGCCCAAGAAGAGACACCGACACCGACGCAGACGGAAGAAGATGCCGGACGAGAAGGACGAGAAGCCCAGCGCAAGAAGAAGCGGATCGGAGGAAGAAGAAGATGGAAGAAGATGGAAGAAGATGACGGAAGGAGAAGATGAAGAAACCAAAGGATGAAGAAAGAAGAAAGAAGATTTTAATAAAGGAATTGTCAAAGACCGTCTCCTGTCATTTTTACAATTTTTGACACTTTTTTGGTGAAATGGTAGGGGTACTTTTGTACCCTCTTACCATTTCACACAGGGGGGGGCGGGATCTGGGGGTCCCCTTGTTAAAGGGGGCTTCCAGATTCCGATAAGCCCCCCGCCCGCAGACCCCCACAACCAATGGCCAGGGTTGTGGGGAAGAGGCCCTTGTCCTCATCAACATGGGAACAAGGTGCTTTGGGGGGGACCCCAAAGCATCCTCCCAATGTTGAGGGCATGTGACCTGGTACGGTTCAGGCGGGAGGGGGCGCCGCTCTCGTCCCCCCCTCTTTTCCTGCGGCCTGCCAGGTTGCGTGCTCGGATAAGGGTCTGGTATGGATTTTGAGGGGGACCCCACGCCATTTTTTTTGTCTAGGGTTCCCCTTAAAATCCATCCCAGACCTCAAGGGTCTGGTATGGATTTTGAGGGGACCCCACGCCATTTTTTTTGTCTAGGGTTCCCCTTAATATCCATCCCAGACCTGAAGGGCCTGGTTCTTGAATTTGGGGGGACCCCCACGCTTTTTTTTTTTGTTTTTTATTAATGAATGACAGTTCTCTGTGTTACAGCAGCCATCAATTCATGCTTTTAAATAGCTTTTTACCTGAAAAAAATACACTTTTTGCAGGGAAAGTTCTAAGCACAGGAAACCTGCCCCCCCCTCACAGGCCACCTATAGACACCCCCCAGATGTGATACTGCAATGCTGTTCTAACAGCACGCACACACAAATCCCCAGAAATAGAGCATATCTTGTCAGCAGTCAGCAACACACTGACACGCTGACACTGTGACTGAAACATAATATGCGAGGCCGCTAGCGCTAGCGCAATGCATTGCGGGCCGCTCGCATCACACGAATTTGATGCGAGCGGCCCAATTAGTTCTGGGCTCGCCAAAGGAGCGAACGTCCGGTGCTCGATTCGAACATGGGTTTGAATCGAACACCGGGCCCATCCCTAATGGAAACATATGGCAAGTTTTGCAATGGTGGTGGAAGCCTTCTACACATAATTACTTGCTTTATTTGGTCATTTGCATATAGGTGGTGGACTTCCATCAGGATTTATGTTTATTGATTTATTAATTTATATTTTAAATTTTTTGTGTCACTTTGGAGTAGTAGTGTCATCCTCTGAATTTACATTTTTATTTTTTTTATTTTTGATAAAATTATGATCCTTTATTATTGGCATGCATATAACCAAGACACATGTAATTTAGTAACACAAGGAAAGTGATAGTTTGAAAATGGATACAGGTACTTCCCCCTACGTTCCAATCCTGGCTTTCAGAAATAACTCATAGAGGTTGTCTCTCTAAATACAATACAATTTAGGATAGATGGTTGGAACACTCAGTCACTTGTATGTAACTGCCTGCACTGTACTGTTTGGAGGGATTGTACAAGAGTGGTTTTCCTTCTACCTAAACTTTGCCCAGCCATATTGGTACTTTGCAGTACACGGTCTATGAACCTCTTGCCCACTTATACCTTACAACCCTCAACTGTGTCACATTTTGCCTCTATAATTTGCCTCTATAAATACTACTTTCTCTGTATGCAACACTTATGCCCTGATGTTCAAATTTGGTCAGTTATTTTTGTACATAAATATTCTCTGAATGGTCTTGTATGCTCCAGTAATGCTGTCTTCATTTACACTGATGTAAGTCACATCCTATTTGTTATATTCTGCAATATTTTTACATTACCATTTGGGCAATAAGTCTCAATAAAGAACTAATTTCTTTGAAAAAAATAATTATGCACAGCAAGAGGTATAACTAAAATCTCTTGTGTCATAGCTAAATAAAGGTCCTTTCACATCTTTTTTTTTGTTTCATACATTTTTATTGATAAGGCAAAAAATAGCAATGTTACATCCAGTGCAATGATTCAAGCAGGGATAGAAAATATATAAACCATTTACCAAGTGGGTCAACACAAAATAAGGATATTACAATCCATTAGAACAGTATGCTTTTATGATAAAATAAATTTCCAGATCACAGACCCTCTAGAAATCTTTTCACCATTAGCAGCGCTTTTCTATCATATTACATGATCAGACAAAGAAAAATAAAATAAAAACTATATCCAGTGTGCTGTGCGAACTCCTCAGATCTGCTGGCAACAAGATATATAATACTTAAAAAGCAATATAAGGGTGTTTAAAAGAAATAGTCCAAACACAGATGGTGAAAATGAACGTTGTCTGTTGGTTGTGCACCCTTCCACCAGATCATTTCACCAGTGCTTCACACTCCCCTCTGGGGTCCAAACTCACCGCAATTCCAGGAAAAAACAGCATTGATCAATCATCCCAAGAAGCAGCCTCCTTATATCGGGTTCTCAAAAGTTATCAGCCAGTGGAACATGTGAAAGGAAATAAAAGTTCCACATAGACCAGTTCCACTTAAAAACTTTTATTTTTGAAAAACTCCACACTCTGATAAAACTTGTCCTCTTTTATGATGTATAACAATCCTTGCTATATAGCCAATAACTGGTTGTCTCACGTTATTAGGGTCAAATGCTGAGGAGATTGAGACGTTTTTTTTTGCCTGTGAGGTTTAGCCTGTGATAGCTTCTATTGCTCAGTTTCTTTTTATACAAATTGATACCTGCTAAGATATGCTTAAGTATGTCAATGAGTGGCAGAAATAACAGATTTTAAATAGGTTTATTTGTATATTTTGAGATTTTATTATATTTTATATAATTTTATATGCATATAATTTTTTGTATTAATATAGTGGAATTGCCCGATGGGTTTTTTACTTTTTACTAATGTACCTTGCTCGGAATATCTATAGATATATGTATGCTAAGGTTTTTTTGGATTAAAATATATTGTGTGCTTGTAAGGGCCATCAACTGGATGTCTGGCGAGAGACAATTAGTGAGGTCTGGTTATTCCCATCGCTGGCTATATGTGCACATAGACCGGCTTTGTTGCAGAGCACACAGAGTTAATTTGCAGGCAAATATAAGCTGAGATGTTGTGTCGTTAGGCCACGCCCTTTGAGAAAGTCGTGATGACGAAACGCGTCAGGCCATGACCTAGCGACGACCGGAAGTGACGCTGACGCTCCTTGCATTCCACGAGGCTGAGATAGTGAAACCAGAATCGGTGAGAGAGACGTGGATAGCGGTGAGTGTTTATGTTAAAACCTCACAGGCGAAAAAACCATCTCAATCTCCTCAGCATTCGACCCTAATAACGTGAGACAACCAGTTATTGGCTATATAGCAAGGATCGTTATACATCATAAAAGAGGACAAGTTGTATCAGAGTGTGGAGTTTTTCAAAAATAAAAGTTTTTAAGTGGAACTGGTCTATGTGGAACTTTTATTTCCTTTCACATGTTCCACTGGCTGATAACTTTTGAGAACCCGATATAAGGAGGCCGCTTATTGGGATGATTGATCAATGCTGTTTTTTCCTGGAATTGCAGTGAGTTTGAACCCCAGAGGGGAGTGTAAAGCACTGGTGAAGTGATCTGGTGGAAGGGTGCACAACCAACAGACAACATTTATTTTCACCATCTGTGTTTGGACTATTTCTTTTAAACACCCTTATATTGCCTTTTAAGTATTATATATCTTGTTGCCAGCAGTCTGATCTGAGGAGTTCGCACAGCACACTGAATATAGTTTTTATTTTATTTTTCTTTGTCTGATCATGTAATATGATAGAAAAGCGCTGCTAATGGTGAAAAGATTTCTAGAGGGTCTGTGATCCGGAAATTTATTTTATCATAAAAGGATATTGCAAATGTTTTGGTGTAAGCAGCTGCTATAGGGTAACCTATATATATATAACAATTTCTATCGTCTGTTTATTTTGTTTTTTTTGCATATTCCATTAGGATGAAATAAGGGGGGTGTGGCAATAGTTGCGCCTGTCATTTTTTTCCTTTTTGTTTATAATACCATTAGAACAGTATGTCAAGTATTTAAAGACAGCTGGTAGGTAGAGAATCTTGTTAGGCGAGCGTAGCAAATATCGCAGAGATCAAATAAAGTGAAAGAAATATCAAGGTACAATACAGAGATCACATGATTTATCTAGAAAGCTATACAAGGGCAGTGGCCAGTCAGCTATGCAAAAGTCATTAAAAAACAGCCCTCTCTGTTAAAAAAAAAAAGGGAAAAGGGTAAAAAAAAAAAGAGGGAGGTGGGGGGTATTGACAGTATTAGGATGGGGAAGGAAGGTCCAATGTTTCCCTCCCCCTCTCCGTAAAGTAAAGGAGAAATGCAAGTAAGGGAAAAGGGTAGGAAATCCACCTGGGATGACACTATGATTGTGTCATCCCACTGTACTGAGTTCTGCCTGAGGAGCTGAGACAGGCAAGCAAAAGACAAAACCAGGAAAGCGTAACAGTTAGAAAGACACATCGCTTCAGAAAGAACACCTTGCATCTATCTGTGTATGCAATGGTTGTCTTATAATGTATCCAACAATACCAATAGCTGTCAATTTTGAGAGTTGTTCCTGAGAAATAATAATTATTTCCTCTATTTCTTTCATTTTATTGAGTTTGTAAAACATAGAATGATGGGTAAGGCCAGGTCCAGGTGAAGCAGGGCTTGAGGGCCAATCCAAGGAGCTGAAATAAAGCTCTTGCTTGTCTGTCGGAAAATCTCCAGTATTGGGCCTAATAAAGGGTGCTCATTTGCTATGTGAGATATGATGGGGATGCAACCAGAGTAGCATCTTCAAGAATTGAGGTATTAAAGAGCATTCTAGGGCAACCCAGACCTTATCTTTCTTATGTAGATTCCAGTCAATTATGTGGGCCAAATGGGATGCCCAGTAATAGTGTTGTAGGTCAGGCAGGCCAATGCCTCCCCTAAGCTTTGGTAAAGTAAGACGAGAGAATTTCACTCTGGGAGGATTTAGGGAGGAGCAGGCAAATTTCAAGGAGGCAACAAAGGTTGACAGGAGGCACATTGAAATCCTTTGCATGACATAAAGAAAGCAAGGAAGAATGGTCATCTTTAACCTACTTTCTGTATATGCACAATAAGCCTACTACAGGTGGGAGCAGTAAAGCACAGCATGGAAAAAAGGATTTGAAGGGATGGATAATGCCACTTTATTTTATAGGAGTAGGGAAATGGAAATGTGCCTTATAACACCCTTTAGATAAAGCTTTGTACTGCAAGTTCAAAATAAAATGTATCTAAAACCATGAATAAAAATGTAATATATTGCAGGTTACTATTTTTTCAGACTTGTCTTAGTTTATTTTCAGTTTTGAGTGGAGTTGGGTAAACAGTTTGAACCAAGCAAAAGTTTAGCCTAAACATCGCCTGTTTGACTGTTCGGTAAACACCCGAATTTGCGGGGCGCTTGGCGGGATGTTTGCTGCACAGTGCATTCTAAGCCCTGATGGGGCAAAGTTTTTTCCCATCGGGGCACAGTAAATAACTGATTGTTAAGGAGCGGCCTGTTCCCCGCTGACAGCTGAATTAAAGAAAAAAAAACTTTGCCGGCAATAAAAAAAGTGAAAAACAAAAAATGGTGTGGAGGTCCCCCCAATCCATACCAGGCCCTTTCGGATTTAAGGAATTTAAGGCAAACCTCATGCCAAAATAAAAAAAAAAAAACCTTGGGGTCCCCTCAAAATCCATACCTGCTGCATTCTGGGTCAGTAATGTCACAAGGTGGTGATGTCACCAGATGGCCCTGCCCCTTACCTCTTTAAGAACTTCCAAATTGCAGAGCAGGCAATCAGCGGTTAGTTTTCCTCGCGGGTGGAGCCTTATTTTTTTTTTTTCCGGGTCCGACTTTGTGGAGGGTGTTGGGATTGGTGATAAAGCTACATCGGGGACACTGTTTTAAATTTTTTTTAATAAAGGATTTGTCAAAATTTTGGACACTTTTTTTGGTGAATGGGTAGGGGTAAACTCATTCATCATAGGGGGACCATATCGGATAAGCCCCCTGCCCACAGACCCCCACAATGGGAAGAGGCCCTTGTCCCTATTAACATGGAGACAAGGTGCTTTGAGGTGGGAGGGCAGAGCATGTGGCCTAGTATGGTTCAGGATGGGGGGCTTGCTCGGCAGCATGCTTGGAAAAGGGTCTGGTATGTATTTTGGTGGGACCCCACACAATTAAAAAAAATATGGAAAATGTCTGATCGGACCATGTTGTCGGAAAACCTGCCCGTGTGTGGGCTCCATCTGACTTTTTCCGTCGGAAGTATAATTAACTGCATTTCATCAGTGTCAAAAGCTTTTATAGACAATTACATCATCAAAGATTCAATATTTTCAATGTTGACCCTTCTTTTTCAAGACCTCTGTCATTCGCTTTGGCATGCTGTCAATCAACTTCTGGGCCACATTCTTGCATAATCAATGCTTGGAGTTTGTCAGAATTTGTGGGGTTTTTTTTTGGTCATCCGCCTCTTAAGGATTGACCACAAGTTCTCAATGGGATTAAGGTCTAGGGAGTTTCCTGGTCATGGACCCAAAATGGAAATATTTTGTTCCCCAAGCCACTTAGTTATCACTTTTGCCTTATGGCAAAATGCCCTATCATGCTAAAAAGGCATTGTTCATCACCAAACTGTTCTTGGATGGTTGGGAAAAGTTGCTCTTGGAGGATGTTTTTGTATCATTCTTTATTCATGGCTGTGTTCTTGGGCAAAATTGTCAGTTTGCCCACTCCTTGGCTGTGAAGCAACCCCACACATTAATGGTCTCAGGATACTTTACTGTTGGTATGACACAGGACTGATGGTAGCACTCACATTTTCTTCTCCAGACAAGGTTTTTTCTGGATGACCCAAACAATCGGAAAGGGGATTCTTAAGAGAAAATGTATTTTCCACAGTCCTCAGCAGTTGAATCCCTGTACCTTGTGCACAATATCAGTCTGTCTCTGTTTTTCCTGAAGAGAAGTGCTTCCCTTCTTGACAACAGGCCATCCTTCAAAAGTCTTTGCCTCACTCTGCGTGCAGATGCACTGATACTTACATGCTGGACTTTCTTGGGCTCCCTGAAGCCTTCTTCACAAATGCAGTGGAAATGCTTTTTATGGGATTAAATTAAGTTTCGTGGCAAAGAGGGACTTTGCAATTCATCTGATCACTCTTCATAAAATTCTGAGGTTAATGCAAATTTCCATCATAAAAACTGATTCAGAAGATTTTGTGAAATAAATTTTTGTGTCATTCTCGAAACGTTTGGCCACAAGTGTATATCTTAATTCAGTTTATACAGCAGCTGGTTCTTTTTGAAACAGGTTACAAATAAGTAGGTGTGGCGCTGTTCCTAAATCTGGGGTGTGGGTACTCCCAACCCACTCCCTAACCAGCACTATATATTTGAACAAACTTAAGTGCAAAAAAAAAATAATAATATATAAATATATATATATATATATATATATATATATATATATATATATATATATATATATATATATATATATATATATATAAAAGGATAAAGGATACTTATAGGAAGTTTAGCAAGTTGGTGGGAGTGTCACTCACTCTACCTATCGCTGCAATACCTCACATGTGTGGTTTGAACACCGCTTTTATATGCGGGCGCTGCTCACGCATGCGTTCGCTTCTGCACGCAAGCTCTTCGGGATGGGGAGCGTTTAAAACATTTTTTTTTACTTATTTATTTTACCTTTTATTTTTATTTTTACACTGTTTTTAAAAAAGAAAAATCTCTTTTATTTCTATTGCAAGGAATGTAAACATCCCTTGTAATAGAAAAAAGCATGACAGGACCTCTTAAATATGAGATCTGTGGTCAAAAAGACCTCAGATCTCATATTTACACTAAAATGCAATAAAAAAAAATTGTCATTTAAAAAAAATCATTTAAAAAAAAGTCCCTTTAAGAGCTGTGGGCGGAAGTGACGTTTTGACGTCACTTCCTCCCAGCAATTGTATGGAGACGGGTGGGGGCCATCTTCCCCTCACTTGTCTCCATACCTGACAGGAGACAACATGCGATCGCCTCCACCGCTGCCGACGGCTCCGGTAAGCGGCTGAGGGCACCGGATCGCAGCGGGAGGGGGGGCCCTCTCCCACCGCTGATAAAAGTGATCTTGCTGCGAATCCGCCGCAGAATCCACATTTATCTTGTAGCGGACCGCCCGCTGAAGAAGAGGATACCGGGGTTATGGCAGCTAGCTTAGATTGTTTAATTACAATAGCTTTTGGAGGTATATTACCTAAAATAATTATTTCTTGAAATACACAAGGCAGTAGAAAAGGCACATTGTATTGCAAATACAGTATACAACTCTCACGAGGCATAATTTTAAGATTCAAATATATGCACTCCTAAAGTGCAAACATTAATACAATATTCTTCTTTTTTTTACCCAAGCTTCAAAACCTAATAAGCTCCAGTATCAGACAAGCTAATAACAAGTCATATCGCCAGATCTTTTAGACAGCTGAAAATCCAGCCACTTGCTGGGTATCGTCTTCCTAAGAGAACTGCCAACACACTGGTAAGAGAATGTTGCTATTTATAGACTTGGCAGCATTCTAGCTAGCAGTTAATCATTTTACATATATTTTTAGCACTTCATGGTTTTAGGAAAATCCTATTTAACATACATTCAGTGTTATATTTATGAAAATCATCTGAGCAGGGTAAATTATCTTAAGCTGCTGTGTTTAACTTAAAATAAGTGTGATTATTTGAATTTAAAATTGTGGTACTTTTTACTTACAGAGCTGAGAAAATATGTATATTTTCCCCAACACTGGACAAATTGAATGCTATATTTTCATTTTTTTAAATTAGGTACAAAGTAAGTCTAGTGCTGTATCCAGACAATATACAGTATTTGATCATATTTCATAGCAAACTGTAAAATCAATATGATGTTCTAATTTAAAATGTACCTGGTGCTGGAAAGTCAGAAGCCATTTTGTTTCTCTTGTCTTCTATATTAAATTCTACATTTCTGTGTTAGATATCTATGCTGTTCATACTTCCTATCTACACCTTCTCTTGTAACACTATCTTTTCATATTACAGAACAATGCAGACTTAAAAAGCAAAATAATATCTGTAGTCAGAGATTTGGTTTGCTGGATTGGTGGGCCCCAAATTTTATTAGGAAGTTAGTGTGTTGTTTTTAAAGGCTAAGTTCACCTTTGCTTTTGCAGAAAAAAAAATGTGCATTTAAATTTCCTGCAGAATCTGCCTATAGCTCTCTGCCCATACCTCTGTATGGGCTGCCAGTCTCAAAGCTGTAGGGAGTGTTAATGGACCATGAGTATGCTGATCAGGTAGCTGAAGATGGGACGTAGTTTTTACTTTCACAGATTACTGTGAATGAATGACATAGCTGTGCAGGCAGAGTCCTGTATACAGGGCCGGCGCTACCGCTAGGTGAACTAGGCAGCTGCCTAGAGCGTACTGCCGCCTAGGGCGCAGCCACAGCCACTGTGTTCCCTATTCTGCACCAGATAACATCTCCCAAGCAGGGGCGGACTGACCATAATAAACAATTGTGCAGAGTGCGTGGTGGCACTGCCCCAGCCAGCACTGGCGGGGTCCCCATTCCCACTGGAGTCCCAGAGCCCAGTACCGGAACAAGTTCCATTCACCTCCTACTGCAGGGGAGAATTGAGGTGTGGAGATTCAAGTCCACCGTTATAAAAAAATAATAAATGCAGATCTTTTTGCAGGTAAAAAAAAAATTTTCATTTATTAGTATTTTTACTAGGAGCCTGTAAAGCAGTGGTTCTCAACTCCTGTCCTCAGGACCCACTAACAGGCCAGATTTTAAGTATCAACTTGAGGAGATGCAGACTGAAATACTGCAATCACTGAGCAGCAAAATATATCACCTGTGATGTATTTCAGTTATCTTGCATACATATTATTTGGGACACAGAATTTTTTGAGGCTCTGAAGTTATATTCAGGTGGGAAAGAGCCTCCACCCCCGACTAAAGGGATTCCAGCACACACAGGGTTAACAGTCTCCAGGAAGCAGCTCTCAAAGACATGAAGTAGTGTTGGAGTGGTGGTGAGGAGGAGTTGTGGTGAACACACCTGTCTTGGAGAGCTGTAAGTTTGCTGGAGGCTGCTAAAAGATTTAACAAGGACTGTTAAAACCTTGGGGCAAAGACCCATGCACAAACTGTAGGTGCCTTTTTACTTTTACTTTGTGCCGAAGATAAGCAGACTTAATTTTGTATTTTTGCTTGTGTGCTGCTGAAAGCCTTATTTTTGATTTGCTTGCTGAAAATAAAAGCCTTTTTGTTTAAAGTTAACGGTTTTGCACTTGGTCCCGTGGAGCTACAATCTCCCCCAAACTTTACAACTGGTGGAGAATGCGGGCAGAAGTGCATTTGCAGACGCAAAAGCTGTTTAAAACTGAAAACTGACATTTAAAGAAAGTGTACCTATGGCATGACTTGGATGAATCAGTTCAGACACTGCAAACAGCAGGAAAGAAAAACATGAAGGAGGTCATCAAGGCATTCGCACAAGCCACCGGGACCCAACAGCTAGCCTCAGCAGAGGCAAACCATCGACATGAGGAAGCGATGGCTCAGCAGCAGCAGGCCCTGGCACAGGCTGTAGCTGCATGGCAGGAAAGTACATGGTTGCTAGCCACCCAGTTTACTGCCCAGCAGGAGTCCACTCAGGCACAGGTGGCTGCCTTGCAGGAGGCAGTGCAGCGCCTAGCTGAGGGGGCAATGTTGTAGAATAAACCTAATTAAAATGGTGTTTCTTCCCAAAATACTATACATTCTATGGCACTCCCCAGTTTACTTACCACTGAAAATCTTTAAAACTATTGACTGTATATTATACACTGCAATAGGCACAAACTACCCTGGTGGGCCATAAAATACCTGGTAACCCTGAGGGGAGAAGCCCTACCGGATTTCAACAGTTATTATCTAGCGGCCCAGCTTTCTCATTTTATCATTTAAAGCAGACATGTCTCAATACCAGACCCTGGTCTACAATACATCCTTATGACTCACCCTGTCTCAAGGCCCTTGCAGGCTATCCTGCATGGGGTATGAGGTTTGGGTATGCCTCATGACCAGGGGAGTTAGATTTATCACCATCAATGCATCTGGGTACTGGCTATGACCAAATTGAATATTCCCACATTGCATTCCCATACACCTTTCTGGTTTATCACCCACTTATCTGAACTACTCTCTGCCCACTTGGGCTCTAGAGTAATCCTTTGCTTACAGAATGTAATGTCCAGCAATGTCCAGCTTTGGCATGCTCTACACACCCAGTTCCCGGATGCATGCTTGGCATTGTCACCGATTCCTCTCCTTGTGGTCATTCAGGGCTCAGACCCTAAGAAACTGATTTCCAAATATCCTACTCATACCATCTGGCACAAAAATAGCCTATTATATTGGGAAGTGGATGGAGGGGCCTGGATGACACGAAATGGGAGAAAATACAAGATATTTATAAGTTGGTCTCTTCTATGGCCTTGGATCGTCTAATACAGATGTACATCCTATACAGGGTCTACCTGACCCCTTGAATATCCAAGTACCTTCCCATTCATAGCCCACTATGCCCTATAATTTGGGGTCGTATCGCTTCATAAGAGGCTGCAATTGGTGGTGGTGTTGAAGTCACAAGGTTGCTTATTTTTTATTCACACATGGAAACATATGGCAAGTTTTGCAATGGTGGTGGAAGCCTTCTACACGTAATTACTTGCTTTATTTGGTCATTTGCATATAGGTGGTGGACTTCCATCAGGATTTATGTTTATTGATTTATTAATTTATATTTTAAATTTTTTGTGTCACTTTGGAGTAGTAGTGTCATCCAATTTACATTTTTATTTTTTTTATTTTTGACAAAATTTTGATCCTTTATTATTGGCATGCATATAACTAAGACACATCTAATTTAGTAACACAAGGAAAGTGATAGTTTGAAAATGGATACAGGTACTTCCCCCTACGTTCCAATCCTGGCTTTCAGAAATAACTCATAGAGGTTGTCTCTCTAAATACAATACAATACAATACAATACAATACAATTTGGGATAGATGGTTGGAACACTCAGCCACTTGTATGTAACTGCCTGCACTGTACTGTTTGGAGGGATTGTACAAGAGTGGTTTTCCTTCTACCTGAACTTTGCCCAGCCATCTTGGTACTTTGCAGTACACGGTCTATGAACCTCTTGCCCACTTATACCTTACCACCCTCAACTGTGTCACATATTGCCTCTATAATTTGCCTCTATAAATACTACTTTCTCTGTATGCAACACTTATGCCCTGATGTTCAAATTTGGTCAGTTATTTTTGTACATAAATATTCTCTGAATGGTCTTGTATGCTCCAGTAATGCTGTCTTCATTTACACTGATGTAAGTCACATCCTATTTGTTATATTCTGCAATATTTTTACATTCCCATTTGGGCAATAAATCTCAATAAAGAACTAATTTCTTTGAAAAAAATAATTATGCACAGCAAGAGGTATAACTAAAATCTCTTGTGTCATACCTAAATAAAGGTCCTTTCACATCTTTTTTTTTGTTTCATACATTTTTATTGATAAGGCAAAAAATAGCAATGTTACATCCAGTGCAGGGATTCAAGCAGGGATAGAAGATATATAAACAATTTACCAAGTGGGTCAACACAAAATAAGGATATTACAATCCATTAGAACAGTATGCTTTTATGATAAAATACATTTCCCGATCACAGACCCTCTAGAAATCTTTTCACCATTAGCAGCGCTTTTCTATCATATTACATGATCAGACAAAGAAAAATAAAATAAAAACTATATCCAGTGTGCTGTGCGAACTCCTCAGATCTGCTGGCAACAAGATATATAATACTTAAAAAGCAATATAAGGGTGTTTAAAAGAAATAGTCCAAACACAGATGGTGAAAATAAACGTTGTCTGTTGGTTGTGCACCCTTCCACCAGATCACTTCACCAGTGCTTCACACTCCCCTCTGGGGTTCAAACTCACCGCAATTCCAGGAAAAAACAGCATTGATCAATCATCCCAAGAAGCAGCCTCCTTATATCGCTCTCTCATCTGGGTTCTCAAAAGTTATCAGCCAGTGGAACATATGAAAGGAAATAAAAGTTCCACATAGACCAGTTCCACTTAAAAACTTTTATTTTTGAAAAACTCCACACTCTGATAAAACTTGTCCTCTTTTATGATGTATAACAATCCTTGCTATATAGCCAATAACTGGTTGTCTCACGTTATTAGGGTCAAATGCTGAGGAGATTGAGGCGTTTTTTTCGCCTGTGAGGTTTCGCCTGTGATAGCTTCTATTGCTCAGTTTATTTTTATACAAATTGATACCTGCTAAGATATGCTTAAGTATGTCAATGAGTGGCAGGAATAACAGATTTTAAATAGGTTTATTTGTATATTTTGAGATTTTATTATATTTTATATAATTTTATATGCATATCATTTTTTGTATTAATATAGTGGAATTGCCCGATGGGTTTTTTACTTGAAATGTACCTTGCTCGGAATATCTATAGATATATGTATGCTAAGGTTTTTTTGTATTAAAATATATTGTGTGCTTGTAAGGGCCATCAACTGGATGTCTGGCGAGAGACAATTAGTGAGGTCTGGTTATTCCCATCGCTGGCTATATGTGCACATAGACCGGCTTTGTGGCAGAGCACACAGCGTTAATTTGCAGGCAAATATAAGCTGAGATGTTGTGTCGTTAGGCCACGCCCTTTGAGAAAGTCGTGATGACGAAACGCGTCAGGCCGTGACCTAACGACGACCGGAAGTGACGCTAACGCTGACGCTCCTTGAATTCCATGAGGCTGAGATAGTGAAACCGGAATCGGTGAGAGAGACGTGGATAGCGGTGAGTGTTTATGTTAAAACCTCACAGGCGAAAAAACCATCTCAATCTCCTCAGCATTCGACCCTAATAACGTGAGACAACCAGTTATTGGCTATATAGCAAGGATTGTTATACATCATAAAAGAGGACAAGTTGTATCAGAGTGTGGAGTTTTTCAAAAATAAAAGTTTCTTTACCGGAACTGGACTATGTGGAACTTTTATTTCCTTTCACATGTTCCACTGGATGATAACTTTTGAGAACCCAGATGAGAGAGCGATATAAGGAGGCCGCTTATTGGGATGATTGATCAATGCTGTTTTTTCCTGGAATTGCAGTGAGTTTGAACCCCAGAGGGGAGTGTAAAGCACTGGTGAAGTGATCTGGTGGAAGGGTGCACAACCAACAGACAACATTTATTTTCACCATCTGTGTTTGGACTATTTCTTTTAAACACCCTTATATTGCCTTTTAAGTATTATATATCTTGTTGCCAGCAGTCTGATCTGAGGAGTTCGCACAGCACACTGGATATAGTTTTTATTTAATTTCTCTTTGTCTGATCATGTAATATGATAGAAAAGCGCTGCTAATGGTGAAAAGATTTCTAGAGGGTCTGTGATCCGGAAATTTATTTTATCATAAAAGGATATTGCAAATGTTTTGGTGTAAGCAGCTGCTATAGGGTAACCTATATATATATAACAATTTCTATCGTCTGTTTATTTCGTTTTTTTTTGCATATTCCATTGGGATGAGATAAGAGGGGAGTGGCAATAGTTGCGCCTGTCATTTTTTTCCTTTTTGTTTATAATACCATTAGAACAGTATGTCAAGTATTTAAAGACAGCTGGTAGGTAGAGAATCTTGTTAGGCGAGTGTAGCAAATATCGCAGAGATCAAATAAAGTGAAAGAAATATCAAGGTACAATACAGAGATCACATGATTTATCTAGAAAGCTATACAAGGGCAGTGGCCAGTCAGCTATGCAAAAGTCATTAAAAAAACAGCCCTCTCTGTTAAAAAAAAAAGGAAAAGGGTAAAAAAAAAGAGGGAGGTGGGGGGGTATTGACAGTATTAGGATGGGGAAGGAAGGTCCAATGTTTCCCTCCCCCTCTCCGTAAAGCAAAGGAGAAATGCAAGTAAGGGAAAAGGGTAGGAAATCCACCTGGGATGACACTATGATTGTGTCACCCCACTGTACTGAGTTCTGCCTGAGGAGCTGAGACAGGCAAGCAAAAGACAAAACCAGGAAAGCGTAACAGTTAGAAAGACACATCGCTTCAGAAAGAACACCTAGCATCTATCTGTGTATGCAATGGTTGTCTTATAATGTATCCAACAATACCAATAGCTGTCAATTTTGAGAGTTGTTCCTGAGAAATAATAATTATTTCCTCTATTTCTTTCATTTTATTGAGTTTGTAAAACATAGAATGATGGGTAAGGCCAGGTCCAGGTGAAGCAGGGCTCGAGGGCCAATCCAAGGAGCTGAAATAAAGCTCTTGCTTGTCTGTCGGAAAATCTCCAGTATTGGGCCTAATAAAGGGTGCTCATTTGCTATGTGAGATATGATGGGGATGCAACCAGGGTAGCATCTTCAAGAATTTAGGTATTAAAGAGCATTCTAGGGCAACCCAGACCTTATCTTTCTTATGTAGATTCCAGTCAATTATGTGGGCCAAATGGGATGCCCAGTAATAGTGTTGTAGGTCAGGCAGGCCAATGCCTCCCCTAAGCTTTGGTAAAGTAAGAAGAGAGAATTTCACTCTGGGAGGAATTAGGGAGGAGCAGGCTCATTTCAAGGAGGCAACAAAGGTTGACAGGAGGCAAATTGAAATCCTTTGCATGACATAAAGAAAGCAAGGAAGAATGGTCATCTTTAACCTACTTTCTGTATATGCACAATAAGCCTACTACAGGTGGGAGCAGTAAAGCACAGCATGGAAAAAAGGATTTGAAGGGATGGATAATGCCACTTTATTTTATAGGAGTAGGGAAATGGAAATGTGCCTTATAACACCCTTTAGATAAAGCTTTGTACTGCAAGTTCAAAATAAAATGTATCTAAAACCATGAATAAAAGTTGGGTAAACAGTTTGAGCCAAGCAAAAGTTTGGCCTAAACATCGCCTGTTCGACTGTTCACCCGAATTTGCGGGGCGCTTGGCGGGATGTTTGCTGCACAGTGCATTCTAAGCCCTGATGGGGCAAAGTTTTTTCCCATCGGGGCACAGTAAATAACTGATTGTTAAGGAGCGGCCTGTTCCCCGCTGACAGCTGAATTAAAGAAAAAAAACTTTGCCGGCAATAAAAAAAGTGAAAAAAAACAAAAAATGGTGTGGAGGTCCCCCCAATCCATACCAGGCCCTTTCGGATTTAAGGAATTTAAGGCAAACCTCATGCCAAAATAAAAAAAAAAAAAACCTTGGGGTCCCCTCAAAATCCATACCTGCTGCATTACCTGCTGCTGCAATACAAAAAGAACCACTCCACCGGGTGATTTCGAAGATGTATTCGCTTTTGAATACCCCGAGGGAGGGGTTTGTGATACCATCCATTAGTAAATGGGAAAGAGATTTGAATAAAACCTTTACTACAACTCAGCGCCAAAATATCATATATTGGGCACTGAACTCGTCAATTAATACGACGAGGACACAGGAATTAAATTATAAAATATTGACCCGATGGTATTATACCCCAACGAAGATGAATAAATTCTCGAGGGAAATCTCAGATAGGTGCTGGTGGTGCAGTAGAGAGGAAGGAACCATGCTACATATTTTTTGGGCCTGCCCGAAAGTGAGGGCATACTGGGAGGAAGTTCAGGAACTCTCCCAAAAACTTACCGATATTTTGGTGCCGGAGGATCCTGCCTTCTTTTTGCTCCATCTCTCAAAGATTCCAACAAAGGTATATAAAAGGTCCGTGCTTCGTCATTTGGTTAACGCGGCCAAGGCCTGTATTACTCTGCATTGGAGGGATACCAGACCGCCATCCATAGCAAGATGGTTAAATAAGGTTAGAGAGATTGGAGCTATGGAAGATTTGGTTTATTCGGCACAAAATAGGAAAGAACAGTATGAGCAAACATGGGCAATATGGGACCGATTTGTACAGTCAGAGGAAGGGAAAAAAAAGATGGAAGAGAGAAGGGAGGAGTAAAGAAGTGGGGGAGGGAAGAATGAGAGAAGATGAGAAGGGAGAAAGCAGAAAGAAGGCAAATAGGAAAAAAAGCGGGAAAAAGTTAGAATAATCACATCTCGCTGAGGGACAGGGGGACGGAAATGGGAGGCCCCCATTTTTTTTTTTTTTTTTTGCTTTTTTATTTTATTTTATAGGGAGGGGTTTTCGGGGTTAGGGTTTTTCAGGGGAATAAAGAAAAAGGGAAGAATAGAGAATAAGATAACTAATGTGCAAAATGGTACTTATTACCGGGTGAGGTAAACATCAAGGACTTAAAGACGAAATAGGTCGGTAAAAAGATGGAAGTTCGCCAAACCAATATAGGTGATAAGTAAACACTAGTAAATAAAAAAAAATACACATACAGTATGAGGCGCATTCATCTTTTCACAAGCAGTACTGGAAATATTGTATGCCTGCACATACAGTATACTAGCAATCTGTCTTATCAAGCTGTAATAACTCAACTTATTTTGACACTTTTCTGATGTGTTCACAATATGTTTCTTTCAAGAATATCCTGCTGCTCTTCAAACATGTTGTACTTCACTCATCTCATGCATCATGTTCTCAAATCTCACTCATAGGCCTTATTCATAGGTCATCGCATGCCTTCACCTCTGCTGAACATTTTCAGGCAGAATGACTGCAGGATGCTCTGCTTACTAAAGTAGTGGAAAGATAATTTCCTATTTTTATCGGGATTTAGACCAAGTGTTTTGTTAGAATTTTTACTTCCTTATTTTAAAATTTTAAGATGTAAAGCATATATGCAATGTAAACTGTGTAATTGAACACACATACACACAAATATAACTTTAATTATCATCCTAAGCCCTTTTAGTGTCCTTGCCTACTTCCATGACTTTTACATAAATCAAATTTTTTAAGGATTATTATTCAATAGTATTCCATTTAACCAGTTCTACCAAATTGAAGAAACCTTATTAGCATCCAAAAAAATACCTCCCAGACATAACATACCGTATATATGATCTCACAGATAGATTTCATTTTAAAACACCAAACACAGTTTGAAGGACAGTGTGTCTTTGTTAATTACATACATTCCCAGTTCATCAAGTATAGCTTTCTACAATATTTTAAAATCGACCATATGTCTTGAGACCCATTAAAATTATTAGTGGTGCATGAGGAGGATGTCTTCTTTCACCATTAAAATTTCCTTTATTCACTGATCCTTTGGAATGCAATTCATCTTTGTCAATGGGCCAAGGGTCCACCTCTTCATTATTTGCTGGGAACAATTGTATTATTTATACAAAACCTTATCATTGTACTGTACTGTACTGTTCCTATTAAAAAAAACTATTAGGCTTTTGGATTTTACTATTTAGTAAATGCCAAAGAATCTCACCCTAAACATTTTGAACAGATCACAGATGTGCCGTTACATTTTATCAAATTCATCAAAGTGAGAAGGGACATTTTTTGTTTCTGTTCTTCCATGATGAACTTAAAATACCAGGAGAGTTCACTTAAAGGATAAGTTCACTTTTGGAACATGTCACATATTCCACCCATATTCCAACATATTCCAGCATCTGCCTCCTCTCCTCCCGTTCCTCCCCTCCCTGTGACAGCAGGTAGGAGGATCCTATCCCTGCACCCGCTGTCAGAGTGTAAAAACAGTGTGGCCATGTGGCCATGCTGGGCTCCACCCATAAGCCGAGGGCTTGTAGTTCATAATGAATTGCGAGGGCACTGGTGAGCACTCTCATAGTCTATTGATTCTTTCTGACATTCAGTGACCATCTGCATGTATCAGAGATAAGGGCAGGCAGTGTACAGAGAGTCTGCAGGACCCAGGCAGCCTTACAGGCTGCACAGAATTAAAAAAAAAAAAAAATGCACATTTTTTTTTTTTACCTGCAAAAAAGATGTGCATTTATTTTTTGTAAAGGTGAACTTAGCCTTTATAATGTGTGCCTTGGAAAGCGATTGAGGATGTGAGCTATATATTACATTTTGGGAAAAATAGGGTGAGCCATTGTTCTATTTCACAGAATGTATCCTGACATAAAAATTTATTTACATTGATACATGGCATATTACTCCTGCGCAGTTAGTAAATTATAATAAAAATGTTTAAAGCAAAATGTTTTTTGGATCATAACACTTCATTCTTTCACACAACTGCTAAATAGTGGATGGTAAAATATATTTTGTCTGATATCTGATAGTGTAGAACTGGATTAGAAATTGTGCTGTGTCTAGGCATCTGTGTCGTAAAATTGAGAGTTTTTCCTCACTTCCTGTCCTTTTAACAGGGGATCTGGGAGAGGTATTATAAATGATATTAAATATATGCAAATTGAACGGGGCAGTGACAAAAAAATATTTTTAGTAGATATGCAAAGGTTAGAAGTTGTTTGTCTCCCTGTTCCAGTTACCCCATTATTTTTATTTATTGTCACACCAATACAATCTGAGGGCAAATTTATACCGTAGAGCCATGAAGCAGTTAAACAAATTGAAGCTCTAAGCCTTCCATGATCTGTTCATAATAAAAATTGTTTTGTCTGGAACTGGATTTATAATTTTGCCACTGAAAAATAAATGAACATAATCCATGATTTACTTGATAATACATGATTCACCTGAGCCCTGAAACTTTTCTGCCAAGCTAAACTATATCTATATCGTACTAAAAGCTGGTGTGGGTGAGGCATTACAGGCATTACAGGTATTACAGATATTTAAACTATCAAACTGAGTCTTTAACTGAGTCTTGTGACTTGTGATGGATTCCACTATATGGGTAACCCCCTAGAGAAATAGGGGTCAATCAAATTGAGAACTCCGGGTGTTGATAAGCCTAAAAGAGCTGAAGAGTTCAAAGTGCTTTATTTGTATGACAAGTGAAGACAAAAAAAACAGATACATGTCTTATCTTAAGATATGCTGTAAATATGACCATGCAATTGCCAATTAAAGTACTGCAGTGCTGAATAGCAAAAAAATGCTCTGGTCATGAAGGGGGTAAAATCTTCTGGAGCTGAAGTGGTTAATAACAATTTCTCCTATCCACATATACTCAATTCTTCCCAAAACATTTAAAATTGAAGCTTCAGTTATGTGTTTTCTGTTTGAAGTTAAATAATTTTGAGCACCTGAATAGGAAGCAAATTAAAAGGGTTCTGAAGTGTGGAACTTTTTAATGTATCAGCTGTTAATAGCTTTGTTATGATCTACAGCCTCTGCCTGCAGCAAATTATCCATGTTAAAAGTATCAGCCATTTGGATATGGCATGCATGGGGAAACATAATTTATGGCCTGTGCTGTCCCACAGAGGAAGATACTGAGACATTGTTGTTGCCCAGAAAGCCAGATCTGCTCTCTACCAGGATTATGACCGCAGAAATGTGGTTATGTAAGACTGGGCAGAAACAGTAGACCAGGGAAATAAGATGTGGGCTGGGAAGAATGCAGAATGGGGCACAAGATTACACCTGGATGTGCTGCCCATGTCCTGTACATTGGCTATAGTGACGCTGTGGTCACCTCTCCCGTCTTTTCCTCAATGGCCGTAGGTGATCACTCCTCAGAACCATCAGTCCCTCCAAGTGCCCCTGAGCATGTAACATCCCATGCAAACTTCTGAAACACTACTTTGCAACTATTATTCCTGGGGGACAGGAGATACACTTCACAATAGACTATGGGGACTCTCCAGGGATAGGCAGGCTGCGAGGTGACTGACTCCATGTCACCTTTTGCTAGGCCAGAGGTGGATAAAATAATGGGCTGTGAAGGCTATGATCCCTCTGGTGTTCCTGCCAGAGCACACACTGTGTGGTGTAGTGCCCCCCAGAGATACAGCAGCAGAAGGGAGAGAAAAACTTCCTATTGTCTCAGGGCTAGCTGGATCCTTTGCCTACTGAATGTAAAGCAGTGGCAGAAGAGGAATAATAGAAGGTAAAGCGCTGCTGGTGAGGAGAAATAGGGTTGTGCTGCTGGTGGGGTGGAGGAAACGGGTTTGGCAGTGCCTGTAGGCATATGAGAAGGAGAAACACCTAATAGGAAAAATCGGCCTGCCTTTTCAAGAAGGTTGCCTTGGATTCAAACGTGCTACTTAAACAAGCAAAGCTTCCCTTTGTGTGTGGCACATCACCGCACATTTCTGCAGTTGACTCCAAAGCACCTCCCTATTTTACCTTTAATCTTGTGACGTTATTCATCTTCTATGGAGCCATAGCTGCAGGTATAAAACTAAAAGGCATAGGCTGGCCGTCCTCACACAAGTTGTCTTTGGTTGTACTGTTTGTTCAGGGTACAGGAGATGTCCTTTGCATGCTGCCTTTTTTCACATTTTTTTCCAATTTGTTCCAATTTTTGTTTTATCTTTATCAATGAATGAGAGGCCCATGGTTTCTCAAACAAAGGTAGAATGGGCAGAAACATAACCTTTGATAGTACTGACAGCCAAAAACTGATCCAGACCCACCAACTGTATTTGGAAATTTGTGAATGAGAAGCCTTTTTTAATATAATGTAGTTAAGGTGCATGTCTTCCTGAGGATCGGATTGTGATGGAGAAGGATGAAGGCTGGATCTCGGGGAACTGGGAAGTTTGTTAACTTAAAAATATAAATAACTGAAAGCCAACAATCTTGGAGTCTAAAGCCCCATACACACGGTGTTCGGCTCATCCCTAGTTACATAGTAGGTGAGGTTGAAAAAAGACACAAGTCATCAAGTCCAACCTATGTGTGTGATTATATGTCAGTATTCCATTGTATATCCCTGTATGTTGTGGTCGTTGGGGTGCTTATCTAATAGTTTTTTTGAAACTTTTGATGCTCTCCGCTAAAACCACCACCTGTGGGAGGGAATTCCACATCTTTGCCACTCTAAAGCCCCATACACATGGTCGGATTTTCCGATGGATTCTGTCCTATCAGACAATGTTGTCGGAAATTCCGACCGTGTGTAGGCACCATCGGACAGTTTCCATCGGATTGTCCGACGGACAAAGTCCTATCTCCTGCTGGATAGATTTTTTGACAACAAAGTCCGATCACACCAAATCCGATCGTGTGTAGCGAATTCCGACGAACAAAGTGCTACGCATGCTCAGATCACATTACAAGACCAAAGCTATTGGCTACTAGCCTCTACGTAGTCCCGTCGTAGGCAACAAACGTCACCACGTTCAGAATGATCGGATTTTCTGAAAACTTTGTCCGACCGTGTGTACGCAAAACCAACATCGGACAAAGTACGACGGACCTGGTCCTCGGATAATCCGAGCGTGTGTATGGGGCTTAAGGCAGCCACAAAAAATATGAAATATTGTTCCCTCAGCTTTCTCTGATCAGCAACACTTGTTAAAGTCTGAGGGGACACACAGTGCAGGACCAAGAGTACACTATACCTTTGCGAGAGAAGTTTATAACTGCAATTCCATTTTGTGTTACTTACTGAGGATTTGCGCACATATTAGATCAGTTTGTCATTTTTTTCAGGGGATAATTTAATCTCTAAATTCTGCTCCTTTTTCTGGTTAGAAGCATGGGGGAAAACATATGTTTTACACTTTTTATTTTATACCTGCAACCTTTTATAATAAAGCCTGCTGTCTACAGTCTGCTTATGCATCCACCTTAAGTGTTTAGTGCTGATATATATATATATATATATATATATATATATATATATATATATATATATATATATATATATATCATTCCATTTTTTTTCATTTAGAACATTTAGAAGAATATGCAAAAAGGATTAAAGAAGGGATTAAAGAAACCATATTTTACTTATTCCATTTATGGAAGATGCCACTGTAGGAAGTGTGTACTGTATTAGTCAATCATACTCTAAATAGCACTCAGCTGACAAAAGAATAAAATATTAAATAGCAGGGTCACTGTATATTAACAGCACCAGTAAACAATCTCAGGGTCTTGGCAACAGAATCTATAAATATGTCTTCAAACAAAGAAAACAAATGTTGCCTATAAGCAATGAACTGAGGAGTAAAACACCATCTGAGCTCTTTTTTTAAACAAGGCTACAATTAATTTGTCAGTGTGATCTTAAATCATGATCCCTTGCTTTTCAAAGTTGTATTTTATCAGCAATGGAGCTAAAATGCAATAATTAACATTTTAGAAGTTCATAGCATATGCAAATTGCTATATCTTTACTTCTTTGCAGTGTAGGCCTTTACAGTGGGGAAAATAATGATTTGATCCCCTGCAGATTTTGGATGTTTGCCCACTTACAAAGAGATGAAGGGTTTATGATTTTTATCATAGGTGTATTTTAAATCTCAAATTATAGAGATAGATTACCAAACAAAAATCTAGGAAAAACACATGATACAAATGTTATAAAATGAGTTGCAGTTCAGTGAGTAAAATAAGTATTTGATGCCCAAGCAAAACATGACTTAGTACTTGATGGGGAAACCCTTGTTGGCAAGCACAGAGGTAAGATGTTTTTTGTAGTTAGTGACCAGGTTTTCACACATCTCAGGAGGGATTTTGTCCACTCTTCTTTACAGATCTTCTTGTTACAGGTCACCAACTACAAGAAACATCTTACCTCTGTGCTTGGGAATCAAATATTTATTTTACTCACTGAACTGCATTTGTTTTATCATTTTTTTTTCAGTTTTTTTGGTTGGTCTCTATCATTTAAAATACACATATGACAAGAATTTTTAGACCCTTCATCTCTTTCTAAGTGGGCAAACTTACAACATCTGCAGGGTATCAAATGATTATTTTCCCCACTGTACAGTTTTTTGGGGTTTTATTTGTTTTTGGGGTTTTTTCACTAGCTCTTCAATTTACAAAAAAAAAGCATTTAGAGAGAGACAAAGTTTTTTTCATTTTTTATTTTAGCTCATGATCATTTTCACCTAAAAATGTTTTATTACCACATATACAGGTGCATCTCAAAAAATGGAAATATCATGAAAAAGTTAATTTATTTCAGTAATTCAATTCAAAAAGTGAAACTCGTATATTATATAGATTCACTACACACAGAGTGATATATTTCAAGCACTTCTTTTTTTCTTTTTTTTTTGATGATCATGGCTTACAGCTAGTGAAAACCCCAAATTTAGTATCTCAGAAAATTTGAATATTACATAAAACCAATAAAAAATGATTTTTTAATACAGAAATGTTGACTTACTGAAAAGTATGTCCATATACAGTATAGTATGCACTCAATACTTGGTCGGGGCTCCTTTTGCATGAATCACTGCATCAATGCGGCCTGGCATGGAGGTGATCAGCCTGTGGCACTGCTTAGGGTGTTATAGAAGTCCAGGTTGCTTTGATAGAGGCCTTCAGGTCATCTGTATTGTTGGGTCTCGTGTCTCTTATCTTCTTCTTGACAATACCCCACAGATTCTCTATGGGGTTTAGGTCAGGTGAGTTTTCTGGCCAATCAAGCACAGTGATACCATGATCATTAAACCAGGTATTGGTACTTTTGGCAGTGTAGGCAGGTACCAAGTCCTGCTGGAAAATGAAATCAGCATCTCCATAAATCTGGCCAGCAGAGGGAAGCATTAAGTGCTCTAGAATTTCCTGGTAGAGGACTGCACTGACTTTAGACTTGATAAATCACAGTGGACCAACACCAGCAGATGACATGGCTCCCCAAATCATCACTGACTGTGGAATCTTCACACTGGACTACATGCAACTTGGATTTGGTGCCTCTCCACTCTTCCTCCAGACTCTGGGACCTTGATTTCCAAATGAAATGCAAATATTACTTTAAACCCAAAAAGTGGACCTTGGACCACTGAGCAACAGTCCAGTCCTTTTTCTCTTTAGCCCAGGTAAGATGCTTCTAATGTTGCCTCTGGTTCAGGAGTGGCTTGACACAAGGAGTACGACAGTTGTAGCCCATGTCCTGTATACATTTGTGTGTGGTGGCTCTTGAAGCACTGACACCAGCCACAGTCCACTCCTTGTGAATCTCCCGCAAATTCTAAAATGACCTTTGCTTCACAATCCTCTCATAGCTGCAGGTATCCCTGTTGCTTGTGCACATTTTTCTACCACACGCTTTCCTTCCACTCAACGCTCCATTAATATGCTTGAATACAGCACTCTGTGAACAGCCAGCTTCTTTAGCAATGACCTTTTGTGACTTACCCTCCTTGTGGAGGGTGTCAATAACTGTCTTCTGGACAACTGTCAAAACAGCAGTCTTCCCCATGATTGTGTAACCTACTGAACCAGACTGAAAGACTCTTTAAATTAATTAGCTGATTAGAGTGTGACATCATGAGTATAGGAGAAAAGGAAGGGGGAGGCACCAACTAAGTGTAGTATTAAAATAGGTTATTATTTCAATAGTTTTTTATTGAATTTATGCCGTAAATGTGGTATAAAACAATAACAAGATATTATAACATAATAAGAGTGATTTAAGACAATATCAATTGTCGTTATATTGTAAAAGGGGGAATCTCCCCTTCCGGCACCCCCTTTGGTATCACACTGTGCCCTAGGAGGGTAGATTCTATGTCCCTCCTAATGCACATGTATTGGTATCAGATAGTGGATGAAGGAGTTACCAGCCGTCGGTTTCACAAATTTTTTTGCATGTATATATATGTTGGTTCATAGAAGCCATCCCCGCAAGTCTACTCTTAGCTGAACATTTTAAACGATTGTTCCAACAAGAGACATTTTGGATATATTCGCTCAACACTCTCGTACCAAGGGGGTTAAATTAAGAAATTGAAGTACACACATTGTTATAACAAATTATTATATATATCATCCACACTATATATCTCTCATATTAATACAACTGTTCTTTCATTTTTTCATTTTCATTTTCGGAACCTTGTGGTCTCTGTATTTCTATGAAATTGGAATGAACGTTATTTGGGGTTGGTGTTTTTTGCTTGTATAGTAAGTAATAATTTAGTTCAGATAGTAAGTTGTGACCCTGCTGTCCCTTCCACCCCACTACACATTCCTATGATGCGTTTTACCTATATCCCCCTTTTTTCATGCCCCCCTTCCCCCTCTCCTCCCTCCCCTATTTTTCTGATCCATTATTTAAATTCTATTTTTATTTTCATTCCTGTTTTTATTTGTTATTTTCCTTCAGCATTCTTTTATTTTACTCAGCTTGTTTTGCATACATATACATTTTTATTTATCCATCATTTATATTGTATAGTTGTTATACATTTTTATCATTGTGCCAATTATGCCCACATTGTTGTTGGTCCGCTGGCCATTGTTGTCCCACGGCCGTGGACTTTGTGTGCTCTCTTTCATTTAAGGTGCTAATCCTAATGCAGCATCATGCCAGTAGAAGGAGCACGTAGCCCTTGATGGTACAGAACTGACTTCCGATCCTCTGGTGACATCACTTCTGCCCAAGCGTTCCACGCTGTTCAGTGTGAATTTTCTTCAGCAGCAGAGAGCTGGGGTCTCCCACCATCCACTGTCAGCAACCAGGATCCAGCCGACGGAGTCCTCAGTACGGCACTACATCCCAGGCAGACTACCTTACAATGAGCACCTTTTAACCCTTCATCCTGTAAATGTTTCTTTTCCCTTTCTGCAATTAAAAACCTATTTTAATACTACACTTAGTTGGCGCCTCCCCCCTTCCTTTCCTTATGTTTTTTCAGAGTTGGACACACTCTTAAGGATGGCTGCCACTGCCACACTTATAACTTTTTAGGAATTTTAATTGACTCTTTTTTATGGACTCTTTGGACTGAGTTTGAATTTGGGCACACGCGCTCTATGCACCAGAACTTTACTTTAAGAGGTCCTGTCATGATTTTTTTTCTATTACAAGGGATGTTTACATTCCTTGTAATAGGAATAAAAGTGACACAATTTTTTTTTAAAACAGCGTAAAAAATAAAATATAAAAGGTAATATAAATAAGAATTTTTTTTTTTTAAACGCGTCCCGTCTCGCTGAGCTCGCGTACAGAAGCGAACGCATTCATGAGTAGCGCCCGCATATGAAAACAGTGTTCAAACCACACATGTGAGGTATCACCGCGATTGGTAGAGCGAGAGCAATAATTCTAGCCCTAGACCCCAAAACATGCAACCTGTAGAATTTTTTAAAACGTCGCCTATGGATATTTTTAAGGGTAAAATTTTGTCACCATTCCACGAGAGGGCACAATTTTGAAGCATGACATGTTGAGTATAAATTTACTCGGCGTAACATTATCGTTCACAATATAAAAAAAATTGGGCTAACTTTATTGTTGTCTAATTTTTTAATTAGAAAAAGTGTATTTTTTCCCAAAAAAGTGTGCTTGTAAGACCGCTTCGCAAATACGGTGTGACAGAAAGTATTGCAGCTACCACCATTTTATTCTCTAGGGTGTTAGAAAAAAAATGTATAATGTTTGGGGGTTCTAAGTAATTTTCTAGCAAAAAAAACAGTTTTAACTTGTAAACAACACATCTCAAAAAGAGGCTTGGTCCCTAACCACTTGCCGCCCGCCCTATTGTCAAAAGACGTCGGAAGTGGTTTTAAAATCCTGACCAGACGTCATATGACGTCCTCAGGATTTTGAGCAGCTGTGCGCCCCTGGGGGCGCGCATCGCGGTGATCGTTGTTGCGGGGTGTCAGTCTGACACCCCGCAACTACGATCTTGGTAAAGAGTCTCTGACGGAGACTCTTTACCACGTGATCAGCCGTGTCCAATCACGGCTGATCACAGTGTAAATAGGTAGAGCCGGTGATCGGCTTTTCCTCACTCGCGTCTGTCAGAGGCGAGTAGAGGAGAGCCGATCGGCTGAACTCTGACATGACGGGTCTGTGCTGATAGATTATCAGCGCAGCCCCCGGAGGATGCCCACACTGGACCACCAGGGACGCCACCAGACCACCAGGGATGCCCAGCACCAGGTATGCCACCCTAGACCACCGGGGATGACACACAGTGCCCACAATGGATGTCAATCAGTGCCCACAATGAATGCCAATCAATGCCCACAATGGTCATCACTGATTGGCATGCATTGTTTGGCACTGATTGGCATCCATCAGTACAAAACAATGCCGCCTATCAGTGCCTATCCGTGCCACCTATCAGTGCCGATCTGTGCCACCTATCAGTGCCCATCCATGCCGCCTATCAGTGCCCATCCATGCTCATCCATGCCGCCTATTCATGCCCATCTGTGCCACCTATCCATGCCCATCCATGCTGCCTATCCATGCCCATCCATGCCAGCTATCAGTGCCAATTTGTGCCACCTATCAGTGCCCATCCGTGTCGCCCATCAGTGCCACCTATCAGTGCCCATCAGTGTTGCCTATCAGTGCCACATATCAGTGCCCATCAATGCCCCCTCATCAGTGCCACTTTATTGGTGCCACCTCATCAGTGTCCATCAGTGCCATCTTATCAGTGCCCGTCAGTGCAGCCCCATCAGTGCCCATCAGTGAAGGAGACAACTTACTTATTTACAAAGTTTTGAAACTGAAACAAAAAAAACATATTTTTTTCAAAATTGTCTGTCTTTTTTTATTTGTTTAGCAAAAAAAAAAAAAAAACGCAGAGGTTATAAAAAACCACCAAAAGACAGCTCTATTTGTGGGAAAAAAAATTATAAAAATGTAATTTAGGTACAGTGCAGCATGACCACGCAATTGTCATTCAAAGTGCGACAGCGCTGAAAGCTCAAAATTGGTCTGGGCGGGAAGGTGTTTAAGTGCCCTGTATTGAAGTGGTTAAAGTTGTTGTAAACCCTTACAGACCACTTTAACCTACAGGTAAGCCTAGATTAAGGCTTACCTGTAGGTGCAAGAAATATCTCCTTAACCTACACAATTAAGGCAATATTTTCCTAAAAATGGGCACCGATGTCTACGGCGCATGCGCGCCATAGACAACGGCGCAGGCGCACTGAAGGCGATTATGCTGTCACTGACGGCATGCGCTGGAGTGAAGTCATCGCTGCTCCGGCCAGTCACAGCGCCGGAGCAGCGATACCCAGAAGTCACTCCGGATATCATGGCGGCGACGGAGGAGGTGAATAACGGTCGCTTCGGGGGCTTCGATCTCTGGTAAGTAATTCATAATGAGCTAGTATGCTATGCATACCAGCTCATTATGCCTTCGTCCTGCAGGGTGTTTTTATTTTTTTTTATTAGAGAGGGTTTACTTCCTCTGTAAATGGATACATGAGTTTCACTTTTTGAATTGAATTACTAAAATAAATTAACTTTTTGATAATATTCAATGAAATCATAGCTCACAAACGGCAAGCCCCGGTCTGCATATAGAACTAAATAGGGCTTAATGTGCTAAAAGATGTGTGTATGGAAGGGTTTAAGTCAGGTTTTTGTTGCTTTGTGTGACCCTGATGGGGAGACTTCACCTTACTTCTAGGGTACCTGTCATCAAGACTAAAAGTGAGAGGGATTCATTTTAATAGAAACACATGTTAAGCCTATCACAGGTTATTGCTGTCTGTCCACAATGAGGAGATTTTTGTTTGCACTGTAAATCAGGGTGTTGTTGAGTGTTACTGGGATAGGCATTGAAGAAAAATCTCTGACTTTGTTAGGGAGAAATGGGGGAAGGAATAAAAAAAAATATGTGAAAAGGGAAGAGAGAAAAATAAACCAATTTTAGGAAGCAATATGAAATCACTAAAATCCTGTAAACTTGAAAAGAAGCTCTAACCATTTTTATCCAAAAATAACATAAATCTGAAGATTCAAACACATTAGGGAGAAAAAAATGTGGTTCCATCATTCTGAAAAGCAATAAGATGACATATTGAACAAGCGAAACAGCTAATCATGTCATTTAAAGTAGCAGAGAAGAATGTTCTTTTCTAAGAAGAGTGCATACATTTTAATATTTGAACATACGGATGAGAAGGCAAATCAATTCCAGGATCATCATCACTACACTGTAAAATAACAGATTTTTATCTATTAATGTTTCTTGGAGCTGAAGTAATCAATCTAGGTCAGAAAATGTGCAACATATAAATTGATTTGTTCGTAGTATACGTGTATTATTGTATTGTTTTCTGTAACAGTACTATTCTAAAATTGTACAGCAGTTTCCAAAAGAAAATTATACTAAAATCAGTAGATTAAAAACAAGCACGTAGTAGGAATTCATATTGGGTTTTATGAAAAAATAAATAAATGGAGCCCCATTGTCGGCAGTGCTGGAAGTCCACACATCATGTTAATCTATGAAGCCTATGATTACTAGATTAGTATAAACAGGAAATCTAGAGGATAACCACGGTTAATTTTTGGGATCTTCTGATTTTCAGATATGTATGTCATTATTAGTGCTAATTTGGAATGAGTGAATCAGTCGGAGTTCAGTTCATAAAATCCATTGTAAAGTCAACCTAAACCCCACTGAAATCTAGGTAGGCCAATATTGAAAATCAATTCTGGCCACTTTGAAGGCTAATGCTGTGTACACACGATCGGACTATTCGCCCGTGTGTGGGCTCCGGTGGACTTTTTCTTCCCAAAAGTCCGGCGGACTTATGCCCCGTACACACGGTTGGACATTCCGACCACAAAATCCGTCGGATATTTTCAGCCGGATTTTGTCTGAAACTGGTGTTGCCCACACACGGTCGGACAAAGTTGTCGGAAAATCAGATCCTTCCAAACGAGCTGACGTACAACACGAATGACGGGACTATGTAGAGGCCAGTAGCTAATAGCTTTTGTCTCCAAATGTCTACTGAGCATGCGTGGCACTTTGTCTGTCAGACTAGGCTACACTCGATCGGAATTTACGCGATCGGACCATGAATTTGAGATCCAACTCTCAAACTTTGTGCGTCGGAAATTCCAACAGAAAAAGTCAGATGGAGCCCACACATGGTCGGATTTCCCCCCCTTGGGGGGGTGCTTTGCGGCCCCCCCTCCCCAAAGCACCTTGTCCCCATGTTAATGAGGACAAGGGCCTCTTCCCGACAACCCTGGCCATTGGTGGTCGGGGTCTGCGGGTGGGGGGCTTATCAGAATCTGGGAGCCCCCTTTAATAAGGGGGCCCCCAGATCCTGGCCCCCCACCCTATGTGAATGAGTATGGGGTAAATGGTACCCCTACCCGTTCACCTGAGGGAAAAAGTGTTAATAAAAAAACAACAACACAGGCTTTTAAAGAAGTTTATTAGACAGCTCCGGGGTCTTCTTCCGACTGCGGGGGTCTTCTCGCCGGGCTCCTCCCCTATCTTCTGCTCTTTTACTGCTCTTTTTCTAGCGGAGGAGCCCCGATTTCTCCTTCGTCGTTGCCGTCCAGGGGTCTTCTTCCAACTTCAGGGCTTCAGGGCTCTTCTTCCGACTTCGGGAGTCTTGTCCCGCTCTTCGTTTCTTCTGTCGGGCCTCCGCTATCTTCTTGCAGCTCTTTTACTAGCGTTGGCCCGGTCTTCTATCACCGCTGTCGCCTTCTTCTTCTTCTCTTCTTCTTCTTCTTCCTTCCAATGTTGACACGATGCTCTCTCTGGTCGCAATGCCAGGGAAGCGTTGTGTGGCGACTTATATAGGGATAAGGGGCGGGGTCACCGCGTGATGTAACACGGTGACCCCGCCCCTTATGGTGTCATAGTCCCAGCATCCCGGGAAGCAAGGGTGACAATGCAACCTGGAATCTACCATTAAAAAAGCAAATCCTGGACATAAACACCACCTTGTCCCTATGAAATAATTTCAAAAATGGAACCCCTGCAAGGTAAGACTGCCAGCTCAGATGCTTGCCTCACAGAGGGATTAGCTACAAGGAAAGAAGAATGCCTCTGATGGTAAAAGTGGATGTTTTTGAAGTGAAGGGAGAACCAGATTAGGGCTTGTTATTCTAGAATTAAGATGCCAACTTACTTCTCTGGTAATATCTAAAAAGAGCCGAAACCTGACCTTTGATAATACTGAGAGATAAACACTAGTCCAGACACACATACTTTCCCACCTACCAACAGTTTTTTATGCTATTTATTTTTAACAATATTTACAGATTAGGATTTTTATAATTTTTATTATATTAATAATGGATCAAGCTTAGCCTGCTGAGATCAGGGTTGGGACAGTTCCTATGTTCATGCAGTTTCCTCTGTGCATGTTCCTAGTGAACCTATTTTGTAAGTGTTTTTTACATTTAGGTACTATTAAAGTCTGTGTGGTTTTATGTTTTGTTGCTGTTTGTTTTACTTCCCTCTCTCTGCTAATGCTGGTGCACTGTAAGAAGATTTCTGTAAGATGGCCTGCATGTAAAGCGTGTATGCCATTGCTAATTGATTTTAGTTGATGTCCAGAGTAAAAGGTGAGTGCCAGTCCTTATGTATGGACATTGTATGGATATTGTCACTTGGAGTCACCATTTTGATCATTGCACAGTTGATTGTGGGGAGAAAGCCTGCAATTTAGATGATAACAAAGTCACTCACTCTGTGTCTAAACAGTTTCTGATTTTAATAACTTATTCTTTAAGATAGGCTCAGGCAAAGGGATAGTTTATTTTGTGTGCAGAAAAGCATAATAATTTAATTAAAATCAGAAACAGTTTTAGACAGTGTGCACGTTCATCCAGTGCTGGGACAATGTCATTGGGTGCCCAGGGCAAAGATGGCAAACTGTCCCCCCCCCCCGTTTTTAAGAAAGAATCAATGTAGTTTCAGAACAAGAATATGCTTAACCGGTTCCCGACCGGCTCCTGTACTTATACGTCGGCAGAATGGCACAGCTGGGCAAAGTAATGTACCCGCGATCGTGTCACAAAGCTCAAGAACGGGGAGATGCCGATGTAAACAGCATTTGTTCTGCCTAATGAACAGCACACTGTGGTGTCACACACAGCAACGCCCCCAGACGGTTAGAAACATGCCCCTAGGATACACTTAACCCCTCCCCACCTCCTAGTGGTTAACCCCTTCACTGCCAGTGACATTTTTACAGTAATAAATGCAATTTTATAGCATTGATCGCTGTATTAATGTCAATGGTCCCAAAAATGTGTTAACATTGTCCGACGTGTCCGCCATAAGTCTCGATAAAAATCGCTGATCGCTGCCATTACTAGTAAAAAAAAATTATTAATAAAAATGCCATAAAACTATCCCCTATTTTGTAAACGCTATAACTTTTGCGCAAACCAATCAATAAACGCTTATTGCGATTTTATTTTTACCAAAAATATGTAAAAAAATATAAGAATACATATCGGCCTAAACTGAGGAAACAAAATGTGTTTTTATATATTTTTGGGGGGTATTTATTATTTTATTTATAGCGCAAAAAATAAAAACCGCAGAGGTGATCAAATACCACCAAAAGAAAGCTCCTTTTGTGGGGGAAAAGACGTCAATTTTGTTCGGGAACCACATCGCACGACCGCGCAATTGTCAGTTAAAGCGACGCAGTACCGAATCACAAAAAACGCTCTGGTCAGGAAGGGGGTAAATCCTTCCGGGGCTGAAGTGGTTAAAACAATACAAATTCAATTTGGTTTAATGCGATGGAAACAGAGTTCACTCACACAACAAAACGCTACCTTTAACATAAAATTTGCCCATCAGAGTGCTCCTTAACAGAAAATATGCCCATCAGAGTGCCCCTTAACATAAAATTTGCCCATCAGAGTGCCCCTTAACATAAAATATGTCCAACAGAGTGCCCCCCCGTATAAAATTTGCCCATGGGCACATTTTATATTAAGGGGCACCCTGATGGGCAAATTGTATGTTAAGGGGCACCCTGATGGGCACATTTTATATTGAGGGGCACTCTGATGGGCACAACAAAACGTGCCCCTTAACGTAAAATCTGCCCATCAGAGTGCCCCTTAATACAAAATGTGCCCATCAGTGTTGCTCTTAAAATAAAATATGCCCATTAACAAAAAAAGGTGCCCATCATGGTGTCCCTTAACATAAAACAAGGGTTACGCTGATGGGCACCTTTTATGTTAATGGAAACTCTGATGGGCACATTTTATTTTAAGGGGCACGCTGATGGGTATATTTTTAATGTGCATGCTGATGGGCACATTTTATGTTAAGGGGCACTCTGATGGGCACACAAAATGTGTCCATCAGTGTGCCCCTTAAGAAAATATGCCCATCAGTGTGCACATTGAAAATATACTCATCAGTGTGCCCCTTAAAATAAAATTTGGCCATCAGAGTGCCCCTTAACATAAAAAAAGGTGCCCATCAGAATGACCTTTAACAATATATGCCCAGCAGTGTGCATATAAAAATATGTATATGCCCACTAGTGATCACTAGTTGGCCCACATACCTTAAATGCAGGAGGGCACGCCGCACACCTGAAATACCGAAGGGGCAAATAGTGGAAGCTGCATAATATGGAGAGCCTGAGCCAGGACCCAGGAACTGTGAGTAGCAGGGGGGCGGGGTGGGCATGTGACGTCACGCCCCTACGCGCGGCCCGTGAGTGCGAGCTCGTCTTCTATCAACTTGTCTCCGAGATCTGCGGTGAGGAGCAGGGGGCGGGCGAACGCACGCAGCATCACTGGTTGCTGGGGAAACCAGCAAACTAGTGACGGCGAAGGACAGGACCCTTCACTGCGCCCCACCCCCAATAAATTGTACCGCCCAGGGCATCCGCCCCTTCCTCCCCCCCCTTGTACTTGCTCTGCGTTCATCAGAACTATGAAGATTTGACCTCCAGGCTTTTTTCTGACACTTTTGTTTGCATGTAAAAATCTGTATTTTTTTGCTAGAAAATTTGTTAGAACCCCCAAAAAATGATATATTTTTTAAAATAGAGGCCCTAGAGCATGGGTGCTCAACCTATGGCCCTCCAGCTGTTGCAGAACTACAAGTTCCATCATGTCTCTGCCATTGGGAGTCATGCTTGTAGCTATCAACCTTGCAATGCGTCATGGGACTTGTAGTTCTGCAACAGTTGTAGGGCTACAGGTTGATCCCCCATGCCCTAGAAATTATTATGGTGGATTTTGCAATTTTTTTATGTTACACAGTATATGCGCAGCATTTTTTCAAATGCACCTCCTTTGGAAAAAATACCTGTTTTTTTAATTTTAATGCAAAAAAACACAATACATAACCCAATATTTAGTAAAATATAAAAGATGATGTTACACCAAGTAAATAGATATCAAACATGTCATGCTTTAAAATTGTGCACGCTGTGCAAGGACGGCACACGACATCAATTTTACTATCTATAGGTGACAGGTTATCACTTTAGATTTACACAGGAAGCCTGGTGCTAGTATTATGTTCGTGGTGATACCTCACATGTGTGGGACGATCGCCGTTTGCCTGTGTGCGGGACCAACACACGCATTTGAATGCTAGCACGAGGGGATGGGACACTTTACATTTTTTATTTCAATTATTTATTTATTTATTTTTATTTTTGCACTGTTGCTTTTAAATAAAAAATGTACCATTTGTATTGCTGTCACAAGGAATATAAGCATCCTTGTCACAGCAATAGGTATGTAACAGGTACATTTATGGAGAAATCTGGGGTCTATAAGACCCCAAATCCATTCTCTGCTGTTAAAAGCATTTGCTGACACATCACTTTTCAATTTTTTTTGTGATAATTGCACAGTGTATATTAGTTTGTATATATATGAATTTTTATCATTATGAATTTTTGAGCGCTGCACAAAATGTTACCTTTCACATTTCCCTTGATTTACGCCTGTCTTAAGCCCCATACACACGGTCGGACAATCCGCGCACCAGGTCGGTCGGATCCTGTCCGTCATACTTTGTCTGATGTTGGTTTTGCGTACACACGGTCGGACAAAGTTGTCGGAAAATCCGATCATTCTGAACGTGGTGACGTTTGTTGCCTACGACGGGACTACGTAGAGGCTAGTAGCCAATAGCTTTGGTCTTGTAATGTGATGTGAGCATGCGTAGCACTTTGTCCGGTCGGACAACCGTACACACGATCGGATTTGGTGTGATCGGACCGTGTTGTCGGCAAATCTTTCCAGCAGGAGATAAGACTTTGTCCGTCGGACAATCCGACGTACACTGTCCGATGGTGCATACACACGGTCTGATTTTTCAACAACATTGTCCGATCGGACAGAATCCATGAAAAAGTCCGACCGTGTGTATGGGGCTTTAGTGTTGTGCTGGCTGCTATTTGATATACTAAAAAACAAGCAAGATCTTGCGAGCTACCATGTGAAGATCCAAAAGATAATTAGAGGACAGCTGCTAGCATTGATCACATCCCATATGCTCGTGCCAACCCAGTAAATAAGTTAATAAAATGCTGCGCTATCCAAGTGTAATCATGTGGCTATCATTCTCAATACTAACACTATTACCTCCAACTAAATAATATTTAAAATATTACAATCCTATGTGATTAATTATTATGCATATATATTGCAATCATATGCGATTAAAAATTTAAATCCATATGCGATAATTCCAGTGACACCTGTGTGCCTATACACAATTCTATATACAGTGCATCCACAAAGAAAAAACAACAGTCTTGAAAAAAGATAACATTTTGGGTTTGCTAGATCAACCTAAGGTGATATATAGGGAGGTGCCATCTTTACAGAGCAAAATTGCACCTAACATCATCAACCCCCCAATTAGGACATCATTTTTTCATAATCTCTTTACAGAGCAAAATTGCACCTAACATCATCAACCCCCCAATTAGGACATCATTTTTTCATAATCTGGTTGGCTATTTTCCATGTAAGAAGTGCAATGTGTGTATTTATAACACAAGAGGACAGTGGTTGATATACTGACCTCTCTGTTTATTCAGATTGAGGTCTGTACCGCATTACGCCTGAAGGGGTGAGCCCAATGCAGATGATCATTGTATTTTCTGTTGATGACGTGAGGGATGTGTCTGCTGACTTTGTCCTCCCATAGTGAGGCTTGAACCGTGTCCATAGGTATATGGGGCGTGGTCTACGTCAACGTCCTCATTGACGCTCTGTGTGTCAGCTGACCTGGTTACTTTACATGCAGATCACAGTGAGGCTTGACTCGCAAAGACCCGTCTCTTCATATGTCAATAGATTTTTCAACTCTATTCAGAGTGAGGCTTGGAATGCATGCCCCAGCGCCATTTTGTCCAAACCAGGAAGTGCAGTGTTCACATGAAGGAAGCACCAATTATGATCACAGGTTGTTAATCTCATTATTGGGCCTCATAACATATATAAACGCAGTGACTACAGCAGGCTCATACCTCAGATGATGTCTCTTTAGATGAAACGCATCAGGACGAGCTCTGCTAATGTCATTGCGTTACCCATAAACCTTATTTTCAAGTGCTTGATCCACTTTCTAAATGTGAGTGTTACAATTTTTTTTTTATAAATTTCTATGTTTATACGGATTCACACTATGTGGAGTATTTTCTTTCTTGGTCATGCTATTTTGAACATTTGAGAGGATTTGGTCTAATAAGTTGGCTGCTTTTGAGGACTACTTCTCTGTGACATCTCTTGACCAATTGAACTGTCTTCCATCTTGATCTGGAGCCCAGATATGGTGTTTACACCATATGCCTTGTTGACTCACTGAGCATATGCCCATTTGAGTCCTCTTACTCTGGTAAGCCACCTCACTAACCGTTGGTGGCTCTATTGTCTGTGTCTTCACTTCAATACCAATGTCATGTGGACTTCACTTCTGGTTACATAATCTGTTTTCACTGTTTATCCAAGGATTGTTATATTTATGGTTTAAATAATTTTATATGATGGAACATGGACTTTAGTTTGGATGTGAATTTCACATCACTTTTCACTGTTTTTGTGTGGTCATTGCACAGTGTATATTAGTTTGTATATATATATTCATTTACATTTTATTTTATCATCATGAATTTTGGATCGCTGCATAAAATTTTACCTTACACATACAATATCACTTTACTATAATGCCATGTACACACGATCGGAATTTCGTCGGAAAATGCGACCGTGTGTATGCTCCATCTCACTTTTGCTGGGCAAATTTCCACCAGCAAAAGTTTGAGAGCATGTTCTCAATTTTTCTTGGGTCGTCGTAGTGTTGTACGTCATGCGTTCTTGATGGTCGAAAGTTCAGCAAACTTTTGTGTGATCGTGTGTATGCAAGCCAAGCTTGAGCGGAATTCGAGCGGATTTCCCGGCGGAAAAATCTTGGATGGTTTTTCCGACGGAAAATCTTCTCGTGTGTACGTGGCATAAGAGTCTGGGGATCATAATATGGTACTGAGAAATCCTCTGATCTTTTCTCCACCCTCTGCTTTGTTAAAAAAAAAAAAACAATAACCCATTCCTGACATCAATTTGTTTATTGATTTTTTGGTTAAGGTCTTCCCAACAAATTCCTGCTGCCTTGGATATTCAAATTTTTTGGTAGATTTCTAACATCACAGCTGTTGATCCCAGTATTCTCAGCTGTGGATCCTTCTAGTCGTAGATTTGAATACTGCAGGAAAGAGTAAATCGCATGTAAAATAGGGGAATATTACTTTTATCACAAAGTAAAAAAAAGTCGCAAAGGGGTAGATAAAGTAACCGCTTGCCAACCAGCTGCCGTCATTTTACTGTGGCAGGTCGGCACGATCCCACGAACCGTCGTAGCTATACGTCGGCTTGTGGGACCGGAATAGCAGGCGCCCACGCGCCTGCTGCACAGCGGGGGGTGGCGATGCTTGTGGCTGAGGGTCGCGATGACCGCCAGCCATGAGCGATCGTGAGCAAGAGACACAGAACAGGGACGAATATGTAAACACACACTTCCCTGTTTTGTTCTGAGAGGAGTGACAGATCGTGTGTTCCTATTAGCTAGGAACCATGATCCGTCACTTCTTGTTAACTCCTTCACTGCCAGTGACATTTTTACAGTAATCAATGCATTTTTATAGCACTGATCACTGTATAAATGACAATGGTCCCAAAAATGTGTCAACATTTTCCGATGTGGCCGACATACTGTTGCAGTCACAATAAAAATCGCAGATTGCCGCCATTACTAGTAAAAAAAAAAAACAATAATAAAAATACTATAAATCTATCCCCTATTTTGTAGACGCTATAACTTTTGCGCAAACCAATTAATATATGCTTATTGGGATTTTTTTACCAAAAATATGTAGAAGAATCAGCCTAAACTGAGAAAAAATTAGCTTTTTAAAAAAAAAATGGGGATACTTATAGCAAAAAGTACAAAATATTGTGTTTTTTCAAAATTGTCGCTCTTTTTTTGTTTATAGCGCAAAAAATAAAAACCGCAAAGGCGATCAAATACCACCAAAAGAAATCTCTATTTGTGGGAAAAAAAGAACGTCCTTTTTTGTTTGGGTGCAGTGTCACATGACTGCGCAATTGTCAGCTAAAGCGACGCAGTGCCGAATTGCAAAAAATGCCTTGGTCATTCAGCAGCCAAATCTTACGGGGCTGAAGTGGTTAAAAATATCAAAAAAATTCTCTAACATCTATCATTTTGTGGAGACCTACCCCAATCTTCGTTTCAATTTGGACAGTGGTTAAATTAGGAAATGGTATGAGAGCTTTATTCTCTTCTTTCCAATAAACTGGACAAGTCTACTTTTTATTGCATTATCTAAGAAAAATTGTAAAATATGAAGAAGTATCAGTATCATACTATATAAAATACCTAGCAGTGTATACAGTACTTTTCTCAATAGCGTTCTTTCATGTAGTTGATGTAATGAGCTAAGTGACTTGTGGGCTGTGTGGTATTGTCAGGATCTGTCACTTCTCTTGAGGATTTTGTGGATCACAAACTTGGACAGGTTCTCTATAATATCTCTCAACAATGCCTCTGTGCCTTTCAATGGGCTTGAGAAGCCTGCAGTGCTGACATCTCAGCTTTTCTCAAGTACCTTTCGTCTGGATTTCCTAGATTGATACACCTGGCATGGGTTGCTATAAGGCTTTCTGGGGAATCATTCCCATGTAACATGTTGCAGAGTGCACTGTGGGGTTGTATTTCTAGACCTATTTGGCCAAGTAGTGTATCCATTTCTTCACTATTTGCAGACCAGGTCTCTTAGCAGCTGTAGTAGGGTGCGGTTGAAACTCTCCCATGCCATGTTGCTTTGTGGGGGACAAGGTAGTGCATGTCTTCTTGATGCCTATAGAGTTACACCACTCCTGAAAGAATTCACATTTAAAGCAGGATCATAATCTGAATTCCACATGGTTTCTTTCTATCATGGAGAGAGCTCAGGCCCTTGACAGCATGACCTGCCAGGGTACTGATGAGTCATGGAAAAACATTTTTCTGCTGTACAGTATGAGGCAGGACCTCTGCAGTTTTGAGATTTCTGGTAACGCTTTGATCTCTCTTTAGTACTGTGCCACCATTGTAACCAGATCACCTTTATTTGATGGGGAACTGCTGGATCCTCTCCCTGTATCTTTTCCCAGTTATACTTTTCCACCAGTACATGGATGAGGTGCATCTGTAGTTTAATCCTCGGTTTCCATCTAGTCAAGACTGAGGTTTCTTCTTCTCCAGATTTTTCATCCAAATCTTACTGTGGTAGGGCTAGAGGGTACCAAGACAGGGTGTCTGCAGTCCGATTGTTCTTCCTGGGTGATAATATAGGGATCATTCAATCTTCACCAGATGGGAAACCCACCATTGTTCCAGAATACAATACCAAGTTTAACTGTTCGAAAACAGTGGATTGTTATTCATTCGTACTTTGAACTTGGCCCCCGTCATGTACTCTGCAAATCATTTGGAAACTGCCCACACCAAAGCCAACAGTTGCATCTGGAAAGATCTGTGGTTCAGAAAATTCCTCTCAGTTACATGTAGACTGTAACATGTATCTTAAACTTGCAAGGGTATGGCCTCCAGACCCTGGGTACCGGTGTTGGTTTTTAGCCAGAACAGGAAGGAGACATAAGTCAGTTCAGGTGCCAAGACAGCAACGGAAGACCCAGTTCCTTGTAACAGCTCATGTGTCTAGACACTGCTATCTAATCAGGCAGGGTCTGCCTGAACACACAATGGATATATCCATTGTCTCACATAAGTGAGTACACTCCTCACATTTTTTTAAATATTTTATTATACCTTTTCATGTGACAACACTGAAGAAATTACACTTTGCTACAATATAAAGTAGTGAGTGTACAGCTTGTATAACAGTGTCATTTTGCTGTCCCCTCAAAATAACTCAACACACAGCCATTAATGTCTAAGCCGCTGGCAACAAAAGTGAGTACACCCCTATAAACACCCAGTTGTTTATATTAATACAGTGGGACTGCAAATGTGAAGTCATATTTTGCCAGCTACAGTTATGTGAAAAAATGAAAATACTACTCCCTGAAAATTCTCTCTACCTACAAATGTATTTTCCTGTACTTCCTCCCTGTTTCTGCTCAGTTTCTCTGTTCTTAAGTCTCTTCAGCTTTTACCACATCTCCTTCCTTTATCCTTCTCAAAATATTTCCTCTTCCTCCACATCTGTCACACACTCCAGCTCATCTGCTGTTCACTCTTTACTCATTTGCATGTTTACTTTTTACTTAGCTCACTTCATTCTTCCCACACTTTTTGTTCTGGTAAGATTTTTTGCTAGAAGTCTGTAAAGGTTACATGTTTCTGTACTCGGCTCAAACCCCTGTACTCGGAGCCCAACAATTGTTTTTGAATGGACAGCTAATGCCTGTTCCTCAAAAATGCAATATAATGCCCACCTAAAGCATCCAGAATTCCAATCTTTCTCCCACAAGACAACAACAATGGTAAGTTAGATGAAGACACGTTTAACCTTATTAAGTCAATTACACAGATTGACACAAACTCCCCTCTGGCTGGAACAATCTCCCATGTAATCAGCTTATTTCACTGGGGTTTTGTATTCCATTTCACCTAAGTCTACATTTTTTTAGAGAGACCATCAGCTAACATATAATTCCACCACCTAGTTCCGAAGTAGACTTAAAGTTAATGATTTGGGTATAGCACACCAGCTTTTTTAGCTTCCCGCAACTCTAACTTGCTGCAAAAATCTGCTATCAATCTGGGCTGGCTCTTTTCAATTGTAGGCATTGATCCTTTCTGCTCCCATGGTACGTACATACCCACACCCATCTATGCTGCATCCTGCTTAACAGGTTTCCTTTGACACCTAACTTAAAGAGACCCTTTGGCCAGAACATTAATTTCAATAACTATCTTCCCATAAGATTTTTTGTACATTTAACATTTTTAAGGTTCCTTGAGGAGGCATTCAAAAGCTCTGAGAGTGTTGCTGGGTGCCCCTATCTTGGATTTGATGTCAGCAGCCCTAGCAGATTCAGAGCTGTCACTAAAGTGATAGTTTCTATTATTTCCTTTTGTTCCTTCTCCAGCAGCTACATAAAAAGGTTATGTAGAGAGGTGAAAGGAAGAATGAGGAGCTGGGCCAGCACAGAGAGTTATTAAACACATCCATAAAAGGATAGGGCTATGACATCCAAGAAAGGAGGGGGCTTTGCTAGTAAAAATTTCTCTCAAGTTTAAAGGCATGTTGCAAGTGAATACAAATAATGGAATGTGTACATGGAATTGAAGAACACTGCAAATACACATTCTTTTTTTTCTGTGCTTCTCCCTGCATTTTTTTTAAGTTGGTGACACAGTCTCTTTAACTGCTAAAATGAGCCATTAACACCTAACCTCCGCCCCTAACTCTTAAAGTGATTGTAAATGATCACCAGTTTAAAATAGAAATGAAAGGCAAAACATTTTTATATAGCTACATTCTGGGGGAAGAGAAGCAGCAGCACACTGAGCTTGCCAGTGAATGGCTGTGCAGCAGAGACATGTCAGGACAAGTCTGATTATTGAAGGGGAGTACACTGAGTTCTAAGCATAGCTAGAGAATTGGCCATGGTGTGTACTCCTGCCTAGTGTGATCAGTTTTTAATAGGAAAGCAGAAACATCAGGCATTTCACACAAATGAAGAAATACAAAGAGAACAGGAGGCACATATCAGGAATATGACATGTTGGGGTTACAAACGCTTTACAACCTATAGAGTAGACATGTGCATTCGTTGTTTGTCCGAACGCATTTTCGTCCGAATTTCAGGTATTTTCGTTATCATTTTAACAAACGATGACGAACGTGCAGAATCTGAAAACCAAAAGATCCGACATAAACAAATGCTTTATTTTTGTTGTGTTAGTTCGATATAGATAGGAGATTCGACATGACGCTGACAATAGCGATCTGTGTCCATCGAACCTGTGGTCAAATGTGCCTAACCTTAACTCTATTAGTCCAAGATTATTCTACATAGAGAGAAAAGATTTGACATAAAGAGAAAAGATTTGACATAAAGAGAAAGGATTCGACATTATAGAGACAATAGCAAAAAAGGTTAAATGTGCCTAACCTAACTCTATTAGTCCAAGAAGATTCGACATGAAAATTTGACGAAGCAGTCGGCGCCACCGGACATTTATGGTCAAATGCTCTGCCCATAGGCTATAGAAGAATTCTAATGTTGGTTGACTAGTAATAATAATTAATAAATATAATTATTACTAGTGTCATACAACATTAGAATTGTACAGTAGCAAAAAATAAAAAACGCAGAGGTGATCAAATACCACCAAATAAAAGCTCTATTTGTGGGTAAAAAGGAAATCTATTTTGTTTGGTTACAACATCGCACGACCGCGCAATTGTCAGTTAAAGTGACTCAGTGCCATATCCCAAAAAATGGCCTGGTCATTAGGGGGAAATCCTTCAGGTCCTTAAGTGGTTAATGATGGACATCACTACAGAGAAAAAACAATCTCAGTGGTAAACATGTTTAGTTTAAAACCTAACCTAAACATATTTTTTGAACAGATTTGGTGTTTACAAGTAAAAAATCCCACTATTTAAAGCTCCCCGTTTAATTGTTATAATTTTTTTCTTATTTATTTAACTTTTTTTTTTTTTTTACACTGTCCTTCAAAAAAAAAAAAAAAAAATATGGGGTCACTTTTATTCCTATTACAAGGAATGTAAACATCCCTTGTAATAGAAAAAAAGCATGACAGGACCTCTTAAATGTGAGATCTGGGGTCAAAAAGACCTCAGATCTCACAATTACACTAAAATACAATAAAATAAATAAATAAATGTAATTTTTTTTAAAAAACATTTTTCCCCCTTTTTTCCCCCTCATGGAATCCTTTCTCTACCTTTAAGAGAGCCACTGTGCAGAGAATGTTTACACATACACATCACTACTTTACAGTTAAATCAATTTTTTAGGTTCACTATAATATGGGCTTTTGGCTAAGAGATTCAATTAAAAATCGAGTTCTTTTTTAGCTGAATCCACTGGGATTCAATTTCACAATCAAAGATCCTTAGCCTTGTGTTAAAGCTTTGTGAATTTGACCCATAATATGTCCACCCAGCATCTATAGTAAACATGTCAAATTATATATTTCTTCATAATTTTTTTTTTTTTTAACCTAAATCTGAACGAACTCGAAGTTTGTAAACTTACTTTATGAAAACCCCACACATTTACGTCTTTGAATTCTGTGACACATATTCACTATGTCCTGTGAGTAGGCACCGTTGTGTCACACATTTCACAGAGCCTGTCTTCTGAACTACAGAGGTTCTGAGAAGAGGATCTCAGATTTAACCTAAATCTGAACGAACTCGAAGTTTGTAAACTTACTTTATGAAAACCCCACACAATTACGTCTTTGAATTCTGTGACACATATTCACTATGTCCTGTGAGTAGGCACCGTTGTGTCACACATTTCACAGAGCCTGTCTTCTGAACTACAGAGGTTCTGAGAAGAGGATCTCAGATTTAACCTAAATCTGAACGAACTCGAAGTTTGTAAACTTACTTTATGAAAACCCCACACATTTACGTCTTTGAATTCTGTGACACATATTCACTATGTCCTGTGAGTAGGCACCGTTGTGTCACACATTTCACAGAGCCTGTCTTCTGAACTACAGAGGTTCTGAGAAGAGGATCTCAGATTTAACCTAAATCTGAACGAACTCGAAGTTTGTAAACTTACTTTATGAAAACCCCACACAATTACGTCTTTGAATTCTGTGACACATATTCACTATGTCCTGTGAGTAGGCACCGTTGTGTCACACATTTCACAGAGCCTGTCTTCTGAACTACAGAGGTTCTGAGAAGAGGAGGCAGAATCAGTACCGAAATGACAGGGAATCCAGAAAGTTGGAAAGAGATGGCCAACAGAGAGGCAGCTCTCACAACATGAAAGGAGATTTTTAAAGTAAGCTTATATTAGATTGTAAAATATAACTATTGCTTATATTGCTATTACAATGGTGACTTTATAAAATGAAAGTGTATGCTGTGATCATAGAACTCATTTAAACAATTTGATCTGTTGATGTGTGAGTGGTTCCAATTACAAAGTGCAATGGGTAATACAAGAAGTTTACAGTGTTAGGTGTACATGAATAATGCAAAGTTCACTGAACTTGCACAGCGCCTTTTTTCAATTATCAAAAGGCCTGAATGATCTGTCACCACCAAGAACAGATATTTGAAGGCATAAACTTTTTTTTATAATAGTTGTGTCCAATAAATTAATGCAATGCAGCTTTCCTTGATTTATATTTCATATTAAATGATGTGTGTACCGAAAAAACTCCCATTAAAAAAAGTAATTATAGTATAGTTAAGGAGATTAATTCAGTTAGGAGGAGTAATGTGGTTAATGAAAATGATTGTGTTGTTATAGCTACTGTTGTATGTCAAAGTCATTGTTAACCATCAATGGTAAAGAAATGCATTATTCTCATTCTCTCATTTGCAAGTAATATTGGTGATTATCTGTACATTTTTCAAAGGATTTTTAATATTCTAGTTTTTCACAGATTTTACTTACAAAGTCCTACAGCAAGCTTTGTGCATATAAAGTGTGTTACCAGCATCACTGTATTGTGTGTAAAGAAGCAACTGGAGAGTAAGCATTAAACAATTCTATTTGTGATTTTATGCTTTCTGGGCCCTGATCATTTCAGAAATGCAATATTGTTACTGGGAGTGCTGTTCAGGAGAGATCTTTCCACTGTGGTCTGCCAAGAGGGTCACAGTCTGCATTCAAAATCTTTTCATATTTTCTTCACCCTAATGTCTTGTTTTCAGTAGTAGTTGCAGATAAATATAACAGGAATGGTTGATAGTCACAGTACAATATCCCCAAATATACATTATCACAGGCATGTGATCCAAGCCATGTGGCTACCAGAAATTTAAATATACATCAATAACAAATAATATTTAACACATGTTCAAGCTTTTATTCCTGTTTACTTTAGGACACTATCAAAATCATATTTCATAAGATTGCGTGCCATTTCAAAATTATTTTTTGTCATACTGTATATACAAGTATCTCTAACAGCAAAAACATACAAATGTCATAAGACCTCATATGTGTCTTATTTGAAAATTAATTATTGATATCAAATATTTGATTATCGCTCAAGTTTCCAAAAAAGACCTCAGATCTCACATTTACACTAAAATACAATAAATAAATAAATAAATAAGTGGCGTTTGACGTCCCTTTCGCCATCCAATGTTATGGATGCCCTACAGCCATCATCTTTCCCTCACTCGGCTCCAGGCCTGTCAGGGGGAAGGACGTGATTCGCCGCAGAGACCACTTTGATCTGAAAGTGGACCGCCCGGTGTTGAAGAGGATAATGGGGTTATGGCAGCTATCTGCTGCCATTACAACGGTAGTCCACTTCAAATAGCCGACGTACAACGACGCCAAGCGGTCCACAAGTAGTTAAAGGACATTAGTTATTTAAGGAGAAGATAAATGCATCCAGTGCTGCTCTGACTTTTTGGTTTCTGTTCTTGTCTATCTCACTTTTCTAGCCTAAGCACTGCATGGCACATTCAGTCGCTGCTTGTTATTGGCCCCTCCAAGGTGTCCCGTGGACTCAGAACTGTGCATCATAATGATATGCATTAAAACAAATTGTGTTGCATGATGGTACCATTGATTTTAAATGTCACTCCAAAGCACCTTAATCAGCACCTCGCAATGCACATGTGTGAACCATCTCTTTTTTACAAAAAAGGAAAATTTGTTTATAATTAAACAAAAATACGTGTACGCATCCCCTTTAAATGTAATCACAAAGTTGAATAAAACCAAAAACATAAACATGAATAATAAGAGCAAATCATAAATACATATGTGCCAAAAATTACATCAAATGTCCACCAGTGAATCAAGTTGCTTTAAGTGACATTCAATGAATAAAAGTGCTTCTGATGTTCAGGTGCCACTCCCCCATGCACGGCCTCTTACCAGAGAAAATATCACAAGGCGCTTTAAATAATACTGAGGGTCCCGGCAATCAGCTACAGTATGACAACAACAGAGGATATTTGTCTCCTTAGCCTATATTTAAATCCATAGATAATGGCCAAATGAAACAAAGGAGAAGTCTTAATACAGTACAGCTTAACCGCTTCCCGACCGCCTCATGTACATATACGTGTGCAGAATGGCACGGGCAGGCAAAATCCCGTCCTGTACGGGATCCTTTAAATGCCTGCCCGTGGGTCGCGTGCTCGCAGCCAGCGGCACGCTCGTGACCTGGTCGGGAGCTCCGTGACCCCGGCCGCGGGACCAGCGGACCCGATCGCCGCTGGTGTCCCGCGATCGGGTCACGGAGCTGAAGAACGGGGAGAGGTATGTGTAAACAAACCTCTCCCCGCGCTTCCTACTCTGCCTGTCATTGATTGGCTGTTCCCGGTCATCGGGAAAGCCGATCAATGACGTCAGACATCAGCCCCGCCCCCTAATGTAAAAAAACACCACACAGCCGATAACCCCTCCCCTCCCCCTAGTGGTTAACCCCTTCACTACAACTGTCATTTATACAGGAATCAATGCATTTAAATAGCATTGATTGCTGTATAAATGACAATGGTCCCAAAAATGTGTCAAAAATGTCCGATGTGTCCGCCATAATGTCGCAGTCACAATAAAAATCGCTGATCGCGGCCATTACTAGTAAAAAAAAAAATATTAATAAAAATGCTATAAAACTATCCCCTATTTTGTAAACGCTATAACTTTTGCGCAAACCAATCAATAATCGCTAATTGCGATTTTTTTACCAAAAATATGTAGAAGAATACGTATCGGCCGAAACTGAGGAAAAAAAATGTTTTTTTATATATTTTTTGGGGATATTTATTATAGCAAAAAGCAAAAAATATTGCATTTTTTTCAAAATTGTCGCTATTTTTGTTTATAGCGCAAAAAATAAAAACTGCAGGGGCGATCAAATACCACCAAAAGAAAGCTCTATTTGTGGGAAAAAAAGGATGCCAATTTTGTTTTGGAGCCACGTCGCACGACCGCACAATTGTCAGTTAAATCAACGCAGTGCCGAATCGCAAAAAGGGGCCTGGTCCTTTGGCTGCTAATTGGTCCGGGGCTGAAGTTGTTAAAATATGAATTTATCTAAAAAGTATTGCACTTACATATTCAGTAGGAACAAACAAATGGTAAAGACTATACACAGCACCCATGCAGGACTGGCCGGCGTGCAAGATAATGTAACAGATCAGCACCACACAACACTTTTCCCCCAAGCAGGCGTCCTCAGGAAAGGAGACTGGTCTGCAATGTCAGATGCATCCACTAAATATGAGTACAAAGAAGGGGGGACAAACAGCAAAGATTGTCTTAAAAAAAAAAACTGAAGGTGCCACATTACAAGAAATGCAATCCATCATTGGGCCAAATATCTTTTTTGTTTATAGCGCAAACAATAAAACCACAGATATGATCAAATACCACCAAAAGAAAGCTCTGTTTGTGGGAAAAAGGGACATGCATTATATTTGGGTACAGTGTCACACGAGCAAGCAATTGTCAGTTAAAGTAACGTAGTGCCATATTACAAAAAATTACCTGGTCATGAAGGGGAGTAAACCTTCCAGAGCTGAGAGAATTGGTTAAAATACATTTCTTAATAGCCACAAAGGATATAAATCCACTCTGTGTACACTAGATGGAATTGCAAATCCAATTATTACCATATAAAAGTAACACTGAAATCATCACTGTACTGTACATAGTCTGTACACACTACAAAGCTGTGGGAGGGACCTAGCAGGGCCACCTAGTAAAGGCTGCATACAGAAAACTATGGAGGACAGATATAAGACCAGTCACCCCACACAAGAAGATACAGAATCAGTGTTCTTTATTACAGAAAGCTCCCGCACAAAGGCAAAGATTCATTCTTGCTTACTGCAAATATCTGAATGAAGTATACAAATCACACAAAGATTCAAGTAAGAACACCTATGCCTTTTGTAGTTAGACAACATTAGACAAAAGTTTAACTTTTTTGTAAAGTCAGGTGTCTCTGAGATGCTTTGATTCCCACTTGAATTACTTTGATTTGTCTTTCAGTTGCCTAAATAGCATCTTTGAGCTGCTTCTGAATTGCTTTTAGTGGATTTGAATTGCTTTTGCTGTCACGTTGACTCGTACGGGAAAGAAAAACAGCTCAGACAACAACAAAATGCCATTTATAAGTCCTTACCCAGTCTTGCTTGTTTAGCCATACAAACTCTGTAGCAGACAATGCTTGTAATCATTATGTCCATCTGCATACCCTAAATATTGATTATTAACAATGGACTTTTTTGTTTGTTTTTTGGCTTTTAGGGTAAGCAAATACTTGTTTCCAGATATCAGACACCATACTTCTACATACATTTCTTTAACCTTCTTTTACCATACCTTTGCTTTCTGCAAGAGATTATTAACATCATTCTAAAGACTTCTTAATTACACAAACATAGAACAATTATCCACTTATGGATCTGTTCCCAAAGCTCATTTTAAGCATAAAGTTCTTAGCAACTATTTTCAAGCATTGCTGGGTTCCCTTTATGTGTGGCATATTTTGTGCTTACTTACCAGGACGATGCCTTAGAGAAATGAAGAGAATCAATTTTAGAAGCATGCAGTATTAAATTTAAAATATGTATCCTCTTGAAAGACATTTAGGAATTATGCAGACTTTATGTTAGAAATCACATAGCTCTCCAGAGTGTTATTGACTTACAGTAGACTATACCTCAGTAAATTAGTATAGATAGTTGAAGGGTGTTTGTGCTGAGCACTGCTAAACAAGTAGAGCTAATTGAAGCTGTTTGGTGTTCCTAGGCTCTGTGACCTTGTTTGGAATATTCCAATGGTCCCTCTCATTAGGCAGTGTAATTTCTTATTGATATTCTTATAAAGACAGCTTTATTGCCTGTGCATTAACAGGACTAAGGTTGAAACTGAACTTTACTTTATTAGCTAGCTAAAACCCATTGCTGTCCAAAGGTACAGTTTATTAGAAATCCATATTAAATGCAATCTCTTTATTTTAAGGTTCATATTGACATCCTCAGATACCATATTCAGCCTTAATCAATAGGGGAGGTCTTTTTTTAAATTTAACCTGTGCCCAGGTCATGAACATTAAAGTATTTACAAATTCTGAACAGGCACTTTGTGACAGCAATTGTGACAGCAATTTAAAAAAGGTCTTCATTCATCTCTGTACCTATAGGCATTGTAGAGAAATTAATTTTCCAAGTTCAAAACACTGTCACTACTGCTGACTTCAGAGTCTTTGTGATCTTTGAGGATCTTTGAGAATCAATAACATCGAACTAGAAGCTGCTAGAGAGTAGCATGAGGACTTGCTTTAAAGTTCTTTTACTGCTTGTTAAGAATATGTAAATATTGTATGTCTATAGTGTGGACAAAGGTGTAATTTAATTTAAAAAAATCAAAACAATGAAATGGAAAATACTCTGTTAAAGTCAGACCAGTACAGTTCAGTGTCTGATTGGTAACTAAGGATAACAGCATTTAAAAGTAACTATAGATTTAAAATAAAATAGCAAGCGGCATGATTTTTCATTTGATTAGCAACTTACTATGTCTCTTCTGCAATAAAGGTTTCTTACCTTCCTGCTTACAAACATTTCACAGCTCATTGTACATTTTTGGGATGCCTTTGTGATGGGATGAATTAAAGTGATTGTAAAGTGATTGTAAAGGTTATTTTTTTTATTTTTTATTGTAAAGTGATTGTAAAGGTTATTTTTTTATTTTTTATTTTTTTTATATAACAAACATGTCATACTTACCTCCACTGTGCAGATCGTTTTGCACAGAGTGGGCCTGATCGTCCATTTCTGGGGTCCCTGGCGGTTCTCGCGGCTCCTCCTCACATCCAAAAACCCCCTAGGAGAAGCTCCATAGACACGAATGTCAGAATCGGCCCCCGCATCATTGGATTTGATCGACAGCAGCGGGAGCTAATGGCTGCACTGCACTGGGACCCTGTGGAGAGAGGGACAGCGCATCCTCGCAGAGGGAAATACTGGGCTTAGGTAAGTAAAACAGGGGGGCCAGGTGTTTTTTCACCTTAATGCGTAGGATGCATTAAGGTGAAAAAACACAAGGGTTTACAACCCCTTTAACTCCCATTCCAATGTGTAAGGATGGAAGTTATATTATCCAGAGCTGGTCAAACTATAGGGCGAAGATGCTGAACACATTGCCCCAGTTATACCTACATTTTCAGAAATGCCCTGTTTCTTCTGCCTCCTATAAAGCCAGCACTGAAATCCACTGTGTCATCTGTGTAAGAGGCAAAGGGAGAGGTGACTTTACCCCCTTTGTCAAGTAACAGTGCTTCAGCCTAGTAATTAACTGCTAGTTCCATGCACTGTGATTTGGAGGAGGATACATGATGACCATGGTGTATCTATCTATTGACCATGCATGTATGTGTGTATATTGTATAGTGTTTAAAATGCATACAGTGCGCAGTATATTGTATTGTTATATAATTCAAATAATCAGTTGCCTTGAAAAGATGCATACTTGTATGAGTGAAGAATATTTATATTATACATTAGATCTCTCTTTGCACATTTTTGTAACAAGAAGGTAATGGTAGACATAATTTACTGAAAATTATGCTCCATAAAATGCATTAAGTATAAATAAATAAATGAAGAGAATGCCGTTTGCATACAGAATTTCATTATCCCATGTGTTTTTTAAAAGAAATACCAGATGTTCTGAGTATAAATAATAAGACAAATCTAGAATTCTTCCCTCCTAGTGGCACAAAGGGTCCACTTTGAGCAAAATCTTTACCATCTAGCTGGGTAAACACGAATGAGTTCACAATAACATGCAGCAAGAGACTTAGGAGATCGGCTAGCCATGCATGAAATTGATTTTTTAATAACAAGTATCTGTTGCCTGCTATAAAGCACACACCTAATTCTAAAAATGGGTAACAATAAAAGCAAATCATTAACTGTTCCAAGGAAATGAAGCATAGCAAAATATGAAAGAAATCTTCTGCAAGATTGACCCTAAAGTTTATCCAGTGTCTGAGTAATTAAAGTATGGGATTTGTTAATTAGATCGCACATTTTTTGTAAAAATTACGATTTGACATTCATTTGATGGGATAGCAGGTATCTACACATGAAAAAAAAAGAAAAACTATTAGGAAAGTTTGAAACCATTTACTTAGGTTTACAGCCCGCTGGACTTCTGCAAGAACACAAGAGAGGAGAGTGCAAAGCTACCCTAGTGTAACTCGGCTTTAATATGGTAACGTTAAAAACACTACAATGGTCAAACTCATATGTGTGAATATAGATACAGCATAAGAATTCCACAGTGGCCACTCTCCTAAAACCACCTCAAGATCTCAACAGGGGAGGGGGGAGCTGTGGACATTCAAGCTAGCTGCCTGGATCCTGGCAGCACATCCAAAGGCTATCCACCACCATGCTCGATGTGCAGATCCTAATGTGTATGCCCCCGGTCCAGCCGGCGCTGCTCTCCGAGGATGCACAAACCCACACAAGCAGGATACAGGGGGGGAAGAGAGTGTGGACGTCACACAGTTGCCATGACAACACATTTTGAAGGTGTGTCCTCCTTCCTCCTGTCTTGATGTATTCCTGCCACCCAGAGGATCCATAGAGAGCAGCAACACCCTTTGACTTGTCTAATTATCACCAATAGCCAGCTGGAGGACTATACTAAACTGTTGATCAGCGCACCTGCTATTTTCTGGACACTGGGTTGGCGATTTCTTACTCCCAAAGCACTTCAAAATCTCCAAACTACAAAGCCCAATCCAAGGGATTAGCCACAGAAAGTATACTATCCACAGAAAGTAGTGAAAACTGTTTTCTCTGCTCGTAATTGATACTCCCGATGGTGGGATTATTCACAGTAAAAAAATACTGCTTTCCATTAACAAAAATCTGTTTAATTTTTCAAATGAAGTCAGGTGATTTTCGATTGTCAAAATGCTAAAAAAAAACATACTTTTTTACTATGCACATATATAAACACTCATTGTTTATTTAAAACAGCCCATTATGTGTAAGTAACTGAAAAACAGAGCATTTTTCAGAATGTCATGTCTGCAATTCTTCACTGAATTCTAACATGTTTACATCTCAGCTTACTAAGCCCCGTAAAGTTTACATTTTTCTTTTATAATATTTTCTTGCTTGAGGCCAAAGTAATGTAAATCCCTTCTGCACATTCTAATGATGTACAGCTCTTATGAGAGGCTTACAAATCACCACATACCTTGCAGTCTCTGAAATAAAATTGACAGAGATAGATGTGTTGTAATGAACTCCTTGTATTTTATAATCTTATCTTACCTTCTTTGCACACCAAATGTATATCAAATATCCTAGCTTGTTTTTATGACATCTAAACATAAGCTTTTTTAATGATCGCATGCAAAAGCATACCTCGGTGTACTGTGTCCTATAAATCTATCTCAAAGCAATAAAGTTGGGGAGTTCAGAATATTAGCTTGGCATTTGTATGATTTTGCCCATATATTTCAGAGCCAGAAAAGATTTTAAAAGTTAATGCAACTGAACACTGGCTTTGCAATGCATAACAATTTCATTACTTTGTCGGATTAATGTTACTGGTGTAAATAGGAGAATTACAAATGTCTAGTTAAAAAACAGCCATATGGAAAAATCTGTGAAACTATTCCCAATCCCCTGTTAGTGGGTCAGTATGGCAAGGGGGGGGGGGGGGGGGGGTCAAAATTCTTAAAACCCATCTCCAGCTCTGCAAAAAGAAATTCCCCTACCCTAGCCCCCTCCCTGAAATGCCCCTATTGCTCCCATGAAAAAATAAATAAATACATAGCTCAAACCCAGCCATCTTTTGGCAGTTGACCAGTCCTTCATCTACTACTCTAGCAATGATAGTGCCTGGTCCTTGCTGCAGCACTGACTCAGGTAAAGATGTAAGAGCTGGATTCTGTGCTGAAACAATGTACGCCAAGTCCAGCATGTTGACATTGGTTAAATGATGCTGGCTTTCATTTAACACGAAGGAGGAGAGCCATCTAGCAGTTAAAGTGGAGGGCCGCCAATTTTTTTTTTTTTAAAAGTCAGCAGCTACAAATACTGCAGCTACTGACTTTTAAAATAAGGACAATCTATCCCTCGGCTGTCGGGTGCTGCCGCCGCCATCTTCGGTGAGGGAATCAGGAAGTGAAGCCTTGCGGCTTCACTTCCTGGTTCCCTACTGCGCATGCGCAACTCGTGCTGCGCTATCCCACTGGTCCCTGCTGTCTTCTGGGACCTGTGTGTCTCCCAGAAGACAGCGGGGGGGGGCGGAGAAGGCGTCGGAAGTGGCGTAGATACCCATGGGTGGCTCGGGTACCTATGCCTGGAAGTGGGAGCAAAATACCTGTATTAGACAGGTATCTGCTCCCCCTTCCCCCTGAAAGGTGCCAAATGTGACATTGTAGGGGGGGAGGAAAAGGACTGCAGGGGACAATGCGAGATTGAAGGTGAGTTTTGTAGCAAAAGCTGTTTTTTTCTGTATTTTGTTTTAACTTTATTTTTTTCTCATGACTGGTTCTTATTATTAAGGCTGTGAAAAAGAGTGATATTGAATGTGTGTACTTAAGCGCTAGAATGAGTATTTAAAAACAGAACAGCAACAGTATTTTAAGATAACCAAATGATGATGCTGCAACCCATATAATAGTGTTCTCACACGTGAAAGAAATTGTTTAAAATACACAAAAATAATATTGTGCAATGGGTGCGCTTTCAATCAACCTTAAAATTATAGTGTAGATATGATTAGAAATCCTTGTGCAATTGTGCTATATATGTGGTGTGTAAAAAACCTCCCTTAAATCCGTGCACTGTGTATATATATATATATATAAATATATATAATATATATATAAATACATAAAAACATAAATAAATAAATAAATAAATGCTTTTCCTACTTGTGGTACCAGTGGGTATGTAATAATTGTGGGATAGTGCTTTAGGTAAAAACGCGTTTGGTTTAGGTAAAAACGCGTTTGATTTAGGACCCTTTATAAGTCCATGCATCTAATAGATGCCTCCTCAGGAGGCATCTATTAGATGCATGGACTTATAAAGGGTCCTAAATCAAACGCGTTTTTACCTAAACCAAACGCGTTTTTACCTAAAGCACTATCCCACAATTATTACATACCCACTGGTACCACAAGTAGGAAAAGCATTTATTTATTTATTTATTTATGTTTTTATGTATTTATATATACACAGTGCACGGATTTAAGGGAGGTTTTTTACACACCACATATATAGCACAATTGCACAAGGATTTCTAATCATATCTACACTATAATTTTAAGGTTGATTGAAAGCGCACCCATTGCACAATATTATTTTTGTGTATTTTAAACGAAAAAGAGTGATAAACACTTTGTTTCTAGCAGTGACAGCTGTGAAATATGAGTTTTTGACAGTTTGAAATTCACCATACACTATACAATCTATTTGTACTTTTAGATCTACTATCAGCTATGTAGTGCAAGGGTCTGTCTGATTTGATACTAATTGAGTGGATTGCCTAGGTATGTCTACAAAAACACATAGTTTTGGTAAATCTAAAAAGAGATTGTACAGAGATTGTATAGTGGTCTCATGGTCATATCAAGGTTTACTGCCATTTGTTTTTAGCACTAATTAACCACTTTTCCACTGGACACTTATTCCCCCTTCCTAACCAGGCCAATTTTCACCTTTCAGCGCTCTCACACTTTGAATGACAATTTCTCAGTCATGCAGTACCCATATGAATTTTGTGTCCTCTTTTTTTTCACACAAATAGAGCATTCTTTTGGTGGTATATATTCACCACTGGGTTTTTGATTGTTTGCGCTATAAATAAAAAAAGACTGCATGCATTTCTCTTCATATCTGTTTTTTTTCCAAAAATTTAGCAAATTTGTAATTTTTCTTCATAAATTTTGACCAAAACTTTTTTACGCATCTTTGGTAAAAATAACTCAAATCGGTGTGTACAATTTGGTCTTTGTGAAGGTTATAGAGTCTACAATCTATGATGCCAATCATTGGAAATTGATCACAGCTGATCACACCTTATGTACTGATGGCCTATCTAATTTCTTGAGCTAGGACAGTACAAGCCAGGAAAGTACAAATAACCCCCAAATGACCCCTTTTTGGAAAGTAGACAGTCCAATGTATTAAGTAAGAGGTATGGTGAGTTTTTTGAAGTTTTGTTTTTGAGTAATTGTCATATTAACAACTTATTTCTCACACATGGCGTATGCATACTTGCAACTGCACCCCAAAACACATTATGCTACTCGTTCTGAGTATGGCAATACCACATGTGTGAGACTTTTTCACAGCCTGAGGCCCAACATGCAGGGAGCACCATTAGGTGTTCTAGGAGCATAAATTACACATCTAATTTCTTGACTACCTGTTACAATTTGAAGGCCCTGGAACACCAAGACAATGGAAACACCCACAAAATGGCCCCGTTTTTGAAAGCAAACACCCCAACTTATATTCTATGAGGAATGATGAGTCTTTTTAACATGCCATTTTTGTCCACAAGTTTTTGTAAATGTGGAAAAAAAATGAAAATGCATTTTTACACATCTTTTACACATTTTTATGGCACTGATGGCCACTGATGAGCAGTATAGTGGCACTGATGAGCACTAATGAGTACTGTGGTGGCACTGTAGGGCACTGATAAGCACTGTAGTGGCACTGATGGCACTGATGAGCACTGTAATGACACTGTATTGCCACTGATTGGCACTGATGACACTGTCAGGGGACTGATGGGCACTGTAGTGACACTGATGGCACTTTAGTGACACTGTAGGAGCACTGATGCCACTGTATTGACACTGATGGCACTGTGATGGCACTGTAGGAGCACTGATGGCACTGTAGGAACACTGAAGGGCCATGTGATGGCACTGCATGAGCACCAAAGGCACTCTAGGAGCACTGATGGCACTGTAGGAGCCATGTAATTGCACTGTATGAGCACTGATGGCACTGTAGGAGCTCTGATGGCACTGTGATGACACTGTAGGAGCACTGAGGGCACTGTGATGACACTATAGGAGCACTGATGGCACTGAAGGAGCACTGGAGGGTGCTGTGATTGCACCATTGGAGCACTGATGGCACTGTGATGGCACTGTAGGAGCACTGAAGGGCACTGCCATGGCACTGTAGGAGCACTGAAGGGCACTGTGATGGCACTGAAAAAGGTCTGAAGGGAACTGTGTTGGCATTGATGAGCATACAGGATCATGCCAGCTCGTGCTGCTGCTCTGTTTCTCTCTCCTAACACCATTACAGCATGCAAGGAGAGATTAAACCCCACATCAGCGCGAGCTGAACCAGCCATGACACCAGTATGTTGAAAAGTGATCTCTCCATCATTGGACAGAGTGATCACATGGTAAAGGGCCGCTTTGATTGGCCTTTTACCCTTGATCCGTGATGCGCTGGGTCTGAGGACCCAGCCATCATGGACACTTCCGGCTGCATGCCCCAGGGGGTGTGTGAGAAGTGTGAGCATGGGAGGACGTCATATGCCGGCCTTGCTGTAGCCATCATTTGGCTATAGCGAGGTCAGCAAGTGGTTAACAATTGAAGAGGAGCTTCGGTCAGTTATGCAAAAATGTAAAACTGTAGCTGCTGCTGAGAAGTGAGAGCGGGTACCCATCAAAACCAGTCCCCCTCCCCTCAAAAAAATAAAAAAGGAACACCTAATGTGGCAGAAGAGGGGGGAGAAGAAGGAAGAGTGGAACTTCCCCTTTTGGGAAAAATCCTGCTTTAACTGACTACAAGTAAAATTAATGCATTGTTAAACATTTTTAAGTTCACATTTCTATGTACAGTAATGTTTACTGAATGTACATTACATCCTATACACCATTGGCAGACAAGTTATTAGCCATGGAAAATACAAATGTGACTTCCTAAATGCAGTCTTTATTTCAGATTCAGCAGGAAGAGTGTTATAAAGAAATACACATTACACAGTATTATTTATACACTTCAAAACAAAATGACAAAGTCTGCAGTATATTGGTTCAGGTTATGTAAGACAATAAAACAAGAATTGAATGAATTCACCATAGAAATCAATCATTTATTTTTATACTTCACTTAGGATAAATTCCATGAAGCAAGTCTTTTGTAATACATACAATAATTCCTGCACATCTAGTCAGTTACCATGGACTGTTTGATTAGAATCATATTGCAATTATCTTTAATGAGATACCTACAACGCTACAACACTGTAGTAGCCAACGTGCACACTTCTTAGCTAAATGTTATCCCACTAGATTGTATGCATGACAAACCTTCAGAAACATGCAAGACTTTCTCCATAAACAAACATGCTCGGTATCTAAATTAGTAAAGCCAACTTTAAAATGTATTTTATTTAAAAAAGAGAAGATAGCCAGATAACAGCTAATCGTACCTCTATTCCTCATGCTGATTGAGAAATAATGCACCTACTAAATTCCAGTAATCATAACCACTTCAGGACTAAATGCTAGTTATTCCTTTTGAACCATACCAATGTTAACTCTCCATGTCTGTATGTTTCTATGTAATCTCATTGCCTCCAGTCTTTCTCTCTGTCTGAACAGAGCAGGGAGGAAGGGAGAAAATGAGTGGACGAGTCCCTCTTCTGAGTCATAAAGTTATGTAAATTGAATTTCTGGAATGGCATTAAACACAAAACCAAAAACTGTATGTAGTGGCCATAACCCTCGATGGGGCGGCCTTGACTTTTGGGCTTACCGGTTACCTCCGCTTGGCTTGTTCTTCCAGATCTAGGGGTTCCCAGGGTTAGTACCCAACGACTTTGGACGCTGACACCATAAAAGTCCTTTAGAAAGGTTTTTATTTGCAGGGGTAACATCCAACAAACACAGTCTCGTATGGGAACAGAGGGTAAGGGTGAATAAACTCAGGCACCTTGAACTGCTGACTATTAGAAAGTCTCTAATGCAAACCCAGAGAGTAGCCACTCGCAGCTGGGTGCTTCAAAGCTGAACAAATCTCTAGCCAGAGATTATGGCGGTCAGCACTTTAATCCGGAACTTGCAAAGTCTCTGACCTTGAATAAAGGTTTCAGTACCTGGAACGTTCTCTGTCTCCTTGGCAGTACCGGGGAAGTGTGGATTCGTCCTTGACAACCCAGCAACCAGGTACTTCTTGGGATGCCAGCTTGTTGGCCCTCCTCCGAAGAGTCCTCCCTGGTCGCTTACCTGAGCTGCAGTGCCCCTCCAAGTTGAGAGGCAACCCGGACGCCTTGAATCCTCCCTCAGTTACTGTGCCTCGGACCAGCTGGTTCCGAGACTCGGGAACAGATGGATCCTTTGCCCCAGACCAAGCAGGTCTAATGGGGCTAGTCAAACTGACCATGTTGCGGGACGGCACACGCTCCCGGTCCCGGGACCCCTCGCGGGGCTACCCCGGTCCCGATTCAGGAACAGGCAGCTCCGGCCGAACGAACAACAACATATGACTTCAGCATCTTAAGTACCCTTCCCCAGACTCCTCAGCGGGGCCAGATGCACCCACTGATTGGCTCCAGGGGAATGCTAATACTCAAAACGTCCAACCAGGCCTGGTTCTGGGCCTGTCATGCGCACCTAACTGTACACATGACCAGGCAGAACCCTAGCACAGCCCAGCCAAACTGATGCCAAAGTTAAACCTGCACAATTAACCCTCAGAACCCCTTTAACGTACTGAGAAAAAAAAAATTTACACATAGCGGACACCTTGCAAAAGTGTCGCCGCTACATGTATATATTGCAACTTACCAATCATTAGATGTGGTGGCTGCATTCGTTTTCTCTTTAGGATTTTTTGCCTTGTTTAGATAAACTGACAAAATGAAGCTGAACTCCAGCTCACACTTTATAAGCAATTACAGCAACAGTTTTTTTTTTTTTCTCTTGGGATAAAGGTTTTACGTAAATAAATAAAGGTTGATCATTTAAAGCACCTCTGTCAGAAGTAAATGGTTTGTTGCAACATTCTTAACTAAAAAAATTGTCAGGATAGCTTGTTCCATTGCAAAACAACAGACTTGCTGGCCAGCTCACCTGGTTAAAATTGGTAAGCTGCCATATAATAAATGTTTGCGTTTGGGTTTAATATTGCATTAAGCTTTGAAATTATCAGGCTTTAGTCACTAAAGCAGATAAAGTCATCTTGGTAGGCATGTGAAAAGTAACCCAAATCTTCAACTGCTTGCTGGAAATGTAAATATCAATGTGTAAAACTTCATATTTACCTGTCTAAAAAAAAAGTAAATGCTTAAAAAATATTTTTTTATTCCTGAACATAATAAATAAATAAAATAAATAAATACAAATCGAATTCTGTTGAGGGAGACTATTTTGGGGTCTGGTGGGTGACTTTTTAATACAGCAATGATTAAATGGCCACATGTCTATTGTGATCACCTGGGTCTTTTACAGATTCTCATTTCACCTGAGGAAGAAAGTATTGTTCAAAACGTATTGGGATTAAAGAGAATTGTAACTAATATGATGTAAACACATTTGTGGCCTTATTCAATTTTAGTATGGTTTAAATAAAATAAATCTTATACAGTATATTGAGATATGTGTGGACATGTGGAATGCCTGAAAGTCACATCCAAATCTAGAATTTTTATGTCTAAAAATATACAGGGATGTTGGCATGTAAGGGGTCTATTCACTTGGGGATTGTTTCTAAATAAATACATATATAATAAATAAAATGTAACTGCATACAAAAGAATTATCACAATTTCTTTAGTGACAGGGGTACAGACACAAAACCATCCCCAGTGTCAGTGTCTTGTTTACAGAATTAGTTAATATGTATTTTAACAGCCACTACCATTTCAGAAACTAAAAAACAAAGTGAAGTAAAATGGGTCTAATTTTTAAATTAAGTTATTTGTTCAGTTGTAAACCTCTCTGCCATTGGAGAATAAAGAACGTTTTTTTTAGATCAGACTTCTGTCAGCAGAATAGGATCACACATACTTTTCAAGCAAATTTTAATTTGATAAACTTCTTGAACATGTTTGTATTTATTTATTTAATACAAGTACTTATATAACGCTGTCTATTTACACAGTGGTTTACATATATATTGTACATTCCCATCAGTCCATACCCTTAAGGAGATTACAATCTAAGGACCCTAAAGCACATTCAGACACATATCATGTTTCCTCAAAATTAAGATTTACCCCGAAAATAAAACCTACTGTGATTTTCGGGAAGGGCTGTAATATAAGCCATATCCCAAAAATAAGCCCTAGTTTAAAGTGCTGGTAAAGTGCTGGAATCCACTCCGTTGCAGTAGTGTATAGTGTAGACTGTGTGATCCTATTGTGCCAAGTACAGTACCTTCAGAATAGTGCCGCTCGGAGATCAGCTGATCTCCTTCTCCTCTCCTCCCAGCTGTCCGCAGGGGATTTTGGCCCCCCTCTGCAGTGCTCGGAGCAGGGAGGAGAGGTCCGGCGGGCTAAGGAAGCAGCAGGCTAAGGTAGTGGCGATCTGTGCTCAGCTGATCCCTCTCCAAGCTGTCAGCAGAGGATCTCGGGCCCCCCTCCCTGTGCAGAGCTCCGGCGGGCTAAGGAAGTGGCGAGCTGCGCTCCAGCTGATCCCCCCTCTCCAAGCTGTCAGTGGTGGATCTCAGGCTCCCCTTCCTGTGCAGCAAGGAAGTGGCGAGCTGGGCTCAGCTGATCTGCCCCTCTCTAAGCAGTCAGTGGGGGATCACGGCCCCCCTCCATCTGTAGAGCTCCGGCGAGTCATGGAAGTGGCAATCGACGATGATCTCCCCTTCTCCAAGCGGTCCATCTGTAGAGATCTGGCGCTATAAGAAAGTATGTGGCACTACACTATTTGTATTGTGTGACATACTGTAACAGAGTGGATTCCAGTATTCTACAAACACTTTTACACAGGGGATTCCTGACAGGCAGGGAGAGAGAGATACCACATGGCATGATAAGAAATACCCCAAAAATAAGCCCTACTGTGTCTTTTGTTGCCAAAATGTATTTTGGGGAAACACGGTAGTAGGGCCAATTTAATCAGGAGCCAATTACCCTACCAGCATGTCTTTGGAGTGTGGGAAGAAACTGAAGTACCCGGAAGAAACCCACACAGGCACAGGGAGAACATGCAAACTCCAGGCAGGTAGTGCTATTAATTGTCTCCATAACATGAATCCCCGTTATCAGAATAAAATATTTTTGGGATCAGTCTAATGGATACATGCATATTCAAGAGAATCGTTACATCGTCATTCCTCTAGGTCTGTTTTGATTGCTTAGATTAGGAATAAACTGAGAATTCATTTAGCCATCTTCAGATATTTGCCGTATTAGAATATGACAATCTTTATTCATCTACAGATTTTCCAAATAAAATATTAGACAATGTAGATGGTCGAAGTAATACAACTCAGAGTGAAAAAGGACATTATATACAGTATATATTCTGTAAAAAAGGCATAAGTTATGTATCCCTTAGCAACAGATCAGTTTCTTAAATACATTTTTCAAGTCAACTGCAATACGATTGGCTGTTTAAGGCCAGTGGGCGCAACTTGTTAGCTTTGGCGGCTTTAAGTGCGGTCCTTAAATTCTCCTAAATTTTATTGACTGTCCTGTTGTTGATTGGGATTTCATGAAAATATAATACTAAATACTGAAACGGACAGGAGAAGGGATCTTCACAAGTGCTGGAATTTACTTTGCCAAGTATGTTTAGAGTGATATTAAAATCGAACTTTTAAAAAATTAAAAACCCCCGTCAGTCTGTATAGAAACCCCCAAATTTTTTGTTCGTCTGTGCCTAATTGGGGAGATTCCCCTTCAATCTCTCCAAAGCTTGGAAGATTTGCCAAATTGGAAGAATTCCTCTCTATTCTTAGTTTGGAGTCAACTCGAAAATTGTGTTTCTCCCTCACTTTCATTATTAGCTATGATACTTTAATACTATATACTATACTATTAACATTAACTACTAGGATTCTATATTTTTTAAATATGTATAGGAAAGTTCAGTTTGAAAAAATATTTTTTACAAAATTATCTTTTATTTATAACATGAGTTGAGGGCATCCACTTTTGTCCAGGAGGGATGCAAAAACCCTCTTACTGAATTGTGAAAGTAACCGTTCCACTGATTTGAGCAGTTCCGTAATGCTTTACAATTATCAACATAATTCGTATTGCATTCAGAAAGGTTCACTATATATGACAAGCATGGGCAAAATATCCCCAAAAAGTTTTTTTCAGGATACAAAACATTGTGAATATAATGATCAATAGCAAAATTTGCTTACCACTAAATGTGGCAATACAAAGAAAACTTGTGTCCTATTGAGTTCAGTGTTCACTAAGGGTTAGCAGATGCTCAAAGTTAACCTTAGCTGGTCTCAATCATTAATAATAAATAAAAAAAATGATATGGAATAAAAAAAAGAAAAAAAAAATGATAAAGTTAGTCTTTAAACCAATCCCTGTGTCCCTGTGGAGCCCCTAACATTCTATGATCAGGCTCATAATAGAGCCTTGGCTGCTGCCCAAGTTTATATTACATAGTTACATAGTAGGTGAGGTGGAAAAAAAGACCTAAGTCCATCAAGTCCAACCTATGTGTGTGATTATATATCAGTATTACATTGTATATCCCTGTATGTTGTGGTCATTCAGGTGCTTATCTAATCGTTTTTTTTTTAACCCTGTTCCTCCATATGCTAAGGAATGTCCCAGTAATTCAACTATTAATTTCCAAAAGACCTGCAATTTGACATTTAAAGAATAGAGGCAGACTTAAGCCCCATACACACGCGCGGATTATCCGAGGACCAGGTCCGTCAGACCATGTCCGTCATACTTTGTCTGATGTTGGTTTTGCGTACACACGGTCGGACAAAGTTGTCGGAAAATCCGATCATTCTAAACGTGGTGACGTTTGTTGCCTACGACGGGACTACGTAGAGGCTAGTAGCCAATAGCTTTGGTCTTGTAATGTGATCTGAGCATGCGTAGCACTTTGTCCGGTCGGACTACCATACACACGATCGGATTTGGTGTGATCGGACCGTGTTGTCGGAAAATCTATCCAGCAGGAGATAGGACTTTGTCCGTCGGACAATACGACGTACACTGTCCGATGGTGCATACACACGGTCTGATTTTTCAACAACATTGTCCGATCGGACAGAATCCATGCGAAAATCCGACCGTGTGTATGGGGCTTAAGTGCAAGGAGGGGTGGGGCTTAATATTACTTGGAGTGATGATGAGCCCCATACACAGCAGGAATGAAATACTGTATGTCACCAGCACACTGACAGGCTTGTTTCAAAGTGCAAAACTCTTTATTCTTGCCTGATCATTTAGAAAAACAATGTGGACCATGCAGGAAACCTTCTTCAGTCATGTCATTATATGCATGAGGAGGCATCCCTGCATGATCATGAAACATTCATGTACATACAGAGCATTGCATTTTCAAACAAGCTTGTCAGTGCACTGCTGACATATTTCATCTATGCTGTAGACCAAGACCAAATGGGAGTTGCTGCAGCACCCTTTTAATCATATGACCATTTCTAGTATGGTATGCAAGTGGAATATACTATATGCTATACACAGCACAGGGCCACAATGAATCCAGAAAATCCAATGTCTAACAATTGTTTGCAGTTAACATCATCTGCACTGCACTGTTGTTTATGCCATGGCAGGTTCACTTTAAGACTACATTGGTACAATGGAAATTTCTATTGAATTCACAGGTACATATCCTTGTTATTGTGAAAAACTCTTTAAAACCACAGCGTGGCTGTAGGTCATTCATTCCAGTCAATAGACTCAAGAACTGTATCATTTAATTTGATGCTCCTCAACCACAAAGATTAATTTTCTTTTCTGTCTCACTAATTGATGAGTTCACATACCATTGTACCTTTGATTTGTGTGAAAAACAAAAGCAGGTAAGTTATGAAATGGAGCAAAGACATTTTGGTATAGATGGTGAACAGTCAATGATTTTCAGCACATACAGTTTTCCTTCTAAAATGGAGAATTTCTGAATAAGCCCTAACTTATATTGTTGTTATTTGAGGTTTTAAAATACTAGAAAGAGGTTAAATGAAACCTAGATGTAATATAAACAGTTTTCAAAAGCACATTCCCATAATTCCTACTTTTGGAAGGTTTCTATATTTAATTCAATTAGCTTATCCAAAAATAAAAGTGTAAAGGTGTATAAAAACAGCACAAAATATAAAGCAAATACATTTTTTTTACATGATGCCATATGTACAAAGGCTCATTACCAAGACTTTACTAACATTTTGCTTGTTCGTGTTACATACCAAATCAGATAAAGTATATTGTATATATCTAGTTTTTTATAATTCCTTCTTATTTAACCACTTCAGCTCCGGAAGGTTTAAACCCTTTCATGACCAGGCCATTTTTTGCGATAAAGCACTGCGTTAATTTAACTGACAATTGTGCGGTCGTGCAACCCTGCACCCAAATAAAATTTATGTTATTTTTTTTCACACAAATAGAGTTTTCTTTTGGTGCTATTTGATCACCTCTGCAGTTTTAGTTTTTTTGCGCTTTAAACAAATAAAGGCAGACAATTAAAAAAAAAAAACAATGTTTTAATTTCTGCTATAAACCATAGTCAATGAAAAAATTTAAAAATGTAATTTATTCATCAATTTAGGCCAGTATGTATTCTGCTACATATTATTGGTAAAAAAAAATCCCAATAAGTGTATATTGATTGGTATGTGCAAAAGTTATAGCGCCTACAATCTATGGGATATATTTATGGATTTTTTTTTTTTACTAGTAATGGTGGTGATCAGCGACTTATAGCAGGACTCTGATGTTGCAGCAGATAAATCGGACACCTAACTGACACTTTTGACACTTTTTGGGCACCAGTGACACAAATACAGTGATCAGTGCTAAAAAAAAATGCATTGTCACTGTACTAATGACATTGGCAGGGAAGGGGTTAACATCAGGGGCAATCAAAAGGTTAAGCTACTGCTTAGCTACTGTGTGGGAAATGCATTTACTGTGGGAAGACAGAGATCCTAGTTTCTGCTTAGCAGAAAAACAAGATCACTGCCTTCCCTTGTCATAGAACGGCGATCTGCCTTGTTTACCTTCTGCCTGGGGCTCAAACGATTGGCGAGTCCCAGTGGACATCCACCAGACCCCACTGATTGGCTCCCGCTCTGTCCAATCACAATGGGAGCTGGTCGGCGGTGGCGCTCGTGCAGAAACACGTACCTGTACGTGATTCTGCGCACATGAGCCATCACCCCTCAGTAAATGTACGCGGGGCCATCAGCAAGAGGTTCATTTGTAGCCCTGTCAAAAATTATAGTTATAGAGTAATATTTGAAAAAAACAGCAGCCTCAACTGTAGTTATTAAAAAGAGAAAACTTTCTTATACTGTATCATTATCACTGTGTTGCGAGCATAGTGGATTGGCAGGATAAGCAAGCAACACTCATAAAAATGTGTTGGCTGTAGCTGCAGGTCACACCTTCTGAATATACTAATTACCAGTCTGTCATGCTGACCCAAATAGGTTAATTTCACTTTGAATGTCCAAGAAAAGTTACAAAACAAAAGAGGATATTTGCTAGCATATGACTGGTTAAATAACCTTTTTAATAAGCTCAGTGAACATTTACTTTTGCTAACAATCTATATTATCTTAGTAAATCCCAATGGTTTTCTGATTAACTGACCTTGAATAGTATGTAGATCAGGTGTTAAAATTTCACCTACTGTATGCCTGTTCTGTGTCAGTAATGAAAGTTGAAGCAGCCGGGCAATTTGCATATTTAAAAGTAGCTGAGCAATGGCAGCCAACATGGTTAACACCATGAAAGATAAATTATATATAACAGTGAATACACTTCCATTCACTGTTGCATAGATTGTATACACAATATTTATGTAAGTAGATTTTTTTGTATGTTTAATAGCTCTGGGTGTCTTGGTAAGGGAGATCAATAGCTAACTCCTACCAGTGTTACTTACTACATACCAATGTCCGTTGGACATTGTAAGGGTGGTTGACATGCTGGGGAATGTTCTTAATCACTTGCCACCCAGGCCAATTCTGACACTTCTCTCCTACATGTAAAAATTTAATTTTTTTGCGAGAAAATTACTCAGAACCCCCAAACATTTTTTTTAGCAAAGACCCTAGGGAATACAATGGTGGTCATTGCAATTTTTTATCTTGCATGTTATTTTCGCAGCAATTAAAAAAAAATGTTTTTTTTTTTGGAAAAAAAAATGCTTCACGCATTAAAAAAAAAACAACACTAAAGTTAGCCCAATGTTTTTGCGTAATGTGAAAGATGATGTTACCCTGAGTAAATAGATACCTAAAATGTCACGCTTTAAAATTGCACACACCCGTGGAATGGCACCAAACTTCGCTACTTAAAAATCCCCATAGGCTAAGCTTATCATTTTTTTACAGGTTACCTTTTTAGAGTTACAGAGCAGGTCTAGCACTAGAACTATTCTCTCACTCTATCGTTCGTGGAGATACCGCACATGTGTGGTTTGAACACCGTTTACATCTGTGTGCGTGACCTATGTATGCGTTCGATTCTGCGAGCGAGCACGTGGGGGCGGGGGCGCTTTAAAAAAAAGTTATTGTTTATTTTACTTTTATTTTTCTCTTTTTACTCTTTCCTTTAAATAATTTTTTTTTGATCACTTTTATTCCTATTACAAGGAATATAAACATTCCTTCTAATAGGAATAGGGCATGACAGGTCCTCTTTACAGTGATATCTGGGGTGTATAAGTCCCCAGATCTCGCCTCTTTATTTTAGGCCGGGAAGCCTAAAAGAAAAAAAGAAAAACGATCTTGACTTCCCAGCCGAAGCAACGGCAGTGTTTACAACTGCAGAGGCCGGACGTGATGTCATAACATTGCGCCTGGCCTCCGAAAGGTCATAGAGACTGCCAGGAAACATCTGGTTTGCTGTATTCTCTAACTTCCGGCACTGGTGGATTCCTTCTCCAGGTCGCAAATTGCACGGACGAGCCGGTAGAAGCACCAGAGGGCGGCGGGAGGGGGGTGTCCCCTTCTGCCATCTATAAAGACAATAAAGCAGCTGAACAGCCGCTATGATTGTTTTTATGGTGCAGGGAATCGCCGGCTGTAAAAGAAGGTATCTGAATGATGCCTGTACCTGCAGGCATCATTCAGATATCCCCACTCTGCAACGTCATATGACATGTGTGCGGGTGGAAAGTGGTTTTAAAGGGGTTATGGAGGCAATGTGTATCAAATAAATATTGATGTGTGATTTCTTGAATTAACAAACTAGTAACTATTTTTTAATGCATCTTATGCAGGTTTAGTTTTTTTTCTTTTGTTTCAGTTCTCTTTTTAGTACTAGCTGCTTCACAGAAAACAGCTTAATAGTTATACCTTGAAAACTCAACACACTGGTCATTGTATAAGGGAGAGAACATTACTTGTGACATAACTGACTAATACTGCACATGTAGCTCTCAAAAATAATTGCCATACATAAAGCTATTACAGTAATCTGTAGCATGCAAGTTCCCTTCTAGAGCTTCTTTTTTTTTTTTAAATGTCCCTGCTGCATAATGTTTTAACTGGAATTCATGGAAAGTTACATGTAATCCTCCTCCTACTTACCATGACTACTTTGCATGGTTTTAAGCTTTGTGAATTATAATGTCTCTTTATGAAGAGCTAAGTAACTGAGACATCAAAACATGATCTAAGATGGTGCTGCAGAAACTAGACTGCAAAGAATTGTGATCTAGTATGCATTTTTCATTTACTTACAACTCAAGACATATAACAATTCTAGAGCAATGCTGAATGCCTTCTCCTACTGTGTGTTAAATAGCGTTCTTTTTTTTTTTGTAAGGAATTTATTAGGGTATAGTCCAAATAGAACCTCTTAATGAAATGGAACCTACCAATTCCCTTTTAGAAGTTTTCCAAATTCCTCACATCTAGGTAGTACTTTCGGATTGTGCTTTCCGTACAGAGATTCTACTGTGGAGGCCAGGCACAAACTTTCAACTCCACTGTATCCTATCCAAATGAATCTACAAGGCTTTACTGCTTTCTGTTAAGTGGGTAAATTCTGTGAAATATTGGAAAGCTTATACTGCATGTTTATGACAAGAACTGGTTGCATTATATTTCATTATGTGGCTAGGGGAGTTCACAGTGGCCTACTGGCCAGTAGGTGGAGCTTTCAGCTCAAATATAAACACTCTCTGTATATCCTCTGCTCCTTTGCTGTAAAAAGTATGTTTTTACAGAGCTACTGTAAATGACATAAGGTGAAATTTACTCAGTAGTGAGTGAGTAGTGCTCGAACAGTGCTCTAATAATTCCTTGTCATGTACTAAATATTACTAAAACATATGGCCATATATTAAAAAATCTTCTCAATCCTTTGCTCAACCACCTGAATCATTTACATCATTGTTCAACCATAACAGACCATCAGGGCCTCAATGTAAGTAGATTGGAAAAAGACAAAAATGACCACATATTTTGGCACACATGGTCCTGCACAACAGCACCAACTAACATTGATAATGTGTTTTTTTTCCAAATCCCCCCCCCCCCATAATTCTCCCCCTACTTTCAAACCCGCAAGAAAATTAACAGGGCATTCTGTGGTGTAGTGGTTAGCACTTTTGCCTAGCAGCAAAAGAGTCAGTGGTTTGAATCTCAACAATGACACTACCTGCCTGGAGTTTGCATGTTTTCCATGTGCCTACATGGGTTTCCTCACATGCTGCTAGGTTAATTGGATCCTGTCTAAATTTGCCCTAGTATGTGTATGTATAAATGTGAGTTAGGGACCTTAGATTGTGAGCTCCTTGAGGGCAGAGACTGATGTGAATGTACAATGTATAAGTAAAAGCACTGCATATAATTACCTGAAATAAATAAAAACATTTAGAAAGAGAAGTGGATTAAGTGAGGACTGGCAATCAAGCCATGTACCAGTGATAGTTATCTTTGCCACTGTGTCCTATGGAGGCCAGGGCACAATTAGGGCAACCAGTATCTGCAACACTGGCACACCCTTCTTTCAAGCTTCACTATAAGATATTGCTGCAAGTTTCTACATTTTTTTAATTAACATATTCCTTCTACTGCACCTAAAGTAAAAGTAGCCCAGATACTATATATTACAAACACATTTTACAAACACTAGAGCATTACTGTTATTACAGAAAGTGAAATTTCCCCCCATTATAACTTTTTTGCTAAATAAATAATGTACATAAAATGATGGGATCCTGCAACAGTTAAATCTATTATGAAATAAGTATTGCTAAAAAAGCATGTGGAGTCAAGGAATCAGCTGTATATCATGACCGGCAGCATGCCAAGAGACTGTAAAAATGTCCTTAATGAGCACTCTTGGGCCCTCTGTACAAGAGTATAAAATTAATTTTGCTGAAACACCATTTGGCATGATATAGCCTAAAATTCTTATCAAAGAAAGAAAGAAATTCAGTAGTTTAGAAAGACAGATGTGGACCTTGTACATCATTTCAATCACTGGACATCGCAATGATACATATTATATTTATATATATATATATATATATATATATATATATATAGTCACAGTAATAACTGAGTTATTTTGGAAATGCAAACTACTTCATTTTTTCTGGATCACATTTCTGAGTACCTCTGAGATACTGTAGGGAAAAGGGTACACCAAGAACAGTTTTCTTGAAATTAACATAAATTCTCAGTGCTTGAGGCAGCCTTTTGTCTCTCCATTTGTCAAAACACTAGGCCTACTATGAGGCTGCTTAAGTGTCCAATTGGTTGCCTTCAGGGTGAGAAGCAGATAAATTACTTAGTTTGCGAAACAGGGTAAAAGGAAGTTTTCCTAACTGTCATCGGTCAATAGCAATCTGTAACTGTATTTTGTTTCCTGGCTGCCAGTATTGACTTCCTTTCATAACATACAATATTATATGGCTCTGGAGAGTAAGTTAGGGTTCTGTTAGCCACACATTCAGCATTAATCTCCATAACTAGCTCAATTCTGATGGGATGTGTTACTTGTAAACAATCTAATGATGTTGCACTACTTTCCTCTTTTAAAGTTTCTAACAATTTCTTCTTGATCTTCAATCTATTAGTTTAGTCAAACTTTTATCTTAAACAGCAGGGCAAGCTTTTAAAGGGAATCTGTTACCTATCAACCACGTCACTGGCACGATGATACAATGATGTCCAAAGATACTAACACTATGTCTAGGAATATTCCAGTGGCAGCATCCACACCAAGTTGGGAGCCTTGGCCATTATAAGTGCCCCCCAGTTTGATAGTGGTTAAATGCTAAAGATGAACCTCAGCTTTACTTTTAATCTGCCCCAGTTGTACAGCCTCCTCTCTAGATAATAACCTGTACAGTGTGCATTAATTGCTGCTTTATGCCTAAACATTCTTTTTGGGCTGTAAGATACCCAGCATCATCCATCCCCTTAATTTCCAGCCTGGTTGTCAGCAGCCCTCCCCTTTCAGTGTAACAACCTGCAGATGTGAGAAGAAGCCTCATGAAGCCTTAAGCCCCATACACACGGTCGGATTTTCCGATGGATTCTGTCCTATCAGACAATGTTGTCGGAAATTCCGACTGTGTGTAGGCACCATCGGACAGTTTCCATCGGATTGTCCGACGGACAAAGTCCTATCTCCTGCTGGATAGATTTTTTTACAACAAAGTCCGATCACACCAAATCCGATCATGTGTAGCGAATTCCGACGGACAAAGTGCTACGCATGCTCAGATCACATTACAAGACCAAAGCTATTGGCTACTAGCCTCTACGTAGTCCCGTCGTAGGCAACAAACGTCACCACGTTCAGAATGATCGGATTTTCCGACAACTTTGTCCGACCGTGTGTACGCAAAACCAACATCGGACAAAGTACGACGGACATGATCCGACGGACCTGGTCCTCGGATAATCCGAGCGTGTGTATGGGGCATAAGCCATTATACAAATGCATACGTCATTTGTTTTCAATGAAATCTCTCATTAATAGAGAAACTTGGCAGCCTCATCTACACTCTCTTAATATTAAGTACATGCATATACATCAATTGTGGGATTTTAAAGGAATTGTATATTTTTATATGTCTCTTTAATAAATAATTTTTGTATAAACTTTTGTGTTACTGTGCCTAAAAAGTCCAAAGTCCTTTTTCTTTATTTTCCATTTAAATCTGCAGCATAGAATTAAGAAAAAACAGAAGGACAGCAGAACAAATTCAATCATGCTATGCTGCCCCAGTTGTACAGCCTCCTCTCTAGATAATAACCTGTACAGTGTGCATTAATTGCCTGCAGCAATTGCCCCAGCAAAATGCCTGCAGCATAGAATTAAGAAAAAACAGAAGGACAGCAGAACAAATTCAATCATTCTATGCTGTAGATTTAGTTTGTAGAAAATTATTATTTTATTTTACATGTACTTTATATATAGTACCTGCTTCCCATTTTGACATTTACTAAAGGCAAACAAATAAAATATTCAAGCCCTGCTAATTCTCCTTGCTATATGAGAGCAAATAAAAACAGAAAACACCATACATGCTGGGAATTATTTAATAGCATAATACACATTAACTGATGAAAATCAAATCATTCATATTCCAGGAACTGCCCTTTCACAGATTGTTAAGGGTTACAGTAGTTTCCATTTTTGTTCAGCAGCATAGCATTTTAAACAAATATAATTTTATATTTGCTCACACTTAAAGTATTAGTTCACCAAAAAGTTACATTTCAGGTAGAAGCAGATATGCTGAGTAATTGACTACAAGCAATAGTGCACATGAATATAGCACTTGTGTGATAGTAATGTTAGACATCCATCAGCTTGTGTATTCCATAGTGTATACAGTCCTGCAACACCTCACTCAGTCCCGGGAGATCAAAAACTGAAGGCGAATTTCGTAGAAGGTAGCCAAGGGCACGGGAGAGAGTTTAAAAGCTGAGCAGATTAATTGAAGTGCAAACAATAGCACAGTTACATACAGTAGTAGCCTGCTTCCATCCCAAGCACCAACCACAGAGGTGCAATGTAGCAGCAGCCAGGAGGTCCAATGCAGCACAGGATGGTAGCTGCTAAGCTCTAGTATAAGTGAGCTGGATCCTCTTCAGTAAAGCTGGCCATTGAAGGACCAAAATTTGGCCAGTTCAGTAGAGACCAGGCAAATTTCTATCCATCTGTGGCTGGTCCTGTTTAAGAGCAGTCAATTTGCTGATTGACTGCTTATGAATGGGCTTGTTGGAAAATTTTAGCTTGATCAGCACTGCAGCCAATTGACAGCAGTGCTTATCAGTGCATTCTGATAGCAAGGACTGCAGCCGACCCCTCTGCTGTCAGAATACAATGACACAGCGGAGAGGATTCCCCCATACACTTTAGTGGATTGATGGGGGAATCAGTTCAATTATTTTCTACTTAGCCTGGTGCCTGAGCAAGAAAAAAACTGAGCCATGTATGGCCAGCTTCACTGTCAGATAGCAGCATCTGAGGCCACTCTGTGAACTTGTGGAAGATGACTCGCGTTAGGGCAAATGGTCATTTGCTTACATTCTGTGCTGAATGAGACTTCCTGGTTGTGGTTACATTAAGCCTCTGTGGATTTTACTTGGGATGAAGACAGGCTACTACTATGTAAGTATGCTATTGTTTTTTGCTTCAATTAATCTGCTCAGTGTTTTAATCCTCTCCTGCACCCTTGTCTATCTTCTTTTCTGCTTGAGTAACCCACTGGATTTTTATATCTCTAGGAAGCTCCAGCCATGAGATTTTATTGCTCCCACATCTCCCCTTGCAGGTGTTGTTGATGTAGGAATTTATGTGCAGAGATCTTACCAACGCAATACCAAAAACATAGTTAACTTGTGGATGATTAACTCATTATCATTTAAGATTAATGCAACAGTCATTATGTTCAGTTCTGTTTGGCTTCAAGTGTTATAGCTCGTTCAAAGCTGGTATAAAAACACAAACCAATGTAGCTCTGCAATCAGTAATACACCAATCAATATTTTTAAAGTGTACAATCAGCACAATGAAAAAATGTAAACCTATAAATTATTGAAAACATCAATAGGGTTTTTCACCACACCACATAAACATATCCAATGAAAAATTATCTAGCGCAAACTCCAAGCCAAAAAAGACTCTACGTGTCCACAACAATAGGCCTTCAGCAAAATATCAAAATTAAATGTGTTCTTCTCAAGCCTTCTTGGAACTTCTTAATCCTCCCCATGCAATATATGTGCTGACCTTTCCCTCTGGACCTCAGTATTAATCAAGGTCATACAGGCATGTAGTCTCACAACAAAAGGGATATCTTAACCACTTCCATTTGCTGTACCTCCACTCTTGCAGGTATATGCAAAAAAAGATAAAAAAAATAGTGCTCTCCATACCAAAAAAATAAATAAAAAAAAACTAGATTACACTCACATTGTAATAAGGCATCTTATGAAAATAAATAGTCCTCTGTAAACCCTCCAAAGTGCATATGTGTCCATTGTGCAAACTAGCTGCTCACCTCCTTAAATGGACCTCAGTGTATTGATTGATTTTCAGCTTGCAGGTGGACAGATAGGGAAAATGTATCACAGCCAAAACCAGAATGCTGGAATGAGACCAGCAGCTGTCATGGAACAGGAAAGTTTACACGCTCCTGACATTGGTGTACCCTACAATTGCAGAGTAAACTGTTTCTGCGTATAGCTTCATAGTTGGTAAGGTTGAATAAAGACACCAGTTCAACCTGTGCGGGTGGGGGTGTATCTATGTCTCTACCACTTCCCATATCCCTGTATATTGTGTTCAATCAGATGTCCATTCAAAATTTTTTTTTAAATTAGTGACACTTCCCGCTGAAACCACAAATTGTGATTGGGACTGCCACATCCCTACCTCTCTAACAATAGCCCCTTATGCAGTTTAAGGTTAAGCCACTCTTCGCCCAACTTCATTAAAAGTGCCAATCAGTGCCCCATCCTCAGCTTTATAATACTTTTGCTCATACACACAGTGTCATTTCACAGTGCAAATACATTTTAGATACAGTGAATATATGGCCTTCCTGCAGATACAAGAAGGAATCTTAGTTTGTACACATCCACATCAGAATCAGTATTACTTCTATAACCTAATTTAAGGCCCATTGAAGCCATGCATACATTTATTTCTACAAGAAGGTCACCACAATGCACCATTGCAAATTGTACATTACCATGTGTTGTGGTTACACCAACAATGCACCATTGCAAATTATACATTACTATGTGTTGTGGTAACACTTAGTAAAATGTGTGCTTTACTGCACCCGCATACAAGCCAATGTGGGCTCTTGCTTTATTTGCTCCTAGAGAACATGCAGGCTGTAGATGGTTGTTAGTTTACACATTTGGACATATCTATTAAAATTTGCATCCATGCCTAGCTTTTTGGCTACAAACTGTTTTGTATGAAAATAAAGCAAACAACACAGATGACCAAAAATGTTGGCAGTTTACAAATTTAAAAAAAATCTGAAGCTTTAAAAAAGAAGGAAAGAGAACAATGAAAGGAGCAGATAAAATCAGTGCTAAATGAATTCTAACAGGGGTATAATACCACTTTGTTAAAAGTTTTATGGCAGTCTCCCTAACAGTAAGGGACCTGGTGAAAGAACAGAGGTTATCTATCATCTCATTGCATTCCTGTGAAGTACAATGAGGGCCACAATCTGCTTCCCATTTACGCATATATAGAGATTCAGGCCTTAAACAGCCAATGAAGGTACTATAAATATCTGAGATCAAACCTTTCCCGCTGGGGGTGGTACTGCATAGACGTTCATAAAAGGACTTAGGTGAAGTAGGAATAAGGGCATGGCAAGTAGCATAATAATATCTCCTTTGAAGATACTGCATACATTCCTGCTGTGGAATCTTCTTGGATTGGGAAAGCTATTCAAACATCATAAAGGAGGGGCCCTCTATAAATGCAGATAATATTATTAGACTTCCACCAAGAAAAGTGACAATCAATAGGAAAGGCTGAAGTAAACGATCCAGGCCTAGTTTTGATGCAGTTGGCTTTAATGAATACATTTGCCATTGAAAGCAAACCTTCACAAACTAGCTAGAGGCAAAACATACAGGGGATAGAAATGTACAGAAACATCCCTAAATAACATATAGTATATGCACCCTACACATTTTGTAACTACTACATACCAGCATTCTGAATACTCTGCATATTCTGTCACTGATTTCTCCTCAGAAAATTACATGAGGGAAAAGGTACTGTTCTTGTATATGCATCAGCCTTTGATGTTTTAGCATACATGAAAGGGTTTATAAACGTGTTTATTTTAAGTATGTTGTATAACCATTTAAGATATGACTTCTCAGCATTATTTAGCTGTAAATTATACAGCAGCTGCAGAAGATCATTTCAGAAGTTTGAACGATCAAATAAAACTATACGTTTCTATGTTTTTGGGAACTTCCTTGAAATCTTGTTTTATGAAACTCTTGCTGCATTGATCACTTTGTTTAGAAACAAAGAGAAATATCAATATGAAATAAATGTGTATCATCCATCTTTATTTGTGCAAAATGTCACAAACATCTTAACTTTCTGTAGAGATTTCAATAAAACAATTATTGTTGATTTTAAGCAGTAAATTAAACCATTCCTGTAATCATTGCAAGTAAATTGCTTGTGCTGCAATTATCCTGCTTCCTTCCATTTCTAAGATAACCATAAACATTCACTACAAGCTTTTCTATTTCCATTCTGGACTTTATTGGCTGTGATAAGGACATTTTGATTGGTGAACTTAAAATAAGTATTACTTCAAGGGAAATCCTGTTGGAATTTCTGTTGTAACCCCTGTAGGGGAGGATCAGCTTTTTACTGCTATGTACCCTCTATGTTGACTTCCCTTTAGTTGTGTTTATTTAGGTTTAAATACCAAATGAAGTTATTCTTTACATCACTGTAGAAGGGAGATAAGTCCTCCACTGTTCTCTTCTCCAGGAACCCAGTGAAGTGACTAGCCTCAGGTGATATAGAAAGATATACAAAGATGAAAGAAATCCTCCTACATTAGTTGTACCTATTTATCTGAAGTGAGGTCTCTACATCTGTTCAAAGTCTATAATTAATAATGCTTGTCTGAGCTATCAAACAAAGCGGGCAGAGAGCTGAGATTACACTATGCATAGCTCAGTGAGGAAAGCTCTGATTGCAGATTGGAGGGAAGGGCCACACACCCCTCCGCACAGTACACAGGAACAAAACTGAGGCTGTCCATCAGCTGAAGCTCCCTCCCCTGTCATATTTTGTCCTTGGTGTCAGGAAAAAAAATGTCAGAAAGGATAGCTGAGGAATGAAACAGCAGACAGAAATTACACTTAGTGCTCTTATTTGATACAACTACACAATATAGAGGGATATGCTTTGCTTATATTTCATGTCTGAGGTTTACAACCACTTTAATGAGAAAAGCAGGTGTAGACATTACACACCACTGTGGGACATAAAAAATACTAGATGATTATATTTCTTGAATATATGTACAGTACAATGAAAGAAAACCACACATGCTTACACTGGAATTATTCAGGGTTGGATGTATCATTAAGCTTAAAGCGGTTCTGCACCCATCCATAGAAGTATGTCTCTATGGCTTCCCTAGCATGTAAGATGACAGAATTGATGGTTCAATTCTGCATCTTTTAAGCTTACCTTGAATGATGGCTTCATCTGTGTTCTTCTCCCTGCGGGGGTGGACGGGCTCTCTGCGGGGATCGTCGTCACTTCCTTCTACTTCGCATTGTCTTCTGGGACCTGGCGCTGTGTCTTGTGGGCTATCTCGCTGTGTCTCCTGGGATCAATCCCAGGAGACTTTGCGGGGGTCCCGAGGCGAAATCTCGCGGGATTAGCGCGGCGTGCCTGTGCTGTTCGCCGCGCCGTTACTGCGCACGCACGAGATCGGCGAAAATACACAGGTGGATTGTGGGCCAGCAACCTGGAAGAAAGGGACCTGTGTGGTTTCAGGTGCCCACACTGAAGATGGAAGCCGTCACGAAGAGGTTTTAAAAGTTCACATTCCGGACGAAAACCAGAAGCAAGAAGACCAAGAACTCAAACAGGTGAGTCACAATTATGCACAGCACATTACAGCACATTAGACAAAAAAAAAAAAATTCGAACACAGTGCAGAGTGTTTAAGCCTAACTCCAGCCAAAACTTTCTATTTTATTTTGGATAGAGCTTGGAAAGGTTAGAGCTTCTGTCAGGCTTGCATTGACATCTGTGTCCCTTTTGTGAAGATTTTTCCTTATTTTGTGTTAGGACATTAAGTGATGTGAACTGTCCTCAACAGGGATACAGACTTCCTGCTGTCTTTGCTGCCCTGTCCTGAAAACAATTATAACCCCCAAGTCTTGTACAGATGTCCAAGGGATGAGAAGTGATGACAAATCTCCCCTACAAGGTCACAAACCAAACATACATAAAAACCTTTTTTGTAAAAAAATGTTTTTCTAATGTATAAGCTCTGTAATTACCAATGTCGTTTGATGCCTTGTTTGTTCTTTTCTTCTTACATCAATAACCACATGCCGACCAGTGCACGACGATATATGTCGGCACAATGGAGTGGCTGAGCAAATGGGCAGACAGGTACGTCCCCTTTTCAAAATTGTCGCTCTTTTTTTGTTTATAGCGCAAACAATAAAAACCGCAGAAGTGATAAAATACCACCCAAAGAAAGCTATATTTGTGGGAAAAAATTACGTCAATTGTGTTTGGGTGCAACGACGCACGCCCATGCAATTGTCAGTTAAAGCTGCGCAGTGCCGTTTCGCGAAAAGTGCTCTGGTCTATTCCCTGCTAAATCCAAAATTAAAAGAATTTTAGCTGGAGTTAGGCATTAAACACATGGGGGGTTATTTACTAAAGGCAAATCCACTTTGCACTACAAGATGTAGATCTGAGGGGGACAATAAAAAAAATGCATTTTTGCTTGTATATGATTGGATGATAAAATCAGAAGAGCTTCACCTCATTTCAGATATTCCCCTCAAATCTACAGTGACTGAACTTCCAAGTGCACTTGTAGTGCCGAGTGGATTTGCCTTTAGTAAATAAACCCCATTTTCTCCTTAATTTTTGTAAATATAGTCATTTGTAGTGGTTACATTTGAAGGAGCCACTAAAAAAACTGGGTACCCCTTACCTTTCCAAAGGATACATGCCCTGTTTTCAGTCCCAGTAGCTCACTTACTATTTCATGCTCCAGTCTAGGGTCCTTTTAACTATTTATTCCAGCTCTCCAACGTAAATTCGGGGAGGGAGGTTTAGGGAGCAGGCTACCCTAGTCACTGGAAAAACTCTGAGTATAGCTTCCTGAAAAATCCCAGCTTTAACAGGCCCTTAAGCAGTAACCACAAAGTAATGCTGACCAAGAGGGGAAAGTCAAATAAACCAGTGACTCTTTGAGAGCATTTAGTCTTTCTGTAGTTCCATATAGTGTCTGACCCTTAGTAAGAAAGTTCCACAATACCTGAAGCTGTTAGTGGTAGGTCCTTCTCACAATGTTGAGGTGGCAGCTTTTGCCCATCTCCCTTTCAACACTCTTCAGTGAGGGATCCTTTCTTTAGCCCAGCTTCAAAAAGTGTCTCTGTCTCAAGTCACCAGCCTAATACACAAGCTGGAGCCCAGTACAGATAGCAGCTTCTGTAACACACATGCCTTCTCCCAGGGGAAGCCCTGGGGAGAGAGAAGCTGATTAACTCCTTCCAAAAATTACCTTCTTCCCAGCCATACCTTCTGAGCTAGGCTTCCAAGGATTGGCTGGGTTGGATACATATTCATGACTCCAGAGGTTAATCCTACCACTCTATTTGCTGGAACATTCTTCCACCAACAGGCAGGTGTAATTGACCCCCGGATTTGATGGGAACCTGTCGAATCCTAACAAACAGATTTAAGCTCAACTGGTTCCAGCTTAGCCATAGGAGCAATTCTAGCCAGGGCAGGGTACACATTTATTAACTTTTTTACACATTTTCTAAATATAATGAGCCAGGTTAGGGCCAATGAACAAAAAAGTGCACTTTGTTAAAGAAGTGTTCCTGACAGAGGAAGCAATGTTTTGGACACCAAATGATGTGTGCTTACGGGTTCCAGTGATGAAAATACTGCTCTGCAATTACCCACATTAGCTAGAAAATATCAGGGGAATTAGTATAGCAACTGATGTGATGGTGGTAGGGGGACAGACAAAATATCATCCATATTAGTTATATTTGTATGGTTGATTTAAAATTGCAAGTTTCACAGACAGAAGAGGTAATGTTGTTTGAAGGTAAATTCCACATATGATGTTTTAAAGCATCCAAAAACAGCACTATTAGTTAACTGAATTGTATGAACTGTAAGGAAGTAATAATTGATCATGAAAAAATATGTGTGGTTTTCCCCGTGATTTTTTTTGGCAGAGATGAAGAACAATTTATATGAAATCAAAAGGTTTTATTTTTGTAGATCGAGAAAAGGACAAACTTGGAATTGTATATAAAGTATTAAAATGCGAACTCTTGTTTACAAAATAGCAATTGTTCCAATGAATACAGGCAAATACATACAGAGGAATATGCAACAATGTAATATACTTGCAAAATTAGTAAGAAAAGTACACATTTCATGAGAGATTCATCTGCTGATAGCACACCCCTCTAGAAAATTATTTGGGGTGAGCAGCTGGCTCCAAAAAATCTGCAACGCATGTTGTTGCACCATTTCTCATTTTTTTGAGTAATAATTGATCATTTCATGTTTGAGAGAACAAAAATAGGGCCATCTACTGCAGTCATGGTATTTAAAAAGAGATCCACTGTATGTACAGTAGGCTGCTATTGCAGACATCTGAAAATGCTAGCTGCCAGCTGTGAATTTAATCCTATGACTTTCTGAGTCTCTCACCTAGAAAAAGAACAAGGATCAACATTTCTTTCTTTTAAATGCTGCAAATTTTCACTCGGATAGGGACCCAGGAAGTAAGTAGTAAGCAGTGGGAACCTATATATTTCTATCAACATAGGTTTACATTAATAGATAAATACAGTATATAAAGTGAGTACTGTACTTGAAATAAAGTAATATAAATCAGTCTATTTGTTAAATGTACAATGTTTTTAACAGGTATGTAATTTAATAGAGTTGAGGCACAATGAACTAGAATAGCTTTCTGTAAACTTGTATTCTGTCTGTGGGTCCAGTATGGACAATAAATGTCCTGCTAATTGCAAACTGTGGGGGCACTACTGGCAGTCTACCAAACATGTAGGTAACCAACTGGAAGGTGGCAGGATCAACCCTTAAAACTTAACTGAAATGTAAGTTTAAAACAGCAAAACACATTATAGGTGCATTAAATCAAAACACGTTCAATGTCTTACAGTTTGTTTTCTTTTAAAAAAAAAACTTCACAGTAGAAGAGCTTGTCCCCTGCAACCTTGCCCTAACCCCTCCCTCATCAGCATTGTTCAGACTGGAATGCTGGCTCTTTGTGGGAAAAGCAGTAATCTATGTGCAGGCTTCTTGCCAAGCAAGAGCTTTGTCAAAAGCACAGCCATAGATTTGACTTAACGGCAGGCAGGCATGTTAAACCTCTGCACTGAGATCACTGCTTCTCCACAAAGAGCGAGGGTCCAGCTTTGCAGTTGATGGCAGGACATATTCTTTTCTACTAAAGCCCCATACACACGCTCGGATTATCCGAGGACCAGGTCCGTCGGATCATGTCCGTCATACTTTGTCCGATGTTGGTTTTGCGTACACACGGTCGGACAAAGTTGTTGGAAAATCCGATCATTCTGAACGTGGTGACGTTTGTTGCCTACGACGGGACTACGTAGAGGCTAGTAGCCAATAGCTTTGGTCTTGTAATGTGATCTGAGCATGCGTAGCACTTTGTCCGTCGGACAACGGTACACACGATCGGATTTGGTGTGATCGGACCGTGTTGTCGGAAAATCTATCCAGCAGGAGATAGGACTTTGTCCGTCGGACAATCCGACGTACACTGTCCGATGGTGCATACACACGGTCGGATTTTTCAACAACATTGTCCGATCGGACAGAATCCATGCGAAAATCCTACCGTGTGTATGGGGCTTAAGACTGTTGTAGTTTTGGAACTTTGGCATGTGTTAGTAAAACTGTACATATCACTGCAACTACAAAGTGTACTCAGGTGACTTTGAGGGCCCAACTGGGCTTTTAGCTGCCTGCTAAAATATAGTCTGTGTTAGAAACCTGGAAATAAAAGAAGATTGTGTGCAGTCTATGTAATTTCATAATTTGCAATCATTATCTAATGTTTGTGGCTCTTAGCTTAAAATACTGTATACAGTAACTCCAACTTGTACAAAGTGAACATATGAACTGTGTAAGCTGAACTAGTTACAATGAAGCCAATCAACCCGTGTGTAAGTAATATCAGCAGGAGGCATGTGGCTGCTTCCTCCTTTAATACATTTTGATTTTTCATTAAGTGCCCTCCATTAATGATTGCATCTAATTTTCACCATAGCACCAGCTTTCCCCATTGTGGTCTTTTAACTTCCCTCAGTTATTTTTTCCTGATATACAGCAGTACACAAAGCCACAGAACATATTACCAGAGTTATGAAAGTGTGCACATTTTCTCCTGCTTTACTTAGATTGAATAAATGCTTCACATTAGAGCTTTGTCACATCCAGACTACTTCTCTTGTACTCCTACAGCTTTTACAAATGATGGCTGTTTTCCTTGTTGTTTCAGTGCTGACATCTCTGGCGCTTAGCATACTTAAATCAATTGTTTCAAAACATGATCTGTCAACTTGAAATCTTTTTTTGTATTCAATTTCATTGTATCTGTCACTTCCTGGTCCAAAATAACTGTGCTAGCCAGTATTTTAACTACATATATGATATTAGGCTGCATTATTTCAAAAACACAGATAATGTTTGTATGCAGATCAAGGTTTCCATTTGAGCTTGAACACATCAAACCTTTGAAATGTAACAATTGGCACATTTATTGTTTACAGTGCTAAAATGATCACCATACTAAAAATGGCAGGTGCACATCAATATACGCTGTACAAATTATTGTCGACTCTTACTTTTTATTAAAACCTCCTAATCAGTATCAGTGTTGTAACAACAAAAAAATGCAGCCTCTACATCCTTTTACATGTACAAGCACTTATAACATATTAGATTAAAACACAGTTTCTACCAAAACAATTTTATGGAAAAAAGTTTTCCCTAAACTTTACTGTGCCAGTTGTTCTATCAAGGGTGTTTTTGGCCTTCTTTTTAGTTTAATACATTCTTTAGGTCTGAGCATATGAGAACTACTCAATAAACTTTAGGAACACATATCCAGCACGCCAGTTCATCTCCTTGTACACTGTGGGGCATATCTATCAACAGATACAATTTTCTTCACAACTATTCTTCACAATATTTCACCTTACAAAAGTTAACAAGGTGTCAAATGTAACTTCAATACTGTTCATGCTAATTCTCTTTCTAAAACTGTAATCTGGACTACTAGGAAATGTTAAAACATCTATGAAAAATGTTGACTTTTTGGAGGGTGGCTATTATTCAATTAGATTCTTGTTTCTGCTTTTATATTTTTTTCTAAAAAGCAAAATGCAGATATTTTGTTGCCCATATATTGAACTAGCAATGGACATTAAGACTGCATGCCAGTTTGACTTTGACCCCTTATGATATGGCAGGCCTTTATTATTAAAATAATGACTTTTCAGTAATAATTTTAAATGGTGAGCTAGTAGAGGGGTCCTTTGGACCACTTACATGTCGACTATACTGCAAGACTACTTACATTATGTATACATATAGAGAACAAAACTTTTCATGGCTCCAGGCCAGAGTGTGATGCTCCCTATCACTCAATATTACATCAGTGCATAATAGGAATATTATTAGTACAATATTTCCTATAAGCAATTGACATCATAATGGCTTTTTCAATTCAATTTTAACTTTTTATTTGACTGGACTCTCTGAAGAATCACTTTACTGATATAAACTTAATTCTTTGATAAATTACCTCAAAAGCCAGGAAGTGAAGAAATTTTAATTGAGATACTGTGTTTTTATATAAGGTTGAAAATATGCTCCTATATGCTGTAGCAATAGGGAAGAACTGAAGATTTGCAATGCCAGGGTTCAATGTTTTTTAAATATCCCCATCCAGCATAGCTGTTTCCCATCATACCATTAAAAGGGGCTGCAGTGATATATTATTCAAATGACAGTTAAGCTCCAAATTCAGTGCATACCATAACTGTTATTAAAATGCTATGTTAGTACAGTAAAAAGGCACCCAGCTCATTACAACAGATCTGGAGAGCTCTTCCTGAACTAACTAAAGCTTTGTAGGCCTGGAACATTTACTTATCTGTATTTATTTTAGTTCTGTTATATAACAATGTTTTTATACTAGGATTATAAAGCCTTAATTTGGTAAGTATCAGTGTGATAATTCTATAGTATAGTATAGTATAGTAGCAACTTCAATTCTTTTCAATTTGAATGTTCACGATTAAGGAAGGATGCATTATTTTGATTTTTCAGTTTACATATTTCATTAAATCCTCTGCTTTTAGAATGCTATCACCACAGACACACCTCATTAAATCCTGCATTTGGATGCTGCTCTGACTAGAGCTTGTGTGACATATTTGCAAAGCTGGCAGCATTTTGGAGCATTATTCCAAAGACAGATTCTTAAATAACATTCAGTCTTCTGTACCTTCAGAGAGAAGGTGGCTCGGGTGAAACGTATTTGTTTTGAAAACATCACAAGGCAAAAGTTTGAGCAAGCTCTTGTGTCCTATCTAGAAAATTACTAGCGTCAAGGACCATATACCATATATATATATATAGATAAACACTGTTAGGTTATGGTTAAACACACAAAGGCCTATATTGTGAATCACTATCTCTTTTAAAGATACCTTATATTCATAGCCAGTGTTATTTACTTATTAGTGTAAAAACATATGTGTAGTAAAACCACATGAATTCATATTTTGAAGCAGAAAAACATTTGGGGCATTGATTAACTTTTTATGGTGCATTAAGGATGTGCCATATGAATTATTAAAATAATTTATTTATTAAATATGAATAAAGGTGTGTTACTAAAAAAATACATTTTTACATAATGTCTTCGTTACACTACACTTTTCACAGATCTTCCCCACCCCAGACCCCTCTCCATCACAGATTCCACCTATCACAGACCACCCTCATCACAGATCCCCATCACAGATCCCCCATCACAGATGTATCCTCTCACAGACCCCTCTCCATCACAGATCACCCCATCACAGATCCCCCATCACAGATGTCCCCCATCGCAGACCGTTCTTCATCACAGATCCCTCCAACCCAGACCCCCATCACAGATCCCCCATCACAGATCCCCCATCACAGATCCCCCCTATCACAGACCCCTCTCCAATACAGATCCCCCTATCACAGACCGCTCTCCATCACATATCCGCCCACCCCAGATCCCCCACATCACAGATTCCCCCATTACAGACCCCCCCTCATCACAGATCCCCCTCATCACAGATTCCCCCATCACAGACCCCCGTTATCACAGATTCCCCCATCACAGAACCCCCCATCACATATGTCCCCTATCACAGACCCCTCTCCATCACAGATCCTCCTATGATAGATCCCCCATCACAGATGTCCCCTATCAAAGACCCCTCTCCATTACAGATCCCCCCACCCCAGACCCCCCTCATCACAGATTCCCCATCACAGATCCCCCTCATCACATATCCCCCATCACAGTTTCCCACATCACAGATGTCCCCTGTCACAGACCCCTCTCCATCACAGATCATCCCCTAACACAGACCCCCATCACAGTCCTCCCTTGATTTTACAGACTGTCCCTTTCAAAAGATCGCAGCACCCCCCCCCCCTCCCCTACCTTATTCACACAAGATGGGAGGCATGGTCCAGACAAAGGGCGGGAATTTTCATGTGAAAGGCAGGTGATTGATTGCTGGGACCTTCCCGCTGCCTCGTAACCAATCACCCGCTTTTTAACTTAAAAAGTTCTGCCCTTTGTCGGAACCTGCCATGCTTCCCATCTTGTGTGAATGGGAGTGCTGCAATCTTATGGAAGGGACAGACATGCCATGCCTCTTGGGCCAGGAGGAGGAAAGCTGTACAGCGGATCTGGTGCCTACGGTGTGCGCCCCCCTTATGATGTGGCTCCACGCTCACACTCTGCCTATTTCCATTCACCAAATGCAAGCAGGCAAGTGGAAATTTTGAGGGCTGGTCAAGATGATACAATATATGACTGAATTACACTTCATAGTTAAAATACAATTAAATACAACTTGTTCCAAAAGAAGAAGAGACAGGTATCTCAGTCCTCTACAAATTTTGCGGATAGATCAACGCCTTTTGAAAGGGAGAGCAAGGAGTGAAGGAGGCAACAATTCAATAAAACTAAAAGATCAAGAAAATGGGACATGTGAAAAATATGTAAAAAATATATGTTTATTCAATAACACATATTTATTCATGTTTATTAACCACTTGCCTACTGGGCACTTTTACCCCCTTCCTGACCAGGCCAATTTTCAGTTTTTAGCGCTGTCGCATTTTGAATGTCAATTGCATAGTCATGCAAAACTGTACCCAAACAAAATTTTGTATTATTTTTTCACACAAACAGAGCCTTTTTTAATGGTATTTAGTCCCCACTGGGTTTTTTTATTTTTTGCTAAATAAACGAATAAAGACCAAAAAATGTGAAAAAAAAACAAACAAAACTTTTTTATACTTTGTTATAAAATTTTGGAAACAGGTAATGTTTCCCCTTCACTGATGTGTGCTGATGAGGCTGCACTGATAGGCACTGATAGGCTGCACTGTTGGGCACTGATGAGGAGGCACTGATGGGCACTGATGAGGCTGCACTGATAGACAGCACTGATAGGCGGCACTGGTAGGCAGCACTGATAGGTCACACTGATGAGGCTGCACTGATGGGCACTGATTGGCAGCACTCATGGCCACAGATTGACAGCACTGGTGGACACAGATTGACAGCACTGGTGGGCACACATTGGCAGCACTGGTGGGCACTGTTTGGACTGCGCTGATAATCAGTGTACATGTCCCTTTTAGAGAAGGCAGTTATCAGTTTATGCTGTCAGCATGAGAAAAGGAGTGCCGTTCACCGGCTTTATTTACATCCGTGATAATCTGTGATTGACACAGCTGACCACCTGGTAAAGATACGCTGAATGGCTCTTTACCTCAATCTGTGATCAGCAGTGTCCTCTGGACCCTGTGATTACAGAGCGTGCTGCCCACACCCTGCAGCGGGCGCATGGCGGGTGCAATCATAGGAGGCCATCATATGATGGTCTCCCAGAACTAAAAGTCCGCGCTGTAGCTGTCATTCGGCTGTAGCATGGTCGGCAAATCATTAAAGCAATTTTTTTAATAACTCACATATGACACATCCCTTATGCACCATAGAAAATCCATCAATGCCTCAAATGTTTTTCTGCTTGTTTGATTGTTTTGGACGTAGGTACAATGTTAACCATATGTGTATGGGGCTTTAAATTGGAGCGTTAGTTAAAAATGGGCAAACAGGCAGGACTTTTAATACAGAAGAGACATGCTTTGTCTCTTCTGCATTAAAGTTACTTACCTGTCTGTCCGCCCCTGTACAGTAAGCTGCACACTAGCAGTTCACTGTGAAATTCAGCAATGCAGAAGTTGAGCCACCCCTGCCCAGCCAATGAAAGAGGCTAGTGATCAAGACCCAGAATCCAGCCCCACAAAAAAATCAATGTCCGGGGAGTGCTCCGGGATTCCGCATCACTAGATCCAAGATGAGTAAAGAAAAGTTGAACTTTAGCCATGCAGATGCAGCTCAAACAACATGTATCCCCCCCTTCCCTGCCCTTCCTTCAGCAGCACATAAATAGCACATAATCGGCTTTTATTGGCCCCCCAGCACTCTCTTCAACTGATGGGAGCAAAAAATAAATAAAAAATCTTGGTATTTAATCCAGTAATGTGTAACTAAAGTTATATATATGTATATATATATATATATATATATATATATATATATATATATATATATATATATATATATATATATATATAGTACATGCACAGCTTTTTTATTCAACCAAGTGTTGTGTATGCAGAGATCTTGCTCACTGTGCTACTGTATCCTGACAGCCCGGACACTATTAGCTGCAAACACTTTTTAAATGCTAGTTTTCCAACAAGACCATTCAGCAGAAGGTGGTCATTAGACTTGCCATACACATGTACAGAAACCACACGATTTTCGGTATGTGTGTACTGGGCATGTGGCATAACACCAGAACTGCCACATGAGAAGAGTCCATAGTCCCGTGTGCTACATCTTGAGGAACTCCTCACTTACAAATTTCTGATTATCTTGCATCCAGCAGTAGAACTGATTAGTATAGGAGTAAAGGAAAGGTATGCACCACTGGGAAAGGAGGTGACTAAAGTCAACCTGTACTTTGCCTTGTATGGGAAAAGCACATGTACAATTTAAACTACATACAAAATATCTGTCAATTCGGCTGTCGTACTTGTCAAAGGGTTGATTTATTAAAGGTAACTAGGTGTTCCCTTTGTCAGGGAATTTTCCTATAGTTGAGTGAATGTGGAGAAGGTTCAATTTGCAAATACTCAATCATGTGCAAGGAAAATAGAAAAAACAAAATTTTGCATGCACACGATTGGATAATGGAAGTCAGCAGAGCTTTTTTCTCAGTCACTATGCTAACAGAAAATGTCCTTGCAAAGTGAACAGCCTGTTTACCTTTGATTTACCTAGTAAATCAACCTCGAATGAGTCTTTACATATACTGTATACATTACTAACACAAAGTTTTGTATAGTTGTTTCTATTACCCCCTAGCCTGAGACCAGAAACACAAGGGTTGAGAGCTCTCTGCATCTTCCTTAAAAAATGAGTACATTATCATTAGTAATTCTTCATATCTAATTAATAAATAAAACAACATGCAGACCTACAAAAGGGGACAATTATTCTATTGAAATTACGCTAGTGGCAGATTAATACTAGAACCTTAATATGTATTTAAAGCTGTACTAAACCCAAAAGCAAAATGTTATTATATTATAGCTTACCAATTTTTAGATCTGGTGACTGCATTCAATTACATTTTTTAAGCTTTCTTTTATTTTATTTTGGTGAGCTGACCAGTAAGTCTGATGTTAAGTTCTCCTGTAGGTGTAGCAGTTACAGGGATGAGACAAAGCATTTACTACTGGCAAAATGTAAAGCCCCCCCACCCCCTGTGCTTGCATGCAAGTGTGAAGGCGTATGTAAATCCTGCAACCATATGTAAATGGTGTTCGCACCACACATGTGAGGCATCGCTGCGAACATCAGAGTGAGAGCTATGGAAAGTTTTAGATACTGTAGTTTGGTGCCATTCCACAGGCGCATGCAATTTAAAGTGTGACTTGTTAGGTATCTATCTATATATATACACACATATATAGTTCTAGGTAATTTTCTATATATTGTTTTATATATGCATTGTTCTAAGTAATTTTCTAGCAAAATGTATGTATTACATGTAGGAGAGAAATGTCAGAATTGGTCCAGTCTGTCAGTAGTTAAGAGACTCATATTAAGCTAAGAAACTGTCTAAAGGGCCCTTAACCAATTCAGATTAAGGTAAAATATTTAAAAATGTTACTTTAAAAAAAGAAATAGAAAGAAATGTAATCAAATGAAACACACTTGGTAGAATTTTTAATTTAAAGTAATTATAAAAGCATTAAAAAAATAAATAACAAACAGGTTTACACTTACATGCTCTGGGCAACAGAATTGCACAGAGCGGCTCCGAACCTCCTTTTCTCCGGTCCCACGCAGGCTCTCTTGGCTGCTCCTCTCTGGTGAGTGCCCCCATAAAAAAAAACTCCTTCTATGGGAGCACTGGCTCACTCCCAAGCCTTGCTTTCTAATTCTATAGACACAGACAGAGGGAACACAGCCCTGTCTCTGGCTTTGATTGACAGCAGTTGGAGCCAATGTGAGCCTGTGAGACCAGGAAGTGAGGGAAGAATGGAGCTGCAGATGGGCACTGCACTGGATCCAATGAGTTCTCAAGTAAGTAAAAGGGAGGATGAGGAAAATATACTGATGCCTAAACATGTTTTACCTTAATGCAGGGAATGCATTAAGGTAAAAATAATGTTTAGGCTTTATAATGACTTTAAGTGGTCCACATTTCTATGCTTTTGTATTTTACAAAGGACAACATAGTAAACAAAAAAACATAAGTAAATCTACAATAAAATTAGCACTAGTAATAAAAAAAATGTTAATAACATAGAGCTACCCATTGATAAATAGGACCCACGATACTTCAGTTGTATTAATAACATATAAGAATTACAATCTTAAAAAAATATTTTTAATTGATACTTTAGTTATTTAACATTTTAAACTTTTACTATTTTGAATAAACATAATTGTTCACCTTTCAATTTACCTGTAATAATTGCTTCAATAGGAATATTTATCAGCAGGTGAAACTGAATAATAGTATCATGAATTTTCAATTTTTATGACTTCAGGCAATCTATCAAGGTATGTAAATAGTACATTTTTTGATTCCAGATGTTTCTTACTTACTATTGTCCATTTTAAATTGTAATTCACAGTATTTGTCAACAACAGAAAAAAGTAAAATTGTTTTCCGCCACAGGTTAAACAGATATTATCATTATTCAGAATTTATATAGCACCCACAGTTTGTGCAGCACTTTACAAAATAAATACAAACATTACAACACAATGCAATACAAAAGGAATCAGATATGGGGTCCATTTAACCTTTTACCATGACCACCTTACTAGCTGCCGCAAATTGCAATATGTGTCTTTTTATTAAAAACCTGAATTCTGGCTTTTAAATAAACCTGCTTTGGCCCAGTTTTAGAAGTTGTTATACACATTATATACAGTATATATATATATATATATATATATATATATATATATATATATACACAGTGCCTTGAAAAAGTTTTCATACCCTTTGACATTTTCCACATTTTGTCATGTTGTTAGAACCAAAAACGTAAATGGTATTTATTGGGATTTTATGTGATAAACCAACACAAAGTGGCATATAATTGTGAAGTGGAAGGGAAATGATAAATGGTTTTCACAGTGGTGGCTGGTGTTTTTTTTTTTTGGGGGGGGGGGGGGGGGGGGCGGCAAACAATGCACCCACAGCCACCAAACACACCAACCCCCCCACCCTTGGATGGTGGGAAACGCACTTAACCCATCAATGGCATAGGCATCGCTTTCCTCCGGGGTGATGGGCAGTGGCTTCTCCTGTGTCTCCTCCCTTCTCCTCCTAAGCCAATAGGATCACTTCTCCTTTCGGCCAATCAGGAAACGGGTCTCAAGACCAGCTTCCTGATTGGCCAGGAGGAGAATCAGTGTGACAATAGCGACTATTCATTCGCTATTGTCACACAACTGGGTGGGCTCAGGGCGCAGTGCCCCCTGAGCCCACCCTTTTTTGAAGCCTATTAGAGCCTCAGGCTCCAATCACGTGCTTAAAAAAAAACATTGGAATCCATGCGTCCAGCATCCTGCATGTAGATTAGGGGGCCATACGCATGGATAGGGGAGCGTTATGCATTATGGGTCATTGCTGTCTACCCACCTAACTCCAAGATCCACCCAGTTACTCAGTTTCTAGTAAGGGAGTAGAAGTTCAAACGTGTCAATAGGAACACAGATATGTTTTGGGGTGATTGTGGAGGTTTGTTGCAAAAGCGTTCTCCAAGCTGACAGGGAGGCGCATTGGGGTTAAGGGTAGGAGATTTAAATATATTGGCTTCTAAACATCTACTAGGAGCAATAAGAAAAGATTTTAAGTCCCTACTAGATATTTCTCAACTTCTACCCATAAAGCCTCAGAATGGGGATTGAACCAATGTTTTAATTAGATCCAGTTGGGTTGTCGTGTAATAGTCTTGGAGATCTACAAGGCCCTTTCCCCCAACCCTTTTGTAGTGAATGAGATGTGTGTAAGAAAATCTCGCTCTTTTACGTTGCCAGATGTAGCATTTCAGTAGTGTTGACAAGGAATGTATATTTCCAGGTTTAAGGGGGATTGATAGGGTGCAAAAAACATAATTTTTTTATAATCTTGGGGAGAATTTGAATTTTAAACTAGGGATGCACCGATACCGCGAGTACCGATATTTTTTTTCCAAGTACTTGCTGATAACAATTACCGATACTTATCACCTAGGAAGAGTAGGTAGAGGGGTGGTTTCGGGAGGTGGGGGGTATTGTTAGAGAGTTGGGTGAGGCTAGGGTGAGGGCAGGGTGGGAGGGGGGGTAGAGGGGTAAGTGAGGGCAGGGTAGTTGAGGGTGGGGTGAAATAGGGATTTTGGGGTGGGAGATTTGGGAGGAAAAAGGCTGTGATTGCAGGGGGAAGAGTATGGGGAAGGGTCATTGGGAGACATGGGGGCAGAGGTGACAACTGGTGGAGGGTAGGAGGACACAAAACAGGGCGGACAGGAGGACACAACATTACAATTCAGGGGGTTAGGAGGGCACAGTAAGGGGGGTAGGAGGGCACAATAAGGGGGGTAGGAGGGCTCAGTAGGGGGGTTAGGAGGGCACGGTATATGGATTTTGTAGGGTACAGTAAGAGGGGTTGGAGGGCACAGTACATGGGGTTAGGAGGACACAGTACAAGGGGTTAGGAGGGTACAGTACAGGGGGTTAGGAGAGAATAGTACAGGGGGTTAGGAGAGAACAGTACAAGGGGTTAGGAGGGCATAGTAAGGGGGGTTGGGTAAGAGGGCACATTAAGGGGGTAGGAGGGCACAGTAAGGGGGAAGGAGGGCACAGTACAGGGGTTTAGGGGGCACATTACATGGGTTAGGAGGGCATAGTAAGGGGGGCAGAAGGGCACAGTACAGGGGGTTAGGAGGGCACAGTAAGGGGGACAGAAGAGCACAGTAAGGGGGGTAGGAGGGCACAGTACAGAGGTCACTTCTGGCAGTGCACTAGGCAGAGCTCTGTCTCTCATCCCTGCATTGTACACATCCTGAACACAAGCAGAGCTACTGCTGCCCACACAGCACACACTGGAGTTGAAATACAATTCCCTTACAGCTACAATGTGCACAGGTTATAGCTAGCTACTGGTTGCAGTTCTGACCTGTGAAATTCCATGGTAGGAATGGTAACTTAGTTGCAGGAGCTGGCCATACACTGTGCACATTGTAGCTGTAAGGGAATTGGATGAGGAGCTCTTAGTGCTGTGCTCAAGATGTGACAGCTGGTCAGAGGGGAGGAGGAGGTGTTCCGTTCCCAAGCTGACATCACTTTTGTAAATGTAGCAATCCTACCTGCCCAGGATATTGAAAAAGGGGACAGATATTGGAGTCTTGCACAGATGTCATCAATAAGGGGATTATAATTGGCCTCTAATAGGGATGCTGTGTACGGTGACCAAACTTTGCCTAGATACGGAATACTGTGATCAGCCCATTAATAAGGTAGTTGATTTGTTAAGTGCTGGCGAGTCACTTTATGTATACCCAGGTCTAGGATTAGAGACTTTGTGAAATTTACCTTGTATTAGGATATGGTGCTAAAGTTGGTTGGAACCTGGTGAGCTTCGGGTAGTGATATAAGAGGGTTGGTAAAGAGAAGAATTATGCCACCTGCAAATAGATTAATGACAAGGTGTGTGGTGCACATGCAGAACCCGGAAATAAGGGGGTTTGTGCGGATGGCCTCATTCCTTCCTTAGGTAACCCAGACCAAATGGATTTAATTAAAAACAGACAAGTGGCAGATGCCCCTAGACATATTATTAATATCCTACATCATGCAGAGACCTCTCGAAGGTGGTGGCAGAGTTTTTTTAGCCAGATCCTTTTTATTTTTAATTTTTGAATAAAGATCCTGTGATTAAGCTGTGTGGTACCAGTGCAACATCCTTTTTTGGGGTTCTCACCCCTAATTAGTTTTGGAGACCTTTAAAATGCTTCTTCTGTTTCTCTCCATAGGTGTAGAGAAGGCGTTTGACAGAGTTCACTGGCAATACATGCGAATGGTGCTTGAGAAATTTGGTTTAAAGGGATCTATTCTCTCTGCCATTCTGACACTGTATTCAGAACTGTTTGCCCAGGTCTACAGTTCTGCCCTGTTATCTAAGACATTTGGTATATCCAGTCGTACACGTCAGGGTTTTCCGCTGTCTCCATCTATTTTTAATCTAATGATAGAGCCTCTTTTTCGATTATATTCCTCGCAGGATTCTCCCACCATTGTTTAGAAATTAGTTAATTTTTTTAAAAAATTTCCAACATGCCCGATCACTGAAATTTGATGGCCACACAAAAACCGGCCATTGCTGCGGCCCTCTAATGGTGCGAAATTAAAATGAAAATTCTTATTTATGACTTTCTAAAGAAAGTTGTATTGGAATTCAATCCATGTATGGCCCACTTAAATGGCACCAGCACCCACAGCTGTCAAAATACCTAAACAGTGCCTGCTGCTGATTGCATGCAACTGTTGTTCAGCTGATGATTTCCACCTAGCTCCCTCAGATTTCAAATTGATGTTGGGTGGAGGAGTGATGACAAGGTTCAACTAGATAATTGGTTCTGGGAGCCCATGGACATGATTCTGGTGCTTGAATCAGTGTATATGAGGACATTTACAATGCTAGTGGGTGTCAAATAATTAAAAACATACCACCGCACCATATTCACATCAATATCCCCCCCTTACATTCCTCCCCTCACTTAAAAACTCCCACTAATCCCTACCTTATTCTACCCTGCTAGACCTAGGTCCATATACTACAACACTGCTACAGATTGTATAATATGATGCCAACCTACTGACCTGTATGTATCAAATGTGCCTCCAATTGTACTGTATGTAAAAAATCATAGACACCGTGTAAAGGAAAACATTGCACCAGGTCAGAGGAGTCAAATAATGATCAAACTGAAAATAAATAAATAAGTAAATGGCTCTAAAAGTTGGACCGGTCCACAAATAATCATTATAAATGGAAGAAATAAGCCGTATGCCCATATAAGATAGCCCGCATGTGGATAAATCCAAGACTGTTTTCAGGGATGTGATTTAACAATCAGTGGTAGCCAGGCCTCAAATTTATAGGAATAAATAATAAGCAGCAATATGAATGTAACAAGTAATAGCACAATGGTACTGATAAAATAACATAATACTCATAATTTGGAATGAGGAGCTAGGATCGAATTGTACTGCTAGTGCACCACTGTGTGCTGTTGGGGATGACCTGTTATGCATCTTGCACAGTTTGTACTGTATGTATATACATAACAATGAGGGAAATTAGGTGTGCACCCTGCTTCCTGCTGGCTACTCCCTGTAACCAAATCTCCATAAGCTAGCATGCTCCAAAGGGACAATATACTAAAGCATGGCTGCAGTGCTGCAATATGAAACTGTTACTTGCAAGCATGTATTTCCAGCAATTGGATAAAATAGTGCAAAACTTGGGAGGGTGTGCTAAAACCAGTGGTGCCTCTGGACTCCTTTGCATTGATTATGAAATTTTACCCTTCCCTGGTTAAACGTACCAGACTGGAAGTCCATCCATGCTCCTTATACTTGAAGCTACATTCAACTGTCAGCAAGTGGTGGCTGAGTCGCGGCTGATTGCAGACAGAGAGTGCCAACAAGGTCATCACATTTCATATTTTAGCCGATTCAACAGAAACCATCTGAAATTTATTCTGTGTATGGTCAGCCTAGCTGTTTAGCAGCTACTAGTAGAAGATATCAGTTAAACAAGGAGAGCATTGTTTTCAGTGAGGCAGTCAACTAATTTGGAGTTGTTTTACTGAAAGAGTAGAAACTGCTCACTTAGCAAAGTGAATGCTCACTAAGCATAATAAATATGGCAAAGCTGAGTATACTTCATTCAACCAATTATGTGCTAGCAAAAACCCTGTTATTTAAATTCCCTCCCACAAGATTGGGTATTCAGTGTGAACACATGTTGACCTTATTTATAAACATTCACTAACATTTGTGAACAGCCTGTACTGCATATCAACCCCATAGACACGTGAGAAGGAGCAATAAACCAGCTAAACCACTGTATAGCATGGCAAATCAGGAAGCAGAACAGACATTTCTAATAAGCAATTATGACTGCTGCCATGTCCATATATAATTACAGAATATACATTGAAAATTGTTTTAAAACATGAACACATTGATAAGACTTATATCAACCTGATCTCATTGGCATGTATTTCTAAAAAAAAAAAAATCATTAGAAGAATAAAAATTCCCATAAATTGAATATGTTTGTGATTTATTATTGCTTCAGTGACTGTAAATGAATGTAGCAGTTTTGAATAAGTTAATGTATCTAGGTAACTGTTATATATAATGATAATTGATTAAACAATCAGTATTCTACGGAACAGCTATAGCATGCACCTTTTTTAGAACAATTATAATCCTTAATTGCTGTTCAGTAAAGCAGAGTGAAAGCCAAATGAGTTGACATATCAGAAATTTGAAAACATAGATTTTATACCTGAATAACAACATAGATTTTATACCTGAATATCCACAAATTATATTAGAGCTAGTCTAAATGAGAATTTATTTTGTGTTAATTATAGCAAATGAATGTACAATAAACACTTGTATAGTGTTTGCTAAATTATATTGCAGCATTCCAGTTAGCTGTTTTTCCTTTCTACTATGACTTTGTTGTTTTCATGCTTAACTGTACGCAGCTGACAAATCATTTATCATTTTACATGCCGGGAGCCAACAATGGCTTATTCTAATGGTAAGAGTAAGAAAATGTGACTGTGCAGTTTTGAAGGAGTTTTATCTTTCCTGTATTATAACACATTCATATACTGTTTTAAAGCATCTACAGTAAATAACAGTAAATACAAAGTGCTAAATATATTATTACTAAGATGAAAACACTAAAATGTTTTCCTGTGTTTGTGTCCTTGGGGAAATTTCCCCTTACTTCCCGTTTGGGCACCTCAGGACAGAAAGTAAGGATAAATCTCTATCAGAAATGCAAACATCAGTAAAAGCACAGTTTTTTGAAAATGAAAGAAGACTTCTACTGGATTTTGCTTGTTGTCTATGTTACCATTCGGGTCATTTCCTATCACTACCTGAAGTGGGGAAATCTATGAAACAGGGACACAGGCAACAATAAAAACCTAACAAAAAATAGTGTCTGCAGTTCTATACTAACCTATGTCAAAACAAACTACGCTGCTGTTTTGGGAGACAGGCTTTTTTAAACTGCCTCTAAACTCCCCTGCATGTTATCCTATGTGTTCATGCACACATAGGCTTTTAGCAGCATTTAGCACCCAGATCCCAGCCCCCCTATGAGTACCCCTAGTCATTCACCCCCAAAAAAGTGTAGTATAAAAAAGACAGTATACAGTTTTTGACAAGTCCTTTATTCAAAATATAAAAAAGTCCCCCCTGGTGTAGATCCATTGTCAATCATGACACCTACCGCCACAGTTTACCCCCCCCAAAAAAAAAACTCTGCTCACGACGAAGGCTCCCGCCACCTGACAGCTCCACCATCTTACATTTCTTAAATAATTAAGGGACAGGGCAACCCCAAGAATGTTGCAGGTTAACCCTCCCCTTGTAACGTCATTGACTAGGTGTGCTAGGTCAGTGACATCACAAGGGGTGGTGCCACCTTGGTGGTTCAGGAGGGAGGGGGGTGCTCTCTCTCCCCCCCTTTCCTGGCCTGCCAGGCTGCATGCTCAGATAAAGGTCCAGTATGGATTGTGGGGGACCCCACACCATTTAAAAAAAAAAAATGGGTGTGGGGTTCCCCTCAAAATTCATACCAGACCTAAGGGTCTTTGGATTTGGGGGAGGGCCTTGCACCATTTTTTTAAAAAACGTTGTCATGGGGTTTCCTTAAAATTCATGTGTTACATAAGCTTATTTCAACTACCTTGAAAATATTCTTGAGGCAAAATTAGCCTCACTGTTTTACATTTTTTTTTAGAAGACATAAAAGCAGATATAGGAAAAATATAGTAAAATTAAGTACAAAAGTAATTAATTACAAAAAAAGAAGAGAGAAAATAAAAAAATTGTCAGAACAATTTCTGAGTATTGAAAAAAAAGACAGAACAGACAAATACATCTTAGCCTTAGCTATCTAAGCTAAAACTCTGATTGAGGACATTAAAACAAATGCTTAGCTGGACCTCCGCAGTATGGAATTCACTTAGTGGTCCCACCTACTTGAATTTGGGAAACCCTCTAAGTAATTATAGGAATAAACAAGAGATTTCATGCAGGAAAAGCTTTGGGAATCGAGACCAAGGCTTTCAGGTGTAGAAAAAATATTTTAATGTTTTTTTTACCATTTACTTTACAATTTAACTACTTTATAACAAACATATTTAACTGTCGGAAAGCTATAAGATCAGGAAAGGTTCAAATAGTGACAGTATGCAATTTGTGCCCCTCCAATTGTATGTAACCTTTTAGAAAGTAATTTTAGAAATAAATATTTAGTTTAGCAATTATATTGAACTGATTTCTTGGTGCTGCTGATAATAGGCTGAGTTATGGATGGAATGGAAAAAAAAACTGTCTAGCATCTCTATATAACACATAATCAGCGTTAGCAAGATAGTGTGTGTGTGCGTGTTTGTGTGTATGTTAGTTAAGGCGGAACTCTGCAAGAACAACTAAATAAACATTTCTTTATTTACATTTACGTATGTGTGTCAGTCTATAGCCCCATACACACGGTCGGATTTTCCGATGGAATATGTCCTGTCGGACAATGTTGTCGGAAATTCCGACTGTGTGTAGGCACCATCGGATATTTTCCATCGGATTTTCCGACGGACAAAGTTTTATCTCCTGCTCTCAAATTTTCCGACAACAAAGTCCGATCACACAAATTCCGATCGTGTGTAGCCTAGTCCGACGGACAAAGTGCCACGCATGCTCAGAAGAAATTCTGTGACGGAAGCGCTCGGTCAGGTAAAACTACCGTTCCTAATCGACACAGCACAATCGTCACGCTGCAATGTTAAAATGTCTTTAATGCAGCGCATTCTCTTTTTCTTTACAATGCAAGAAGAATGACGTGTTTTAGCTGCTCCTATTCACACTGACTTCTCACAAACTTATTTATTTATTCTTTTTCATGATTTATTGGCTCAATGTTTTTTTTTCGTCAGATCTTAAGAATGTTTGTTTTATTTTTTGGAGGATTTGTCATTTAATTTTTTTTTTTTTTGGAATACATATTTCCTTTATTTTTTTTAATTTTTTTTGAGGGGGGTTGTGTGTCTCAAATTAGCAAAACAACATTATTATCATTTGTATTTGTAGCCTAAATTCACTAGGAGGTTGTTTGTTGTTGGTGCCCCTTGTTAATTGGACTTTATGCTTTGTGAAATGTACCTGCCTACTCACAAATAAACTGTCATTGTTGAAAAGTAAAACACATAGGCAAGGATTTTTTGAAATCAAAAATACCTTTATTTAGGTCTCAGCAACAAACCAAAGAGGAACGCAGCGATGGAGAAACTTGGGGAATTAGCAAAGCCTTGGACCCCCACGGCAAACATCATTTTTAAAGGTTCAAAAATTGGTGGCCTGAGGAGTACGTATCTTAATAAGGGAGTGCTATCTGGTCCTGAAGTCCAAAACATCCGGAAATGCAGCAGATGCCATCTAGGTCCCCAGGCTCTGGTCATACGAGAGGCTCCATCTTCTCTCAGACCAGACTGAATCCAGGTCGTCACTCTCTGTTCTTCCTTCCACGCTTCCTTGCACGCTGTGGCTGTGGTGCTGTAGGTGTGGCAGAAGGAGGAGGAGGAGGCGGAGCATGGTGACTCTCGCAAACATGTGTGATTGGGGTCATCTCCCCAGCCACCCCCTTATTTAGTACCTTGAGGATGACCTCCTCACACATGCTGCGTTGCCCCGCCTCCATATCCTTCATTTTAGTGGCAACCAAGGAGCCAAAGGCCTCCTCGTAGGTGGGTGTGGCATGTAGTGAGGCTGAAGCCTCTTTAATCAGCCGGAGCGCTGACTCCCCCACATCCCCCCCCTTCTCGCCCTTTTGTAGGGAAGGCGGATGGGAGGGACTTGGGATACAGTCAGGCTCCTAGGCCTACCCACCTCTTGGCTGCCACTATCCACCTCTTGGCTGCCACTAACCCCTGCCTCCTCCTGACTGCCACATTCCACAGCCACCTCCTGGCTGAGGTCTTCCTGTGTATGAAAAAGGGACATAGTTTGAGTTATTTGTTCATCAAACACACACAGTTTTCATCTATTGACTGTTGCAAAATGTTTACAAATAGAAAACCATACAATTCTCAGCCCAGCAGTTTATATTCTTGCCCCAAATGTCTCCAACACTACTGTCCGTTGATATGTCAAACACGTTAGGAACTAAGCAATTAGGGATCCTGAATTAAGTGAACATCATTCCTTTTTCACAAAAATGGGTACAAAAATACTATACCTGGCTCAAGCTGGGCTCCTCCACCTCTTCCAGACTGGAAGGCCCAGGTTGCTCCTCGGAAGCCTCATCAGGGGTGGCCTGCGTGGAAGGACGCGTGCAAGGAAGAGTCGAGAGTGACTCCCTGACATCAGCCTGGTCTTTGAGAAAATGGAGCCTGTCATAGTACCAGAGCTTGGGGACATAGACCTCATCTGCTGCAGCTCCAGATGCTTGGGACTTCAGGACCTTATTGCGCTCCCTGAAATACGTACTCCTCAGGCTGACAATTTTTATTCTTAACTTGTCAACGGTTGCCGTGGGGATCACTGGCTTTACAAATTCAAGAAGTTTCTTCATCGCTGCGTACCTCTTTGGTTTGTTGCTGTATTCGGGGTGTTTTGCCTGCCACAAAAGGGTCAATTCCCGATACTTATCAATGAAGAGGGGGAGAAAACTGACGTCATTGAAGCCATACATCTTCTCTGCAAGACACAACACCACACAAAACACTAAATAATGTCAGGCTAAACTCTACTAATCTTCTCCATAAATAAGCCTCAAGGTCTAAGCAGTCTAGGCTAGTGATGTACCAAGTTCAAATTGTACCTTCGTTCTAGTGATCGTCTCGTGCGTCAGCTCTCTCTCCCCTCGGCTCACAGATCGTCGCTACGACACACGCGTGTGACGTTTTATATACAGTGCGCATGCGTGAAACTCCACCCACCCCTGACGATCAGAAATGTCCCGATCCCGGGGGCTTAAATTTAAGGCCTCCAATATGTCTTTTGGAGAAATGTTGGAGATGGTGGACATATTGAAGAGGAGCGACTATGATGGGAAGTATGGGCCTTACCTCAACCCAAATGTCAGAAAGGCCAAGATCATGTCTAAAGTTGTGAGGAGGCTGTACAATAATTTTGGGGTACAACGATCCAAGGAACAACTGAGGAAACGCTGGTCAGACCTGAAACTGAGGGAGCCCGATCAGTACAGAAAGATCAAGCGAGTTCTTCAAAAAAGTAAGTAGTTGTCGTGTTTTGTGTTTTTTTATTCTTGCTTGCATACTGCTCCATGTGGTTGTTTTTTTTAATGTTGTACATTTGAAAATGGCCACTTTCATGTTCGTCTGTCCATTTGATCGTACTCAACCTCGATCTTTCTGCCACTGACATGTTCGTGTGTGTCCATTCGATCGTACTCAACCTCGATCGTTCGGCCACTTATAATACGATGTTTGGTGAAGTTTTTAGTGAAAGGAAGTTTGTTGTCAATAGAGATGTCATCAAGAATGTAAAGCAAATTTCTTCAATGTAAAGGAGAGGTCACTCAGTAGCTGTTTACCCATCTGGACTCTAGAGCACTAGTGCTGGGACACCCAAACCCCCTTTTTATTATGCTGTTCCACACATGTGCTCCAGTGGATACTATAGGGGTGTCTCCATCTGACAAACTTCAACCAAAAAGGTAGTAAGTTTTGCACCTTTACAAAGTGACTACATTAATGTTGTTGTCATTTGAACCTGGCCACAAACAACTATTGTCCCTCACTTCCAAGCAATGTTTGACATTTCCTATTTCTGCCCTCAATAGATTGTTGTGCTAAATATTCTTTTTGTACATTCTCATAGGGGAGCGAAGACTCGGGACGTCTGAGGACACCAGGAAACCCACACCTCCCAAAGAAGGGGAAATACCAACACCAGAAGCAGAGGAGGAGGAGGAAGGAGAGATCATAGAACTTGGAGAACTTGTCACCACAACAGGTGAGTGTGGGAGAACCCAGCTACTGGTAAGCTAATCAATGTATGCCTGCCTCTTTTACAATAGCCATTTTATTTTGTGTTTTTAGGTGATGTGGATGTTGTAGAAGAAGAATCACACTTTACCACTGAAAGTGCACACGTACTCATCGTGGAGATAATGGTGTGCAATCGAGACCTAGATGAGAACAAGAAAAACATCAATGATGTTCAACAAAAAATGAAGAACATCATTGATGTTTTAGGGAAAATCTGAAAACGCACAAAGTAATTATCACACATTTGTGGCTATTTCTCACAACATTTTAAACTTAATAACTGTGCCAAATTTGGAAGATGCACACATTGTGTCAACATGTGCTAGCTCCCATCATGGTGGATGAATTACAACGTTTTGGGGGTGCAACCACTTTACTAACTACTAAAGTGGGTGAGGGGAAGGGGTTGCACCCCCAAAACACGTCCATTGATCCCCATGATGGGGGATTGCACATTTGAACAATCTAGGCATGTGTTTTAGCATCAAATGCCCATTTTGATACCCAAATTGTGTGCATTGCCTAAATTTAAAGTTTCCAGGGGTGACACCCCATGTGATGAAGGCAAGATCAAACACACTTTGAACATATAGTCATGTCTGATCTTGTCTTCACTTTTGAAAGGTGAACTTTGCAAGTTCCTATGTTCAGTCTGTTATGTTTTGCTACATGCCTGGTTTTACCAAATGCGGAATGTTAGTAAACAATGTTCGAAAGAACCAAGATCTTGTCAGTTTTGCCAAGAATTTTTGAAAGGCACTTGTGAATGTGTTGTAAGTAAAATTTTTACATCTAAAAAATGTGTGGCTTCCTTATTTAAAAACACAAAAGAATTATTTATGGCAAAAGTAAATGATTTTGGGGACAATGGGTGTTATTTACTAAAGGCTATTCCAGTTTGCACTGCAAGTGTATTTTCCAGGGCACTTTTGCAGTGCACTTGTAGTGCATAGTGGATTTGGCTTATGTAAATGACACCCAAAGTGCTTTGTAATAAAACACGTAGCACACCATTTTTGGGAATACACACATTTCTGTCATGGTGATGAAAAGGAGTATTTTGGGTGTCAGTTATGCACTACAAACCTTCTCTAGACAAAAGATTAGGTATCACACACACAACATGAGAAGATTCTTTTTGGGAAGAAGAGACTGTTACCTCCTTTTGCCCAGAAAGTGCATTCCCACTGTTGAAGATAAAGAGCCAAAATTTTAAAGACAAATAAGCTAGAACACACCTACAAGAAACACAAGCAGGAAATGACAAGAAATCATAGGTCTGGTTAAAAAATATATTTCATAAAAAAATGCCTCTCACACATCGCCAGGCAGAGCAATGGCCCCCCTACCCACAAAGTAGTCCATATGTCGCTCGCGGACCTCGCGGGCATTTAGAGGGGGCAAGCCAGGACGTGCCGCTTGAAGGGCTGTGAGGTCGGCATTGGAAGGCCCGTCCACATCTGGGCCAACGGGCACAACATAGTTGCTGCTATGTCTTTTGAGGAAGTTGTGCAATATGCAGCAGGAAAGAACTATATGATTGAGCTTGTATTCCGCCAAGTTAATAGCCATCAAAAACAGGAGGAAGCGGCTGGCCAGGATCCCAAAGGTGTTCTCCACCACTCTGCGGGCTCTCGACAGCCTGTAATTGAAGACCCTCTGGTCTGGGGTGAGGGTCCTCATCGGGAAGGGCCTCATCAGATGGGTGGTCAGCGCAAACGCTTCATCCGCGACAAAGACAAAGGGGAGTCCTTCAGAATTCTCCTCTGGAGGTGGCAAGCATAGACTGCCACTCTGGAGACGCCAGTAGAACTCTGTGTGCACAATGGCACCAACATCCGAGATCCGGCCATTCATCCCCACGTCCACATACAAAAACTCGCATATCGCCGACACCACCGCCAACATCACTACACTATTAAACCCCTTGTAATTATAATAGTATGACCCCGAGTTGGGGGGTGGGACGATGCAGACGTGTTTCCCATCAATTGCACCTCCGCAGTTAGGAAAGTCCCACAGTCTGCCATTCCTGTGGCGTGGAAGGGAACTGTGGAGTGAAACAAGAAAAAAAAATTAGTCACTTTGCACATAAACATTGCAAGCAGATTAGACACTAACATCTTGGAACAAGATCAGACTTAAATTGTAACCTTGAAAGTATTTGCAACCCAAAGTACAAGGTCCCCCTAGCAGATTACTCACCCCCCATCAATCCCCCCACTTCTGATGGGCCATTGACAATAACTAGGGGTTTGGGGGGGGGATTGGACAGGTAACCCTCTGCACTTCATTGATAGCCAAATGGCTCAATAATGTGTGCTAGTTTGGCCAGACCCTCCTTACTTAACACTATTGGCAGCCCACAGGAAAGATAAAAGAACCTTCCTAATCACCCCCCCCCCCCCCCACAAAAAAAAGGGAAGCACATTTTTACATTCTGCAATTACCTATCAAGCTAATAGGAGGAAAATACCAAAACAAATTAGAACATGGAAAGTATTTTGGAAAGCTCTGCATGAAGTAAAACACACAGCAAACATTTGTGCATATTTTAGGGGGTGTTTGGGGGAAAACAATACTATGCAGCAGACAAAATACATTGCTTAAGGGACTATGCTATAGGTGTCTATTGGGCCAGAGGAGCATGCTAGTAAGTGAAGGGAAAAATGCATAAAGGACAAAAGGGGCACAGCATATTAGAGCATATTGCAATCATGGTAATTAGGGAAGGAGGTCAAAAATACAAGTCATTAGCAAACAGAGCATACATAGAAGGGAATAGTAAAGGAGAAATGTTACCTTAATATAGTCCTCCTGCAGGACCTGGATTATGGCAGAACAGGTCTCTGGAATAATGATTCTCAGAGCCTGGGGAGAGATACCTGTGGAGAACTTCAGATCCTGAAGGCTTCTCCCTGTCGCCAAGTACCTCAACGTGGCAACAAGCCTCTGCTCCGGAGTGATGGCTTGTCTCATGCAGGTATCCTGCCGGCTGATAAAAGGGGTCAGCAAAGCCAAAAGACGGTGAAAAACGGGGTCCGTCATCCGGAGAAAGTTCCTGAAATCATCAGGATTATTCTCCCGGATCTCACGAAGCAAAGGCATGTGTGAGAATTGGTCACGCTGAAGCAACCAATTCTTGGTCCACATACTCCTCCTCGCTCTGTTCATGGACTGGTCTTGGCTCAAAGCTAAAAGCCCGACACCAAGTCCGCGTACAGCACGAACTCGGCGACGAGTACGTACGGGAAACATCGCTCACAAACGGTCAGCTGGTCAGAACGGACAAACAGAAAGCACCGATAAACAGCAAGGCCTGAAAGAACGAAATGAATACCAGAAACGAGCAGACAATAAGCAGTGAAAATCAAAGCGTCCTATATCAAGATATAGGCCACAATGACCAACAAATGCGAACTGACTACACGCACTAATAAACAGATACGCACGACAAGCACAAACTGAAGAGCAGTAACGATCTGAGTCAGAAAACTGAGAAGCGCGAATCCCCAAACTTCTACTAACACGCGATAAACACAGAATCAGCAGAAGGAGCCCAAGGGGTGCCGGACGTGGTGCTGAACTTCCCTTTTCTAGTCTCGTGGAAGACGACTTACGTCACGACGTTCTTGAAGACCGGAAATTACGACAACGTTGTCCGACCGTGTGTACGCAACACCAGCATCGGACAAATTCCGACGGAAATGATCCGACATAACTAGTCATCGGAAAATCCGAGCGTGTGTACGGGGCATATGTGTGTGTGTCTGTCTGTCTGTCTGTTTGTGTGCATGCGCACAGTGTAAATGATTTTACCTGCAAAAATGTGGGTGATTATGTTTATCCTCCGTTCGTGATTCACAGATTGCTATTGAGGCACGTGTCTGAATTTGTGGAAGACCTCCTACACTGTTTTAAAGAATATTTGCACAGCACCATAGCACTTTTTGGTGTTATTATTTATTACGCACTTCTAAGAGACTATTGCAGGGACACTTTATAGAGTTTATATCATTTTTTTGTGTGTTTTTTTTCCGTGAAGTGTATACACATTTGCACATCTTGTTTTTAGAGGGACACAGGTAACAGTTATAGCAGGTCAGCACTGTATAATTCAGAGTGTGGACATGTCTGACAGGGTGACACCACTTTCTCCATTATAGAATACACTGGGGTGGCTTCCTAACCTGCTGCCTAGAAAATGAAAGGGCAGTAGAAAACTAATGAAGTCATCTTTGTGCTCTCTTCTCCTGTAAGTATGTTCCCTGTTTTATACTGACATTATTAAGCAGTGCAATAGAGTAGTCTTTTTAAATCTTTTTGCTCTGGAGAAATCTTTGAAATAACTTTTAGGCCTCATGGTGCAGCTCATGGTTTATCAGCTATTTGTATAAGATTTTAAAGAAAACAATAAAAAATGTGTCAAAAAATTGTATTTGACTCCAACAGTGGATTTTTTTAAACTCTCTCACTCTACACCAGAAAATTATTTTCAGAAATAATTATAAGATGAAACAAATAGTAAAAATGGACAGAAAATAAATGCAGACAATGAAACTGGTTGTGTACTCTTACACTAGTAGTCAGTAGAGAAATGTCCCCTTACATTGGATTTCAGTACAAAATCCCCTCCCACAATTGAAAGTCGAGGGGAAATGCCCTGTTACATCTCTGGCCACTGAAGAAATGAGCACTTACATTGGGAACAGAAGTACCTCCCTAAATAGGTGATCAGTGGAAAAGTGTCTCCATGCAGTGGTGGTCATTGAAGTGCTGCTCAGTTTAGAATTGACCTCTTGCATTGGATGTCAGTGGACATTTCTACCCCTAGTGAATGAATGAATGATTTGTATAGTGCTGCAAATGCGAACTGGCGCAAGGCGCTCTTCTGCTCTTGTTGTGATGCCATGTTTAGAAGAGGTGGGTCTGGAGTTTTTTCCTGAAGGCCTGATGGTTTTCTTCCAAGCGGATGTTGTTTGGTAGAGCATTCCATAGTCGAGGTCCCTGTACTGCGAATCTTCGTTCTCCCTTCGATTTGTAGCGGGCTTTGGGGATGAGAAGGCGGTTTTGGTTTGTTGATCGAAGGCTGCGATTTGGTATGTATTTTTCTATTTTCTCACAAAGGTATTGAGGCGCATTACCTTGTGTACATTTGTGGGTGAGGCAGAGGGTCTTGAATGTGATCCTGTCTTTTACCTTGAGCCAATGGAGGGTCCTTAGGGATGGGGAGATGGATTCCCAAGTTTTCTTTCCGGTGACTAATCTCGCTGCTGTGTTTTGGACAATTTGAAGGCTAGGAGTGTGGCTAGGAGATCAATCTGTTCAAGGCCCAGGGAATTCCTAGCAACCTTTGAAGGAACCTAAGGTTCCATGTTACCATTATTGGGAAAAGCTGGAGTAGATTCTGACTGGTTGATGATACTGATCCTCCTTTTCCTAATTATGAGTTCTGGTGTGTAGGGCTTACAGGAAGCTGGTATGAAAACAAATTCAGATACTTGTACTACCTATATTTAAAATGCATTAAATATTGTTAATAAATACATAACTATTTTTTTTTATTAAATCCTGTGGGAGTTTTAATTTAGTTATTTTAAAAAAAATTCTCTACAATATGGATGACAATTGTAATTCCCCAACAGTATGCAAGTTAAAAAAGAAACATCTAGAACAGATGGCAAACTAACATCAAGGTCACAAATATTATGAATGTGAAGCATTTGTTTTTGCCTTAAATAGAATACATGATGTGCATAGTACTGAATAGTGTTTTGTCTTTCTAAATATATTTAATAATACCCAGTGAACCATGGAAGTGACACATGCTACGTTAGCAGTAGTATGATTGTTGAACCATATTTGTTGCTTAATAAACAAAAGTACAAATTTTAAGTGTCCTCAATTTTACATTAAAGTTGACTTAGCATCAGATATATTTTCTTCATACTGCATACATTTTAAGTATTGTGTAAGTGTAAAACTTACTGGTATTACCTTTCAGCCATACAATATTTGAATCTTTTTTTCATGCAAGAAGTTTGGCTCTATCTTTGTTCAGGCATCATTAAAGGGTCAGCATTTAATTCCTAGAGTATGATGCTGCCCAAGTAATGAAAATGTAATGTCTTTGCAGTAACCTTCATGTTCTTGAATGTGTACATATATCTCACATAGCTCAGCTCTTCGGCCTCTTAATCTGTGACCAGCTAATGTAAAAATCCATCACTCACACACAGCTCAGTGCCTCTGCTGCATCTCACTGTGCCACTGTAAAAATCTATTACTGTCTCACAGATTAGCCCCACCTGTTGTCTCAATAACATGCAATAACATGACTGAGAAAATGCTTCCTTCTGGCTGCAGTAGACTGATGAAATCTTTCTCCCAGAAAGTGCCTCTCAGACATAGATTGTGAGACTATGGGATTGATTTACTAACGTAACTGAGGCTGTTCATCTAGTAAAGTGAATGTTCTCTTTGGAAAGTGTATGTTCAATTTTCAAAGTGAATGTTAGTGAGCAAGATAAATCCCTGTTCATTTTGAATACTCCATAATATGCTAGAAAAAAATTATATTTTTTTATTTACTTATATTTACTCAAGACTGGGTATTGAAAGTGAACAGAACTTCACCATGTTCACTAAAACTTACTTTCCAAAGTGAACATGTTACCAACCCCAGTGTGCAAGGTCTCTGCAGTTGTTGTTTTTCACCTGCTAGTGTCAGTCTGCCTTGGTTTCCATCTGGTAGTTTTTCCAGTGTTCTCTAGAAGGTGGGTCTGTGCTGATCTTAAACCTCTGTCATATTCATCAGCTGTATAATGATGTAGGATTTATGGGCTTGGTTCAAGCAAGGTGCCTCAGTATTTTGATAGTTTTCTAGTATGCTTCATGCACTGTAAAAAATATTGTGCTGGGTCTACTCAAAAAAATTGAGGCAACTATTTGCATCAGCTTTTTAAGTACTGTCAACTAAACTTATTTTTGTCTGACTCATTAGACTTTTCATTTTTTCAACTGTATTGTATTAAGTAAAGCGAATTCAATTTGTTTCAGTTTATAGACCGTAGTGTTTTACGTTAGGAATACATATAGTATAAGGAGTATAAGTCAAGATTTTCAGCCCTTTTTTTTGGGCTGAAAGTACCCCCCTCGGCTTATACTCCAGTCGCCGCCGTCTGCCTACCTGATCAGTGTGTCGTGCAGACAGGCGGCGGCAATTCCAGTGTTCAAAAGCCACGCCTCTTCGTATGAGATAGGCGGAACACTCAATTTTCCAGAAGTCAGTGTTCCGCCTATCATGGACATCCTCTCATCCTCGTCCGTGGTATGAGGATGAGCGGATGTCCGTGATAGGCGGAACACTGACTGCTGGGAAATTGAGTGTTCCGCCTATCACAGACAAGGAGGAGGCGCGGCTTTTGAATACCGTTATGGCCGCCGTATGTAATTATTGCACGCTGATCAGAACGCAGAAGGACACAGAGGCTGCAGAAGGACACAGAGGCTGCATTTCTCACCCTAGGCTTATACACGGTCAATACGTTTTCCCAGTTTTTTTGTGGTAAATTAGGGGCCTCGGCTTATATTTGGGTCGACCTATACTCGAGTATATACGGTACCTTAATTTGTCTGGAATTATAGTTTTAAGTAAAGCCAACTCAATTTTTCCAGTTTATTGACCATAGGGTTAAGTAAAGCCAACTACATTTTTCCAGTTTACAGACCATAGTTTCAAATAAAGCCAACTCAATTGTTCCAGTTTCTAGAAAAGTTGAAATTAGGAACACATACATTAACTTATTTATTTCAAGTACTTACATAGCACCGTGATTTACATATACATTGTACATTCACATTAGTCCCTGCTCTCAATGAGCTTTCAATCTAAGATCCCTAACTCCCATTCATACACATACTAGGGCCAATTTCCCTACCAGCTTGTCTTTGGAGTGTGGGAGGAAACCTACACAGGCACAGGGTAGAGCATGCAAACTGCAGGCAGGTAGTGTCATAGTCAGGATTCGAACCAGCGACCCTTTTGTTGCTAGGTGAAAGTGCTACAACACTGTGCTATTACTTAATTACTTATTTACTTAGTTACTTAGTTTTAAGTGCTATTAACTTGTAACTTACTCAAATTTTTTAAGTTTGTAAAACTTTTTTTCCAAATGTATTTGATATATGTTTAAAGGTTTTTATATAAAAATAATACAATAATATTTTTTTTTTTTTTTTTAAAGGAATAGTCCCATGAAACAGGCTTTCAAAACAAATTAACATTTATTATTTATAAAGTGTTACACATGCAATATTATAAAAGCAGCATTAAATTTAAATGTACACATTAAAAAAAGAAATGCCTCTTTCTAAGCCAACAAATCAAACTGAAACACACACATGTATATACAATATATCTGTAAAGAACATAGAATACAGAATGTATCAACTTTTTTTTTTAAGCCTTTTAGGCAAGTAATTTGCACTTTTACCACTTCAGCCTCGGAAGGATTTGCCCCCTGATTTATTCATCAGTTTAGGCCGATATATATTCTTCTACATATTTTTGGTAAAAAAAAGTCGCAATAGGCGTATATTGATTGGTTTGCGCAAAAGTTATCGTGTCTACAATCTATAGGATAGATTTAGGGACTTTTATTTATTTTTTATTGTTTTTACTGGTAATGGCAGCGATCTGCAATTTTTAGCTAGACCCCAATTGACACTTTTTGGCGACCAGTGACATTATTACATTGATCAGTGCTATAAAAATGCACTGATAAATGTATAAATTACACTGGTAGGGAAGGGGTTAACGCTATGGGGCGATCAATGGGTTAAGTGTGTTCCCTGGGTGTGTTCCAACTGTAGGGGGAATGGGCTACCAGGACATGACAGAGATCACTGTTTCCGATCACTGGGAATAGAAGATCTCTGACATGTCATCTGGCAGAATGGGGATCGCCTTGATTACATAGGCAGTTCCCCGTTCTGCCTCTGTACACCGCGATTGTGGGTCTCCGCTGGGCATCAAGTCCGCCGGACCTGCGGGCATGCTCCCGCGGCATGCGATGGGCACGCTCACCCGCTATCTCCTGTGCACACACCGATGTACACTTGCGGTGGTTTCCACAGGAGAGCCGACCTACCGCAGTATAATGACAGTGGCTGGTCAGCAATCAGTTAAAGTGTGAACTTTTGAAGATAGATTCCACACATCTAGCTCTAAAAAGATCTTCTGAAAAACTTCAAAGGTATATTTTAGGTTTTTAGAGTAGCTCATTCGAAAAGCTTAAATGAGTCCCATAATTATTCTTTATGATACAAAATGAGAGTGCTATATGAAAAAAATACACTATACCAATATGCTTGTTTTTCCTGCCAATGCAGCATAAATATGGTATACAGTAAAACCTTGGTTTGAGATTAACTTGGTTTGAGAGCGTTTTGCATACATTTTTATTTTTTTATTTAATTTAATTTTTATTTTTAAAAAAATTTTGACTTGATATACAAGCGATGTCTTGATATACAAATAGTGTCAAGTCACAACCGAGTATGAAAGAGAAGAGAGGAAATTCTCGTCGGAAAAAGCTCTGATGGTTTTTCCGTCGGAAATGCAACGGAATTTCACTCAAATTGTCTTGCCTACACACAGTCACACCAAATTCCGACGGTCAATAACACCACGCCTTAAAAAACGTTCGACTGCACTATAAAAGGGAAGTTTAATGCTTCTGAGCATGCGTCAGAATTTTGCGTGTCGGAATTGCATACACACGATCGGAAAATCCGATAGAAAGGTTTTCCGTCTGAAAAATTAAGAACAGGTTCTCAATCCAAAGTCCGTCGGAAATTCCAACAAAAAAAGACTGATGGGCATACACACGGTTGGAAAATCCGGTGAAAAGCTCCCATCGGACTGTTTTCATCGGAAATTCCGATCGTGTGTACGCGGCATAAGTGAAGCAATATGGTTACATTTAATGAAGATACAACATTTAACAACTCCCAAAGCTGATTAAAACAGGCACATCTAAGTATGCAGGCATCTGGGGTAAAGCTGTCCACATAGACCATCCCCCGCACGGCCATCAATGTCATCCCTTCCATGCTGCGCTCCGCGAGCGATTTAAGCCTCACTTTCAGATCGCTCTACTGCAGGGTATTCTTCCCGGTCACAATTGCAGACTGACAGCGGTGAGTGGCGGTGGTGCGGAGGACGGTCTATGTGGACAGATTTACCCTGGATGCCTGCATACTTAGATGTGCTTCTTTTAATAATCAACCATGTGATTTGCTAAATGTTTTACCTTCATTAAATGTAACCATATTGCTACACTTAGAGGCGCCTCTCTTCTCTTTTATACTCTGTAGCTCCTGCTGGATTTTGCTATTAATTTCCTTGTGGAGGCTACCATTTGTGGATGGACGTATTATGGTTACACAACCTATTACATTGCTATAATCTTTTTATATGGACTATAAACTGAATGACTTATGAATAAATAGTTGTGGAACAAATCATTTGAGTTTCCATTATTTCTTATGGGGGGTTTGCTTTGGTATACAAGTGCTTTGGATTACAAGCATGTCTTTGGAACGAATTATGCTTGCAATCCAAGGTTTTACTGTATTTGTTTTTGAAATGTAATAACATAGTGCAAAGTGGGCGGGGCTTTCGGCTACATAATCTAAAGTTGAATGTCCAATATCTCAAAAACCTAACAAACAAAACGTTTGTTTTTGTGGTACAAATCCGCACAAATACAGCACAAACATGTGGTGCAAAGTGGGAGAGATTTCATCAACTATAATGCGCAATATCTCTGAAACCCAACCAGCGCATACATTCGTTTTTGCAGAACAAATCAGCAAAGATGCAGTGTAAATGAATGCTATCTTTGTTTTTAAATTTTAATAACATTGGCTGCAAAGTGGGCGGAGCTTGACGTTACATAATCTGAATTTGAATTCCAATATTTAAAAAACCGAACTGGCTGAAACATTAATTTTTGGGGCAAAAATTGTTTTTAAGCTTAACAGCTGGTGGTCCCTCACCCTGCATCTTGGTTGCGTTCTGCTGCATGCAGTAAGCGCAAACTTTGCCTGCACACAAGTGAGTTGTCTCAATAGGTGCATACAAGGAACGTATGTCCATTTATTATAAATATATTAATCTGCAATTAAAGTAAACATTTTGGATGGTATGTTAAGCAACATTTAAAGCATGTGAACAATAATTTGTTCAATGTTCATTCTTACCTTTCAATGCTATTGCATGGTTTTGTAGTGACTTGGAAAAATTCTTGTCACTGGGGGTGCTCTTTTGTCCTGAGGGGCCTCAAACGTATGGGAACTGCCTTGTGCAGGCTTACAAAGTTCCAAAAGACGTCAAACTCTTTAAAATATACAGCATCAAAACTTGTGCAGTTGCGTGTTTGGCAAACATATGGGTCCCGCAATTTCAGTCAAATGAAAAGATAATTTTTTTAAGTAAATGCAACGCAATTAGAATATGAAAATGCACATACCCTAAAAGTTTTGTCTAGATTACTCAATATTATACATTATTTTTGTAAATGTAAAAGGTGTGTATTAAGAACTAATGGAAATTAAGTAAGGTACTTAAAATATCAAAGTAAATTAATAAACATTTATTTTTATGTTGAACAATATAAAAATGTTATGTTAAAATTACAAGCCGACAGAATCATTTTTATCAGTGTGTGCTCAGGCTGAATCTATTTCTGCATTGTGTCTTATCAGCCATAGCATTCAAGCCTACCTAGTGTCTTGTTTGTCTTGCTAGTTTGACTTAGTGAGTCTTTCTTCAGTTGTGAGCCTCTACTTGTCTGAGTTTTCACTTTGATCTGCTACTCTGTATTGTCGCCTTATGCTATTTATTTTTTACTATCATATGTGCCTTGTCAGATGTCTTCACTTTGCATTCATATTTGTCTGCACCTTTGTTATTCACTATTTACTACTATCTATACACTTGTCACAATATTCTTGTTTTCATTCGGTTTTGTGTCTGACTGGTACCTCACATCATTTCCTTGCCCCTGAAAATGATTCCTGTGTGGGGATCCTTTCACATTGCTTAGAAAGTCCCTTGTTTGGCACAAAAAGCTTGTTTTTCAATTGCTGTATATTAAATGTACTAATGCAGACTTCTAACGTTACTAATAGCTCTTCTTTTATGTTGGAAACATCAGTCATATCCAATAAAAGTGCAGGATTTCCTTTTTATTATTACTTTACTTAGCCTCAATTTTAACAAACCATTGTGTTTCAAGAAACAAAACAATACATTACCCATACAGAGGGAGAGGGGGAGTAAAGCTGGCCATAGATGGGTAGAATTGTGAATAAAAATAATTTGGAAAAGAAGAATCTAAGAAAGTTTGTTCGTTTTTCTAATCATTAGTGGGGTCAAATCATTGTTCGCTTTTGACTGCTGTAACAAGAAAATTTGAAGAAGCGGGGTGAAATTATGTTTCTCGAACAATCTAATTTCTAACAGTGCATGTGGTTTTCATTCGGTAAAGTCCATTCACTCCAAAATCAAATGTTAAAAACAAACAAAATTATTTGAAGGACAAATAATGTTCTGAAAATTGTCGTACAAATTTTCTAAGATCTTTCCTAGGAATTTTAATTTGAAATTATATTTATCTATGGTCGGCTTTACCGGGGTTCTAATCCTTCTCCACTCTAGCAAATATGACATTTCCATGTACATAAAGGTATATAATTATAAACTGCACAGATACATAAAGCATTTTAATACACCCAAATTGATGCCATCATTTACATTAAATTGGTCTCTTTTACAAACGTATTTAAAATTTGTGGACAAAACTATGTTTGCCTTTAAGTACTAGTCCACCCAATGGTAATATTTAAGATATAGGTGAGGCACGGGGGGTTAAATCAATTTCTGACTTGTTATATATCTTGGGTACTCCAGCAGTGAAAACACCCTGTCATAATTCCTGACATGAAAAATGTGGGCATTCCTACCCTACTTTGTGTGTTCCAAAGGTTTAACTCTCCAGTGCCTACCAAAAACAGTCACAGTTGATTCTTTAAGCATTATTTCTTTTTATTGAAACGGTAAGAAGACTAGGGGGCAGAAGTGTGCTAGACTGCAAAAAATATCTACCATGAACTGTTAGTACTTAGTAAATCCTACCAGCAATAAGTAAAAAAAAAAAAAAGTTTAGGGACCTATGTGCATACATTATCATGTGTAATCACATGCATTTCTTGATGCATCAATATGAATTGTGGTATCTGTGTCTCTTCATTTCTTATTGGATCCTTTAACATGTGCCGTTGTACAAAAAACATATAAGAACCTTTTCTTCCCATTGCACACTAACACTTTCTGGAGCATCCCCAATACACATGCATAATCTGTGCACAATGCATGTTGATGTTCATTACAATGTGCACACATGGCTGTAAATGCAGTAGATCTTGCATGATTTATATATGTTACAGGTAATGTGTGAAATAAGGAATTCTATTTGACTGCCTACAAAGTGTTTACACCTGATAACAGTCTGAGTTCTGCTAAGCATATTGATACCTATCATGTGACACTGATCACTATTTGCGCTTATTGCAACACCCTGAAATTCAAGAAGGTAAAGTGGAGTTCCACCCAAAAGTGGAAGTTCCGCTTTAACCACTCCTCAACCCCTTTCTATGCCAGATCTATACTCTTCTTCTATACCTTCTATTCAGATCTATACTTTTCAAAATGTAAATGTCATTAATGGTTACATTTAGAAAAGCAAAAAAAAAAAAAAATGCTGTATTGCTGAAGTGGTTATTCAGCTGGTCAGAATTGGTTACCTCCAGCTGGCACACTTTGTGCTGCACGGTATTGCTTTGATCACATTTTTGTTACTTCATAGGTTGTGATGCAAGTACAAGTCCATGATCATTAACCTTACAACCCAGTGCTGTAATAACAGTGGCTGTATTAAAAAAGAAAACCTTTCACTTAGCCCTGCTATCCTATAATAACTAAATGATAAAAATTGAGCCATAAGGCAGACTCATATGGAAGTTGTTAAAAGTATTTTAGGGAAGCAAGTTCATCTGTTTTAGGAAATCATTATTTAAGTACTTGTTGGAAAATGCTATACGTATTAGTGGCCTTTAAAAACTTGTCATTTCTATGCATTCATCTCTAGTGTTACAAAATAGATTGAATATGTTTGATGTATTGCTATACAATTCTTGGCAAAATCATATACTGCATCTCTATCCTTGAACAATTTATTGCCATACAGGGCAATTCAGTGCAACCTGTAATCTAAATACGAGAACTATTTTCACAATTTTACTTTACATTTTATTGATATTCCAGCTATAGTTCTCAGTCTCACCAAAAAAGTATTATACATTGTTAAATGCGAAAAGACTACCTTTTTAATTAAGATCGGCATATATAATGTGCTCTACCACATTTAGAAATGTATTTTTCAGTAATTACCCACAATTATTCTCCACAGCCTATATGCAATGTATATATTAAAAAGTAAAGGTAAGTACGTGTCTACTGTTTAAATAAAAAAAAAAGACTAGACACTACGAGTTGCAAAGTTTTCCTATGTCCTACACAAAATTAACCACCACTTGCTGACCAGCGATGTACCGGTACGTTGTTGGATTTCAAGGGCGATATATTGTCCATCACTGCAGCTGCAGTGATGACAGAGATATCATTTTTTCAGTTGGCATTTCTGAAGCTGGTAAAAGTAATCTGAGCAGCTAAAGAACCACTGGATTACTTTTACATGTGGCAGAAAGAGCCCCCGGACACTGCTGCTGCCTTTACCAAGCTCTCCTGAGCAAAGGGGGAGCCTGGCAAGGATGCTGTGGGCACGTGCATCAGTCCCACACGTAATGTAAATTGCGAATTCACCACACATGTGAGGTATCCTATTGAACGTCAGAGCGAGAGCAATAATTCTAGCTTCAGATCTCCCGTGTAACTCTAAACTGGTAACCTGTAAAGGCTTTTAAAATGTCACCTAGGGAGATTTTTAGATACCATAGTTTGGCACCATTCCATAAGCATATACAGTTTTAAAGTGTGACATGTTTGGTATCTATTTACCTGCCGTAACATCATCTTTTATGTTTTACCAAAAGATTAGATATTATATAGTGTTTGTATGCTCATTAAAGTGAATTTTTTCCCCAAAAAATTGAACATGTTCAACATCCACTATTTTATTTTCTAGGGCCTCTGCTAAAAATATGTAATGTTTAGGGGTTCAAAATTTTCAAGCAAAAAAAATGTAGATTTTTACATATATGTGAGAATAAAAATACTTTTGCACTTATAGCTGCAGTCACATCACCTACTGTAATGAAGTTTGTCCCACTCCTGTCAGGCAGCTAGACCCTGTAGAAATCTTCTGTGCAGTGATGACAGGTCCTGTTCACTGTTGCTGAGCTTCCAAGACAAATGGAGTTAGTAGCTCCAAGTCTTCTGTCAGCTGGAGTGAAATGGATCCTATAAGGGGCCAGCTCCCTTCCCCTTCCTTCCTTCATTGGGAAAAGTCTGTGCATTCATTGTACTGCATGTATCATCATTTGTGATTGGGGGAGAGAAACTTATCCTTCATCAGACTCTTCCCAAGTCATGAAATGTGTTACATGCATTTACATGCATTTGTAGTGGGATTTTTTTGATGCAGAAAGTGGGCAATCAGCCCTTGAGCCAGTGTCTGGAAGGAGCTGTGGTTTCATCAATACCACAATACCACAGTCAAGTGTGACTTATCCTCCAGCTACAGCCCCACAACATTATTATTATTATTATTATTATTATGATTATTATCATCATTATCACCATTTGTATAATTTCATTGAAGATAATAAAGATATGTAGAATGAAATATACCAACCACAAGGTTCGCTTGATATACATTAATCATGCAGCTTATAAAGAGCACTTGTTTGCAGCAAATATATTTTCCATTTCAGAAGGCTGTTTATAGAACTGTGAGACATGTTTGCAATTCAGTGAATCATTTTTAATGCTGTTTCACTGCAGGACACAAAGCAATGTACTGAACAGAATTGTATATGATATTTTTCTTACCATTGTTCTCTAAAGAAAAATCTGCTTTTTATTTTATTTTTTTACACCCATATTTGTAATCACTACTTGACCATGACCATTGCATGATCACATAGCTCAGATAAAAAGCATGGGATTGATGTCATGGTGTATCTGTTCTCATTTGCCTAATATCAATCAAGTGCCAAGTTTAAACCCAATACAGTTTCATCTTGAAATCTCATCTTAATTAGTACAATTTATCAATATGGCATCAGCTCCACAAGACAACATACAGATGTCTTTTGTTGCTATGTAGAGTTTTAGCTATAGTTAGAAACAGAACAAAAAGCGATTAAAACTTATGTAACAATGTATTTTTAAAAGAGAAGTATGTTTTTTTTTTCATATATACCTAGGTGAATGCAGCATCGCTCCGATGCTTCATCTGTCCCCCGACACCTCTAACACGGAGAACCGAGTAATCGAACACTGCCGATCAATCGGTTCTCATAACGCCCCAAGCAGACAGCTGGTGACTGTCAGTCACAGCTCTTTGCTTTCCCCCCTCCTTGCTCACTGGACTGCTGGGCTGTGGAGGGGCTGGGAGCAGCTGGCTCAGGGTCTCAGCGGCTCGCTAAGAGCCTGAGCCTGGTGTCCGTTTAGGGATGTGGGTGGATCCCGACTCTATGTTCGTGATGATTCCTGAGCCTGGATCAACTCTGTGACGTCAGCAGAGAGCAGACTTCAGCCTGCTCTCTGCTGAAAATGGATCACAGGAGCACAAAACGAACTGCACTTCTGTGATCCAAAGGAGAAGTACAGCCAAATGAGCTCTGGCTATACTTCTCCTTTAATCATTCTTTTCATATTCAATTGTTACATTACTTGCTTATTCTAGTGCAGGGGTGCCCAACCAGTGACCCGGGGGCCACATGTGGCCTGCAGAGCCCTCTGATGTGGCCCACGACCTCCTGCTCTGGGATGGCTGGTTGGCAAGCTCAGATTGCGGGTTCTCGACCCGCCATCCCAGAGCATCAGTGTTGTGAATGAAGCCGGCGGCAGAGGAAGCAAGCATCTGCAGAGCCACATAAGACAATTCTTCCTGTATAACGCCAACTCCTTTCACAGGCGGAGTGATACCAAATGCACTCTGCCTGGGACAGCAACAGCTGGCGATTAGCTGAATGGAAGATTGTTATTAAAGGTATGTTTAATATACTAAAATCACAGTGCATATATGGGCATATCTGTTCTGCAGTGGTTACTGGGCTGCTTTAAAACTGATCGGGTTACCTGCGCTGAGCCATAGACTTCTGTTATTACCTATGGGTTTGGTGTGCTTTAAGAAAGTGCACCACACCTGCAGGATATAATAGAAGTCTATGGCAAAGTGCGGCTAACATGCAGGAAAGCCAGAGGTGCACTGCTCTGGGTAAACCACAGCAGTCTTATGCCCCTTTCACATGATCGGTCTGACCCAATAAGACCCTCCATTCCCCTCTATGGAGGGGCAAATGTAAACAGACTTGTGTCCGTTTACACCCGCCTACATTTAATATGATCCGCAAAAAAAAAACAGAAGGGGATCCGTCCCCTTCTATTTGGGCAGATCGGAGGGCCCATAGAGTAGAGTGGGCTGTGTCCGTGTCCTCTCTGCATATGCGGACTAGGCCCGTGACCATTTACTAAGTTGCTTAAGTGGCCCTTGCTCTTCAAAAGGTTGAGTATTCCCTGTTCTAGTGGATGGATGATCTCAAGTTTGGGACATTTAGCAAGTAAATTTTACTGATAAATGTTTTCTGATCTATTTTACTAAAAAGAAGCAAACAGATTAGCATGCATATATTTTATTTATAAAAATGTATTTGTAAAACAGACCTTAAAATGGAAATCCAGCCACAGAAAATGCTTTGTTTTGAATAGCACCCAACCGCAGACAGGTTTTAACACTGTAAATCCATTTAAGTGATTTATGCTTGCCTCCCGTGTCAATCCTTCTGCCTACTTCTGTCAACAAAACAGAAAGTGAGAGGAATCTCTACTACTGTCAAACTGGCCAGCACAGACAGCAATAAAAACACTTTTTGTTTTGTGAATTGTGGAAGGGTTAAACCTCTTTTCCGTAATTCTTATGGGACAGAAATATAGTTAAGTATTCCCTAGAGGGGCCTAAACAGTTTTGAAATCCCTATCCCCCCAAAGCAAAAAAAGTTACATTTTAGTATATTATCTTTATAACCTAGCTGAGCATTGTTAGTCAAATTCAATTTAAAAAGAGTTACCTTTACTTCTTGTGGTCAGTCTTTGCAGTCTGATACATGCCTGAAATCTGTCTACTACCTAAACTTCACCATCACCAGTCACATAAGAGAGATCGTAGGTTTACATACAGTATGTGTGCAAAGTCTTTCCGTTTAAAGCGTGCTCTGAAAGTTAGTTATAAATTGGGATGGTTGCCATTTTTGTTTAGCTTGCTGGATATGGCACAGGGACACATTAGATGCCCTCAGCTTGTGTTCTGCTGGGGTTCTGGTGTGCCCCTGCACCTTTAGGGAGGAATGGGCTCCATCTAAGCATACCTGCTCTTAATGTATTCATTGTTGTATATGTTAGAGACTACCATAGACTAGATTTAGATTTACATCTCTATTCTCTACTCTACTCTTCCACGTGTATTTCTAAATGTTGTACAAGTACAACCTCTGTTGTAATGCAAATTTTTAGACAGTGTATGTATTTATTATTTTTACTGGCTAGCTGGTAGGTATGCTGGGAAATATTTTTTGGTTTTGTGTGCTGTGTGCAAAGCCCATGGTCACCTTGCTCTAAAAGCTAGTTATAAAAGCTAGCTATAAATTGGCAAACTTTATTTGTATTAAATATGCGCCACCTGTTTTTATAAATTTGGCAAATTTTTTTTTTTATTCACTGACCTAACATGGGTTGAGGGGTTGCTGCATGCATTTATATATACTTAGTCCCATTGAATATACTTTCATTATTTTTTATTTTTTGCTAAGTTTAGGCCGATACGTATTCTTCTACATATTTTTGGTAAAAAAAATACAAGTGCAAAAACAGAAATGGAATTAATAATTTTTTTTTTATTATTAATGGCGGAGATCTGCGATTTTTTTTGTGACTGCGACATTATGGCGGACACATCGGACACACATTTTTGGGACCATTGTCATTTTTACAAAATTGACGTCCTTTTTTTCCCAAAATAGAGCTAATTGGCGGTTTTTATTATAATAAGAATAAGAAGACATTTTTATATAAAAGTGGGTACTCACAAAATGTGAGATGCAGGATAAAAGGAAAAAAATTGGCGCTACCTCTAATAAGAAATGCAGGGTTACCAAGGGTTAATGAGCAAAAAGGGGGGCGGTGTGAGTGTGCGTTAATAGAGCAAGTGGCCTCACCTGTTATCCTCCCCTCCTATAAATACATAAAGTAGTGAGAGATTGGGGAGGGTTTTTTAGGGGAACAAAGGGCCCACCCTTAAAAGTGGGGTAGAATCCCCAATTATCCAAACCCCAATCTCAGTGAGTGATAAATATAAAGGTATATATATGTAAGTATATAACATAAAGACCAAAAAACGTGTAACAAATCAATAAAAGTTAATTAAATGACAGTCCCAGTGAAACATAGAGTGAAAGTGATTGAAAATAAAATAAAATAAAAGTCCTGGGTATGGCACAAAAACAAGTCCAGTTTCAAGTGAAAAAATAAAAAAATAACAATAAAAAACCATAAAAAACACTGTGTCAAAAACACGCTTTCTTCCAGAAGTGATTCAAAAGTGACTTTTGTGCTCCAGCAGTGATGGTGACTTTGGTGTTGCCCCCTCTGGCTCCCTCACTCACCAGATTGAAGTACCCCTGCAGGGGTAAACAGCTTTTTCAGATATCTTTATCTCGTCCCGTTTCTGGAAGGTATCCTGGCCAGTTATTCCCTCCGATGGATTCACCCAGGTTCCTTGGGAGATGTTTGAAGAGCCTCAAAGAATGAGGAATAATAGCATCCAGCGTGCCCCACCGAGTGTGGGGGGTAAAACTCCCAAAAAAAAAAAAGGAAAGAGGAAGATCCTTGTGTGATATCAGGCGGCAAAATTTTTTTTATTTTAAAATAGTTAAAAACAAATAAGTGAAAGTTAAAAATATAAGGCCAGGGTATCTCGCAGGATACACCTGGTCCGCCACACACAGTAGACAAGATAGAGGGAATAGGGTCGGTATACGGCTTGCGCTCCAGCTGCGTACCAGACCTCTCGTTCCCACACCGGAAGTGACGTCAGCACGCCTTACTAGTTTCGTCGTCAGACGTTTTCAAAGGCGACGCCATCTTGCTACACCTCACGGTTTAAGAAGGCAGCGGAGGTGTGTGTTCCACTTAGTGTTAGCCAATGGGAACCGAAATAAACGTATCAGACGCCCACCCGTGCGTGTATTAATCCCCACATTAGCCTCTTCCATAACGAGGAAGATTTTGGCCATGCAGACCAGATGGGTGGATTTATTTAAAAAGGCAGGCTAAATAGCCCCCAATATAATACAGTGGTCGCACATCTCCGCTTGCCCTGTACAGGAGAAGGGCAATTGCTGTTTACTAATTTGCATTAAAGAAGAGAACATGTGAAAGGGGAATACTAAACGTTAATGTTGGGTAACAATTAAACACAAATAAAGATAAAAATAAAAATAAAAAGTTGTGCATAAGGTTGAGCTACTTATTTGCATATAGGCGGTCTCCAATTATGCAGCTTAATGTGGTGGCTAGGAGAGTTACATCCAGCCAGGGATTTAAATGTCAGATCGAACCCAGCTATTGCTTAGTATTTTTTACATTACTAGGACAAGATGTTTCATCGTGCGGGGTGAGCTTGACTATTTTATATAGGCGCTTTCCACTTATGCAGCTTGTTGTGGTGGCCGGGGGGATTACATCCACCCTGGGAAATTAAATGCCAGGTCAAACCCAGCTACTACTATGTAAAGCTAAAAAGCCCTCATAATAGTATTCATACATAAAGTGTATAACCCTTCCATAGAGTGTTTAACCCCTTCTTCCATAGAGTGTTTAGCCCCTCCATATCATGGGTATCTTTATATATATTTATATAGAAACCAAGCCTAAATGAGACAAAGGAACAGTAGAAAATAATAATGATCCAAATGTGAAAATTAAGTGTAAACTTTTAGTGGAGGTAAGTAGTTTGCAATGAGTCCTATAGGGTCCCTGTCCCATGCGTCATATCCAATGGTACCAATATATAGCATGGCCCGGGGAAAAAAAAAAAAAGGGGCCCATTCCAAAGGAACTAATATATCGGTCCCAATAAATGTCTGATATATCCAGTGTGCTGCTTCAATCCACTGGTCCCCCAGATATACTAAGCTCCAACTACCCAGTGCAACAAAGGGGATGGTTCATGCTTAAATGTCGTTGTCCCCAATGGGTGAATGATTATAAGGCATATCTGGCAAGATTTCCTGATATTGCAGCGTACTATTAGCTTAAGTTAGTGGTATACACTGAGGAGTACCTTCTATACTGAGTAAAAAATCAGTTTCAGCCCCAGGCACCAGTACTATTATGTGTCCATAATGTCTCCTATGGGTTTCTCCTACTCCTATGGGTGTCTCCTACTTAAGCTAATAGTACGCTGCAATATCAGGAAATCTTGCCAGATATGCCTTATAATCATTCACCCATTGGGGACAACGACATTTAAGCATGAACCATCCCCTTTGTTGCACTGGGTAGTTGGAGCTTAGTATATCTGGGGGACCAGTGGATTGAAGCAGCACACTGGATATATCAGACATTTATTGGGACCGATATATTAGTTCCTTTGGAATGGGCCCCTTTTTTACCCCCCTTTTTTTTCTTTTTTTTTTTTTCCCCGGGCCATGCTATATATTGGTTCCATTGGATATGACGCATGGGACAGGGACCCTATAGGACTCATTGCAAACTACTCACCTCCACTAAAAGTTTACACTTAATTTTCACATTTGGATCATTATTATTTTCTACTGTTCCTTTGTCTCATTTAGGCTTGGTTTCTATATAAATATATATAAAGATACCCATGATATGGAGGGGCTAAACACTCTATGGAAGGAGGGGTTAAACACTCTATGGAAGGGTTATACACTTTATGTATGAATACTATTATGAGGGCTTTTTAGCTTTACATAGTAGTAGCTGGGTTTGACCTGGCATTTAATTTCCCAGGGTGGATGTAATCCCCCCGGCCACCACAACAAGCTGCATAAGTGGAAAGCGCCTATATAAAATAGTCAAGCTCACCCGCACGATGAAACATCTTGTCCTAGTAATGTAAAAAATACTAAGCAATAGCTGGGTTCGATCTGACATTTAAATCCCTGGCTGGATGTAACTCTCCTAGCCACCACATTAAGCTGCATAATTGGAGACCGCCTATATGCAAATAAGTAGCTCAACCTTATGCACAACTTTTTATTTTTATTTTTATCTTTATTTGTGTTTAATTGTTACCCAACATTAACGTTTAGTATTCCCCTTTCACATGTTCTCTTCTTTAATGCAAATTAGTAAACAGCAATTGCCCTTCTCCTGTACAGGGCAAGCGGAGATGTGCGACCACTGTATTATATTGGGGGCTATTTAGCCTGCCTTTTTAAATAAATCCACCCATCTGGTCTGCATTGCCAAAATCTTCCTCGTTATGGAAGAGGCTAATGTGGGGATTAATACACGCACGGGTGGGCGTCTGATACGTTTATTTCGGTTCCCATTGGCTAACACTAAGTGGAACACACACCTCCGCTGCCTTCTTAAACCGTGAGGTGTAGCAAGATGGCGTCGCCTTTGAAAACGTCTGACGACGAAACTAGTAAGGCGTGCTGACGTCACTTCCGGTGTGGGAACGAGAGGTCTGGTACGCAGCTGGAGCGCAAGCCGTATACCGACCCTATTCCCTCTATCTTGTCTACTGTGTGTGGCGGACCAGGTGTATCCTGCGAGATACCCTGGCCTTATATTTTTAACTTTCACTTATTTGTTTTTAACTATTTTAAAATAAAAAAAATTTTGCCGCCTGATATCACACAAGGATCTTCCTCTTTTCTTTTTTTTTTTTTTTTTTGGGGGAGTTTTACCCCCCACACTCGGTGGGGCACGCTGGATGCTATTATTCCTCATTCTTTGAGGCTCTTCAAACATCTCCCAAGGAACCTGGGTGAATCCATCGGAGGGAATAACTGGCCAGGATACCTTCCAGAAACGGGACGAGATAAAGATATCTGAAAAAGCTGTTTACCCCTGCAGGGGTACTTCAATCTGGTGAGTGAGGGAGCCAGAGGGGGCAACACCAAAGTCACCATCACTGCTGGAGCACAAAAGTCACTTTTGAATCACTTCTGGAAGAAAGCGTGTTTTTGACACAGTGTTTTTTATGGTTTTTTATTGTTATTTTTTTCTTTTTTCACTTGAAACTGGACTTGTTTTTGTGCCATACTCAGGACTTTTATTTTATTTTATTTTCAATCACTTTCACTCTATGTTTCACTGGGACTGTCATTTAATTAACTTTTATTGATTTGTTACACATTTTTTGGTCTTTATGTTATATACTTACATATATATACCTTTATATTTATCACTCACTGAGATTGGGGTTTGGATAATTGGGGATTCTACCCCACTTTTAAGGGTGGGCCCTTTGTTCCCCTAAAAAACCCTCCCCAATCTCTCACTACTTTATGTATTTATAGAAGGGGAGGATAACAGACTGACAAAAGGCCATAAAACCCTGCATTTCTTATTAGAGGTAGCGCCAATTTTTTGCCATAAAAATAGTGTATGGACATGCACAGAACACAGGGTACAGCTAACGCATTTTGGGGGTGCACCCCCTTCCTCAGAGCTATACTTTCACTACAAGTAATGGGCTCATTGTTTATTCACACACTATATTCTGAGTGGTTTATACACTGGTATATCATGGTTAATAGAACACCTATTTAATATACAAAACTTTTCCTAGAAATGTTCTACTGACCACATGAAGACCTAAATACTTTTGGCAGAATGGTAGTATGGCAGAAAAAAAATGCTGCATCTTTATAAACAGAAATAATGAAGAAGTAAGAAGTAGTAAGGAAGTAAGCAAACATGGTATAGACTATGTGATTCAATATCATTTTCATTATTAAATGTGTCATTATCATCATATATTGAACACATATATAAGAATAGTTTTTCCTGCCAAAGTTTGTACAATAGCATTAATTGGTGTTTTCATATATGCCTGGAATTTGGCTTCAAAGAAGAACGGCAAGGAAGACATTACATTCAGAAGAAAATAGGAACATAGAAGTCTGTTTATTTATGTCAGCCTTTTACTTTAAAGTACACAGTTTGGAAAAGCACAAAAATGTTCCATAAAGTTTTATGCCATCACCATTAAATAAAGATTGTCTGCAATGTGATGTTGTTCCTTTGTTATAATAGGCCCACACAGTGTTATATTCACCAAAGAACATCTCTCCCCATTACCTATCAACAAAATGTTTTGATGTTTATGAAAGGATGCACACATGGTAGGGGTGCTTAAAGCGGTTCTGCACACACTTTATTTAGTAAATCTCTTTGCCTTCCAAATCAGGCAAAGAGTACTAAATGGCCGTTTTTTTTTTTTTTACTTACCTTGTAATTGCTGCCAGTCTTTCCTCTGTCTCGGGAGTGGGCGGGGTCTGTGCGGGGATCCTCGTCCTGCCGCACTGTCTCCTGGGATCTGGTGTCATTCATCCCAGCAGTCAGTGTGGACATCCGCCGAAATCTCACAAAATTTACGGACCTCCGGCCGAAATCTCGCAAGATTTACGGGCCTCCGGTCGAAATCTCGTTTTGCTTTTTTGCATTTTGCATTTTTTGCATTTTGCTTGTGGGCATTTGAAACCCACAAACATTCACTTCCTTGTTCCCTTTCGTTATGGGAACCCACAAGCAAAATGACATTTCTGCTGGTTTATATTTTAAAAGTGCAGAATTTTCTGAAATAGGGACACGGATAACAGACGGACACCAAAAATGTGAGTTAATTGTAAGACTAACAATTATTTTAACATGACAAGAAAAAAAAAATAGTGTGTGCAGAGAAAAACAATTCACATAGAATTGATCTATTTATGGAACCAGTATAGCATGTAAATCTACTCTCCTACTCTGCCCCTGCTGGTGGTATGAAGAAGCCATTACTGTCATCTATACACAATCCAATTTCCACAGGCATGTTGGGGGGGGGTGCCAAATGTGAGTCAAATACAAATGATTGGGCAGTGCTACAGCCACCCAAATCACTTTAACAGAAATGTAAGGGTTGTGTGCTTGTTTTAGTATCTTCAGACTTATAGTGCAATAAAGATGTTCAAATTGCAACAAGCTATAGAAAAATTGGATAATTTTTTTTAACTGATCTGACAACAGGAAAGTGAAATGTAATTGGTTGATATGGGTTGCTGCACTTTTATAATTTAACTGCTGTTTGTACAGTTTTCTGAGTAAATCCACCACTTTTAATAAAAATTTTGTTTGAGCAGCCTATAATGATAAAAAGTAGAATTATGGCCTCTTATTTAAAAAAAAATGTATGCCTAAGTAAGTACATCTGCACTTTCAATTTGCTCTTAGTCTCCTTGAAAAGTCCCACATAAACCTACTGAGCTTGCCAGTGAAGTCCACCTAATGCGGCTTCCTGTAATGATGTTGCAATGATGCTGCACTGTTCCTGAATTCAGAGCGGAGTTCCCATGTAAGCTGTGCCTGCTTGCACTACAGAGGGATGACAAAATGTTGTAGGTGGCGTGGTTCATATAGATCCATAACATCATCACTCATCATGTGACTTCCTCAAGGTCCTGCCCTTGAAGAAGGCACGAGACGAGTGATGAAACGCATTGGGGTGGAGTCTATGACATCAACATGCGGAAGTGAAGTCTCTATAGAGTGATGCCAATTTTCTGATGGTAAGGTTTATTGTCATTGTAGAAAACAAATTCACAATGAAATTACATTTCTACTCCACATATTATTCATACACTACAATCATCAACTATACATTTGCAAAACACAGTTAATTTACTACCATTAAAATTTCCATTTAAAAACATGACAACAAGTGGTAACATAAATCTGAATGACCACTTTTATTTCATCATTCCTGCATTATTAGCTTTAATAGCCCTAGGAAAAAAACTCTTCTTAAATCTATTTGTCCTGGCTTTTATCACCCTAAAACATCTCCTGGATGACAATCATTTAAAAAAAATGACAACCAGGATGGATCTGATCTCTCATTATTTTTCCTGCCCTGGAAAGGCAGCAAATCTTATAGATTTCATCAAGAGAAACAAGTTCACACCCTACAACTTTCTGTGCTGTTTGAACCACTCTTGTTAAAGCATTTGTATATGCCAGAGTACAACTAGGATACCAAACTAAAATACAATAGGTTAGTATACTCTTGATGGCGGAACGGTAGAAGGTCTCTAGTACCTTCTTTTCCAAGCCACTCTTTCTGAGAAGTCTCAGGAAATATAGACGTTGTTGTGATTTTTTAATAATGGCTTTGACATTCATTGTCCATGATAAGTTTTCTGAAAGGTAAGTTCCCAAAAACTCAAAAGTTGGGACCCGCTCCACACACACGCCTTTAATAAAAAGCAGTGCTGATTCAGGCCTGTTCCTCCTAAAGTCTATAATCAATTTCTTTGTTCCTATATTTAGGGTCAGATTGTTCTCTGTACACCATTCTACTATCCTATCAGCCTCCTTCCTGTATGGCTCCTCGTCATCCCTAGTGATACAACCGATTACGGTAGTATAGTCTGCAAATTTGATAATACTTTTGAAATACCTAATGCTTCTTAAGGGGTTAATGTATTGGAATAATCCCTACATGTTATATATCTATGTGCACAGAATTTAGTGCACTACCAAATTCAAATGTATTCCTGTATTTTTGATAAAATGTGAGCTTTTTATTATGGTAAAAGTGAGATAATTGCCTTTTATGATCTTCTTTGACCTTAAACCTGCATGTAGCAGATTGCATGGAGAAGTGTTGGTGAATTTGGAGAGATCTAAGCCAGTGGGAGAGACCCCTAGTGGGGGAAGGTGCTTTGGGACCTATTCACATATAGGTCAAGAACAGAGGTGAGGGTATGGTGTGGCTGGTGGAGGAGCTCATGTGGTGTTGCATATTAATCAAGAACTACAGTATATTTGTCAAGATTGCACCATATTATTTGGACGTATTTATTATATTTTGCACTTTTTGCACATTTTTGTGGAGTTTTTTCATGAGGGGGTTCCTCCATTATTCATAGTTGCAGCTAAACTGTTTTTATTATAACATTCTTTTATACTATTATTATTATTATTATACAGGATTTATTTAGCGCCAACAGTTTACACAGCGCTTTACAACTTGAGGGTCCTGCTCATTAGAGCTTACAGTATAAGAGAAAGGGTCAAGAGATACAAGAGGTAATAACTGTGGGGTATGTGCTGATGGAGAAAATAAATGCACAGTTGTTAGGTGGGGGCTAGATAGGCTTCTCTGAAGAGATGAGTTTTCAGGGAACATCTGAAAGTGGACAAAATAGGAGATAGTCAGACAGATTGGGGAAGAGGATTCCAGAGGATTAGAAAGGCTCAGAAGAAGTCCTGGAGGGGTGCATGGGACGAGGTGACAAGGGAGCTAGAGAGCAGGCTGTCTTGAGAAGAGTGAAGAGAATGATTTGGTTGGTATTTTGAGACGAGGATCCCAGATAGCAAGTAATTGTGCTGCAAGTATGAAAATTACTTGCTAAGCTTCACAAGTTTGTTCCATAATTGCAGCAGGTCTGCATTGCATGACTCCATATCAACTTTCTTTGCAAACATTCTGCAAGTCTGCTGCAAGTTCTAGTTCAGTTATGTTGTGTAATAGTTATCCCACCACAGGGGGTCACTGTGGCTGAATTGTCATCATTGCTCCCTGCTGTGTATAAGGTTTTTCTTTAATTGGTGCTGGGGTGTGGTGTGCAGAGAGGGGAGTGGTATTCATGAGATCTGATATGGAGTTCAGAGAGGTAGAAATCAAGGAGTGACTAATCCTAATATCCCGTTGGTGGAGCACAATTTGGAATGTTTTATTTTTCCTTGTTTATATACTAGCAGCTCACCTTAAACAAAGACCACAACCAGTCTAGTGGAGCTTTTAGGAGAGGATAATGGAGTGGAATGTGATTTTCCATAAAGGATCCATATATTAAAGCCTTGTAAGACCAGTTGTGGATTTCTATGCAGGAGAGGAGAGGAAAGTGGAAAGTGAACTGCCATTAAGTATTTGTATACCAAAGCGCCACTAGACCTGTTGTGGTCTTTGTTTAAGGTAAACTGCTAGGGCACACCCCTGGTGGATGCCTGGATGGTGGAAACAATTGTGGTCACAACTTTCAAGAACTGTTTTTTGAGCATGTGATCTTCACATCTCATCACTTTTTAATGCACATGCACTTTGTTATTTGGGACTTATTTTATTGTTTTTTTTTTAATGTAAAATTAGATGAATACCTGCTTTTGATTCAAGCACTTTTATCACTGTTTCACATATTATCGCATATTATTGTATTTTTTTGTTTTTTTTAAATTAGGGCTAGTCATTTATGCATATTTCTCTTTTTGCTGTTTAGCTTCTTGAATTAGTGGACCAATGCACATTTGGCTTAAGGGATTTTTCAAGTAAGTGACTCTCATTAGTTACTGGACCAGCCTTTTGGGGAATAACATCCCAGGCTGACCCAGCATCCCCTGGAATTGAGACTAATTTTCTTCCCGGGGATTTATCAACATTTTTTGTCTTGCTCTTTCCCTCTACCTTACAGTGCAAAGTTTTCCAGTGCCATCTAGGGCAGTTTTACATCAGGCAGCCAATGGATGTTGACACTTTTGTGTCCTATTGGGGGAGGTCTTCAACAGCCAATGTATGGTATCCTTGCCATTTGGAGGCGTGCCTCTGCTAAACATATTTCTTGTAAGTGAATGGGGATGATAATTTATATGTATATTTTCATACAATCATGTACCAATGTTTTACTAATTTAAGATGTTTTTTTCAGAAGTGGTATTATTCCCTGAAGAAGATTTATAACAGTACTTTTTGAAACGCATTTGCTATCTCCCTCTTATAGTATTCCTTTGCACAATCAATGATGAAGGGAACAACAAATAGATAAGGACTACCACTTTATGGCTAACAGTCAAATGTGTAATGTTGATGACATTATTAATGAAATGTTTTGTATTCTCAACATGAGATTTGTTATGTAATTTTTCTACAATAAATAATAATTTTCTATACATTAAGTTTTATATATTTTTTCAAATTGCCCACAAAATCCAATTTTTTTGAGGTTTATTCTATGTAGCCTATTTAGAGGTAAGAAAATGAGGAGGGAGTTGCAGTAGTCAAGGCGAGAGATGACCAGGGTGAGGATTAGAAGCCTTTTGGTGACATTGGTTGGGAAGGGGCGTATCTTGGAGATGTTGTGGATGTTGAGGCAGCAAGCTTTGGACAGCAATTGGATGTGGGCCAAAAGGATAGTTCACAGTCCAGGAATACACCTAGGGTCTTGGCATGGGGGGGATGAGTTGAAAGTTGAGCCGTTGATTTTGACAGAGAAATCAGGGGAAGTGGCACATGGGGGAGGAAATTTCATGACCTCAGTTTTGGATAGGTTGAGTTTGAGGAAGTGATGTGACATCCAGGCTAATATGTCTGTTAGTAAGTTGGTGATGCGTGAGGAGACAGATGGAGTGAGTTGGGGGGTAGATTTGGCTGTCATTAGCGTAGAGATTATATTGAAAGCCATGGGAGGCAATCAACTGACCCAGGGAGGAGGTGTAGATTGAGAGAAGGAGAGGTCCAGGGACAGAATCTTGGGGGACCCCGATGGAGAAAGGAAGAGGAGAGGAGGAAGTAGAGTTGTAAGTGACACTGAAGGAGCGGTGGGATAGGTAGGATGAGAACCAGCGAAGAGTACAGTCACGGAGACTAAAGGAGTGGAGTTTTTTGAAAAGGAGGGGTGGTCTACTGTGTCAAAGGCAGCAGAGAGGTCCAGGAGAAGAAGTACAGAATAGTGTCCATTGGTTTTAGCCATTAGTAGGTTGTTTGTGAGTTTAAGGAGAGCAGTTTCTGTGGAGTGTTTAGGGCAAAATCCAGACTGAAGGGGATCAAGAAGCTTGTTCATAGCAGATGGTCACTCAGTCGGTTGTAGAGCAGTCTTTTTTGTTTATATTATTGGGATTTTGGTATACATATCCTTGCACAAATTTCTGAAGTTTTTAGTTGAGGGGTTCTCACTACCACTCATAATTGCAGTTTTATAATATACAGTATATCATAACTGCAGTTTTATATCTTTTTTATACTATTTGCTTATATTATTTGGCTTTTGGTATATATTGTGCTCTTTTGCACACATTTTGTGAAGTTTTTATGTGATGGGTTTTCACCACTTTTTATAATTGTAATTATATTTCATGATATATTTTGCACCTTGTATGGTTTGTTATTATACTTGATACTTGGATGGTATATTGATGTATGTAAATGTAAGGGGTTTCCACCATCATCCATGTGTGACATATTAATTACCAAATAGGGTAGCGCTGCACTTTTATTCCACTATATTTACTGGGAAAATATAACAGTGTCCAGCTGCAAGATCACCATATAGATTGCACTTAATTGTCTTCCGGATAGTAGTGTTGTGGTATTTTACACAATACCATGTTTGTTATTTAAAAATAGGTTTACAATCATTTTAATGTGAATATATCCCTGAAAGATAGGATCCAAGCAGATTAGTTTGGATAGTCAACGATGCTTAGAGCCAGTAGCAAAAAAATTATAGGGCCACACCAAGTTGCAGAGTCTGGGAGCACCTTGTATTTTCACCAGAGCCCCTGGTGTGGGTTGATGTTTGGATGGCAGGCATTTCCAGAGTATAGTCCTTAGGACAGTCTCGCTGGTAGCAGCTAGAAAGGCTAAGGTAGAGTATTATACAATAGACAAAATTGTACTTTGCTTTAGGTCAAGGGTTGCATACAACCAGTCAAAACTAGCCAAATAGTGAGACAAAGTATGGTTTGAGAGTGTAGCTTAAAGCTTAAAACACAGCAATATGAAACATATAGTCAGAAAATAAAATAAGCAGGCAACATTTAAATAGTATTAGGAAAAGCAAGATCAGCAATTATGGAAAATCTTAAACAGAGATGAAGTAGAACTTTAAAAGGGTAATGGACCAGAGTGGGCAAGCACCAATACCCACTGACACATAGGTGTGCTTGGCTATGTTGCCTTAAGCATTAAGACAATGCCAGTACACACGTGTAAGCATTTGAGGGGATTTTGGCATGCCGAAGGTCCCAGTAGAGGAAACTGAAAAGCAATGAGACCCAGGTAGTGCAGCAGAGGCAAACAAGGCAGAGGGAAAAATGTCAGCAGGATAACCCACTTGACGTGGCCCAGACAGATGATTCCAATGCAGGTGATCTCAGGCCACCTAGCTGGATAAATGTACATCAGTTAAGTCCCTGAACAAGTATTCCAATTCACAAATGTAGTAGTAGAATCAACAACAGTATTCATTTATTGTTAAAATAAAATACATTCAGTTTGTATGAGCTGTTGTTGAATCAGTTTTTGAAGAAGCTAAACAAAATGTTATGTGTTCCTATTAACACAGAATATCCATTGTTTCTTACCTTTTTGGATGGTAGGAGAGGGTGCCATGGTGGTACCATGGTGCTGCCAAGTGCCAGAGTACATTTGTCCTAATTTTAAAGGCAGACTCAGTCTCCATTAACATACCATATAGAAGACCAGCTTTTAAAAATTGTAAACTTGTTCCAATCAAGTTTACAAGTGATAATGAGATCTACCACCACAATGCAGACAGTGTTAATTATGACATCTAAAATGGTAAACCGTAATCATTAAATATTTGTTTAAGTTATGCTATGTGAGCGGGAACATGTAACAAATAAAAATGAGGTATTACCCAAAATGGCTTTTAATTGGATATACACTTTAAGGGAAATGTTTTCATGATGTTTACAAGCTTGCACTTCTATGTATACTATAAAGAGATTTGTAGATTAGTCATTAGAAGAAGTTCAGCCCTGTCAACTATGTTTGTCTTTTAACAGCTTTTGAGATATGATATAACTCACACATGGAGAGCACTGATTTCCGAGTCTGTCAACTCATAGAATTACATTATGAGAAGGATGAGTAAAGCGCAACAGTTGCATAGCTTTGAAAGCAAGAAGCACAGCATAATGTTGATGTGTATTGAGCAAACATAGCTGTCCCAAGTACAAATAACATTACAAATTATACACAGAAACAAGTTTTATAAAACATTATGGGGATACAGTATTTTACATGAGGCTGAATACATTAAAATACAAGTAAAGAGGTTATACATTTCCTTTAATTTTTGAAACACACAAACACTACTAAATAGAAAACAGAAAATCAGTGCCTACAGTTCATACAAAACCCACTCTGGGATGCAGCAAATAAAGGGTCAGTAAGGAAAGCAGTCGATAAGATTCCAGAAGACACTAATACAGGAAGTTTATAAATATTTGGAAGAGAATGGACTGACCTTTTTTAATGGTCACCAGCAAGATAGGTTCGTCATTTTTTTTTTTTTATGTCCTCTTTAAACTGTAGTATTATAAATGAAATGTGTAAATTAAAATAAAAATAAATAAATAAACCAATTTCAGAGACATTCTTATAATGTTTATGAAATGCACAAATGTACAAAATGAGAGCTGCTAGAGATTACAGTTCAGCTAAGTGTGATCTGACTGTCAATTATGCTGCTCAAGGTTCTGCTCACTGCATCCCGAGAGCAGTCTATTTTAACATAGTTATTTCTAGCTACAAAGTTGATTTACAATGTCTGCTGCATCACATTATATTTAAAGAACACCTAAACACAGATTACCTTCAAATACCTCTAGCAGAACAACTAAAGCGTAAGTCAGGATATCATTATTTCAGTCTGCATATTACTATTCCTGTTACAGAAGTTTCCATTTTCAAATATCCTAACAAAGGGGATAGATGGGTTTGACACTTTACAGACTTATAATTCTAACACCTCCAATCAATTCATTGTCATGCTACATTAAATTAGGATCTTCTTAATGTCATGCAAATGCTTACTCCTCCGTGTCCTGCCAGGTGTACAGGTGTACTTTCTTTCAGTAAATTATTATATCTGATTTTCTTTTTCTTTTTGGAGTTCTTTAATCTTAAAGGCAATTAATGGTCGATAAAACGAAAATCAGTAGCATATAAGCATATTACAAGTGAATTTTCCCCCATGCAAGGAAAATTTTTAAAAAAAAACAGCATTTTTCTTGCACATGATTGGATGACCCAATTTATCAGAGCTTAACCACATGAACTAAGCTCTGGTGAAAAATTCCCTTGCAGAGTGCAACTGCACTTGTAAATAAACCCAATTAAATTCTAACAAAGCTTCCTGCTAAAACTGTGAGGAAAGGAAAACATGATATCATGCATAAAGTGCAGTAACACATAGCAAATGTTAAAAGATAATGTTCCAGAAGGTAACGCTATCCATAGATCATATATTAGTTTGCTGGCATATGGCGACAATTACCTTAAGCATAATAGTTGCTGGAAAGTTGAATTGATGCAAGCTTCTAATATCTTTAAGGATTTCAGTGAAGTGCTATCCCCACCAAATATTTTAGTTTATTTCAACTACTGCATCCATCTCTAAGATATTGAAAAAGCCAGTAGGTAATTCAACACACCACTGCCTATCTAAAATGGATATACCAACTTGGGTGGAGTGACCATTTAACTGAAATGTGTCCCTATTGTTTACTGAATTTTGCACATAGGCAATGTGCGATGCAATAGTTTATTAAAGTAAACCTGCCATGAAAGAACAATGAAGACCGCGTCTACAAATGTATTTTGCCTTGCTATTATGCTGACTATTTGTTTCAATACCTTGAGTCACTGATCTAGAACTGGAATTTAAAGAAGGACTTCTGACTTTTTGCCAACTGTATAAGATTGTTTTACTGAACTCTAACATTTAAAGCAGGTACATGAAACTGGATACAATAAGGTAGCAAAAATGTACCTTAAAGTGGTTGTAAAGGCAGAAAGTTTTTTTTTTATCTTAATCTATTCTCTGCATTAAGGTACATCCCTGTGTTCTGTCCTTTTGCAGGATTAAAACTAGACAATGGATGGATCTTCCGATTACTCTCATGAGCAGTGTGAACCATACTGAAAATGATTTTCCTCCCTAAACTCCTTTATGCTATGGCAAACCTGCAGAATTCTAATGTGAATCTTTAAGCAACTTGATTCTATCTGTGGTGCTTTTCTGTGGCAAGGTCAGACTCCTCTGGTGGCACTGGATATCCTCAAACTGCCTACCCATCTGGCTGGCCTGGCTTTCCCAAACTTCTATTTCTATAACCTGGCAGCTCAGTTGGTATAGGTACTAGGGACGAGCCGAACACCACCCCCCCCCCCCCCGGTTCGGTTTACAACAGAAAATGCAAACAGGCAAAAAATGTGTGCGGAAAAAAAAAACAAACACTGTTAAAGTCTATGAGACACGAACATGAAAGTAAGTGTTTTACATTTTAAAGGCTTATAAGCAAGTTATTGCCATAAAAAGTGTATGGGGACCCGGGTCCTGCCACAGGGAACATGTATCAATGCAAAAAAAAGTTATAAAAAAATATCATGCCTGGTGGGTCTCCTTAGTCTGCCTGTAAAGTAGCGCATATTTCCCATGTTCATAATAGTACCACAACAAAATGAAATTTCTAAAGGAAAATATATAATTTAAAACTGCTTGCGGCTGTAATGCATTGTCGAATCCCGGCAATATAGATACAAATCATTGATAAAAAAAAATGGCGTGGGTCCCCCCCCCAGTCCATTACCAGGCCCTTTTTTCCTTACTAACACAACAAATATATAAATTGTCATATATATTTAATATGATTTTTTTCATAGCACATTTGATTGTATGTTTACCAGAATGTATTGGTGTATATGCAGTATTATAACTGATTTGTGTATTCGTATGTTTGATGATTCTATCTATCACGGTATATATTTGTGTTGATTTAATTATGACATATAAGGTTTGATACTTAATTTCAGACTGCGCACTATTTTTTTCAGATCCCAGTATTTCAGGGATTTCTTTAGTGCAGCAGTCCTGCACCCAGAGGCTGAGCATAACCTTCAAGAACAAATACAAGTATATCGTGTTAGCAAAAATTTTGCACACCTCAGGCCCAAATAGGTTGATATCTGACTAATATTCTTCCCTTTGCGCTAAATCTAGGCCTAGATATTCTCAAGCTCAGCTGAAATGAACCTCGCTAGACCTTCCCTTTGAGCATACCTACAGTAAATCGGTCATAAAATGATTAATTTTAAGTTATTTCACCATAGTTATTTCACCCTGGTCAGACTGCACAGATCAGCCCTCCGCCAAATGGCAGCCTGTTTCAAGGCTGATGCTGATTTTATACACCTCGGTGTGGAACTACCCTACTGTCTCTGACTTCTGGTCGAAAATTAATCTATTTATTTCTACTGCTTTTGGCCTACTCTATATTCTCCACTTTAAGAACTGTTTGTTAGGGATTTTTGGTGTCTCTCTAAATATGATAAATGTTTGTAATGAATCTTGTATTTTTATGCTAAAGAGGTAATTATTATGCCTTGGAAAGGAAAATCGCAATAATCTAAAGAAACCTGGAGGAACATGATTAATGGTCATCTCCCATTATATATGATGACTCAATTCTTTGAGAATGTATGGAATCCATTATGGAATAATGAATTGATAGTCCACTTACCACTGCAGCCATTGTTCTATTTGCTGGGTGTTTGGTGTGCTCCTTTACCTTTAAAAAGGGGTAGGCTCTCCTTCAGTCCACCTGCCCTCATTTATCCATCAGAATGCATGTGCCTCCACTGTGGGGACACTCATATTTTAGTGTAGGACCACAGATACTGACGAGGCTCTGTGGCTTACGCATGCATTTTCAAATGCGTGTGGACTAAACCCCTGTTTTTAATGCATACTGTTAGACAGGTTAATTTGTTTGTCTGCGAGCTGGTTAATAAGTAGGCTTGGGTTTTTTTCCTGGGCATTCCCCAGGCTTTGTTGTTACCTGTTTTAGCCTTCCAATGTCACTTACTGCGATTGCCAGCTATAGATGAGGGCGGTGGCAAGTTTTTTGTTATCCACTTACCACAGCCTCTTTAGAGCCAGGATGACTAAGGCTCCCATTGAAACGCGTCAATTGTTTGCTTTTTAATGCTCATATGTAGCCAATACATTTTTGCAACAAGGACTTTGTAGTTGCCGGCTCTTCTCTCTTATATAGAGCCAGGAATGTAATCATATCAATGACCTACTCTGTACTGATGGTTGATACTCACTGCAATCCCCTTTATGCTGCCCATATTGCCTTGTATATCTGTGACCAAATGTAAGGAACAATAATTGGTATTGGTTGTCTTTCTTGTTTTTAATTTAGTTTTTTTCTGACAGGCTCATTAGAGCTATTGTGTAACTTTTGTATTTTTGTTTAGTACAAAAGGAAATTTAATAAAAATAATGTTAAACAAATTACTTTCTGTGTTCAGCTACCCCCAGCCCACCCCCCCCTAATACTTACCTGAGCCTGATCTTGATCCAGTGCTATGCCCAAGGGCAGCTGCTCTCTCCTCTTTCTCCCTCCTCACTGGACATGGAGGCAGCAGGGGGAACCATTGACTCCTGCTGCCGTTAATCACAGCCAGTGAGAAGGTGTGTGTTAATGGACACACAGAGCCGGCTTGGGATTGAGCCCACATGAGTGCACTCAGAAGGAGGGAGGAGACAGGAGCACCGGCAGGGGACCCTACAAGAGGAGGATCAGGGATGCTCTGTGCAATCATTTTGAGTGATAATATAACTGGCTTTGGAGGTAACTTACCACATAAGTATTACATTATTACTATCATGAAGGCTCGGATCATTGCTTTGACACAAATACATGCTCTATTTCCTTTAATTACTCAGTATATTACCATTAAAACATTTCTAGACATACTGGTTGTCATTTATACATTGTACAAGGTATATTAAATGTTATTTACTGTATTAAAGAGATAGAGGCTGGCAGTGCTGACTTTCATTGTCTAGAAGAAATGTTTGGGTAAGTGATGGCTTGATGTAAGATTATTTATGACAGAAGGATGTTAAAGGTGCATTGTTGTCAAGGGTTGTGATCTCAGTTGTGTGTCATCCATATGACAATGTCCTTCTTATAACATTGGACAGATAGGAAGAAAACTTTTGATTTTAAACAACAAGCAAGATTCAGACAACACTTTAAAATGCTAAAGAAAAGACATATAACTGAGCCAGGCCATAGAAATACCAGAAAACATTAGATTAATGGCACAGTTGGGGGTTAAAGGCACACTCTATCATATCTGTAAATTGCTAACTAGAATAAAACCTAAAATAAAACTCATCAAGTAGTCTATAAATGCATAAAAATGTATTAAAAATTAGGAGAATGCTTATCAGGAAGAACAATCTTCCAATTATTATTATTATTGTATTATTATTACTTAATATTATACTGTATGTATTTACAGTATATTCCCCACATACAAATTATATATGTGTAACGCTTGGTTGCTACTAGTAACTAACATCCACCATGTCATCCTGCTGCCAGACCTCCATCTATCAATTCTGAGACAATGAACAGTCATTGTTTTGTTTTGTTTATTGGGGAATATAACTTGGTTGGGGGAAAGGAAATACGGGATGCCCATAGAACAATTGCTTTGCCATCATATTTAGGAATTAGAACAAAAGGTTGAGCCGTGAAGTACTGATGTACACATAATATCTACAGACGCTTCGCCTGCATAACACCATGCAGACTATTTCTCCTCCTCTGCGTATCTCCTGCATACTGTTGCTCCCAGGACTTCCACCCTTCTGCACAAACTTCCACTGTAGATCATTACTCTTCCTGTCACATCATCCTCTTTTGACAAAAGAGACCACTCTGAACAGTCTCAGTTGCTGGCTAGAATTGGTTGCACTGTACTAGGCCAGAGGTCTGCAGTACCTCTCCCCGGTGGCCTAATTTAGTAGTATGTGCTGATTGATGAACTACTGCTCCCAGCTAGTCCGGCCTGCAAATCCTGTGCCCTCAGACCACAGCGATTTGACACTCTCCCCACAGTCTCTCCTCTGGCCTTGCACCCAGCTCCCCTGGCATGCCTCATCTAGAACTCCACTGTGGTCCACTCACTGACATTCTTCTGCCCGGGTCCATGATGGAGAACTTTAACTGGACATACGTTCCGGCAGCTTCGCCAGCCCCTCTGTTCCAGAATACTTCATCCATGACCGTGTAAAGATGAAGCTCCCTCGCAGCTCTCCCATGCTCCTCCGCTAGGCCTCGCATTCCCCCAGATAGGGATGGGGCCCCTGCTGCTGCCTAGTACTCCATTCTCCATGTCTCCCGGCCGAAAACTCCCCCCCAGTGGGCTGTTACCTCAGCTTATATGGGAGGCCTGTCCCCTGCCAATTCCAGTTGGGGATTGGTCAGGGCTCCTCACATGAGCTGCCTGCCACTCTAGTCCTACGCCATGCCCCTCTTCCAGATCATTCTTCCTGGAAGCAGGGGAGGTGCCTCAGAACTAAAGCACAGATGGTCACACCCACTGCTGCACTAACCACTCCCTGCCCCACAGATCAAAACAAGCAGGCATAGCCTGAAGCATAGGCCTGCCCCAATTTACCTACACTGACAGTTTCTCTTACACAATCCTCACTCTAGCACCTACCTATGGTACAATGTGCTACATATGGAAAACATGAATGTTTGAATGGCATAAGAAAAGGCACTCAGTGGGGTCTTAAGAACTTTTTCGATATTCAAATCTTTCTCATGTGATGTCCAAATTGCAAGATCTAAATGGAGAGGCCAGCTACAAGGGGTTGAAAATGAATGCTAAAGATGCCAACTGCAAGGGAATCTTAGACCTAAAAAGCCAATTATCATAAAGAGCATATAAATAATGCAGTCATTCTTCTGCTTGGGCAATATCGTAATAACAGTGGAAGCGCCAATGAAGACATCAACATAAGTTCAGAGTGTATTTTGTCTATCTGCAACTAAAATATTGAAATCATTCCAGGCTGACAGCAGAACAAGAGTAGGGACCTCCCCTGCTCCAAAAAGTATCTCCATTCTAGAACTATGAACATTATTTAACCAGACAATGGGCTAGAGACAAGAAAAACAGAGAATGAAAGTAGCATTGGATAGACAACACACTTTGAACAATAAATTAAACTTCTTGGAGCCCCCAAGGCAAAATATCAAGTGACAGGTTTTGAGAGACCTGCCAACACAGAAGAAAAACATAAAAGAAGGGAAATTCTGAATGGATCTAAAGAAATTTGCAAAGATCAGAGTTTGGTAGAAAAGTAAATATTTACTGTAATGCAACAAGCCACCCTGCTGCTGCAAGTCACTTTTTTTGACTGTTACTCGTTGTTCTAAGAAAAACAGCTCTTGAACCATTTAAATGTATGAACTGTAAATTCCCAACCCTGCTATTCTGCTGTCAGTCATGATAGACAAGATATTTGGATTACACAATCCATTTAATTGGTGTATCATAACAGAACACATCCAATATAAACTGTGAATTTATCAACGATACAAGCTTTGTGCATCTCTCTTGGGTGCCATCATGACATTAAAAATGTAACAGCAATATATGTAATAAATTCAGATTTGTATTAATTAATTACATGCAACAACTGTCAAAAACTATAATGAACACCATACCAATATAACAGCTGAAATCCAAAATACCAGTGCATACCAGGCAAAGGGGGGCGCAGTTTGGCATCTCTGCCCTGGGCGCTGGATGACCTTGTCCCGGCACTGCAGGTAATGCATACATGCAGCTTCAATATCAACGCTAATATGCCCCTCAAACTAGATGACTAGCACTGAAATTAGATCTTGACACACAAAAAAGGTTAAAGTATAACTTAAGGCAAAACATTTTTTTAAGTTTTGGATAGAGTAGGGAGGAATTAGAACCACTGTCAGGATTTTTTCTGCTGTCTCTTTATTTGTCCTTTTTACTGTGATCATCAACAGTAAAAGCAATAGAAAATCCCAAAATTCGTGTTTTCACCGGAACATGAATAGAAGGAAAATGTATTAAATGGGGACTTGTTCTAGTGACCCTGGAGACAACTAGATATTCCCTTACTTTGGTGGTATTTCCTCTAACTTCTTGTTTTGACCACAGGACACAAAGTGAAGAGAATTCTCCCCAATGGAACACACAGATTTCAAAAAGAGTGGTTAATTGCATATACTAACATTCACTTTGCAATGTGAACATTAATTTTGCCAAGTGAACAGCATGTACTCCCAAATATCAATCCCCTAAGAATCCTCATTAGAGCCAAGCAATTAGCATTTCTAGAAGGACAGGTCAGTACTAGCAGCCCTGTAACACACAACAGGGTACTTTTTTTTTAGCATTCCCATTGCATCGCCCTATCATTTTGAAATGAGCTACACGCTTATGACAAGAAGAGTGCTATGTTTGAAATAGCAGAATAAAGGAAACAACACTATTAATGATATTAATAGAAGAGCCATAATAGTAGTGATTTTAGTGTCACATAATTATCCATGTAAAATTTGGATAGAATAAATCTAAGTAAATACATTCATTTTGATTGTTCTGCTGTTGCTTTAGTAACCCTGATGTCTGTCAGTACAATTACTAGCTGTTGAGATTTAATAATGAGCAGCCATTTAGGAGCGCTAATGCTTGAATTTAAGTGCCTTGGATATGTTTGTTGCTAAGTCCAATTAGCAAATATTATTTCAGCATGTGGGTATGATCTAGGAAACAACTGCAATGTTTGTTTACTAGTTTAGGTAGTTCATTATCACTGTTGCTTGAGAATTACCTGTTTTTATTGCTCTAAGTAGGATTTTTTGAAGGTTTGTGGGTAGCAATTTTGTTTTTATTTTAATACTTTTCCTGACCTCAAATATATTTATAAGGAAAAATAAAACACGTATTCTAACTAGTGCAGCAACCCTAGATCAGAGAACCTACCAGCCAATGTACATGCACTCTTTTTTGCAGCAATAGTATATACATATGTTCTAGCACATAAGGAGTATCTATAGGGTATGCACAAGGTGCAAATATACAATTTTAAGTATACATGTAGAAGCTGTTTTTTGAGACTAAACATGTAAACTAAACATGTAGTGCTTCCCCAGTGCTCCTTTAGATGTGACAGAGCCTGTCAATATACTCCCTACACTAAACCTCTTTAGTCCCCCAAAGACAGGGAGCACCGTTATGAGGAATACTTATCACATAGAGGCCGTATATCAATATAATAGTAACAAATATAACTTATTGATCAAAGATTTTATTGAAAAATAGAATAAGTATACTTGGGTAAGGAACAAAAGGAAAAATTCCCATCAATATAGAGGATAAGACAGGATATGCAAAAATTGCAATGACAGGGACACAGCCCTTATAAAAATAAGTTTTGAGAGGGGATACATTCAGGAGGATCAAACAAAATCTTACTTGTAAGCTAAAGGTGTAACAAATATAATTTAATTAAGCACAAAAATACCACATGACTCTTTTATTCAAAAGTTCTGAGTGCTCTGAAAGTGTTGTCTCATCTCTGATGAAAATAGCATTAGAGGGGCTTAGACTATCCTTATCTTTTACACCTGTAGGTGGGGTGTCTATAAGGCTATCTGTTGATCTATTCAGCAAAGGAGGCTCCTAACTGGTAGGATTCATAGGGCGATCTACTGGTTAATCAACAAACATATCTTAAGGTCTATAATAAGAGGAAACTGCCTTTGTACTGTATAGAAGGGAAAGTATCAGTGCTAAACAGTATCAAACAATCAATCAACAGTAAGTAAATTTAAACATGCTTGGGATAAACATTGTTAGACATAAATTAAAAAAAGAGCAACCTTGAAGGATCACTAGATCATTTTTTTTTGCGGGTCATTCTTCTGCATTTCTATGCTTTTATATATGAAGATAAACTCTATACATTGTATTTGAGCCCAGAAAATCTTTGTATGAGATATAATGGGGGTCTGGTGCAAATATGGTGTAGGAGCCCTGTGGCCTTAAAGTGGAACTCTAGGCAAACAGCTCTATGATTAAGCCCATCAGATGAAACATGTCAGAGGGGTGGTCCTGAGGGCAGAACCACATACTGATGTATGTCAACTGATTAATGTTTGGGCTGTAAAGATATCATCAATGTATGGATTTTCTCTTGGATTATGCTGAGACATATATTGGAACTGTTTTACCTGTCAAATTAGTACTTTTTCTGTCTATATAGTCCTGAGATTTATACTGCTCCGTCGCACAGTACAGTAATGTATGGCAGGGCAGGAGATCTGAATTTTCTCTACTGTAGTTAACCGCTTCCCGACCGCCCACTGCATATATACGTCAGCAGAATGGCACGGGCAGGCAAAATCACGTACCTGTACGTGACCCTTTAAATGCCTGCCAGCCCATAACCCCTCCCCTCCCCCTAGTGGTTAACTCTTTCACTACAACTGTCATTTATACAGGAATCAATGCATTTAAATAGCATTGATTGCTGTATAAATGACAATGGTCCCAAAAATGTGTCAAAAATGTCCGATGTGTCCGCCATAATGTCGCAGTCACAATAAAAAAATCGCTGATCGCCGCCATTACTATAAAAAAAAAAAATATTAATAAAAATGCTATAAAACTATCCCCTATTTTGTAAATGCTAAAACTTTTGCGCAAACCAATCAATAATCGCTAATTGCGATTTTTTTTTACCAAAAATATGTAGAAGAATACGTATCGGCCTAAACTAAGGAAAAAAAAATGTTTTTTTATATATTTTTTTGGGGATATTTATTATAGCAAAAAGCAAAAAATATTGCATTGTTTTCAAAATTGTCGCTCTATTTTTATTTAAAGCGCAAAAAATAAAAACCGCAGGGGCAATCAAATACCACCAAAAGAAATCTCTATTTGTGGGAAAAAAAGGACGCCAATTTTGTTTGGGAGCCACGTCGCACGACCGCGCAATTGTCAGTTAGAGCGACGCAGTGCCGAATCGCAAAAAGGGGCCTGGTCCTTTGGCTGCCAATTGGTCCGGGGCTGAAGTGGTTAAGTAACACAGGTTTTGTCCCTCCCCTAGCCTGTGAATGGACAGAGAAATTAAAAGCAATTAGATACCTATTCTAAGATGACACCCAATCTGTATTACTACCCTTTATTGTGTTTCTCTGCACCTGCGTTTTTGTATGTTACTGAATTCTATCTGACCTCTTGTAACATGACTTAAATTTATTTTATAAATAATAGAATTACAAAAAAAAATCAGCAGAGCTCATCTCTCTGTCACTCTGCTCTCTCTTTCTTTCAGCACTGCAGTAAAACTAATTTGGTCCTTCTGTCGCTTCTCCTTCTATCTAAGCTTTTCTGTACAAGAACTGCAGGAGCCTAAGATCAAGCCAAATTGAGGTACTTACATAGCATGCATAAGACATGATGTATTTATAATGTTAGAGCTGTTTTAATTTGTGTTTTTTTTATCTCCCTGGAGTTAAGCTGTAAGGTACAGTTCTAATTGCAAAGGGTAAAAAAAATGCTGTTTAAATTACCAGCAAATTACAGTTTCAGCTGCTTTACTTCTATTTGTAAACAATGATTCCCTTTATCTATACCAGACCCTTATCCTAGATGAGGGTCCGATTAGCATGTTAATGGAAGACTTCCACAACATTTGTTTTGTGTAAGGAGTTCCCCCCTTAACATTCCCCCTAAAATACATGTCAAACCCTTATGCTTGAGATAGCACAAAAAAGTAATATGGGGTCCTCAGCTCCCTTAGGGTTTGGTATGAAAGGGGAATGGGGAAGCTCCATGCAAAACAGCAACAAAAAAGCATGCTCCCAAAAATCCATACCATACCATTATATGAGCATGCAACTTGGCTAGTCACCTGCCCCTGTCTTAGTAACCATGACAAATAGGAAGCTAACAACTGTGCATTTATTTTCTCCATTAGTCCATCCCTACAGTTATTACCTTTTGTATCTTGGCTCTAACAAGCAGGGCTCTCTGATTCCTACTGTATTAAATTGTATTGTAATTGTTCTGTCTGCACTTATGTTGTAAAGCGCTGAGTAAACTGTCAGTGTTATATAAATTCTGTATAATAATAACAATAATCTAGTGGAAATAAAATTGGGCTAAACATCTGACTGGTCTGGTGATTGATTTTAAATTTTTTCCATATTTCTCAGAACTTTGCTTCATTCAGTTTAATTTCTGAACACATTTTTCTGGTATTTAAATTATTATTATTATTATTATTATTATTAGATTCTCTTCCTACTATGTGTGATATAAGAGAGAAAATATTGTACAATATTATACAATGACTGAAAAGTATAATTTTAGAGTAAACCGTCTAAGCTAGCCATTCTCAACCACGGTTAAGTGGAACCCAGGGGTTTCCCCACAGGTTACCAGGCATTCCTTAATCAATGATACATTTCTGCCTCTTAGATCAGTAATCACTGACAACAAAGATCTTTTAGCTATCTGTAAGGAGGTGACCACAAATGTTATCCCGCGTACACACGACCAGACTTTTTGACGGACTAGGTCCGACAGTCTTCCCGACTGACTTTTGGTGGTGTTCCGACTGACTTTCCGAATGAATGGACTTGGCCACACACAATCACACCAAAGTCCGACGGATTCGAACGTGATGACGTATGACCGGACTAGAATAAGGAAGTTCATAGCCAGTAGCCAATAGCTGCCCTAGCGTAGTTTTTTGTCCATTGGACTAGCATACATGGATTTCTCGATAGGAACTGGGTCCGGCGGAGTTCCGGTCGAAAAATTTGAAACATGCTCTTTCTAAAGTCCGTCAGATTTTTGGACAGCAAAGGTCAGATGGAGCCCACACACGATCAAATTGTCTGACGGATTCGTTCAGTCAGACCTTTGCTGTCGAAAAGTCTGGTCGTGTGTACGTGTTATAAGAAGCGTTCTTCTAAGTGACCATCCCACTAATGTGCCGTGAGCTTTAGATATTGCAATTATTACCAGTGGTTCCCTGTGACTGGAAAGGAAATTATTTCTCCATTTTAAAAATATTGGGAAAGGCTGGTTTAACATTTTTTTTAAAAAAGTATTCTTCGCTACTAAAAATAAAAAAGTTGCTGTATAAATATATAGAGATCAAACAATTTAAACATTAAACAGTGCCATTAATTAATTAATATTTAATAAGGGCTAAAAATTAATTAACAACCCTAAAAAACATACTATAAATATACAAATAATTAATGATGAATATAATAAATATTCATTGCCTTCGTAAATATAATCAGTGTGCATAAATAACCAATGCATACATCAACATTCACTGTGCAAATACATAAATTACATATGCAGTCCAAGGGAAAAAGTCTCTTTAAATGCTCAAATGGTGATGATATCAGTACAATGCTCCAGAAAACAACTTCATCTAATGTTGTATTTTCCCTAAATGAGGTATGTGCCAAGCTAACTCAGCAAAGTAGTATGCCAGATTAACTCCCCCACACACCTAAAAAGTAATACACTTTTTGAATTGTATCCCTTAAGTTAAAAATCAGGTTATAAAACACGAACATGGTCTCATATAAACTCCATGGAAAATGGATGAAAGAGGAGAGGAGGAGGCTCATTGTGCAAACAATCTACTAAAATCAATTAAAAACAAATAAATCCACTTACATAGGTAGGAAAGGAAGGATGTTCAGTCTTGTAAAAGGATACTGCACCACCACTTCATGGTATCTTGTATTTATGCTGCCCCCAGCATGCACAATGATTGGCATGTTCAATCCCTGCCCAAGCCACATTTTATTAATACTCACTGATAAGTGAACATCCTGTACATTTAATACTTCTGTATATTTTGAAAAACCTAGCATAAGGAGGGCAGCTCTTACATGAGAAAGCAGTCCTGCCTCTACTAAGTTGACCATCTCCTCACACAAAACACAATGCAGAATAAGACATGGTAAGTCAGTAATGGGAAAAGATCAGCTGCAGGGAGACCGCAGGCAATATTGGGAACTAGCCCTATGCTCTTTGTTTGCCTTTTTAAGGCACAGTTTTCCATTGTGCTCATATAAACTCCATAGCAATTGAATAGCTATAGTACTTTTTATCAAACAAGCTTTAACCACTTCACACCCCGGAAGGATTTGCCTCCTTAATGACCAGAGCATTTTTTGCGATACGGCCCTGCATCGCTTTAACTGACAATTGCGCAGTCGTGCGAGGCTCTACCCAAACAAAATTGACGTCCTTTTTTTACTCGCAAATAGAGATTTATTTTGGTGGTATTGGATCACCTCTGTGGGTTTTAATGTTTTGCACTATAAACAATTACTTTCTGCTATAATACATATTCCAAAAATATATAAAAAAAAATGTATTCATCAGTTTAGGCCGATATATATTCTTCTACATATTTTTGTTTAAAAAAATCGTAACAGGCTTATATTTATTGGTTTGCGCAAAAGTTATCACGCCTACAAACTACGGGATCGATTTAGGGACCTTTAATTTTTTATTGTTTTTACTGGTAATGGCAGCTATCTGCGATTTTTAAAATTACACTTTTTGGGGACCAGTGACATTATTACATTGATCAGTGCTATAAAAATGCACTGATCAATGTAAAAATGACACTGGCAGGGAAGGGGTTAACACTAGGGGGCGATAAAGGGGTTAAGTGTGTTCCCTCAGCGTGTGTAGGGGGATGGGCTTACTGAAACATGACAGAGATCACTGCTCCTGATCACTGGGAACAGAAGATCCCTGTCATGTCATTAGACAGAATGGGGAAATGCCTTGTTTACATAGACAGTTCCCCGTTCTGCCTCTCCTCACCGCGATCGCGAGACGCCGGCAGACATCGAGTCCGCAGGACCCACGGATATGCGATTACAGCGGCACGTGCAGGCCTGCTATCCTGCTTTTACGGACTGACGTACAGGTACATCAGTTTGCACAGGAGAGCCATTCTGCTGACGTATATCGGTATGTCAGTCAGCAACTCTCCTGCTCTGTCCTCCACACTCATTGGAACCTACCCTACTCTGCTACTGATGGCCTTTATGACAAAATCGCACCCCTGTCCTGCCCAGACCTAACCACTTCCATTTACAACAACACGCTGTCATCCTCCCTAGACCTTGGTCCTCTTTCTACATGCAGAACCAGGCCACATCTGCCACAACCCTGGCAAACAGACGACACCTCTCAAAAAAACTCCTGCCTCCACACTGCTAAACAAACCTATTACAACACCTATTACAAAACCCTCTCATCCAAACCTTGTCAACTCTTTTCTACCCTTAATTCCTTACTTCACACCCCACTTCCCCCACCCACCAACTTGCTTACCGCTCAACAGATTGCCAACCATTTCAATAGCAAAATCGACACAATTCGCAAGGAGATATCCAGCATTCAAATTCCTCCCATACCCAACACATCGGGTCCAACACCACACTCAATACTCTCCTCTTTTTGCCCAGTTACCACAGATGAAATTGATAAACTCCTCTCCATGGCCCACCTCACTACCTGTTCCCTGGACCCTGTCCCCTCACAATTACTGCGACCACCACCTTCCTACTCTATCCTCAACTCCCTAACCCACATCTTCAACCTCTCCCTCTCCTCCGACACCTTTCCTTCCCCGCTCAAACATGCACTGGTTATCCCCATACTCAAAAAACCCTCACTAGACCCCACCTGTTTGAATAACTTAAGACCCATCTCCCTGCTCCCATTTGCTTCCAAGCTCATCGAACGCCTTGTCCATGACCAAATGAGTCGCTACCTCATGGACAACAACCTTCTCGACCCCCTATAGTCTGGCTTCCGCCCACAACATTCTACTGAAACTGCCCTACTAAAACTCACCAATGACCTACTAACTGCTAAAACCAATGGCCACTACTCCATACTCATACTTTTAGACCTCTCTGCTGCCTTTGACACAGTTGACCACCTGCTCTTCCTCAGTAAATTACACTCCCTTGGCCTCCGTGATTCTGCTTTATCCTGGTTCTCCTCCTACCTATCTCAGCGCACTTTCAGTGTCACTTACAACTCCATCTCCTCCGCTCCCCTTCCTCTTTCTGTTGGGGTACCCCAAGGTTCCATCCTTGGGCCCCTCCTATTCTCGCTCTAACCCCCTCAATCTCCTCACTGATCTAAAACTTACTGAATGACATATCGGTATGGATGTCACACCACTTCCTCAAACTCAATCTTTCTAAAACTGAGCTTGGTATATTTCCTCCTTCAAGACCCCCCCCCCCCGTGACTTCACTATTAATATCAACAACACAACCATTGGTCCCTCCACACATGCCAGGGTCCTGGGTGTAATCCTTGACTCTGACCTCTCCTTCAGCCCCCATATCTAATCACTGGTTAAATCTAGCCGCCTTCACCTCCGCAACATCTCCAGAATTTGACCCTTCCGAACTAATGACACCACAAAGCAACTCATTTACTCCTTGATTATTTCCTGCCTTGACTACTGCAACTCTCTCTTTAATGGCCTACCCTTAAGCAGGCTATCCCCCTTCAGTCTATTATGAATGCTGCTGCTAGACTAATACACCTCACTAATCGATCTGTGACTTCCGCCCCTCTCTGCCAATCCCTTCACTGGCTTCCTTGTTACCTCCTCCCATGCTCGCCTTCAGGACTTCTCCAGAGCCTCTCCCATCCTCTGGAACTCCCGGCCCCATTATGTCCGATCAGCCCCTACCCTGTCCACCTTTAAGAGATCCCTGAAAACTCATCTATTCAGAGAAGCCTATTCCACACCCACCTAACAACAACTGTCCCCGAGCCACCCCATCAAATCATTCTCTGCAGCTATTACCTTTTGTACCACCACCCTGTCCCTTTAGAATGTAAGCTCTACGAGCAGGGCCCTCCTGTACATTTTGTATTGAACTGTACTGTAATTGTGTTGTCCCCCCTATACATTGTAAAGCGCTGCGTAAACTGTTGGCGCTATATAAATCGTGTATAATAATAATAATAATCTCAGTCAGCATCTCTCCTGCTCTGTACTCCACACTCATTGGAGCTGTGGAGAGATCGGGAGCGGCTGAGAAGCCCAGCCTAAAAAGCGCAGGCTGGACTTTAAATGCGTCTAAACGAGTGTGTGATACATGGCTTTAGGTGCATTTTTTAATTAGCTTTTTCCTGCCAGGAGTAAAAGGCACTCAGAGGAGCAATTCAAATGCCCTGTGTGCATGGGGCATAAAGCTGAAATCCTTGCAGTAAAAAAAAAAAAAACTTATTTCCCAGTAGTTGTAGTGCCTCACCCACCTCCCTAAACACTGCCTGTCAGCAGGAGAGCTCTCTTCTCTTCCTTTTCTCACAGGAAACAGAGGTAGTAGCTCAAGTCATTGGCTCCTGCTGCTGTCCATCAAATCATATGAGGAGGGAGTGGATCACACAGCCCAGCTTGTGAGCATGCCGGAATTAGTGCTGCCATAACAGCCAGCTTGCTAGGAGGGCACTTGCAGAAGAGAAGGAGCAGAGAGTGCTGGCGAGGGTCCCCAAAAAGTGGGTAAGAGACAGTTCTGTGCAATACCAGTGCACAGAGCAGGTAAGTATAGTATTTTATTTTATTTTAGGAAAAAAAATAACCACTTTAAATACTTGAATTTTATGTGTTAGGTTCTTGTAACCCCTATAGAAAGCATTCCGATTAAGAGAGGAAGTGAGAAGCTAACAAGAAAAATGCTGACAGGGCTAGAGAGCAGAGTGATGACTATTAGTCTAATGCTGCTTACCTACTGTCCAGTCACAGGCTAAAAGACGGTTGGTGACCAAGGTTTGTCTCTTAACTGCGGTGGAAGAATGGCAATTCACTAGGCTGACTGTGCTGTCTGTCAAGGCTGTGTAAGGCTCGGGATTGGGTTGTCTAAAAAATAGGAATTCGTTGGCAAGTAAAAGACTGCCATATATGTATTTTACTGGTTTATTTAGCTGTTTGCCTTGAGTTCAACTTTAACACCTTCCCATCCAGCCTATAGCAGTTTGACGGCCGGGCTGTGGCTTTACCATTCTGAGTGGATATCATATGACATCATTCAGAATGGGCCACTTGTGTGCCCCCCCTCGGGGGCATGCAGCGTGGTGATCGGTGGTGCGCCAAATCCCTCAGACACAGCGCATCACCGATCACGGTAAAGAGCCTATGATGTAGGCTCTTTACCATATTATCAGCTCCAGTGTCCAATAACAGCTGATCACAGTGAAAATAGGAAATTCTGGTTATTGGCATTCCTCTCCTCACGCTCAAGAGGACGATTGTACAGAAATTGATCAGTAGATCGACTTGTGTGCAACCACCCTGCCCATACATGGAGCAAAATTCAGCCAGTCCCTGCTGAACTTGATGAATTGAGATCCATGTATGGCTGGCTTAACAGGTTTCCTTCCATTACAAAGTGCTCATTATTATCCCCTAATCAATTTATCTCAAGTCCAAAAACAGAAGAAGGACAAAAAAACTCCAGTTGTTAATGTTTCTACTTGTATTTGTATCTAAAAAGCTTTGAAGCCCAATGCAGCGTGCACACGTTCGGACATTCCGACAACAAAATCCCATGTTTTTTTTCCAACGGGTGTTGGCTCAAACTTGTTTTGCATACACACGGTCGTACAAAGTTGGTCGGAAATTCCGAACGTCAACAACGCGGTGACGTACAACACGTACGACGAGCTGAGAAAAATTAAGTTCAATAGCCAGTGCTGCTCTTCTGCTTGATTCTGAGCATGCGTGGCACTTTGTGCATCGGAATTGTCTACACATGATCGGAATTTTGGCAAATTAATTTTGTTGTTGGAAAATTTGAGTACCTGATCTCAAATTTTGTGCGGCAGAAATTCAGATGGAAACTGTCGGAATTTCCGACAACAAGCTCCGCCGGCACATTTGCCGTCAGAAAGTCTGACCGTGTGCATTACTCAATATTTAATGTCCTTTTTAATAGTTTGATGGGGCCAAACTGGTCCAAACAAACTATAATCTGCATTAACAGGTTCATCTGCTGGGCACGTGTATTAACTGTATATAGCCTCAGATACATACGGTATGCAGCGCTGTGTTGCAGCAGTGGGAATTGGACTTCCTATCCCACTCCCGGAGTCAGACTGAGCATTGCTCAGCCATTTATGAGAAGCTTTGTATTCTTTAAAAGGTTTAATTGTTAATGTAATAAATAAATAACAATTAACTGTGTGTGAATTTAACAGGTTGTCAATATCTAAACATTAAAGCCTCTTCAATACACTAGAAAGTTTAATGCAACAAAGAGTTATGTGTTCAGGAAAAAATGATAATACAGTTGTTTTTAAATAATAAAAGATAACATTTCTCATGATTTCACTAATGAGTAAAGCTGAATAGACCTTATGATTCTTCTAGCATATGCAACTCTCATTATAAAGAGAGCATTGTTTTAGTGTGACCACTGACCATGCACCTGCCGTTTTATTGGCAGAAATTGAAGGAGGAATACATCTTTGGTAAAGCTCTTCATTAATATCCTTAACCACTTGCCTACCAGGCACTTAAACCCCCTCCCATCCAGACCAATTTTCAGCTTTCGGTGCTCTCATGTTTTGACTGACAATTACTCAGTCATGCAACACTGTACCCAAATTAATTTTTTGTCCTTTTTTTCCCACAAATAGAGCTTTCTTTTGGTGGTATTTGATCACCTCTGGGTTTTTTATTTTTTGCGCTATAATTGAAAAAAGACCGAAAATTTTGAAAAAAAAAAACATTTTTCTTTGTTTCTGTGATACAATTTAGGAAATTATTAATTTTTCTTCATAAATTTTGGCCATAATTTATACTGCCACATATCTTTGGTAAAAATAACCCAAATTAGTGGAAATTATTTGGTCTTTGTGAAAGTTACAGACTCTACAATCTGTGGTGCGAATTATACAAAATTGATCACATCTGATGCACTGGTGGCCTATCTCATTTCTTGTGACCCGAACAAGCCAGGAAAGTGCAAATACCCCCCAAATGACCCCTTTTTTGAAAGTAGACATTCCAAGGTATTTAGTAAGAGGCATGGTGAGCTTTTTGATGTTGTCGTTTTTTCCCACAATTCTTTGCAAAATGAATTATTTTTTTATTTTTTATTTTTTTTCTACAAAATTGTCATTGTAATAGGTTATTTCTCTCACATGGCATGTGTATACCACAAATGACAGGCCAAAATAAATTCTGCTACTCCTCCTGATTATTACGATACCACATATGTGGGACTTTTACACAGCCTGGCCACATAGAGAGGCCCAACATGCAGGGAGCGCCATCACGTGTTCTGGGAGCATAAATTACACATCTAAATTGTTGACTACCTATTACACTTTTGAAGGCCCTGGAGCACCAGACAATGACACGTGACACTGACGTGGCACTGATGACACGTGACACTGACGTGGCACTGATGACACGTGACACTGACGTGGCACTGATGACACGTGACACTGACGTGGCACTGATGACAGATGGTACTAATACGGGGCACTGATGACACGTGACACTGATGACAGATGGCACTAATATGTGGCACTGATGAGAGATGGCACTCATACATGGCACTGATATCACGTGGCACTAATGTGTAGCACTGATGAGAGATGGCACTAATACGTGGCACTGATGACAGACGGCACTAATACGTGGCACTGATGACACATGACACGGATGACACTGATGACAGATGGCACTGATACGTGGCATTGATGACAGGTGACACTGATAACAGATGGCACGTGACACTGACAGGTGGCACTGACGACAGATGGCACTAATACGTGACACTGATGACAGATGGCACTAATATGTGGCACTGATGACAGATGCACTATGTGGCACTGATGACAGATGGCACTATGTGGCACTGATGACAGATGGCACTAATGACAGGTGGCACTGATGACAGATGGCACTGACTACAGATGGCACTGACTACAGATGGCACTGGCAGATGGCACTGACTACAGATGGCACTGGGGATGGCACTGGCAGATGGCACTGGGGATGGCACTGGCAGATGGCACTGGGGATGGCACTGGCAGATGGCACTGGGGATGGCACTGGCAGATGGCGATGTCACTGGGCACAGATGGCATTGGGGACAGATTGCAGTGGTGGCAGTGGGCACAGATGGCATTTCATTTTTATTTTTTTTTTTTTTTAAAACTTACGGCGCTGCAGCCGTTCATCTCCCCCTCCTCACACGCTGTCTCTGTGTGAGGAAGGGGAGCGGCGCTGACAGATGATCTCATATGTTTACATATGAGATCATCTCTCATTGGCCAGGGCGATCGCGCTGTAAACAGCCGATGTGATTGGCCGTTTACAGCGATCTGTGATTGGCCGTGTCCGAGGGACACGGCCAACACAGAATTTCCCTGCTGCGCGCTCGTGAGCGCGCACAGGGAACGAGGAAAGGGGAGGCCGTCATATGACGGCCTCCCGGGATTTCACATCCGCGCTGTGCCCGTCATTCGGCTACGGCCGGATGTGAAGTGGTTAAAGAAAGGCTAAAATTATTTTAGAATAGGTAACTTTTTCTTTGTCTAGCAATGTCAATTTGTTTGAGACCCCCCCCCCCCACTGAAATACAAAACGTTGAATATGGACATATGTTACAATGCATGTGCTACTGTATTTCAGTGATAGAAACAACATAATTTTACCAGTCTCCAGACTGAACCCCAGCCTTCCCTCAGTATTACACAGTTGTACAGGCTCCTTCCCTGTACTGAAATTGCTTACTACTTTTACTGCACAACTTTCATCTAATGGGCTCTGCAGTCTGGGTTATTACATTTACTATAATATGTAAAGTGGCTGTTTTGTGCCAGATTAGATTGACAGATGGTTGATGTTCACTGCACCTGCACCAATTACAAAAATAAGTTAAATGTTAATTAAAAAGTTAAATTATGCTGGCCTACCAAGGCAAGGTGATCTTGCTTCCTTGGAATCCCAAGTAAGTTTATGCCCTTTTTGAAAGAGGAAAATCTCCTCTTTCAGCTGAATTGCTTCTTCATAACTTGCCTAATACCAATGTAAAAACGTGATAGTGCATAAAACTGTCCTTAAAATGAATTATTTAAAAAGAAAAATATATATTTTTAGATTTCATGTCAAGTAGCTTAACTGTTCTTAACATGCTTCTGTTTTATAATGTGCAATATGATGAAGTTTACCACAGTAGGGTTTCTGCAATAGCACATAATAACACATATTATTTTATTAAATTATACCTACTGTCAATCAATAAAAATTATTTTACAGTGAAAAGTTGATGTGCAGTAAACCTGTTTCATGAAATACCTGGCTAACCTTCTGTTCTATATTTTCATTTCCATGTAATAATAAAAAAAATATACACAAAATCAATAAGGGTGATTGTCAACCCTAAGAAAAATGTGACTTTATATAGCCTAATCACTGAAATGTATAGCACCAACACAAGGTTAACCCACAGTAATAAACACAAAAACATAAAGGAAGTATGGCATCCCTAGGAAAAACTGGACTTCATATAACCTATTTACTGAAAATGCAATTGCTAGGCAATGTAAGAAGCAAAAATAAAGTACTAACAGAAAGCCTGAATAACCATCAAAGATTTCTCCTGTCATCATTCAGAAGTAGTCTCTAAAATACAAAATGATTGCTAATTAATTGCTATTGAGTAGTGCACTTTACATATTATATTTTGCTTTATTTGATAACTTAGCTGCTGAATTACCTTTTCTAGCCACTGGGTCATTATTTTTATTATTGAGTATGTCAGATTAGAAAGCCCTCACAAGTGGAATAACCCTTTAAAAAAATAAGTGTATTGTGTAACTACTTCATATTCCACCATTTCTCCCATGTGCCACTGAAAAATAAATATAATCATAAATATATATATATATATATATATATATATATATATATATATATATATATATATATATATATATACACACACACATACACACACGTATACACTACAGAAATGTTTTTATTGTCTGTTATTCTGCTGCATAGTGAGCTACAGATGGATACACCTATTTGTATCTATCACCATGCACAGAACAGCTGGATATCTGGATATAGTGGGGAAGAGTTAGAACTTATGTCAGGTTTTTATTTCTTTCTCAGTCTCCAGTGGGGGGATTCATCCCCTCTCTCCTTGTTCTGTGACTAGATCAAAAAGTTAGGGGAAACCTAAAAAATTACTGTTCTAGAAAGAAAATATTACAGTCAGAATATATGTTCCAGTGGTAACTGTCTAAGAGAGGAGTTCCCTTCATTTTGTAATTATTTCCTCTCACTTTCTGTTATGTATTAAGGACAGAAAGTGATATAAAATCTCCCTAACTGACAAAGACGAAAAAGAACAAATATCCAAAACAAATAGTCTGGTGATTAGAATGTTTGCAATACAATTTATATTAAGTGTCTGGCTATAGTAAACATTGAGTGTGACTGGCACACAATTCAAGCTAAAGATGGGGACATCCATTATTTAGTATGTCTAGGTCTGGTGTATGCTGCCAAGAGAAGGGGGGAATACTTGGTGGGTGGTTCAAATTAAAAATGGCCTACAGTTGGTTGTTCATTGCCTTGATCAATTACACAAAACTTTTTACCATAAACTTCCATCACTTTTGTTAGTCCTCAATGTTAGTCCTCAAGAGAACTGCAAACCGTTAGGGCAATGTTCAACAGTCAGCGAAAAAATCTAAGAACATGGGAACATCAGGATAGTTGCAGCAACTAAAAATCACACCTCTCATCTATATAGCTTATCCCCTTAAAGAGTTTTTCTTCCTCTTCATTCATATAAGCTTTGTTTTCTAATAGGCAGAACAAATGCATAGTTAACACGTCTAGAAATTTCTCAGCAGGGAAAATGCAAGCAAGTGTAATTATTCACAAATGTAACAAAATATTGAAATTACACCCACAAGTCATATACAATTACATCAATTCTACTTAATCTTTGATAACTGCAGACACAATAGTACATGCAAAACACTGTCTACTGAATTTCATTTAACGCATCCTTAAAAACACAATACCAGTACTGTGAGATTAATTACAATTATAATCTTTAACGCTTTCATAAAGCAATGATTGTAGTCTCATATCCAAGATTGTTTTTTGCATACATATTAAAGCATACATATTAAAGCGGAGTTCCACCGGTGGAATAAAAATGAAAAGTCAGCAGCTATAAATACTGTAGCTGCTGACTTTTAATATAAGGACACTTACCCGTCTAGGGAGCCTGTGATGTCAGCACCCAAAGCTTATCTTCGGATCGACTCGCAGGTGCTGCCGCCACCATTTCTGGTAAGGGAACCAGGCAGTGAAGACTTTCAGCTTTGCCGGACATGTGCAGCGATTTTCCCCGGAAGTTGGAGTAAATACCTCTATTTGACAGGTATCTGCTCCCCCTGAAAGGTTCCAAATGTGACACCGGAGGGGGGGTCCGAACAGTGGCAGTTCCATTCCTGGGTGAAACTCAGCTTTAAAATGCACATTTTAGACTTGAAGATTACTTAAAACCCATTTTCTAAAAGCAGAGACCCTATAGAATAATATTATAGAAATCACAGTCTTTTATGTTGCAGTTAGTGCTGTCTGCCCATATTTTTAATAAAAATACACTAAAATAAATTATACACAATATAGTATTCACGTAATAATGGTGATGTAGTGGCACATGACATGTGATACCGAATTCACCTGGATAATTATTGTGTTTTTTTGTTTATTTCTTTGCAACATTGTCTATCATTCAGCAGCCAGCTGATTTGAATATAGGAGCATTTATTATATATTATTTGCACATGTTTACACCTAAGAGATAACACAAGTGTAGAGGGTTAGATTAGTAACTCTCCACTATTACATATGATTAGAGTACTTTTATAGCTATTATCTATTTAGTTAGCGCCCCTGACACACTACATCACCATTATTACCAATTCACGGTTTTCCACAGGGAGCAGCTTTTTATTAATTAACTTAGTCCATCATCAATTTAGTTTAACCACTAGTGGCGCGGAGTTGCGCAACCTAACCAAGGGTTGTATTTGTTCACATTTTTCTTTCTAGTGCCTATCTATATAGACACCATTAAGTTACTCACGCAGACACAATATGGATGTTTTCAATTTTATGCAGCAGAGGCATGTTAACCTAGAGGAGGTATTCCAACAGGCTCCCAGCCCCAATCTGGACCTTGAAAGAGGTTTTAAACAACTCCAGGCAGACATGGAGAAGCAAATCAGATTGTGGTGGGATGTTGCCTCATTTGAGATGTATATAGGACATAATCTTACTCCTAGAAGATTAAGGTGGGATATCAGTCCCAATGAAGGGACTGAAGATCTAGCCCAATTGGATGAATGGTACCAATTTTTTAATGGCTGCGAACAAAAGCTTATGCAGCTTATGGTAAGGAAACGCAAAGCGAAAGCAGCCATTATAGTAGATAAAATAGCAGATCTCAAAGAAAAAATGGGACCATTCAGCACCAGTACAGAATACACTGAAAAGGCAAAAACACTACAGAGCCATTTGGCAAAGTATGACGGAGAGATAAAAAACAAAAAAATTAAAAAGTACCAAAGAGACATTAAGGACTTTGAACAAAATCGAGTGTACAAATGGCAAGAAACACTTCTAGCCGCATCTAAGACAGATTCTGATGAAGAAAGAGAATCCGCCCCAGCCCCTGTAACGCAACCAACAAGGGGTCCTAAGATATCTAAACCAAGTAATAAACCACCTGGGACCAAACCCCCAGGGAATTCCAGACCTCCTAGCTATCCTCCACCCAATGCCTATACCTACCCAGCCCCCTACCCAGTGCCCAATTACAATAGGTATGGTCCTTTGGATAATAGACCAGTGGATTACAACTATTATGAACCCAATAGGAACCATTATCCACCGAGGCCCCCTAGAGGCACCTTCAGAGGAAACTTCAGGGGGAGACCAGGACCATACCAAAATCATAATCAGTACCAGGGGGAATGGAGAGGATGGAAAGAATCGTATCATATTCCTCCAAATACACCCCCTACAGGAAGGGAACAAATAGGCAGAGAGGAAAAAGAGGAAGAGGGCGAAAGAAAAAGAAAGAGGGACAACTAAATCAAGGGATATTTAATCTAACACCAGTAGTATTTTCCAAATCAGAATTAGAAATATTAAATCAAGGACTCAAATATGCACCTAGCAAAAATGCAGACAAGTTTGAACTTTTCATTGATATTGAAAAATACGCTAGGAAATTAAATATAAAAAAACATTTCGCCACCCAAATTCTACTCGAGGGAACTGAACAGGGGGAATCCCTATATTCACATACCAACCTCAAAAATAACTCGATATTCAATCCTCAAAAAGGAACACACCACCATATTGAAGTCTTCAAAAATATGGTTCAACACGAAGTTAACAATATGAGCATTACCAAATACGCTGACACGAAAAAAACATGGGAAGATATCAAATCTATTGAAGCAAACAAACAAATAGTCGTTCGAGCAGCAGATAAAGGGGGGGGGCTAGTTATTATGTCCCGAGAGTACTATTATTTGGAAATGAAAAGACAATTGGAGGATATAAATACTTACAACCTATTAAAGGGAGACCCCACATTAAAATTAAAAGCACAACTAAATAGTTGGATAATAGAAGGGTTATATAAAAAACTGTTGAATAAAAAAGAAGCAAAATATTTAGATATTTTAGCTCCGAAAATCCCAGTAATGTACCTGGTGCCAAAAGTACACAAGAATAGGGAATGACCACCAGGTCGCCCTATTATTAGTGGAGTAGACTCCCTTTTCTCACGCTTAGGAGAATATCTAGATTGCTTTTTTAAACCACTGGTGCCAAAAAGCCCCTCCTACCTGAAAGATAGCAGAGAGCTAATAGTGTTACTGCAAAACATGAAAGCAACTAAAGATCTTATCATGATTACAGTGGATATTGAGTCTTTATACACCAACATCCGACAATCAGATGCGCTGATAGCAATAAAATGGGCCCTGGAAAAAGACTCACAATTAAAAAAGGTACAAATTAAATTTTTAATTGAAGGTCTAAACTTAGCTATGAGTAATAATTATTTTTGGGCAAATAAAGATTACTATAAACAAGTAAGAGGAGTTGCGATGGGGGCACGGTATGCCCCCAGCGTGGCTAATATAGTCCTTAATAAATGGGAGTCGGAAACTATATACCAAAATCGCAATAAGTCGCTTGTATTCTACAAACGATATATTGATGACGTCCTGCTGTTTTGGGGAGGCAGTTTGGACGAGTTTAACCAATATTTACACAATATGAATAACAATAAATATGGACTCAGTTTCACAGCAGAAAGTAAGGGACTAGAAGTCAACTATCTAGACATTACCATAGCTATCATTAATAATAAATTTACCACCAGGACGTACTTCAAACCCACCGACCGGAACGGATATGTGCCCACTTCCAGTTGCCACCACCCACGGTGGATAGGGGCAGTTCCGAAAGGACAATACATGCGACTTAAACGCAACTGCAGCAGTGAACAAGTTTTCCAACAACAGGCCCAAGTTCTTACAGAGAGATTTCTAGAAAAGGGATACCAACCAGCAGTGCTTGATCAAACCATGGCACAAGTATCTAAGATCGATCGAGTAACACTATTAAAAATTAAGAAGAAAAAAATAGACTTTAAAGGCAACTTAGCTTTCATTACGGGATTCAACAGGCAATATAGGCAAATAGAAACTATATTCAAAAAGCACTGGCCCATACTACTGCAAGATAAAGACCTACAGATGAATATACCCAAACAACCACAATTCATCTATAGGAGAGCGCCAGGACTAAGAAATAGAATAGCCCCAAATGTACCAGATCCTCCAGAGAGGTTGAGCACTTTCCTGGATGGATCAGGTTTCCACTACTGCACTAGGTGCAAAGCTTGCAGGATTACCAGACGCTCCAATACCCCCAAAAAAATGGTACAATTTGAATCATGTGTGACAGGAAAAACGCACAAAATTAAACCCCTTATCACATGTAACTCAGATCATGTGACATACGTGTTGGAATGCCCATGTCCAAAACAATATGTAGGGCGTACCACTAGAAAACTAAGAATTAGAATAGGAGAACACCTTAACAACATTAGTAAAAACTTCCCCAATCACAGTGTGTCGCGACATTTCAAAACCCATCATGCTAGTGATGCCTCAGCGTGTAAATTTTACGGAATAGATAGAATCTCAAAATACTGGCGAGGAACCAATATGAAGAGAGAAGTTTCCAAAAATGAAACTAAATGGCTATATGAACTGGGGACCATGCAGCCCCAAGGTATGAACATAGAACTGGACCTCAATTGTTTTTTGAATAATGACTAAAGCACCTTTATTAAGACATGTCAAATCAAGCAATTGGGGTTCAACACTCTCTCCCTTTTCATAGATCGAATGTAATGAATATGTAAAATATATATTTTTAAATTTTCTAATTTTTAATTTATCTAATTGTTATACAAGAACACAAAATCCAGGTATAAAGGTGCGATTGTACCTGTCTATATCCTATGCATATATTAAGCATGCACGAGTCACCTATGTTATACTTATTAGGAATCTAACATCAGTAAAATGCAACTAATCCTACATATTTGCAAAGGTATTATATGGGTAGGGATCATGGAGGAATGTCCCACCATAAACATATAATATAGGGAGACATCTTGTGGTTTAATACCACATTGCTAGAGCTCTCCATACTTCTATATATATATATATATATATATATGTATTAAAGGGAATTAATTAGTTTTGTCCACTCTTTTTAGGTTACACATATATATATATACCAGCAATGGAATATCCCATACACCTACTGTGTTTTAATTATATTTTTAAAGTTTGTTACTGCAGTTTAATATGGTTTTTAAAATAGTATTTCTATATACCGAATACCAATTGTAAAGGCTACAGCTGTTTCCAGGTCCTGGGCGGTACTGATCTCCTCCAATTGGCTGACCAATTACCATTGATACTATAAACAGCAAGGTCCTTCCGTGACTAGACACGCCCCCCTGAAGACGATTCTATCGAAACGTGCGTCGGCGGCTGTCTAGTCACGCAAAACTCTCTGGTACTCATATCCTGTTCCTGGATAGTGGTGGTTGTCAGCGATCGCTGCTGGAACGCACGGCGCTCTGCACCTCTTACAGACAGAACAGGATCTCCACGCCATACACTACTCCTACATGCAAGTAGCCCCAGTGCCGGGTAGGCACCTTACCTTGTAAGTAGCCACTTGGCTATGTTTATTTTTTAATTTTTAATAAATCCAACAGTATTATACTATGTAGCTGTTCCTTTTGCCTTTTTATATATACCCTGCTTGAATCCAATGGGAAGAGGAATTGTCATTATCATCTCCTGCCTATCGTTTGTGCACAGGCACTAACCTGTGAAAGCCTGATTGACTTTCTTTTTAATTAAAGAAGTCCAATACATCTGGTAAGGAGCCAGTTAACCTATTCACATTGGGTGATTTATAGAAGAAAGTGGTGAAGGTCTTTTCATTCACAGTCTACAGACAAGCAATTTAACCTGTGGTTTATCCCTTGATTACATCACTGGACACTCTAAAGTTTTTTCAAACTTAGTTTTTTGAAACACTTTTTTCACTTTTGTTTGGTTATTATACATTTTCCACCGGCATGATTTCACTTGGATGAACTTTTCCCATGTCATTGAGAATGTGGTGGTTGTTACGTATGGCACATGACATGTGATACCGAATTCACCTGGATAATTATTGTGTTTTTTTGTTTATTTCTTTGCAACATTGTCTATCATTCAGCAGCCAGCTGATTTGAATATAGGAGCATTTATTATATATTATTTGCACATGTTTACACCTAAGAGATAACACAAGTGTAGAGGGTTAGATTAGTAACTCTCCACTATTACATATGATTAGAGTACTTTTATAGCTATTATCTATTTAGTTAGCGCCCCTGACACACTACATCACCATTATTACCAATTCACGGTTTTCCACAGGGAGCAGCTTTTTATTAATTAACTTAGTCCATCATCAATTTAGTTTAACCACTAGTGGCGCGGAGTTGCGCAACCTAACCAAGGGTTGTATTTGTTCACATAGTATTCACGTAACTGATAAAGTATGAGATTTCAGTAAATAGTAATATAGATGCCAAACATGTCAAGCCTTGAAATGGCAAAAAAATAACCCAAATTGTCCTTAAACAAAATTTTAAAAGTGTTTACAGCTCATCAATTTAGAGTTAACAGTAAATGATGGCCCAAGAATTATCCTTCTCATTTGGCATGCGTGGTTATACTTAATATGTGTGGCACAATTGTCCATTTCATATGCAGGCGCAAAAGATAAGCACGTTTGAATGTGTATGTGCATGTATGTTGGGGCAATGGTCTTTGAAAAAATATTTCTTATATTTGTTTTCATTAAACTTTTTTTTAACTTAAATGTATTGCTATAACAATGAGCTAATAATGTAATAAACAAAGCCCACAGCGGCCCCCATCCCAGCCTGGAGGAAAAAGCTTATGGTGCCAACCTTCACCCCATCACTCCAACCAATTTACATCCAGGAGACACCAGCAGCTCCTCCCCTTAGCGTAGAAGAAGCTACTGGCATACTCTCCTGAATAACCTGCCCGGAAGCTAGGTCCGCCCCAATCTAGGCCAGAATGCCAGGGACCCGACCCTCTGGATCAGACTCAGTGGTTCTCCACCCTTATCAGGAGCACCCTTTCAGTAGGCTCAGACTCGACCATTGGCCGGCCCCCAGTATATATCGGGCAGCTCGGCATAGCCCCTGCTGAAACTGCCCTTCCAGGCACTATAACACCATTGCAATTGCTGGCTCTCTCCTATGAGAGTAGCACAGCGCCTCCTCTGAAACTGATAATAACAGATACTACATTTGATCTTATCCAAAAGGCCGAGAAGCGATGATAAAGGTTGATGTTACACATTTTGTCACTGTGTGTGAGTAGGGTGTCGGTCCTCTGCCCAACCCTGAAAGTCTTGGGAGGAGGTGGACATGGCCTTCTGGCTTAGTTCGCCTTCTCTCATGATGCGCTTGTGTCACCTGGACGAGGCGCATCTCTGATCGGCAGGAGAGCTCTGTGATTGGCCCTCCTGATCACAATAATGGCTGTGTCCAATCACAGCCATCATGTGATGTAAACAGAGAGCCAGTTGCTAGGCGATCGGCTCTCCTCTCCTCACACAGAAGTTGTCGGTGAGGGGAGGAGAACGGATTGCTGCAGCCAGCTGGTGATCGGTGAGTATGAGCTGTTTTTTTACAGCTTTTTACTCACTGATCACCAGTCTAGTGTCCCCATACATGTAAACACACATGTAAAACATGTACACAATGTAAAACATGTACACAATGTAAAACACACATGTCCCCAAAAACACATGTCCCCACACACATGTTCCCACATAGTAAAAACACCTGACCCCCACAGATTTAACAGTAAAATCACATGTCCCAATGATTATCTGCACACATATGTCTGTGATCACCTGCTCACATCTGTACACAATCATTTGCGTACATATGTCCGTGATCACACAAACCAATTATTATACACTTAACGGGATTTTTTTTTACCAAAGACATGTAGCAGAATCCATTTTTGCTAAAATTTATGCCAAAATTCGATTTTATTGGATTTCTTTTAAAATAGAAAGAAGAAAATGTTGTTTTTTTCCAAATGTCCGCTCTTTTTTCGCTTATACCGCAAAAGTCGTGAATAAATACTACCGAAATAAAGCTCTGTTTGTGCGAACAAAATGTTAAAAATGTAATTTGTCATTTGCATGACTGTGCAATTGTCATTGAAAGTGTGAAAGCGATGAAAGCTGAAAATTGGTCTGGGAAGGAAGGGGGTGAAAGTACCCAGTATTGATGCGGTTAAAGAACTCAAGTTTAGTTAAACATTTGATATTGGCTGTACTTCTCTTGTGGATAACAGGAGTGCAGGAGTGCAGTTTGCGCTGCATTCCTGTGACCCACTTTCAGCAAACAGCGGACCAGGCTCGGGCAAGAACGTGACAATGTAGTCATGATCCACCCACATGCTTGGATGGGCACCCGGCTCAGCCTCTTAGTGAGCCACTGAGAGGCTGAGCCAGCCACTCCCACCCCCTCCACAGCCAAGCCCTCCAGTTCATGTCTGTAGACTACAGAACACATATTCCTCCATGTTACGGCGATAAGGAGAGAAGTTGAGATCTGTATTCCAAACCAAGAGTAAAAGCATTGCTCCATTAAAGGTGTTGTAAACCCTTGTTTTAAAAAACAAAAACAAGCATGCCTATACCTAAATGCTCTGTGCAATCCTTTTTCACAGAGCAGCCCCGATCCTCTTCTTCTTGGGTGCCCAGCCGGCACTCCAGGCCCCTCCTCTTCATCAGGTGCCCACACAGAAAGCCAATTTTCCTGGGGACATCCGTACATGCTCGCTCCCAAGTCCAACTGCTGCATCCCTTGACAGCAGGACTTGGACCCGCCTGTCAGGCTAGGAGAAGATAACAGGTAACAGTTCAGGTTTGTTGATTATGCAAAGAGAAGAGAGGCGCCTCTAAGTTTAGCAATATGTTTACATTTAATGAAGGTACAACATTTAGCAACTCACATGGTTGATGATTAAAAGAGGCACATCTAAGTATGCAGACATCCGGGGTAAAGCTGTCCACATAGACCATCCCCAGCACCGCCAGCTCTCACCACTGTCAGTCTGCAATCGTGATCGGGAAGACAACCCTGTAGTAGAGCGATCTGAAAGCGAGGCTTAAAGCGCTCGTGGAGCGCAGCATGGAAGGGATGATGTAGATGGCGGTGCAGAGGATGATCTATGTGGACAGCTTTACCCCGGATGCCTGCATACTTAGATGTGCGTGTATTAATGATCAACCATATGAGTTGCTAAATGTTGTACCTTCATTAAATGTAACAATATTGCTACACTTAGAGGCGTCTCTCTTCTCTTTTATACTCAGTTGTGACATGACACTACTTGTTTATCAAGACATCGCTTGTACTGTATGTACAAATGTTGCTTGTCTTGCAAAACGCTCTCAAACTAAGGTTTTACTGTATACTGGTGAAGCTATTTCTGGTTTATATTACAAAGTACACCATGCAGAATTCTTAAAAACATAGAAACAAAATCCTGTCATATGCAAAAATATTATATTTTGCATGCAGTCAATTACATTTTGCTGCTAGACTCAGCAAAGGAAGCAGATTAAAATTATCTCTGCTGATCAGGATGGAAAAAGAAAACTTATTAACTAGAGAAATCCATAGGGCTATAAACATAATTTAAAGTAAAGATAATTAAATTTCATATTAAAGTAAATACATCATTTTTCAATATATAGGGTACTATAAGAATACTGTATATGGTTGCCAATAGCCTTTAAAATGTATACAGGTTTTGGTTTAAAGCTTAACTCTAGGAATTATTTGGATTTCATAGGCACATTGATCCAGCTTGGCACTATAAAGTATGCATATCGGATACCCGGTGGACAAGGTGGGTACTGTGACATCTAGCACCAACTACTACAGGGATATTCAGCTTCCCCAGTGGCTCATCAGTTATGTACAAGTAATATATACAATTACTTTGTACCATGCTGCACCAATGTGAGTATGCAATACAGATAATTCCTAGAGTTCAGTTTTAAATTGTATATGTCAGCTATAATAATAATAATTACAGGATGTGGCTCTTTAAATCTCTGATACTTTAGCAAAGATCAGCCAAGCAACTTAGATAATGTATGGAGTTAGACATTTACAAAACACACAGCGGATGATTAACTAAAACTGGAGTTCAAAATCTAGTGCAGCTGTGCATAGAAACCAATCAGCTTAAAGGTTTTCTTTTTTATCAACGCTTAACCACTTCAGCCCCAGAAGCATTTACCCCCTTCCTGACAGGCCATTTTTTGTGATACGGCACTACATCGCTTTAACTGACAATTGTGCAGTCTTGCAACGTTGTACCCAAACAAAATTGATGTCCTTTTTTCCCCACAAATAAATATTTTTTTTGTGCAATATAAACAAAAAGAGAGAGACAATTTTGAAAAAAACACAATATTTTATACTTTTTGCTATAATAAATATCCCCAAATTATTTAAAAAATTTTTTTTTTTTCTCAGTTTAGGCCGATATGTATTCTTCTACATATTTTTGGTAAAAAAAACAATAAGCCTATATTGATTGGTTTGCGCAAAAGTTATAGTGTCTACAAAATAGGGGATAGATTTATGGCATTTTTATTATTATTTTTTTTTTTTAACTAGTAATGACTGTCATCACGGTCATTTTTTGGGACCAGTGACATTTATACAGCGATCACAGCTAAAAATAGCCATTGATTACTGTATAAATGTCATTGTCAGGGAAGGGGTTAACACTGGGGGCGATCAAGGGGTTAACGGTGTCCCCTAGGTGCATTATAACTGTTGGGGGGATGAGACTGACTAGGGGAGGAGACCGATCGGTGTTCCTACTTAGTAGGAGCACACGATCTGTCTCTACTCCCCCGAGAGAACCGGGATTTGTGTGTCTACACACACAAATCCCAATTCTCGCTCTGTCATGAGCGATCGCACCTGCCAGGCACGAGCAATCGGCTCTGGGGACATGCTGCGGGGACACCCTGCTAAAGCATCTTGAAGAGCTGATGTACAACTACGACGGCTCGTGCAGGGGAGCCAACCTGCCGCAGTATAACTGTGGCGGCTGGTCCAGAAGCCGTTAAATGAACAAGCTGAGGTTAGTAGATGATTTGGCAACCATGCACAGCTGCACCAGATTTTGCACTCTCTAGTATTAGTAAACCAACCCCTTGTGTCTGGTTGCTGCAGAGAATTATTTAACATGGTCACACCAATAATTGATTTGTTACATAGTACCATATTAAATCAGACTCTGAGAGATCTGGTAAAAATCTATTACTTTGCTTAGTGAGTTGATGCAAGTTTTTACTGCATTGACAAATCGTCCAGTAATATACAAAATACAGAATACTTTATTAGCTCTCCTTCAAATGCAGCAGTTGGGGGGATGAGACAAACCATTTACCACTGACGGGTGCTAATAATTATCCATATTTATTTATTAATGCAAAACCTTTATCCAAAAAGAAAAAAAAAAACTGTAGCTGTAACTGCTTTAAATACTGCAGTATGAGCTGGAGTCTGAATTCAATTTGTTAGTGTATCTAAATCTGTACATCTAACACTCCACTCCCCCCAGTGCTTCTGCTCAAAATTTGCCCCTTTTCTCCTTCATCCAGAGTGGGGGCACTCTAAAGCCCCATACACACGGTCGGATTTTCCGATGGATTCTGTCCTATCAGACAATGTTGTCGGAAATTCCGACCGTGTGTAGGCACCATCGGACAGTTTCCATCGGATTGTCTGATGGACAAAGTCCTATCTCCTGCTGGATAGATTTTTTGACAACAAAGTCCGATCACACCAAATCCGATCGTGTGTAGCGAATTCCGACGGACAAAGTGCTACACATGCTCAGATCACATTACAAGACCAAAGCTATTGGCTACTAGCCTCTACGTAGTCCCGTCGTAGGCAACAAACGTCACCACATTCAGAATGATCGGATTTTCCGACAACTTTGTCCGACCGTGTGTACGCAAAACCAACATCGGACAAAGTACGACGGACATGATCTGACGGACCTGGTCCTCGGATAATCCGCGCGTGTGTATGGGGCTTAATACAGGAGGTGTGTTACTGGCTAGATCATCAGGTATAAAAAAAAGGAAAAAAGCCTAAAATATAAAAAAAATTCAGCCACCATATCCAATGATTGGTAAGCTGCAATATACTATGTCTTTAGCTTTGGGTTTAATACCGCTTTAAAGAGTATTCCATTCATTTACACACAGAATAAAACTACAAACCAGGTAATATTACACGTCAATGTGAACACAGTAAGTAGTATGATTATTTGCATTCTGCACACATCACCTATCACAACAAGTATGAACCAATGTTTCCTCTCTCTTCCAGAAAATGTGTTGAGAAAAGGTTGCTTGAAGTGAAAGAACATCTATTTTATTATAAATCAGAGGTCTGTGTATATGTAACAAAGCTGAGTTACTGTTATGCTTCGCTGTAAAAGATTTCAGCTTCAGGTGTAAAACACATTTCAGCCAAGTACGTCAACTAATCTTCGAAAGATTAATATGAAAATAGCCTTACAGAATATGCTGGATAGGCTAAAACCACTGGAGCTAAAGAATAGTTGGAAGCAAGATAGATGATTTAGAATCTAAAAATATATATATAAAAAAAAAATATATATATATATATATATATATATATATATATATATATATATATATATATATATATATATATATATATATATATATATACGGTATCTCACAAAAGTGAGTACACCCCTGACATTTTTGTAAATATTTTATTATATCTTTTCATGTGACACCAGTGACGAAATGACACTTTGCTACAATGTAAAGTAGTGAGTGTACAGGTTGTATAACAGTGTACATTTGCTGTCCCCTCAAAAGAACTCAACACACAGCCATTAATTTCTAAACCACTGGGAACAAACGTGAGTACACACCTAAGTGAAAATATCCAAATTGGGCCCAAAGTATCAATATTTTGTGTGGCCACCATTTTTTTCCAGCACTGCCTTAACCCTCTTGGGCATAGAGTTCACCAGAGCTTTCACAGGTTGCCACTGGAGTCCTCTTCCACTCCACCATGACGACATCACAGGGCTGGTGGATATTAGAGACTGGGCACTCCTCCACCTTCCGTTTGAGGATGCCCCACAGATGCGCAATAGGGTTTAGGTCTGGAGACATGCTTGGCCAGTCCATAACCTTAACCCTCAGCTTTAGCAAGGCAGTGGCCATCTTGGAGGTGTGTTTGGGGTCGTTATCATGTTGAAATACTGCCCTGCGACCCAGTCTCCGAAGGGAGGGGATCATGCCCTGCTTCAGTATATCACAGTACATGTTGCCATTCATGGTTCCCTCAATGAACTGTAGCTCCCCAGTGCTGGCAGCTTTTATGCAGCCCCAGACCATGACACTCCCACCACCATGCTTGACTGTAGGCAAGACACACCTTCTGGGACGACAGCTATGCAGACCAATTTGATGCAGTGTGCTGTGTATGGTCTCAGTACAGACAGGCTGACCCCCCACCTCTTTAACCTCTGCAGCAAAGCTGGCAGTACTCATACGTCTATTTCCCAAAGACAACCTCTGGATATGACGCTGAGTACGTGCACTCAACTTGTTTGGTCCACCATGGCAAGGCCTTTTCTGAGTGGTACCTGTCCTGTTAAACCGCTGTATGGTCTTGGCCACCGCGCTGCAGCTGTTTCAGGGTCTTTGCAATCATCTAATAGCCTAGACCAGATCCTCAGAGAGTTCTTTGCCATGAGGCGCCATGTTGAATTCCCAGTGACCAGTATGAAAGAGTGAGAGCGATAACACCAAATTTAACACACCTGCTCCCCATTCACACCTGAGACCTTGTAACACTAACGAGTCGCATGACACCAGGGAGGGTAATTGGGCCCAATTTGGACATTTTCACTTAGGGGTGTACTCACTTTTGTTGCCAGTGGTTTAGACATTAATGGCTGTGTGCCTCTGGTATGATGTAAAAAACCTTGGTGAAAGGCTCCTGTTCAAAATTGTTGTGAACCTCCTATTAAATCATATAATTAAATGGTGAGTATTTGAAAGCGCTGGTATGGTAATATAAAGTAGAACCAAATACTATATAAGTGAATGATAATCAACGAAAATTATTGTGACTTTTTACACGTCCAATACATATTATTAAAACCAAACAATGACCTCTTGGTCGTGACTAAGTGCCAATATATGTGTATTAGTAATACACCTATATGCACCAATAATTATGTGCTACCACAAACAATTTAATCAGTACATAATATATATGATTAGAAAAAAACCATAAAACACCCACAGTGTACCACGACTGTGGTAAGTGAAAATCGCACTGAATGGTGGAGCAAACTCCCCCTTAATGAAGTCTGAATTCCAACCACACCAATGTCCTAAACATAAAGGTGAGTAGTGATAAGAAATAAGTAATATTTAAATGTTTCCAACATCTAAAAATTCACCATACAAACAAAGAAATATAAATCTAAAAAGTTCATAGAAATAAGTAGCATCAGTTGAGTGTAGAATTTCAATTTTTCTTAATAAATGTGAATCCCTTCACCGCATAAATAAATTCTTCTTTCACCCAGGTGAAAACAATAGTGAAGCTGGCCGCTTACCGGAAGATGTTGATTGTTTTAACTAAAAAACAATCACATGCGCTTGTTACAGGACAAAGCCTGTTTGGGTACACCAAAGGAAAAACACTTTTGAGACACTTCCTCCTCCTCCTCTCAGATTAGCTCAGACCAAGTCATGGGTAGATGTATATGTGGAATTGAAAAAACACTTCATAGTGTAATTTGCCTTTTATTTAGTTAAAAACAGTGTAACAAACAAAAGCCAAATGGCCACTCACATTATCCAGTGCCCGCCCGGCACTGGGGTTGCTCGCCTTGATAAAAACAATGGTAGGAAAAGCTGCTCTCCCTCTAAAGGATTCCTATGCCGGTCGGCGTGCGTGTCACCTCCTCGCGCCGTCAACCAACAGGGACCGGATATCCTGGGAGGCTTACGTTCTATGTCGTGATCAGGTGCCGCCTCCGACGCGCGTTTCGTGATGTCACGTCTTGCCCCTGAAGACGTGACATCACGAAACGCACGTCGGAGGCGGCACCTGATCACGACATAGAACGTAAGCCTCCCAGGATATCCGGTCCCTGTTGGTTGACGGCGCGAGGAGGTGACACGCACGCCGACCGGCATAGGAGTCCTTTAGAGGGAGAGCAGCTTTTCCTACCATTGTTTTTATCAAGGCGAGCAACCCCAGTGCCGGGCGGGCACTGGATAATGTGAGTGGCCATTTGGCTTTTGTTTGTTACACTGTTTTTAACTAAATAAAAGGCAAATTACACTATGAAGTGTTTTTTCAATTCCACATATACATCTACCCATGACTTGGTCTGAGCTAATCTGAGAGGAGGAGGAGGAAGTGTCTCAAAAGTGTTTTTCCTTTGGTGTACCCAAACAGGCTTTGTCCTGTAACAAGCGCATGTGATTGTTTTTTAGTTAAAACAATCAACATCTTCCGGTAAGCGGCCAGCTTCACTATTGTTTTCACCTGGGTGAAAGAAGAATTTATTTATGCGGTGAAGGGATTCACATTTATTAAGAAAAATTGAAATTCTACACTCAACTGATGCTACTTATTTCTATGAACTTTTTAGATTTATATTTCTTTGTTTGTATGGTGAATTTTTAGATGTTGGAAACATTTAAATATTACTTATTTCTTATCACTACTCACCTTTATGTTTAGGACATTGGTGTGGTTGGAATTCAGACTTCATTAAGGGGGAGTTTGCTCCACCATTCAGTGCGATTTTCACTTACCACAGTCGTGGTACACTGTGGGTGTTTTATGGTTTTTTTCTAATCATATATATTATGTACTGATTAAATTGTTTGTGGTAGCACATAATTATTGGTGCATATAGGTGTATTACTAATACACATATATTGGCACTTAGTCACGACCAAGAGGTCATTGTTTGGTTTTAATAATATGTATTGGACGTGTAAAAAGTCACAATAATTTTCGTTGATTATCATTCACTTATATAGTATTTGGTTCTACTTTATATTACCATACCAGCGCTTTCAAATACTCACCATTTAATTATATGATTTAATAGGAGGTTCACAACAATTTTGAACAGGAGCCTTTCACCAAGGTTTTTTACATCATACCAGAGGCACTTACACCTCACCTAAGAGTTATATTTGCAGTTTTTATTACTTACAAATATTTATTTTTTGTGCTATAGATTTACAGCGCCCCAAATACCAAAACCTCACCATTTAACAAATCTACGGATTTTAAGGGAGCAGCTTTTTATATAGTTAAATACACTTAATTGAATAGGAATGATAAGTTAGTGTGTTTTTTTGGGCGCACTTTATCATTACTATTATACCCTATATATTTATATGACCTATTAATAATTTTTTGATCATACTGTTTCTCTCTCTACCGAGCGCGGGGTTGAGATAACTTATTTATTGAGGTTGTCTACATCCACAATTAATGGCTGTGTGTTGACAATACGATCTCTCAAAGTGGGTGCTCTCTGATATGTAAATTTAGGGACATCAGATACGATTGACCCAAGGAGCCGGTCGGCTTTTAATATCTCCCAATGTTTTTTAAAAAATTATTTCAATCTGTTTATATTGTATACGAAACAAAATATTACATTTTTGTTCTCCATTTTTCACTGAATCCTGAGTTATTCTCTCTCTCTCCATTTCTGCCACATCATGTATCTTTTGTTGAATGAATTCTCACTGTTATACAAGCTGTGCATCGCGTGTACACAATTCCGACACACAAAATTCCATGCATGCTTGGAATCAAGCAGAAGAGCCGCACTGGCTTGGAACTTCATTTTTCTCGGCTCTTCGTAGGTGTTGTACATCACCGCATTCTTGAAGTTCGGAATTTACGACAACATTTGTGTGACCGTGTGTATGCAATACAAGTTTGAGCCAACATCTGTCGGAAATAAATCCATAGTTTTGTTGTTGGAATGTCCAATTGCGTGTATGCAGCATTAGTGTTTATTAGTGTGCATAAGATGCATTAAGGTGAAAAAACACGAGGGTTTACAACCCCTTTAACAGGAAAGTTATCCAAAGAACTCCTTCACCAGTTTTCAAACAGTTTTTGTTCAATTGTGTGTTATGTAGTTTATGTACTGGAAATCCTGGCTGTTCTGTTTTTGCCTGCAGAGAAGGAAGGGTTGTGTCCCACCCTTGAGTCATTATTATATTTGCTTATGATTATTATATGCTCCCAACATTCAGGTTTATTTACAGCATTTTCAGGTTATTCTCAAATAGGCCACAAACCAGGCAGCAGAAAATCTACAGTTGTATCCTTGTGCTTTCCACCTGATGAAAAATGTATTGAAACATGTTTTTTTTTTAATGAAAACAGTAAAGTAAGAGAATATTTGTAGAAAAGCTATATATTACATTTTATGAGTGGAGGTTATTTAGCTTGAATGTCATGCACATTAAAAAGTTGGATAGAACAGTCAAACTTCTAAAATGGATCTTGCTAATGGAATGGGTGAATTCCTTAGGGCAAATTTGTATTTGCTATTGTTTCAGTGAATGTTTTTCTTCTAAGATAGAAACCAGTATGATTCTAAGAGACTAGCACCTGCGTAAATCTAGATACATTCTAGATACATTTTTATTTTATGAATTTCTTCAGACAATTTTTCTTTAAGTTCAAAATCCGTGAACAAATTACAGAATGCTGATCTATAGCAGTGGTCACAAAGAAATGATCAATCCTAACACACTACCTGCAGGCTACCTGCAATCGGTTGGGGATTTATTTTCATTTGCTTTCTTCTCCTCATAGAAAATGAATGTAAGCGATATGAAGAATAGAGCAAAATTTAGGGTTTTTTCTTTTTACTATCTAAGATAAATAGAACTAAATAAAGACTGATAAGCACTGGTATCTGTAAGCAGTAACACGAAATATACCACTGCCTTTTCTTACATAGTAAAATTAGAAAATGTTCTATACAGCGAAAACCCTGTTTTGTTTTTTATTCTTCCCATGGAGAGATTGTGTTTGCATTAGGCTTTAACGTGCAGTTGAGATTACTTTCTGCAATTAACCAGCTTTGTCCTCTGCAAAATGATAGGTGATGGAACAGTCTATTGTAACCTGACACATTCCTGAAATGAAAGTGCTTTATATAGGGTGTTTCAATAATAGAAAATTTAAATGGCTTGTTTTAATTTATCCTTCAAATTGGAACTTTAATCAGCACTTCTTAGCTCAACATTATCAAGAATGAACATGTTGAAGGATGATGTGCCCCTGATTAGGAGCCAACCTGGACAAATACAGACAGTAAAATTGTTTGTGTAAAAGATCCAAAAAAGATTTTTTAGCTGCTCTTAATCAGATGGCAAATTATGTATTGAAAGCACCTAAAAAGGTCATTTGGATGAACTATGGAGTCATTTTGACAATACTTTAAAGCTAAATCTTTCAAACATGAACATTTTCCTCTAAACTGGCTTAGGGGACATTCCACATAATTTAACTAGTTTAGCTCTTTGCCATCAGCCTGTTGTCTACCTGTTTAACCGGCTCCCAGCTTGAAAGTAAAAGTACAGCCGCCGATCACTTTCATTTAGCGGGTCGCGTGGTGCCAACAGCCCCATGGTTCCCAGGCTCTCCCACTCTTACCGGGATCCTGAGACTGCAAGCACCAGTTTCAAGTTGGAGAGCGGTGTGCGAGCAAGGCATATCCATGCCTTGATCTCCCACGTAAACAAAGAAACCAGAAGCGACTATAATCTTGTCACATCGAATTGTAGACCCACCATTTCCAGTAAAGAAAATTGCCGTAACTTCCATTGCCGTGCACACATGCTCAAATGCAAAAATACACCCAGGGTGTGCACACATATGTAAACCGCAGTCGCACCCCACGTGTGACATATGGCCACGAACATCTGAGTGAGAGCAATCATTCTAGCACAAAAGCTTATGGTTAACTCTAAACTGATGGGCTGTAAAGGCTTTTCAAGCATCACCTATAGAGTTTTTTGGGTACACAGGCGCATATTTAATTTAGTTACTGGATGCAGCCGCATCTTTAACAAAAAAATTGATATTATATTGAGTTTGTGTTTGCACTGAAATTAATGATATTATATTTTTTCCCTGAAAATTTGCATTTAATTAACAGTGCATATGTAACATAAACATTTGCAAGTATCATCTTTTTATTCAAAAATTCCTCTGTTTTCAGAAAATATATAATGTTCTGGGCTTAGGTAATTTTATTGGCAAAAATGACTTTTTCATATGAAAAAAATGAAAAACGAAATGCTTAGAAAATGTACAATTTTTATCCTGACATCTATCTTGTGTTGATGGCCACCCTGTGCACTAAGCCCTTATAGCTGCCAGCAGTTTCATCTTCAGAATGGCCCTCACAAAGTGAAGTATTGGCTACTTCTGAGCACTATGATATGTTCGGAAAAAAAAGAGACAGAGAGTTATGACAACAGGCTGTCCATCCAAACATAGGCAGTGTGACAAGCTAGTCTATCTGGCTGCAAAAAAGTATATACACATTCGTTTAAACTAACTCTGTCCTTAGAAAATAACCCGTTTGACTAGACTATGACACATTTTAACCGCTTCAGCACCGGGCGATTTTACCCCCTTCCTTACCAGAGCACTTTTTGTGATTCGGCACTGCGTCGATTTAACTAACAATTGCGCGGTCGTGCGATGTTACACCCAAACGAAATTGACGTTCTTTTTTTCCCACAAATAGAGCTTTCTTTTGGTGGTATTTGATCACCTCTGCGGTTTTTATTTTTTGCGCTATTAACAAAAGAATAGCGACAATTTTGAAAAAAAACACAATATTTTTTTCTTTTTTGCTATAATAAATATCCCATTTTTAAAAAAAAAAAAATAATTTTTTTTTCTACATATTTTTGGTAAAAAAAATCGCAATAAGCGTATATTGATCGGTTTGCGCAAAAGTTATAGCGTCTACAAAATAGGGGATAGATGTATTGCATTTTTTTTTTTTTTTACTAGTAATGGCGGCGATCTGCGATTTTTTTTTTGTGACTGCGACATTGCGGCGGACACTTCGGACACTTTTGACACATTTTTGGGACCATTCCCATTTACACAGCGATCGTTGCTATAAAATTGCATTGATTACTGTGTAAATGTGACTGGCAGGGAAGGGGTTAACACTAGGGGGCGCTGCAGGGGTTAATATGTTCCCTAATGTAGTGATTCTAACTGTGGGGGAAGGGGACTCACAAGGGGAGGAGACCGATCGGTGTTCCTCCGTACTGGGATCACATGATCGGTCTCCTCGCCACTGACAGGACGTGGAGCTGTGTGTTTACAAGACAGCATCCCAGGAGTGGCTCATTTTCTCCATAATCTGGTCCCAGAACTGCTTCCCCACACTGTTGTAGCTTCCAATGGCGTCTTGTCCTCTCTCCACACTGGCCCCGATAACTCACTGCAGACTTAGAAGATTCCCCAAATGGCTGTGGATTTCTGCCAACTCAGGTTCTCTCTTTCTCTGGCTGACAATCTTGGGCACAGTTGTTCTCTTCTCACTGTCTCTGCACTGTCATTTCAGAGCCTTTTCTTTTCCTGGGCTCTTAGACTCTCTCTCTCTCTCTCTCTCTTCCTCTGAAATTACCTCAGCCTCCCCAGCTCTTCCTGAACCTCCCTTTTTTTCCCAGTGTCCTCTCTGTCTTTCAGTTTTCTGAAAGAACAAGTCAACATCTCCCTATCTCCATCTTGTGGCCAAAAGGAGAAATTGCATGACCAATAGTCTTTCAGTGCTTAATGACAACATGCCTGCTACAATTATATTCAAAGTTTTTCAAGCTTTAAGAACTGATATTAAAAACTAGTGAGGTATGCCATACCATGGCAAAGGTATAATACAATTATTGTTTTTTTGCTGATAATACAGTGCAAATTGTTTGTAATGCCATTGTTCTTAAGATGTGTGGCTGTGGCAAGATTGTGAGGCCTTTAAAGAAGTGTAGTGGTTTTGTATATATTTTCTAATATTTTTTAATATACTTCTATTTTCTTCAGTCAGGTAAGTATGAAATATTACATATGATTCTTTTATATTCCGATTTTCAGACAGCAGGTGGAGATTTAAGCTCCCTTTCACATGTTTTCCTTACATTTAATACCTACTGGGAAGAACCTGTTTACAGACCTCAGTATTTCATACTGAAATTTAAAGTAAACCTCTGCCCATTGAGGACTTGTGTACTTCTGGGTATGAAGAAGCATATTATTCACTATACTTCTGTTCAGATGACAGTGCTTGTGCTTGGTAAATGGCAGCTCAGGCATTCAGTGCTGTGACATGAGAGTGAGACTGGGTTCTTATCTTTATGTAAGCTATGAAATTGTGACTTTTACGCAGAGCTTTCTCTCTTCACTCCTAACTGCTGAGTAAAATGGCAAAGAATCAAACGTTCTTGTGTGTCATAGGTGCATGTTTTTTTGTTAAAAATAAATGTGAAATCCCATTGCAGATTCCACTGAAATGTTTGAGAATAGCTATTGTAAGGTTTTTATTTTTTGTTTTTATTATTTTGTACTTTTAAGTTTTTAAAAGGAAACAATCAAGATTTTATTTTATTTGCCAGCCTTGAACATTAAAGTGTTTGTTAACCTAAAAAAATAAAAATAATAAAATCCTTTTCCCTTAACCACTTAAGCCCCGGACCAATTTGCAGCCAAAGGACCAGGCCCCTTTTTGCGATTCGGCACTGCGTCGCTTTAACTGACAATTGCGCGGTCGTGCGACATGGCTCCCAAACAAAATTGGCGTCATTTTTTTTTCCACAAATAGAGCTTTCTTTTGGTGGTATTTGATCACCTCTGCGTTTTTTTTTTTTTGCGCTATAAACAAAAATAGAGTGACAATTTTGAAAAAAAATGCAATATTTTTTACTTTCTGCTATAATAAATATCTCCAAAAAAAATATAATTTTTTTTTTCCTCAGTTTAGGTCGATACGTATTCTTCTACATATTTTTAGGTAAAAAAAAAATTGCAATTAGCAATTATTGATTGGTTTGCGCAAACGTTATAGCGTTTACAAAATAGGGGATAGTTTTATAGCATTTTTATTAATATTTTTTTTTTACTAGATTTACTAGTAATGGTGGCGATCAGCGATTTTTATTGTGACTGCGACATTATGGCGGACACATCAGACATTTTTGACACATTTTTGGGACCATTGTCATTTATACAGCAATCAGTGCTATTTAAATGCACTGATTCCTGTGTAAATGGCAGTGAAGGTGTTAACCACTGGGGGCGGGGAGGGGTTAAGTGAGCCCTGTGTGTGTGATTTCTTACTGTAGGGGGGCGTGGCTTGGCATGTGACATCACTGATTGTCTTTCCCTATGACAGGGAACAGACGATCAGTGACAGTGTCACTAGGAAGCACAGGGAGAGGTTTGTTTACACATACCTCTCCCCGTTCTTCAGCTCTGTGACCCGATCGTGGGACACCAGCGGCGATCGGGTCCACTGGTCCCCTGGCCACGGTCACGGAGCTCAGGCCCGGGTCGGGAGCGTGTGGCCGGTGGTGTGCGCGCGACCCACGGTTGGGCTCTTAAAGGACAATGTACCTGTACGTTGATGTGTCCAGCCGTGCCATTCTGCCAAAGTATATGTGCAGGAGGCGGTCCTTAAGTGGTTAAAGCATGTTATGTGCATGTGCTGTGTAATTTGGCCCTTTCTATTACCTTAAAACCTGGCTGATCCTGCCTGGCTATGCCCTCCCCCCCTGTAAACTGACCACGGTTTATCACTTGTCTCTGTCATCCACAGCCCTGCTCTGTCCTTCTCTGTCCTCCTCTCTCCCCCCTTCCTGCCTGTCTGCTCATATCAGTACCCACCCCCTCCCCTCCTGCTGCTGTCATAACCACTATAGGTTTATATAGTAGTGGCTTAACAACCAATTTAATCTGTACCTCATATTTTTGTATAAAGCAGGCAACCATTTACCATGTTATGAAGAACTTATCTCCATAAGGAAGATGAATGAATTTCAATCAAAACAGTTAGGGACTACATCACAACCATCAACTGTTGAGCCTATAAACACCTTGGTCAAAACTATGCATTTATAAAAGAAAATTGCATAGCAATTCACCCAGGGAAAGTACATGCACATTCAATCTGTGTGCGGATGGGGAAAAAAATGAATGTTATCAGCCTATTACTTGTGCTGGATGAATGTATTTCATTGATTTAAAATAGAAAATACCATATTTTGCCACCAGATGTTGCTAAATATTATGGGATGTTCCCATGACTCCCAAAAAACTTTTCACTTGGCATACATTTTAATCAAACAGTCTACATAACATGCTGACAAATTTAGAGAGGATGCAGCACACTTTAGGTGAGTATTTTCCTAATAAAAAAAACAAATGACAACACAGCATTTTAGGTACAAATGTGTTGTTAGATAAATTAACAAAAGGTAATATCAGTCAAAATTATTTTCCAAAATTATTCCCTTCCGACAATCATTTTTGATCCTTTAGCACACTTGCCAATAGGGCTAGTTGTGGGAATGCACTCAAAATTACACGCTTTCCAGCAATGCACAAAAACATGCAGCTGATTTATAGACATGCAGTGGTGTAATTAATTCTCAATGGCACCATAATGCATCTTGCTCACAGATGCCCACCCATATGTGCAAAGTGCATGGTACCAAAGTACAATGCTTTTTGGGGCGGAGTATGTTTTCAAAGGGGTCATGCACTACTTTAGTACATTTTTCTGCATAGGGTAGACTACTGAAATGAATGGTCTGCTGTAAATGTGATGTGTGAAAATGAAAGGAAATGCACAAAAATGTGCACACACTGTGTGTCATCTGCATAGGTTTGAACGGAGCCTCTGCAAGTGCAAAAAATAAAAAGTAAAGTATCTACGAATATCTAATAATTGTAGTTCCAAGTATCAATCACAAAACGTGCTCCAGCTGTTTGTTCACTATGACAATTTAAAGAATGTTCTAGAACATTAAGACCCCTTTTACACTGGGGCGGTTTTCAGGTGCTTTAGTGCTGCCTCCAAAACTGCCTTCAATTCATTCAAGTGTGACTTTTCACACTGGGGCGGTGCGCTTGTGGGACATTCCGAAAAGTACTGCAAGCAGAATCTTTGGGGCGGTTTGGGAGCGCAGTATGTAGACCTGCCAAAATGCCCTGCCCATTGGAATGAATAGGCAGCACTTCCAAAGTGCCTGAAAAGTGCTTCAGAAGCGCTGCAATACTGGAGATTATAACCCCTCCTTTGGGGGTTAAAAGCACCCTGCTAGCGGCTGGAGAGCCCCGCTTAAACAGCGCTAAAGCTCAACTAAAATGAGCGGCGCTTTAGTGCTAATGCAGCCACGGCTCCAGTGTGAAAGGTGTCTTAAAGAATATTTATGCACTCTGTTAAATATTTCCAATGCTGCTCTATCTATGGTCAGTTTTAAATGTGCAAGTAATTATAAGCTGAGTTTGCAACCGTGCTCTGCATATCAAATTAGGTCTGTGATATGAGCCTGAATTTTACATTAATTTGTCCGCAGGTATCATAGCAAGCATATTATACTTACTATTTAATGTGATTCAAATGTGAAAGTTTGATACTTCAAATGCCCAGAGTTTTACTGTCAATGGGATAAGAGTTTTATTGCTATGTGGTATTATGTAAAACTTAAGTCTGCATATTGAAAGTCAAACATGGCTCATCACGGAAAATTTGTCAACATATATGTCTGTTCATTACACATGGCAGCAAAAGTAATTAAGTACATGTGGTTTAGCCAAAACTTCATGGATTTCAAAAGGTGCCATGTGCAAAAATAGTGATAATCCAAAAATACTTATACGCTGCCACTGAATTCCCAAAAGTGATAGATCCACTCTTATTCAGCTTCTGCAATCACTAATGTGTTTTCTCCACCTTACTGAATAATACATAAAACAATACCTTGTGTTGCACCGCTGATAGTGTGCAAAATAAAACAGAAAAATGTAAAGTGATATTAACCTTTTCTCAGAGTACACCTCATTAAAACAGTTCTATTACAAACTATCAGCAGCGCAACACAAGGTATTGTTTAATTTTTGTTCAAAAATAGCTCTTTTATTTTCTCATCAGAAAGGCAGCATCAAAGTATAAAATCTGAAAAAATCTGAAAAAAAAAGTTCAAGCCCATACTAGTCCTTTTTTTAAGCCAAACAAGTACAAAAGCTTAAAAAAATGCAAATGTTTACATTTTTCCCAAAACCAATCACAAGCTGTCACATCAAAACATCATGAACTAATCAAACAACAGCAAGTAAGAGGACCTAATGGGAAATAGCAACTGTGATCATTATGATACCATTCAATCAGGTCTATCTTTTGGACAACTGTCAGCTTTGCCAAAGGTGTTCAGATTCTGGGAAGAAAAGGAACTCAGCTTTTCCTGAATAAATGAGAAAATTCTCCTCCCAAACTGTCTAATGACCTAAAACCTATACTGTCTAAATTACATGATCTTTGACTCATAATAATTGTGACTGACTGAATAACTGTGGGTGACTTACATTAATGGTGACCCATTTGAAATGGGTAGAATTTCAAATGAAAATTCTTGGGGAAAGAAAGCCTGTTCATATTTCTAATCATTAGTGAGTCAAATTGGCTTTCCTTTTCAACTGCAGTGATGAGAGAATTCGAAAAAGAGCAGGTTTGGAAAGTTTTTCTCAAATGAACACATTTCTAGCAATGTATGTGGTTTTCGTTCTGTCAAGTCCATTCATTCCAAAATCAAATGTTAAAAGCAAGCACAATCTTTTGAATGACAAGCGAATGAATAGGAATTAAGTAAATATGACTGCCACATGTACATTGCAAATTATATATTAAAACAAGGTTTTCAAAGCAGTAACAGATTAATAAAGTTAAGCAGGAAATACATGGACTGAAAATCAGCCAACTCAGCAGAAACTTGCTGAATTTCACTCGGTGTGTACTACAGTCCAACAACCACCTTCTGTCAAACAGTCCTGCTAGAAAACCAGCATTTACCCAGTGCTTGCCGCCAGTGTGGAAGTCTCTGCTGTCAGAATACAATAGCGGGAGAGATCCCTGCATCCTCATAGCTTGTGTGAGCTCAACTGTATACCTAGTTTTATATTAGTATTATGATGATACAAACCTCAAAGTTATTTACATAAAGCAGATTTTTTTTTGTACTTTGCAATATAAATGTATTGCTAAATGATAGATTACTATTAATCAGCTTAAAGTGTATTTTAAGCCATTTTTAGAACCTATGTTTTTTTATTGCTGTCTGAGTCCCTTCCTGGGAGATCCACACTCTCTTTTTGTCCATGTAACCATTGTCAATGAGAGGGAATCCAAAAATTTGAGTTGTCAGTAGAACAGCAATAAGGATGGGCCCGGTGTTTGATTCGAACCCATGTTCGAATCGAGCACCGGGCGTTCGCTCGCTCGGTGAGCCCAGAACTATTGGGGCCGCTCGCATCAAATTCGTGTGATGCGAGCGGCCCCGCAATGCATTGCGGCCCGCGCAGTGCAATGCTGGCTGATGATTGGCCAAGCATGTACTGTGACCCCGCATGCTTGGCCAATCACAGCGCCGGCAGCGAGGAGAGCCATAATTGGCTACAGGCAGGATGCCTGTAGCCAATTATAGCTCAGGGGCTTTAGTACACGCCCCACGGTATAAGTGCCGGCGGCCTCGCATATTCTGTTTCAGTCAGTGTCAGCGTGTCAGTGTGTTGCTGACTGCTGACAAGATATGCTTTATTTCTGGGGATATGTGTGTGCATGCTGTTAGAACAGCATTGCAGTATCACATCTGGGGGGGGGGGGGGTCTATAGGTGGCCTGTGAAGAGGGGCAGGTTTCCTGTGCTTAGAACTTTCCCTGAAAAAAAAGTGTCATTTTTGCAGGAAAAAAGCTATTTAAAAGCACTCGCGGCTAATGAATTGATGGCTCCTGTAACACAGAGAACTGTCATTCATTGATAAAAAAACAAAAAAAAAGCGTAGGGGTCCCCCCTAATTCAATAACCAGGCCCTTCAGGTCTGGGATGGATATTAAGGGGAACCCCAGCCCAAAAAAAAAAAAAAAAATGGCGTAGGGTCCCCCTCAAAATCCATACCAGACCCTTGAGGTCTGGGATGGATTTTAAGGGGAACCCTAGCCAAAAAAAATGGCGTGGGGTCCCCCTCAAAATCCATACCAGACCCTTATCCGAGCACGCAACCTGGCAGGCCGCAGGAAAAGAGGGGGGGACGAGAGCGCCCCCCCCTCCCACCTGAACCGTACCAGGCCACATGCCCTCAACATTGGGAGGATGCTTTGGGGGTCTAAGACCCCCAAAGCACCTTGTCCCCATGTTGATGAGGACAAGGGCCTCTTCCCCACAACCGTGCCCGGTGGTTGTGGGGGTCTGCGGGCGGGGGGCTTATCGGAATCTGGAAGCCCCCTTTAACAAGGGGACCCCCAGATCCCCCCCCCCCTGTGTGAAATGGTAAGGGGGTACAAAAGTACCCCTACCATTTCACCAAAAAAGTGGCAAAAATGGTAAAAATGACAGGAGACAGTCTTTGACAATTCCTTTATTAAAATCTTCTTTCTTCTTTCTTCATCCTTCGGTTTCTTCATCTTCTCCTTCCGTCTTCTCCTTCCGTCATCTTCTTCCATCTTCTTCTTCCATTTTCTTCTTCCTCCGATCCGCTTCTTCTTGCGCTGGTCTTCTCGTCCTTCTCGTCCGGCATCTTCTTCCGTCGGCGTCGGTGTCTCTGTCTCTTCTTGGGCTGCTCCGCGCAATGGGAGGCTCCCGCTGTGTGAGGCTCCGCTCCGTCTGACAGGTCTTTTATAATGGAGGGCACCTGGTGACCCCGCCCCCTCTGACGCACGGGGACGTCATGGGGAATTCCATGATGGCTTTCCCCATGACGTCAGAGGGGGGCGGGGTCACCAGGTGCCCTCCGTTTTAAAAGACCTGTCAGACGGAGCGGAGCCTAACACAGCGGGAGCCTCCCATTGCGCGGAGCGGCCCAAGAAGACACCGACACCGACGCCGACGGAAGAAGATGCCGGACGAGAAGGACGAGAAGACCAGCGCAAGAAGAAGCGGATCGGAGGAAGAAGAAAATGGAAGAAGAAGATGGAAGAAGATGACGGAAGGAGAAGATGAAGAAACCGAAGGATGAAGAAAGAAGAAAGAAGATTTTAATAAAGGAATTGTCAAAGACCGTCTCCTGTCATTTTTACCATTTTTACCATTTCACACAGGGGGGGGGGCGGGATCTTGTTAAAGGGGGCTTCCAGATTCCGATAAGCCCCCCGCCCGCAGACCCCCACAACCACCGGGCAAGCATCCTCCCAATGTTGAGGGCATGTGGCCTGGTACGGTTCAGGCGGGAGGGGGGCCGCTCTCGTCCCCCCCTCTTTTCCTGCGGCCTGCCAGGTTGCGTGCTCGGATAAGGGTCTGGTATGGATTTTGAGGGGGACCCTACGCCATTTTTTTTGGCTAGGGTTCCCCTTAAAATCCATACCAGACCTCAAGGGTCTGGTATGGATTTTGAGGGGGACCCCACGCCATTTTTTTTTTTTTTTGGCTGGGGTTCCCCTTAATATCCATCCCAGACCTGAAGGGCCTGGTTATTGAATTTGGGGGGACCCCTATGCTTTTTTTTTTTTCATTTTTTTTATTTTTTATCAATGACTTTTTTTTATGAATGAGTTTCAATGAATGACTGTTCTCTGTATTACGGGAGCCGTCAATACACATTAGCCGCGAGTGATTTTAAATAGCTTTTTTACTTTCAAAAATGACACTTTGCGCAGAGACAGTTCTAAACACGGGAAACATGTGCCCCTTCACAGGCATACTATAGACACCCCCCAGGTACGAAATTTAAAGGAATATTACACTTTTATTGTTTCAATTTAAGCATTATTAAAATCACTGCTCCTGAAAAAAACGGACGTTTTTAAAACATCTTTTTGCATTGATACATGTCCCCTGGGGCAGGACCCAGGTCCCCAAACACTTTTTATGACATTAACATGCATATTAGCCTTTAAAATTAGCACTTTTAATTTCGAGCGTTCGCATCCATTATAACTAATAGCGTTCTAAAGCTCGCACGGACTTTAGGTCCGTTCGCGGGTTCTGGTGCGAGCCGAACGGGGGGTGTTCGGCTCATCCATAAACAGCAATAGAGCAAAAATGAACCCACTAGGAGAACTTGTCCCAGTAACTAATGATGAGCTTGGTTCAACCAGGGTTCGGTAAGCTTCAAAAAAGTCGGGATGCGGACCTGAATGCTATTGAAATTAATGGGAGCTGAATCTTTCAAAGTAAAAATGCCAGTTTTCTGAGCCAATAATAGGGATGTAAAAAAATTGCATTGGGGTGGACACTGCCCTGGGAAACATGTACTTACTCATTCAAAAAAAATGTCACCTAGAAATAAGGACACAAACACATTTTGCCATGGCCATATTTGGACAATAGTGTAATGTTCTATTCCAGGGATAGCGGACCTCCAGCTGTTGCAGAACTACAAGTCCCATGAGGCATAGCAAGACTCTGACAGCCACAAGCATGACACCCAGAGGCAGAGGCATGATGAAACTTAGTTTTGCAACATCTGGAGGTCCGCTAATTGCATAATCCCTGCTATATTCACTGCCCATTTGCTTACGGGACTGAGGATTCTATGTTGGTTGAACTGGATGGACCAGTGTCTTTTTTCAACTATATTATTTATGTACCGTATTTATCTGCGTATTTTTCCCCTTAAAATCAGGGAGAAGGCTGCACTGGGCAAGGCTGCACTGGGCAAGGCTGCACTGGGCAAGGCTGCAAATGCACTGGGCAAGGCTGCAATGATGGACAAGGCTGCAGATGCACACTGATAAGGCTGCATTGATGGGCATTTAAATGTAAGTTTTTTTCCTTAAACTTCCCAACTAAACTTGGGGTGCATGTTATACGCCGGCATGTGTTATACGCCGATAAATAAGGTAACTACAGTTGTACTCATAAGTTTACATACCCTGGCCAAATTTATAATTTCTTGGCCATTTTTCAGAGAATATGAATGATAACACAAAAAAATGTATTTTGCTCATGGTTAGTGTTTGGCTGAAGCCATTTATTATGAATCAACTGTGATTACTTTTTTTAAATCATAATGACAACAGAAACAACCCCAATGCGACTGATCAAAAGTTTACATACCCTTGTGTTTTTGGCCTGATAACATGCACACAAGTTGACACAAAGGAGTTTGAATGGCTATTAAAGTTAACCATCCTCACCTGTGATCTGTTAGCTTGTAATTAGTGTGTGTGTGTATAAAATGTCAATGAGTTTCTGGACTCCTGACAGACCCTTGCATCTTTCATCCAGTGCTGCACTGAGGTTTCTGGATTCTGAGTCATAGGGAAAGCAAAAGAATTGTCAAAGGAACTATGGGAAAAGGTAGTTGAACTGTATAAAACAGGAAAGGGATATAAAAAGATATCCAAGGAATTGAGAATGTCAATCAGCAGTGTTCAAACTCTAATCAAGAAGTGGAAAATGAGGGGTTCTGTTGAAACCAAACCACGGTCAGGTAGACCAACTAAAATTTCAGCCACAACTGCCAGGAAAATTGTCCAGGATGCAAAGAAAAACTCACAAATAACTTCAGGTGAAATACAGGACTGAAAATATGTGGTGTGGCTGTTTCAAGATAAGGAGGCACTTGAAGAAAGATGGGCTGCATGGTTGAGTCGCCAGAAGAAAGCCATTACTTAGCAAATGCCACAAAGTATCCCACTTAGGATACGCCAAACAGCACAGAGACAAGGCTCAATACTTCTAGCACAAAGTCATTTGGAGTGATGAGACCACAATTTTGCTTTTTGGCCACAACCATTATCACTACATTTGGAGAGGAGTCAACAAGGCCTATGATGAAAGGCACACCATGTCTACTGTCAAACACGGAGGTGAATCTGTGATGTTTTGGGGATGTGTAAGCTACAAAGGCACAGGAAATTTGGTCAAAATTGATGGCAAGATGAATGCATGTTATCAAAAAATATTGGAGGAACATTTGCATTCCTCAGCCAGGAAGCTGCGCATAGGATGTACTTGGACATTCCAACATGACAATGCTCCAAAACACAAGGCCAAGTCAACCTGTCATTGGCTACAGCAGAATAAAGTGAAGGTTCTGGAGTGGCCATCTCAGTCTCCTGACCTCAATATCATTGAAACATTATTATTATTGAAACTTTAGCTATACACAGCATAGATCATCTTAATTTGCCGTTATAAAAGGCGATATTTAAATGATGAAAAATTATTTAAATGATCACGTTGCATCATCAAATTCGATAATGCTTTTCAGGAAAGAAACCCTAGTTCACAGCATATACAGTTGTTTATTTTTATCCTATTTAGCATGTATAAAGTATTCTAAACCTTGAACAAGATTGAAATGTATATATAACTTTCTAATTGGCTACCATAAGTGACCATGAGCTGTTGGCACAATCAGTCCTAATTTGCATTTCAGCTGTGCACATCCTTTCTCAGAAAAATATATAAAAAGAATCATCTTTTCCACATACCTGTATGTATGTAAATTATGTTTAAAACAGTTTGCTCTACTAGGATGTGCCCACAGGAGCTAAATATTTAGACTATGTTTGACAGCTGCATAGAAATAAATTGAATTTTTCAAAGAGATCATTGATCTAAATCCATAAAATGCAGATACTTAAAAAAAAACTAAGTGATGAAGAAAGAAAAAGGAGAAAATTAAGAAAACAATGTATATCTACCGTAATTTTTCTAACTCAAAAGTGTGTATCCACTTTTTAAAGTACATTTCAGTAACTATGGTTAAGCTGTGCTTAATTTGAAAAATCATGTGCTATCAAAAGTTTTTTTTTCCACTTGCATGTGATTTGGTGTTTAAAGTAGACTGAACTCTACCTTATTCACTAACATGCACCTTCCAAATTATACATACGCTTTCCATTCATTCCCTAAGTAAATAGTTTAAAACATTATTTAATAAACAGTTCTCCACTTCATAAAAAGTTTTGCTCCCAAATAGATGGAGTAGTTAATGTCCTATGTACCCTCCTCTGTGCAAGTTTATCTTCTTATTCTTGAAAATTCTGTATAAAACCCCATAATGCTTATTTATTTAGCTTTTTCTGGGCTTTATTATATCTTATTTATTCTTATTTTAACACGCATGTGCAAAATGTAAAAAAAAATGCCCAAAACACAAAGTGGTTTAAAGGTATTACTTTATTTCTTTACATTTCTTTGTTTATTTTGGTGCAATCAACATGGGACACTTTCTAATGAGTTTTAGCAAATCCTTAGATTTGAAATGTACTGTCTACTGCAGAATAGGGATGAGCCGAACACCCCCGGGTTCGGTTCGCACCAGAACCTTCGAACCGACCGAAAGTTTGCGCGAATTTTCGAACCCTATACGTTATAATGGACGCGAACGTTCGAAATCAAAAGTGCTAATTACAACGGCCAATATGCATGTTAATGTCATAAAACAGGTTTGGGGACCCGGGTCCTGCCCCAGGGGACATATATCAATGCAAAAAGAACTTTTAAAAACTAACGTTTTTTCGGGAGCAGTCATTTTAATGATGCATAAAGTGAAAAAAAAAAAAGTGAAATTTTCCTTTAAATATGGTACCTGGGGGGTGTCTAAAGTATGCCTGTGAAGTGGCATGTGTTTCCCGTGTTTAGAACTGTCCTTGCACAAAATGACATTTTTACTTTTCAAATATTTTATTGAAAAACAAGTTTACAGTAACATCAAGAAAACAGAGGTAACTTTTACTGTTACAAACAATATACGAACATATTCAAAAGACAAACAGAGCGGGTGACATTGTAGCATGAATACATCAGTAATTTTCTGAGGCAAGCTGAAGGATATATCTGCATTTAGTTATAGTGTATCAGAGTCGTGAGTATAACGTAACTGTAACTGGGGTCAGGCCCCAACATGCACATGCACACCATGGGTATGGGGTGCTCTATAATAAGGGAACGTGGTAACAGTGATAACGCTTGGGGTGTGGGTTTGTCCACACCCTATTTAGAGTTTCGGGTAGAGGCGAGGGGGGGGGGGGGGGTAAAGAAGGGGAAGAGGAAAGAGAAAAAGAAAAAAAGGAAAGCGGGGAGGGAAAGAAAGGAAGAGAAAAGAGCAGAAGTATGAGGTTGAGTTCAGGTTTGGTCGAGTGGCTCCCAGGATCCAGTGGTTTCCCCCTGGTTGCGGGGAGGGTCAGAGAGCGTGTTAGGGTTCCAGGAGGAGTTTGTCGAAGTCGCTGGGAAGAAAATGTTCCGCCCAGGGGCGCCAGATTTTAAGGTGCTGAGGGGTTCTATCTAGTATCTTGGCCTCAATTTTGCTGTGTATCATAGCACGGGTGACCCTGTTTTTAACTTCAGTGATGCTGAGGTTGGGGGTCTTCCAGTTTCTTGCTATTGTCTGCTTAGCGGCTGTAGTGAGTTGCAGCAAGAGGCGTAATTGCGCCTTAGTGTAGTCCTGTGGTGTGTAATTTAGGATAGCCAGAGCAGGGTCTGGGGCGATGTTGTGTCCAAGTAGGGTTGATCCCATTTGGAATATGGTCGTCCAAAACCGTTGGACTATTGGGCAAGTCCACCAAATGTGAAGGTGGGTGCCTTGCTCACTGCAGCCTCTAAAACAATTCGGGGAATGTGATGGGGTGAACTTGGCAATTCTTGCGGGCACCAAGTACCACCGCATTAGCACTTTGTAGTTTGCTTCTGAGGCGATGATGTTCTGGGATGCTAGTTTGGTGTTCGACCAAACAGTTAACCAATCCTCTGGGTCTAGGTCAATATTTAGGTCTTTAGACCATGCTGAGGCGTAGGGGGGTGTAGTCATGGGAGGGGAGGTCAAGTGTGTGTACAGTCTGGAGATAATACCCGGGGCATGAGGGTCTGAATCACAGACATCTTCAAAGGGTGTTAGGCCCGTGTGGGCTATATTCAGGCCGAGGTTAGTACTGATAAAATGAGAGATTTGGAGATAACGGAAGCACTCTCCTGGGGGTAAATGTGAGTGTGCCTGCAGGGTCGGGAACGGTATAACCGAGCCATGGGAGATTAGGTCTCGGAAGCGGTGCAGGCCTGCCTGTGTCCAGGTCTGGAAGGAGGATGGTTCGGTGAAAGCAGGGTAGAATAGTGGGTGGCCTATGAAAGAGAGGAGTGGGCGGTGAGGAGAAGCTAATTTAAATGTCCTAGATATCTTGTCCCAGAGCTTCAATGAGTGGAGAGTGACCGGATTGGTTGTGGGTCCCCGGTGTTGTGGGGGTAGCCAGAGCAAGTTGGATATAGAGATGGGGTGGGTGTCAATGGCTTCCAGTGCAACCCAAAGTGGGATTTCCGCTTTGGCATGATAGAGGGTTAGCTGGGCTAGTTGGGCTGCGTGAAAATAATGTACAAAGTTTGGTACTCCAAGGCCCCCTTGTAGTCTACTACGAAGTAAGACTGGCCTGGAAATTCTAGGTCTTTTAGTCCCCCATATATATTTAAACACACGGTTTTGTATCACTCTGTGGAAATAGGCCGGGATTGGTGTCGGTAGTACTCTGTATAAATAAAGAAGTTTGGGAAGCAGTGACATTTTTACTGCGGCTATTCTTCCTAGCCAGGAGACACATAGCGGTAGCCAGGTGTTAAGCAGTGAAGTCATATGTTTCAGCATGGGGATATAATTCGATTGGAATAGGTGTGAGGGGTTGCTCGTGAGCTTAATCCCTAGATACGGGATTGAGCTGGAAGACCATTGAAAAGGGAAGTTGGCTTGCAGTAGTTGGAATTCAGATTGGGTTAGAGAGACATTTAATGCTCTGGATTTCGTCTGATTGACCTCTAGCCCAGAGACCGTGGCGAACTTCTCTAGAAGCTGTAAGAGGTTAGGGAGGGTAGTATGTGGAGACGTAACAAATAAAAGGGCATCGTCAGCGAAAAGGCATAGCTTGTGTGTGGTGTTGGCTATTTCTAGGCCCCGAATATCATGGTTAGACCTTATCAGGGAAGCTAAGGGTTCGATTATTAGGGCGAATATCAGGGGAGATAGGGGGCAGCCCTGCCGGGTACCTCTTTGAATCGGGAAGCAGTCTGATTTAAACCCTGAGTATTTCACGTATGCCTGGGGTTGTGTGTATAAGGCACTTATCCACTGGAGGAAGTTTGGGCCGAAGCCCCACTTCTGCAGGATGTAGTGTAAATATGGCCAGGACACCGTATCGAAGGCTTTCCTGATATCCAAGGACAAAAGGTGCATGGGGATGTTGCGTGACTTAGCTATGTGTTGAAGGAGGATTATGCGGCGGATATTGTCACTGGCCTGCCTGCGGGGAATAAAGCCAACCTGGTCCTTGGATATCAGGTCACCTATGATTGGGTTGAGTCTCAGGGCTAGGATCTTGGCCAAAATTTTAATGTCCACATTCAGTAGAGATATGGGTCTGTAATTTGACCAGAGAGTATGGTCTGTGTTGGGTTTGGGGATCATGGCAATTATGGCCGTTAAGGTGTCGCGGCCAAATGATTGCTGCTTTAGTAGGGCGTTGAAGGAGTGGGTGAGGAGTGGGGCTAGGGTAGGGGCGAACTTTTTGTAGTAAGCGCCCGGAAGACCATCCGGGCCTGGGCGTTTATTGGGTTTGAGGGTTTTGATCGCTGCAAGAACTTCGTCTGTTGAGACCGGTTCATCTATAGACTCACGATTGGCCTCCGACAGCTTGGGAATTGCTAGGTTGTGAAACAAAGTTTCAGATAGGTTGGGAGGAAGCGGTCCCTTTGATTCATATAGTTTAGCAAGACGTTTGCGGAACTCAGAGAGCACCTTGATGGGGTTGCTGGTGATACAGTCGGGGGCCAACTTGAGCCTGATTGGGTTGTGAATACGGTCTGGTTGACGAAGGCGGAGTGCTAAGAATGTATCCTGCTTGTTAGCTTTGGTATAAATTTTATGATCGGATCTGCGGATATATTTGTCCGCAGATTCGGCCAGAAGGAGGTCTAACTCCAGTTTGCATTTATCAAGAATAGTTTTGTTGGCTTCTGTAGGGGAGGCTTGGAACTGTAGGTAGGAGGATTGGAAATCGGATTCTAGGGTTTGAAGTTTAAGTCTTTTGAGTCTTTTAATTTGTGTGGCGACTGAAATACATTTGCCTCGAATTACCGGTTTGTGGGCTTCCCATAGTAGGATTGGGGAGATGTCTGGGGTATTGTTGTGCTGGAGGTATTCTTTAAGAGCAACTTGTATATCTATACAGTAAGACTGGTTAGTAAGGAGAGAGTCATTCATGCTCCAAGATCTATCCCCAGATCTAGGGATCAGGGAGGAGACCGTGGTGATGACTGCACAGTGGTCTGACCAGGTGATGGGGTGTATAGAGGAGTGGAGCAATATGGGGGAGGATGCAACCGGAACAAAGATGTGGTCAATTCTAGAGAACGATTTATGTGGGTGAGAGTAGAAGGTGTAATTTTTCTTGAGTGGGTTGCACTCTCTCCAAGAATCCAGAAGGGATGTTTGCTGTAGTAATGTACGAAATTGTAGGGAGGGGGAGAAGTGTTCCGGGGCATAAGGGGATTTATCGAGATGGGCATGTGTTACTAAGTTTGAGTCTCCACATATGAATTGAGTGCCTTTACAGTGTGTTCTAGTGACTTGGAATAAGTGTGAGAAGAAGGGGATTGGGTTGGAGTTTGGGGCGTAGTAGGAGACAAAAGTGGTTTCTATATCCTGTAGGAGACCAACTAGTATGATGTATCTACCATTCGGATCTTTTATTTCTTTTGTGAGGGTGAATGGAAGAGTATGGTGAAAGGCTAATAACACTCCCCTGTGTTTTGTGTCAGCGGAAGCTGTGTATACCCTGGGGTAACGAGTGCTAAAAAATTTAGGGGTATGGCGGGCTGAGAAGTGAGTCTCTTGCAATGCTATCACATCTGCTTTTAGGGTGGCAAAAGTTTGAAAAGCTTTGACTCTTTTGTTAGGTGAGTTCAGGCCCTTAACGTTAAGGGAGAGTATGTTTAAGGGGGCCATTTCTGTGTGGTGGTGGGTTTTGTGTCCTGTAGGCTATGGTCACAGGGAGCCACTCGACCCAGGAAGATTAAGCAAATAGGGGAGAGAAGGTAGGAGCTAGAGGGGGGATTTAGAAAGGGAGCAAAGTAGAGGGTCGGACAGGGAATAGAGCAAGGCATTAGGCGGTAGAGTAACGGTACAAAGCGTCGGGTTGCCCGACTAGGTGGGGTGCTCGGATCCCGCAGCCGGAAGGAGGCTGAGGGGTGTGAGTACCAGAGAGCGAGGGAGCAGTGACTGCTCCCCGCTGCAAATGGACAAAACGAAATTGCTATACAGCAAGGATCAAAAAATAACAATCATAAGGTGAATGAACTGTTTTTGTCAAACTGGCTGTAGATTGTTCTGTAGAGTTGCCTAAGTATCTACACGAGTTAAGTAAGAATCTCTCATCAAGGCTTGCATAGATATATACCAACATTAGGAAATAAGGGCGAGAAAAGGGGGGGGGGGCGGGGGAGGGATGGGGAAGGGAAAGGGGGGGAGGGGGGGGAAGGGGACAAGAGTAAGGGGGAATAATCAGGGGGTGTAGGAAAGGGGTATGGGGGAGGAGGGGGAGGGGAAGCAGGAGGGTAAGGTAGGGGGGACTGGGAAGGGTAGGGGTGAGGTAAGGGAGGGGGTGGGTATATATATGAGAGATTAGACAACAGGTAATGTGGTATTGCTTTCTGAGTAGAGTTACAGGGTTATGGTACTACATAACGGTTTTGAGGACCCCGCACTCCCTGCAAAGGGGTTAACCCCGCAGGGAGTGCAAGGTGTCAAAAAAGAAACAGTTTCACATAAAATGTACACGTTTTCAGGTAATAATAAGGTGATCTTTTAGTTATACGATCGTTGGATTGATGGTTAGTAATGGTGACTGAACCATAGAGGGCCGCCTAAAGGCGGGTTTGTGTCCAGGACTTGTTTGCTGGGTGTAAAGGCTACATACCCAGTCGTTGTCTTCTAGGTGTTGGTGGTCTGTGTTGAAGTCTGCTTGCTGAGTTGGAACTAGGAGAGCATTTCTCAATACGGGTTGGTGTAAAGTTCCAGAGCAGGGTATCGGGTGTCCATCAGGAACCTAGAAGAGAGACAAGCAGGACAAAACGGCAGGGGGAAGAGATACAGTTATCTGTTCAGCGTGGGGTGCGGGGCTTCTGGTTGGTGAACTGGTCACCCTCCTGGTATCGGGATGGAGTCCCTTTACGGATCGATGATGGTCCTGGTGGGTGGCGAAGTGGTGTTGCTGAGTATGGCATGGCCGGCATGCGGGCTGGAGTGCGTGGCATCATAGTTTCGGAGTGCTGGATTGAAGGTGCAAGGTGGAGGTTCTCCAGCAGCCGTTGCAGTGATTCTGGTGTGTTGCAAGAGTGCTGTTGACCTTGATAGGAGAACTGCAGTGCAAAGGGAAATTTCCATGTATATTTAAGCTGGTGTTGCATCAAGATCTGCAATTGCGGCTTCATGGCCCTTCGTTTGGCTATTGTTAGAGGGGCTAAGTCGGAGAAAAGCTGGTATTTGTGGCTTTGAAATAGGAGTTCTTCCTTCTTGCGGGCAGCTGTAAGAAGCTGTTCTTTAGTGCGGAAGTAATGTAACTTTACTATGATGTCTCGCGGGGGGCCATCGTTTTGGCGGCGAGTAAGGGCCCTGTGGACTCGATCAAATTCAAGCCTTTCAATGGGGATTGAGGGGGCCAGTTCTTGGAATAGAGCTGTCGTGAAAGATTGTGTGTCTTCCACCGTCTCAGGTATGCCACGCAGGCGGAGGTTGGACCTGCGGGAGCGGTTTTCCGCGTCCTCCAAACGGGAAAGCAGCGTTGCATTTTCCTCTCTAAGTGCAGCCTGTTCTTGGGTATGTTCCTGGAGGGTGAGTTCTATATCGTCCACCCTTGTTTCCAGGTCTGCGGTGCGCTGGCCTATCTCGCGGATCTCGCGGGACAGTCTGTTGGTGATTTGCTCAGATGTGCTTTTGAGGGCTTTCTGTAGCATGTTTTCCATATGTTGTAAAAAAGCACTTTGTGACATACCTGAGGGTGGCAGGGGTGGTGATCCTCCGATGTTAGAGTCGGTTTCATCCCCTTCGTCGCTGTCCGGTGGGTCCGGAGCAAGTGTGGCTGCGTGTTGTTTGGCGAGGGCCTTCGCCGCCATCTTGTAAGAAGCGCGGGCTAGTGCTTCCTTGATTGGTTTCGGCTTGTTTTTCCCCCTATGGCCCGTAAGAACCATTTCGGATTGTGCTGGGGTGGTTCGTGTGTCTGTCCTGGGAGACAGGAAGGTTGCTGGCGGGTTCAGTCTGCCGTATGGGGTCCGGTAATGCAGCGGGGAGTGCGGAGCTCTAATGGAGAACGTCTGCCATGTCGAGCTTCGCGCATGCGCCCCCCCAAAATGACATTTTTAAAGGAAAAAAAGAAGCCATTTAAAACCACTTGCGGCTTTAGGTTTGTTCTTAAGTAGAATCTGAACAGGTACATTATGAAGTGTAGCTCCATCCCAAAAAAATCTATTTTTAAGCTTTTTGGAGAACATAGGGAGGGGTTATCACCCCTGTAACATTTGCTGTCTTTGCACATCTGTTCAGAACATGTCACCTCACTTTCCGTCCCAATGACAAATGTTTTTGGAAAAAGTGGGGTTTTAATTGAAACAAGGATTGGTGATAAAGTATCAGTAGAGAGGAGATACCTTTTTCCCAAATTAAATCTAACAGGATAGAATTTCCCTTCCTAGGGGTAGATTTCCTCTCACTTCCTGTTTTCTCTTTCCATTTGCAAGTAGGAGTCGTTTGTAAGTTGGATGTTTGAAAGTAGGGGCCTGGCGTATATACTCTGCAGAAATTTGCCCTATTAGATGTTGGTGTAGCCACAAGACTGGTGGGCACAGGAATGGGCCCTGCTGTGAGTTAATAGATCAAGATTTGTAATTGCATGCACCTGTTGAACAGGGCAGAAAAATTGGGGGTGGTGGTGGTGGTGGACGGTGTTGCCACAAGACTGTAAGCTCTCACAGTTACTCTTGGTGGGCGCAGGAATGGGCCCTACTGTGAGTTATTAGATCAAGATTTGTAATTGCAAGCACCTGATGAACAGGGCAGAAAAATTGGGCCTTTGGCGGTGGTGGTGGACGGTGTTGCCACAAGACTGTAAGCTCTCACAGTTACTCTTGGTGGGCGCAAGAATGGGCCCTGCTGTGAGTTATTAGATCAAGATTTGTAATTGCAAGCACCTGATGAACAGGGCAGAAAAATTGGGCCTTTGGCGGTGGTGGTGGACGGTGTTGCCACAAGACTGTAAGCTCTCCCAGTTACTCTTGGTGGGCGCAGGAATGGGCCCTGCTGTGTGTTATTAGATCAAGATTTGTAATTGCAAGCACCTGATGAACTGGGCAGAAAAATTGGGCCTTTGGCGGTGGTGGTGGACGGTGTTGCCACAAGACTGTAGGCCCTCATAGTTACTCTTGGTGGGCGCAGGAATGGGCCCTGCTGTGAACTATTAGATCAAGATTTGTAATTACCCGCCCCTGTTAAACAGGGGCTGAAAAATTGTGCCTTAGGCACTGGTGCTGGTGCCACAACACTGCAACCCCTCACAGATACTGTACTTGGAGCACAGCAGTCACACGTGTTGCGAAGCATTTTTTTAAAAAATTGTAATTACCCGCCCCTGTTAAACAGGGGCTGAAAAATTGTGCCTTAGGCACTGGTGCTGGTGCCACAACACTGCAACCCCTCACAGATACTGTACTTGGAGCACAGCAGTCACACGTGTTTGCGAAGCATTTTTTTAAAAAATTGTAATTACCCGCCCCTGTTAAACAGGGGCTGAAAAATTGTGCCTTAGGCACTGGTGCTGGTGCCACAACACTGCAACCCCTCACAGATACCGTACTTGGAGCACAGCAGTCACACGTGTTGCGAAGCATTTTTTTAAAAAATTGTAATTACCCGCCCCTGTTAAACAGGGGCTGAAAAATTGTGCCTTAGGCACTGGTGCGGGTGCCACAACACTGCAACCCCTCACAGATACTGTACTTGGAGCACAGCAGTCACACGTGTTGCGAAGCATTTTTTAAAAAAAAATTTAAGTACACGCCCCTGTTAAACAGGGGCTGAAAAATTGTGCCTTAGGCACTGGTGCTGGTGCCACAACACTGCAACCCCTCACAGATACTGTACTTGGAGCACAGCAGTCACACGTGTTGCGAAGCATTTTTTTATAAAAATTGTATGTACACGCCCCTGTTAAACAGGGGCTGAAAAATTGTGCCTTAGGCACTGGTGTGGTGGCATGGATCATTGAGGAGGAGGAAGAGGATAGTCAGTGAACATAAGAGGACAGTCACTCAGCATCAGCATAGGCAGTCTTGAAGGGATGTGATATTAAAAATTATTCGGTTATATCCGCCTCAGGTGCCTGGTAGCTGGTGGTGATCCAAGACTGATTCATTTTGATGAAGGTCAGTCGATCAACCGAGGCGGTGGACAGGCGCACCCTATGATCGGTGACAAATCCTCCAGCAGCACTGAATGTGCGTTCGGAAAGAACGCTGGAGGCAGGACAGGCCAGTAGCTCAATTGCATACTGTGCAAGCTCTGGCCAGTGATCCATCCTCAGGACCCAGTAAGCCAGAGGATTTTCGGTGGGAAAGGTGTCCAAGTCTGACCTTGCCCCAAGGTATTCCTGCACCATGTATATCAGACGCTGGCGATGGTTGCTGGAACCGATCATACCTTGGGGCTGCGGACTAAAAAATTGTCTGAACGCATCGGTCAGACATCCACCTTCCCCACCGCTCCTTCTGCTACTGACCGAAGCCTCAGCAACTCATCGCCCAGGACCAGGAGTTTGTAGCCTCCCAGTTTCTGGGAACGCGTTGCACAGACCTTTCTGCAAGGCCTCCCTGAGATGTCTCATCCTCTGCTCCCTCTGCGACGGCAAGATAAGGTCCGCAACCTTACCCTTGTACTGCGGATCAAGGAGAGTGGCCAGCCAGTAATGGTCCCTCTCCTTGATCCGAAGAACACGAGGATCCTTCCGCAGGCTTTGCAGGATCAGGGAGGCCATGCAGCGTAGGTTAGCTGAGGCATTCGGTCCGGAGTCTTCTGGATCACTGAGGATGACATGATCGCCAGCCACCTCCTCCCAGCCACGTACAAGTCCACTGGTTTGTTGGGACTGTACATCATCCCTAAAAGACTGCTGCTGCTGATGCTGAGTGCCAGGCTCCACCTCCATGCTCACACAATCCTCCTCCTCCTCCTCCTCCTCCTCATCCTCTTCCTGTGTGATGGGTGGGACAGAAGGAACACTGTCCGGATAAAGGGGGCCTTGAGAGGCAAGGAAGTCCTCCTCTTCCTGCCTCTGTTCTGCCTCAAGTGCCCTGTCCATTATCCCACGCAGCGTATGCTCCAACAGGTGGACAAGAGGGACAGTGTCACTGATGCATGCACTGTCACTGCTCACCATCCTCGTGGCCTCCTCAAATGGTGAGAGGACAGTGCATGCATCCCTGATCATGCTCCACTGACGTGGGGAAAAAAAACCAAGCTCCCCTGACCCTGTCCTGGTGCCATAGTCGCAAAGGTACTCATTGATGGCCCTCTGCTGCGTGTGCAGTCGCTGCAGCATGGCCAACGTTGAGTTCCACCTGGTGGGCATGTCACATATTAGGCGGTTCTTGGGCAGGTTCAGCTCCTTTTGCAGCTCAGTCAGCCGAGCACTGGCATTATAAGATCGGCGGAAATGCACACAGACTTTCCTGGCCTGCCTCAGGACATCCTGTAAGCCTGGGAACCTGCCCAAGAACCGCTGCACCACCAGGTTGAGGACGTGAGCCATGCAGGGCACATGGGTGAGCTGCCCCTGTCGCAGGGCGGAGAGGAGGTTGGTGCCATTGTCAGAAACGACCATTCCTGGCTTAAGCTGACGTGGCGTCAACCACCTCTCGGCCTGCCCCTGCAGAGCTGCCAGAACCTCGGGCCCAGTGTGGCTCCTGTCCCCCAAACACACCAGCGCAAGCACGGCATGGCATCTTTTTGCCTGCGTACTTGTGTAGCCCCTTGTACGCCTACGGAGCACCGCTGGTTCCAAGGACAGAGCACTGGAGGAAGAAGAAGAGGAGGGGGTGGAGGAGAGAGGTGTGTCACAACCAGTAGCAGTAGTAGCGTTTTGGAGGCGTGGTGGCGGAACAACCTCCAACACTACTGCACCTTGTCCTGCATCCCTCCCAGCTGCCAATAGAGTGACCCAATGGGCCGTGAAAGAAAGGTACCGTCCCTGTCCATGCCTGCTGGACCATGAGTCAGCGGTAATATGCACCTTACCGCTGACCGCCCTGTCCAGCGAGGCATGGACATTGCCCTCCACATGCCGGTAGAGAGACGGAATCGCCTTCCGTGAGAAAAAGTGGCGTTTGGGAACCTGCCACTGAGGAACCGCACATTGAACAAACTCACGGAAGGGGGCCGAGTCTACCAACTGAAAAGGCAGCAGTTGAAGTGCTAGCAATTTAGCCAGGCTAGCATTCAACCGCTGGGCATGTGGATGGCTGGGAGTGTACTTCTTTCTACGGTCCAGCAGCTGGGGCAGGGAAATTTGCCTGCTGCAATCGGACGTCGGTGTACTGCAAGTACTTGGTTGTGACACACCTAATTCTACACCTTCAGTCCTCTCAGAGCAGCTTTCAGAGAGGACTGAAGGTGTAGTGGGGATGGAGATCCCAGCTGAGGAGGAGCAAGGAGAGGTCCGCTTAGTTCTTTGGTGTGGGTCTTTTATGTGTGCCTGCCAACGAGCTGCATGGCAGGTCGCCATATGTCTGGTCATGCTTGTGGTGCCCAAGCGGCTGATGTTTTGGCCACGCGAGATACGCTTGAGACAAATATTGCAAATAGCAGTGGTGCGATCTGATGCACTCGTCTCAAAAAAGGCCCACACCAAATAACTTTTCTGATAACGTGCAGAGGCAGCGCCCTGCACAGGCGGAGCTCTTTGGTGTTGTACAGTTGCTGTGCTGGCCTCTACCTGGCCTCCAGGGGGCATCCTGCCTCGTTGGACATGTGACGCCGCATCCTCCTCCTCCTCGTCCTCCTCCTCATCCTCTCTCCCTTCAGGCACCCACGTGGAGTCAGTGACCTCATCATCCCCTCCCTCTTCACCACTAGAGCAAACCTGGCAGTAAGCTGCAGCTGGTGGAACAGTACTGCCAGATTCCTCAAGCTGGGTATCATCATCCGAGCCTTCGAATCGTTGGGCATCCTCCTGGAGCATGTACCCAACACTGTGCTCAAAGAGTTCGGGGGACTCCTCAGGAGGACATGGTGGGTCTAGGGAAGGGGTGGCTGATGATGCTCTGCCAGTACCCTGAGCCTGGGTGAGAGAGGATGAGGAGGATGAGGAGGGCTTGGTCATCCATTCTACCAAGCCTTCAGCATGATGCGGCTCCACATGTCCAGCTGCCGAAAACAAAGACGCGCGTGTCCCATGGCCACGTGCTGATGACGATGCACGACCACGTCCACGGCCACGGCCACGTCCACTAGAAACAGAGCCTGCCTGCCCTGTGTTCTTGGCTCTGCACGCTCTGCCTCCCCTTGGCGGTCTTCCAGCCATTGTAGTCGGTAGTCCTGTGGGTGCTGCTGAGAAGAATATATAGGAGCTCTGTGTGATGCCACTAACACACTAGAAGTCCTATGGGTGCTTCTGCAAAGAAAATAGAGGAGCTCTGTGTGATGCCACTAACACACTAGAAGTCCTATGGGTGCTGCTGAGAAGAAAATATAGGAGCTCTGTGTGATGCCACTAACACACTAGAAGTCCTATGGGTGCTTCTGCAAAGAAAATAGAGGAGCTCTGTGTGATGCCACTAACACACTAGAAGTCCTATGGGTGCTTCTGCAAAGAAAATAGAGGAGCTCTGTGTGATGCCACTAACACACTAGAAGTCCTGTGGGTGCTGCTGAGAAGAAAATATAGGAGCTCTGTGTGATGCCACTAACACACTAGAAGTCCTATGGGTGCTTCTGCAAAGAAAATAGAGGAGCTCTGTGTGATGCCACTAACACACTAGAAGTCCTGTGGGTGCTTCTGCAAAGAAAATAGAGGAGCTCTGTGTGATGCCACTAACACACTAGAAGTCCTGTGGGTGCTGCTGAGAAGAAAATATAGGAGCTCTGTGTGATGCCACTAACACACTAGAAGTCCTATGGGTGCTTCTGCAAAGAAAATAGAGGAGCTCTGTGTGATGCCACTAACACACTAGAAGTCCTATGGGTGCTTCTGCAAAGAAAATAGAGGAGCTCTGTGTGATGCCACTAACACACTAGAAGTCCTGTGGGTGCTGCTGAGAAGAAAATATAGGAGCTCTGTGTGATGCCACTAACACACTAGAAGTCCTATGGGTGCTTCTGCAAAGAAAATAGAGGAGCTCTGTGTGATGCCACTAACACACTAGAAGTCCTGTGGGTGCTTCTGAGAAGAAAATAGAGGAGCTCTGTGTGATGCCACTAACACACTAGAAGTCCTGTGGGTGCTGCTGAGAAGAAAATATAGGAGCTCTGTGTGATGCCACTAACACACTAGAAGTCCTATGGGTGCTTCTGCAAAGAAAATAGAGGAGCTCTGTGTGATGCCACTAACACACTAGAAGTCCTGTGGGTGCTGCTGAGAAGAAAATAGAGGAGCTCTGTGTGATGCCACTAACACACTAGAAGTCCTATAGGTGCTTCTGGGAAGAAAATATAGGTCTGTGTGATGGGACTAACACACTTCAAGTCCTATAGGTGCTTCTGGGAACAAAATATAGGATCTCTGTGTGATGGGACTAACACACTTCAAATCCTATGGGTGCTTCTGGGAAGAAAATGTAGGTCTGTGTGATGGGACTAACACACTTCAAGTCCTATAGGTGCTTCTGGGAACAAAATATATGATCTCTGTGTGATGGGACTAACACACTTCAAGTCCTATAGGTGCCTCTGGGAAGAAAATATAGGTCTGTGTGATGGGACTAACACACTTCAAGTCCTATAGGTGCTTCTGGGAACAAAATATATGATCTCTGTGTGATGGGACTAACACACTTCAAGTCCTATAGGTGCTTCTGGGAACAAAATATATGATCTCTGTGTGATGGGACTAACACACTTCAAGTCCTATAGGTGCTTCTGGGAACAAAATATATGATCTCTGTGTGATGGGACTAACACACTTCAAGTCCTATAGGTGCTTCTGGGAACAAAATATATGATCTCTGTGTGATGGGACTAACACACTTCAAGTCCTATAGGTGCTTCTGGGAACAAAATATAGGATCTCTGTGTAATGGGACTAACACACTTCAAGTCCTATGGGTGCTTCTGGGAAGAAAATATAGGTCTGTGTGATGGGACTAACACACTTCAAGTCCTATAGGTGCTTCTGGGAACAAAATATATGATCTCTGTGTGATGGGACTAACACACTTCAAGTCCTATAGGTGCTTCTGGGAACAAAATATAGGATCTCTGTGTGATGGGACTAACACACTTCAAGTCCTATGGGTGCTTCTGGGAAGAAAATATAGGTCTGTGTGATGGGACTAACACACTTCAAGTCCTATAGGTGCTTCTGGGAACAAAATATATGATCTCTGTGTGATGGGACTAACACACTTCAAGTCCTATAGGTGCTTCTGGGAACAAAATATAGGATCTCTGTGTGATGGGACTAACACACTTCAAGTCCTATAGGTGCTTCTGGGAACAAAATATATGATCTCTGTGTGATGGGACTAACACACTTCAAGTCCTATGGGTGCTTCTGGGAAGAAAATGTAGGTCTGTGTGATGGGACTAACACACTTCAAGTCCTATAGGTGCTTCTGGGAACAAAATATATGATCTCTGTGTGATGGGACTAACACACTTCAAGTCCTATAGGTGCTTCTGGGAACAAAATATATGATCTCTGTGTGATGGGACTAACACACTTCAAGTCCTATAGGTGCTTCTGGGAACAAAATATATGATCTCTGTGTGATGGGACTAACACACTTCAAGTCCTATAGGTGCTTCTGGGAACAAAATATATGATCTCTGTGTGATGGGACTAACACACTTCAAGTCCTATAGGTGCTTCTGGGAAGAAAATATAGGTCTGTGTGATGGGACTAACACACTTCAAGTCCTATAGGTGCTTCTGGGAACAAAATATATGATCTCTGTGTGATGGGACCAACACACTTCAAGTCCTATAGGTGCTTCTGGGAAGAAAATATAGGAGCTCTGCCTGCCTGCCACGAACACACTACAAGTCCTATAGGTGCTTCTGGGAACAAAATATAGGAGCTCTGCCTGCCTGCCAGGAACACACTACAAGTCCTATAGGTGCTTCTGGGAACAAAATATAGGAGCTCTGCCTGCCTGCCACGAACACACTACAAGTCCTATAGGTGCTTCTGGAAACAAAATATAGGAGCTCTGCCTGCCTGCCACGAACACACTACAAGTCCTATAGGTGCTTCTGGGAACAAAATATAGGAGCTCTGCCTGCCTGCCACGAACACACTACAAGTCCTATAGGTGCTTCTGGGAACAAAATATAGGAGCTATGCCTGCCTGCCACGAACACACTACAAGCCCCTCTTTCTAAATCAATCTTTGTAAATGAATCTATCTAACTCAATCTCTCTAAGTAAATCTCTCTAACTAACTAAATCCAGCAGAGTGTCACAGATCTATCCTGCTCTATCTACGCCGGAACAGCATGTGACCGGCGCAGACGGCGTGGCGGCCTTTTATAGGGGGGGGCGTGTACTAAAGCCCCTGAGCTGTAATTGGCTACAGGCGTCCTGCCTGTAGCCAATTATGGCTCTTCGAGTTTCCGGGGCTGTGATTGGCCAAGCATGCGGGGTCACAGTGCATGCTTGGCCAATCATCAGCCAGCAATGCATTGCGCCGGCCGCGCCGGCCGCAATGCATTGCGGGGCCGCTAGCAACACACGAACGTGATGCGAGCGGCCAAAATAGTTCTGGGCTCGCCGAGCGAGCGAACGCCCGGTGCTCGATGCGAACGTGGGTTTGCATCGAGCACCGGGCCCATCCCTACTGCAGAATCAAATGCCTCAAAGTTAATAAACCTATGTATCAGTACACTAACCCCCAGGGAATAGGAGGTGTGAGTGGAGTGCACATCCCACCCAAGAATACCCCAGACAGCTCAGGGTGTCTTTTGTGAGATGAGTCTCCTGTATTCTATAGATTGCAGGTTGGTATTTAGGAAGGGTCAAAGTGACCGTAGTCCATTTAATTGGACTATGTAACAATGTGTTATTCATTTTTTTAACTTGATGCCTGGCAAATGATGCATGTAAATGTACAATGTATAGATAGACATTATTTTTTAGTTTTGAATGGAGTGGGAAAGTATTAGAACCCCTTTAGATTTCTACTGCTTTCTGTGTTCCTATTAAGGTGACTCACCATTCTCCTTAGAGTAAGCCCAACTCCTTGTTTATAAAAATATAAAAAATTGGAAACCTAGCAGATATGAAAATAAAAAATGTTTCTCTGGATGCAACACTTCATATTTGTCACTGATTCCTACAGACCTTTCACTCCACAATTCAGCAGCAGTCCCCTTTTAGGTTAAATGATGCTCAGTGGGGGTGGAGGATGTTCAGATTGTTGAGTTGTTTTGTAATGAAAACAGTAATATAACACACTGTTAAATCCAAAGTAAAATCAGATAGGTGGGGGTGCTTTTGTCATAATGTGCAAGGATGCACAGTGTACTTTCACATTATGGCACACTCACATAATGCCCTCTTCCAAAGATGACAAGTTTCGGCTCCAGACACCACTCCACCCTAACTGCCACCATCTCCACTATATAGTTACATAGTTAGCTAGGCTCAAAAAAGACACAACCCCGTCCAGTTCTTCCCCCAAAAATAAAAATAATAATAAATAAATAAAAAAAAATCGTACAATCCAATATACCCAATTCTATACCCACAGTTGATCCAGAGGAAGGCAAAAAAAAACAGCAGAGCATGCTCCAATCTGCTGCAGCAGGGAAAAAAAATCCCTTCCTGATCCCCCAAGAGGCAATCGGATTTTCCCTGGATCAACTTTACCTATAAATGTTAGTACCCAGTTATATTATGTACATTTAGGAAAGTATCCAGGCCTTTCTTAACCTCTTTCTGACCGCCCACAGTCATATGATGGCAGCAAGAAACATCTGTTCTTCTTTTAGAACGGGTATTTGACGTTCCCGCATTCTCCACTTCTGTTGCCAAGTGCCTCATGTCCATCAAACAGAGTACAAGAACTGTTGCTGATTACGCCATTAAATTCCGTACTCTGGCAGCAGAGGTTGCTTGGAAAAATGAGGCCCTCGTGGCTGCTTTTTCTCATGGTCTCTAGGATACCATCAAGGATGAGATAGCAGCCCAAGATATACCCACTGAGCTGGAGAGGTTGATTACGTTTGCCATCCTCATTGATTCCAGACACAGAGAAAGATTCCCTTTTAAGGAGCACTTGTGGAATCCTCGAACTTTGCAGTCCCACCCTTGCCTCCCTCACCTCCCATGCCTCCTCGTACCGAGTCAGTCTGGGAAGATGAATCCATGCACTTGGGCTTCATGCGTCTCTCTGCGGACTGATCCACTTTTCTGACTACTCCTCATCAGAGCACTCTACTTGTCCCCTAGACTCGCAGCGCTCCAGGTGTTCTGTGTTTATATGTATTACTTGAAGCATGAGCTCCTAAGCATCTGCGTATGCTAGATTCTTTGTTCTTACTTTAAAAATCTTAATAAAAATATCAAGAACAAAAAGAGAAAAACTGTTCCAGTGTTAAGTTACAAATGTGGCTGTGGTCCTTTATAGGGAACTTAAAATAAACAACCATCCATTTGCATAAGGATACAATCTCATTATCACAATTTATTTTGAACAAGGGTGGTTTATTACATTAACATAGAACAAATTATAGCTTCAAAATTTTGAAACACTTTCCGCTGTTACAAAAGAAAATCTTGGATGTGCCACATTGCAAGATCTTTCTTTGTAGACCAATTATAAACAGATTAGATGTTCATTAAGGTACATTAGAAGAAAGATGCTATACTGTTACATTTATAGGAAGTGGCATTGCATTAGGGCAGCTAATATAGCCTATTAAAAGGTATTATAGGAAACAATTCAGTTTACTAGTGTAACAGAGAAAGCAGGAAATGCTTGTTAGTAATTACTGACAATAGCTTTAAATATAACTGCACATTGTTTGCTGCAGATATTTTGTTATATTTGATATATTAAAATAAAAGGCATTAGTAAATGTATCTAGCATTGTGATTGTTAATGTATTATGTTACGGTGACTACCTATTAACTATATTGCAATATATGTACACAAAAGCTAACCATACCAACAAATTATGTCATAATTAAAGTGAATGTATAGTAAATACTTTGTTTAAGGTTTGGATTAAGAGGGGAAAAATTAGAACTGCCGTCAGGTTTTACAGTTGTCCAGGACTCACTGTCCTGGGGACAATCTTTTTACCGTAAAGGGAGTGAAGGAAACTACCCAACAACAACACATGCAGAAGTAAAAATGTTTTATTATTAAGAAGGACCTCTGTCTTAGTCCCTGTTAAATATACTCTTTCTCTTCCTATATGGTAAAAGCTTGTGCCTAGGACAGAAAATAAATACAATCTGTTTAACAGAACCCCCATATTGCAGTAGGATTAATTACTAATTCAGCAAAAAAGTAGATATGTACTGGATTGCCAGATTAGACCTTAAACCCAAAAAGAGTAAGTAAGAATTATGGTTTGCTTTATTTCCTTGTTGTGACAGGTTTAGCCACATCCACCCTACCCCATATTTCTTGTATGGGCATCCCAAGCACAGAATGTAGGGGGGAAATCTCTTCATTGGGTACACAGTCAGGTACATGAAATGCTATCTCTGCCCTACTCCATACAAAGCTAATAAAGTCTTCAAGTCTCTGATTTCCCCTCCCAATAAAGTTCTGTCATACAACCTAAAAAACTCTAGGGTTCAGGGAAGTCCACAGTACCCTATTGTGACCGAATAGATTCCATATATACCAATAGTAGATATAAAATATTTGAGAAAAAAGGTTTGACACACTTAATGCTCATACATAAATATGCACTAACCACAATAAATGTGACCCCTTGGTTAAGAAGGGCATATGGCGCTTTATTGCAGACCTGGGGTGAGCCTTCACCTAGTCTCATAGACAACTGGTTCTCCCTTTCACTGGACTGTTCTCCTCGATTCTCTCCCAGATAGTAATTAGTCAGCACTAGAAAATATATGCTATCATTGTGCAGTATTTATTGAAAAAAAAGATTAAAAAATGTATACACTTATATTTGCTGGTGCCTAGTATATCAGCCCCAATACACACAGCCTATTTCCACTGACATTGTTACCACTCCACTTGTTGGAGCTGGCGTTTGTTCCAAAACCTGATGTGATGTCACAACATACCCGGCGTGCGTAGTACCACCTCTACATGTTTCACTGTAATATCATCTTCAGGAAGTGCATAAATTTTAAATCTTTATGCGAACATTTTTTATAAAAAGAATATTGCACAATGATAGCATTTATTTCTGTTGCTGACTGATTACTATCTGGTAGAGAATCAAGGAGAACTGTCCAGGGAAAGGGAGAACCAGTTAAAGCGCTACATTGCCTTGCAAAAAAAATTCACCCCCTTGCCATTTTTCGTGTTTTGTTGTCTCACAATCTGGAATTAACATGGATTGTTTGAGGAATTGCATCATTTAATTTACAGAACACGCCCACAACTTTGAATATATTTTTTTAAATTGTGAAGCAAACAACAAATAGGACAAAATAACAGAAAAAATCAATGTGCATAACTACTTTTGCGGCTATCACAGCTCCAAGTCACTTTGGATAAGTCTCTATGAGATTGACACATCTTACCACTGGGATTTTTGCCCATCCCTCCTTGCAAAACTGCTCCAGCTCCTTCAAGTTGGATGGGTGGCGCTTGTGAACAGCAATCTTTAAGTCTGACCACAGATTTTCTATTGGATAGAGGTCTGGGCTTTGACTAGGCCATCCCAACACATTTACATGTTTCCCCTTAAACCACTCAAGTGTTGCTTTAGCAGTGTGTTTGGGGTCCTTGTCCTGCTGGAAGGTGAACCTCCATCCTAGCCTCAAATCACATACAGAGTGGTACAGGTTTTGCTCAAGAATTTCCCTGTATTTAGCACCATCCATCTTTCCCTCAACTCTGACCAATTTCCCAGTCCAGACTGCTGAAAAACATCCCCACAGCATGATGCTGCCACCACCATGTTTCACCGGTGAGGATGGTGTTCTTTGGGTGATGTGATGTGTTGGGGTTGTGCCAGACATGGCATTTTCTTTGATGGCCAAAAAGTTTAATTTTAGTCTCATCAGACCAGAGCACCTTCCTTCATACATTTTGGAAGTCTCCCACATGCCTTTTCGCAAACTCAAAATGTGCCATTTTTGTTTTTTACTAAAAGTATTGGCTTTCTTCTGGCCACTCTGCCATAAATCCTAAATCTATAGAACATACAGCTTTTTGTCATCCTATGTATAGATACTCCAGTCTCTGCAGCTCCTCCAGGGTTACCTCTCTGATTAATGCCCTCCTTGCCCGGTCCGTGAGTTTTGGTCTGTGGCCGTCTCTTGGCAGGTTTGCTGTTGTGCCATGTTCTTTCCATTTGGTTATGATAGATTTGATGGTGCTCCTAGGAATCATCAAAGATTTGGATATTTTTTATAACCTAACCCTGACTTGTACTTCTCAACAACATTGTCCCTTACTTGTTTGGAGAGTTCCTTAGTCTTCATGGCAGTGTTTGGTTAGTGATGCCTCTTGCTTAGGTGTTGCAGCCTCTGGGGCCTTTCAAAAGGGTGTGTATATGTAATGACAGATCATGTGACACTTATATTGCACACAGGTGGACATCATTTCACTAATTATGTGATTTCTGAAGGTAATTGGTTGAACCAGAGCTTTTTATGGGCTTCATAACAGAGGGGGTAAATACATACGCACATGGCAATTATCAGTTTTTTGTTTCTGAAAAATAGTTTTATGTATATATTTTTCTAATTTGACTTCACCAACTTAGACTATTGTGTTCTGAACTATCACATATAACTAAGATTAAATAAACATTGAACTAAAAGCTGTAATGTAACAAAATAGGTAAAAAGCCAAGGGGGTGAAAACTTTTGCAAGCCACTGTATATGACCTTCTTAACCAAGGGGGTCACATTAATTGTGGTGAGTGCATTGGTGTGTCACGTGTGGTAGAGCACAGTAGCAGTTAATAAGAAGTAATAAGAAGAGAGCACAGAGCACTTTTTCACACTGGTTATGTGGGGTTTATATTTTGTGTAGTTTTACACTGCATTTGAATATTTACGTTTAAGCAGTAATTGTGAGCACCAAACCTTTTTTCTCAAATATTTTGTATCTGTTTGGTATATATGGAATCACTTGGGTCACAAGTGGGTACTATATTGTATGGTTAAAGTGGGGTTACACTTAAAGGGCCAGCTAATATATATTTATATATATTATTTGCATACACTAAGAGAATTGGAGTATAAATTAAATGCCTGCTATTTATTATTTGATTTGACCAATCTATCAGGATAGATTCAATCTATCAGGATAGACGTTTATAGTCACAGCTTGTCTTCCATTGTCAGTGTGGAAGAAAACTGTCAACACCTCTTTTACCATCGAGTTTTCCTTGGTTTCAAGGCATAGTGGACTAGTCTGGTAAATAACTTACAAAAAAAACATTGGGGTTGATTTCCTAAAAGCTTTGCATGGTAGCCAATCAGCTTCTAACTTCAGCTTGTTCAGTTAAGCTTTGGCAAATAAACTGGAAGCTGATTGTTTTTTATGCAGAGCGGCACCAGATTTTGCACTCTCCAGTTTTAGCAAATCAACCCCATAGTCTTTAGAGATCATTTGAATTCCTTCCTGGTTGGCTCTTACAATGAGATCAGCTATTCATCTGCATAATAAAGATAAATAAAAAATTTTCACAACCGTGTTATGCAAACTTCCCACTGGTACAGTGGAAGCAAGAGCTGAAATTGTGCATTCAAGATAGCCTTATGCTTATTCCTATAGAATTATATGGATATTATTCACCATTACAAAACAAAATACAATATATCATGTATTTGCCATTATTAGAAGACAGTTGTAAACATGGCTTCCAAGATGCCTTTACTAACTTACTGTATATAACATTTAAAAAAGCTCTTGAATTCAAATTATTATTGCATCGTGCCTTGTATTTAATTCAAATGAGACTGTCACTGTTAACAGTTACACAAACAATTTGCATATGAAGTAGATATGCAGCTTGGATAGACATATTAACTCCAACGTTAACAAGCAAATCTATGTATTTGTATATATTCACATTAACCTTGAAGTAAAATTCAATCTCTTCACAAGGTTATTCCAACTGCAATAAGTTTTCATCATTGGTTTCTAATGCATGAATTGTCATAGAGATAGCTTGACCTATGATTCATTGATTTACAATGAATTACATACGTTTGAAACAGGGAACAGGCAATGCAAGTATTTAGGTCTTGTTTATATGAACCCAATACTTTAAGCTACAATATTGAATTTGTTGATAATTTACTGTATAGATTTTTGAGGCTTTTTTTTGTCATTTTCTTAATTAAAGGAAAATTACAGCCAAAGCTTGTTTGGCTGTACTTCTCATGTGGTTTACAGGAGCGCAGTTCATTCTGCACTCCTGTGACCTGTTTTCGGCAAACAGTTGGCTGAAGCCTGCTGTTGGCTGATGTCACAGAGCAGGTCCAAGCTCAGGCAATATCATGAAGACAATGAAGTTGGGATCCACCCACATGCCTGGACCAGCACCCACCTCAGCCTCTCAGTGAGTCACTGGAGCTTGAGCCTCAGTGCTCCAGTGAGCATGCGCGGGGGGTGGGCAGAGAGCTTCTGACTGACAGTCACCAGTCAGAGTGATGCTGCATCCACCTAGGTAAACATCATTCCATTAAAAAGCAAAAAAAAAAAAGAACAAAAAAGACCTCATGATGTTCTAAGGTTCTAGAGGGATTGTTTTAAATAGAACACTTTTTTAAGCATCTGTTACATCTTCAAGAGGCAATGGAACCTCAGATTCCATACATAGGAAGGCGACCACAACACTGCTTAGTTTGAAAAGATAAAGCTGCCACTGGAACTGCATTTTCCTCAAAATGAAATCTCATGGTTAATTAGCAAAAGCTCTTTTAGACATGTTTTCACATTTTTAATTCCCTTAATGCCCATTAACGCACCTATCATGTTAAAGGTTAAGTTCACTCTTAGGAGCATGTTACATGTTACACCCATACTTAGGGTATAATGTAATGGGCCCCTATACACCCACCTCCTGCCATCAATTCTGCCCACACAGCCACGTAATTTATTTACTGTTTCCTGTGAATTAATGAACTGCAAGTACCGCCAGCTGCCGTGGCAGACAGCTTATAGTTCTCATGGAGCTGTGAGGGTGCTGGTGAGTGCTCTCATTGACTCTTCATACAGTTCAGTAACTGTCTGCCCATATGGGAGGTAGAGTGCCTTGAAAAAGTATTCACACCCCTTGAAATTTTAGCCATTTTGTCAGGTTATAACCAAAAATGTAAATGTATTTTCATTGGATTTTATGTGATAGACCAACACAAAGTGGCACATAATTGTGAAGTGAAAGGTAATTGATAAATGGTTTTACACATTTTTACAAATAAATATCTGAAAAGTGTGGCATGCATTTGTATTCAATGTAATATTATAGTGAATAACTGCGCCAAATCTCAAAAAATCATAAATAGTGACAGTGGAAACTAATTACATCCATCAATATATATCATTCATTGTTAATTAAAACATGAAAGAAACTGTAAAAAACTGTATAGATATTGAAGAAAAAGTCCCAGTGATCCTCTACAAAAATGGGTAATCAAACCCATGTGCACAAATCTAAATCCATGTTGAAAAGACTTCCACCAATCCGTGATACACCACCACCTTCCAAAACGAACACAAAATGAACACTCACCGGAAAACAAAAATCAAAAAGCCTCAGTTTATGCCTGGATCAGTTACTTCTCTTGCTGGAATATATCTGGGTTTCCAAACCGGTATCTCAATAATCATTCCATGGGTCTCCACCTGTAAGTAATCTTAAAATCACATAGAAAACAAACGGCAATCATTGAGCAACATTCCTTGCTTTATTTTGCTTGCAAGCAATGTTTTCTATGTGATTTTAAGATTACTTACAGGTGGAGACCCATTGAATGATTATTGAGATACCAGTTGGGAAACCCCAGATATATTCCAGTGAGAAAAGTAACTGATCCAGGCATAAACTGAGGCTTTTTGATTATTGTTTTCTGGTGAGTGTTCATTTTGGAAGGTGGGGGGGGAATTTATGACTGCAGCAGATCTGACACATAAATTTAAAGAACACAATAACATTTTAGAACATACATTATTTATTTTTGTGCAGGTGACACAAATTGTGTGCATTTGTATTCAGCCCCCTTTACTCTGATTCCCCTAAATAAAATCTGGTTGAACCAATTGCCTTCAGAAGTCATCTAATTAGTAAATAGAGTCCACCTGTGTGTAATTTTATCTCAGTATAAATACAGCTGTTATGTGAAGTCTTCAGAGGATCATCAGAGAACCTTGGTAAACAAACAGCTTTATATAGCCAAAGGAACACACCAGACAGGTCAGAGATAAAGTTGTGGAGAAGTTTTAAAGCAGGGTTGGGTTATAAAAATATATCAAAAGCTTTGAACGTCTCACGGAGCACTGTTCAATACATCTTCCAAAAATGGAAAGAGTATGGCATAACTGCAAACCTACAAAGACATGGCCGTCCACCTAAACTAACAGGCCATGCAAGGAGAGCATTAATCAGAGAAGCAGCCAAGAGGTATCTCTGGAGGAGCTGCAGAGGTCCACAGCTCAGGTGGGAGAATCTGTCCACAGGACAACTATTAGTCGTGCGCTCCACAAATCTGGACTTTATGGAAGAGTGGCAAGAAGAAAGCCATAAGAAGTCCAGTTTGCAGTTTGGAAGAAGCCATGTGGGGGACACAGCAAACTTATGGAAGATGAGTCCAAAATTGAACTTTTTGGCCTAAAAGCAAAACGCTATGTGTGGCGGAAAACTAACACTGCACATTGCCCTGAACACACCACCCCCACGTGAAACATGGTAGTGGCAGCATCATGTTGTGGGGGGATGCTTTTCTTCAGCAGGGACAGGGACGTTGCTCAGAGTTGATGGGAAGAGAGATGGAGCCAAATAAATGGCAATCTTAGAAGAAAACCTGTTAGAGTCTGCAAAAGACTTGATACTGGGGTGGAGGTTCACCTTTCAGCAGGACAATGACCTAAACATGCAACCAGAGCTACAATGGAAAGGTTTAGATCAACGCATATTTATGTGTTAGATTGGCCCAAAGTCCAGACCTAAATACAATTGACAATCAGTGGCAAGACTAGAAAATTGCTGTTCACAGACGCTCTTCATACAATCTGACAGAGCTTGAGCTATTTTGCAAAGAAGAATGGGCAAAAATGTCACTCTCTAAATGTGCAAATCTGGTAGAGACATACCCAAAAAGACTTGCAGCTGTAATTGCAGCCAAAGGTGGTTCTACAAAGTATTAAACAAAAGGGGGGGGGGGTGAATACAAATGCATTACACATTTTTTACATATTTGTTTATAAAAAAAATGAAAACCGGGGGCGTGGCCAGCCGGCAAGAGAGATGGACGCTTAGTGCTGAGCTCTGCTGTGAGGGAGACGAACCGGAACGATTAGGGACCGCTGGAGCCGGTATTTTTGTACAAAAACTTCCCCACATTAGTCCGGTAGTGACCCACAACAATGTCCCGTAAGAGAACTGGGGACCACAAGCCCCAAAAGCTCACCACACTCCTGTACCCTCCTGAAGCGCTGGTCAGTCAGAATCAAAATGGAGCTGAAGGCATAGCAGCGCCTCAGACTAAACATACAGAAATCCCTAATAACATTTCTGGTGACTCACCAAACAGGGAGATGTCTAGCTCCCATGACAATGACACAGAGGGGGATCCCTTAATGAACAGCCCAGCTAAGGCAAAAATGAGAATGGATGCTCTAGCACAGCGGCCACCTCACTCAGAAATTGAGCCCCAGGCTTTTATTCCACTACAATCTAACCAGGCCTTACATTCCTCAATGGCATCCTTCCCAACCTGCGGTCAGCCTGTTATTGACACTACACTGAAAGAGATGTTAATATCACTGCATTCCTCTCTTGTGACTGATTTATCCACTCTATTTACTAAACTCACTACAGATGTCAGTCTAATAGATAACAGAGTATCCACTATTGAGAAAGGTATGATGGAATGCTCCTCCACAGTCAATGACATCATTGATTCTATTGATGAGGTAAAAGATGAACAAGAGTGGATAAGGGGCAAATTAGCAAATTTGGAAGACCGCTCTAGACGAAACAATGTCAAGTTAAGGGGGGTCCCCGAAAATATAACAACTCCAGAATTACCCAAATACGCCAAAGAACTTATACGCACTATTCTACCTGAAGTTACGCCACGTGACATTATAATTGACAGAATACACAGAATTGCAAAACCTTCACACCTGGCTGCATCAGTGCCTAGAGATATACTTATGAGGATCCATTTTTTCCATATTAAAGAAAAAATGATGTCAGAAGCCAGACTGAAAGGCCCTCTACCACGTCCGTTTGAGGGTGTTCAAATATTTCCTGATTTATCAAGATATACGCTTCAACTACGTAGAGATTTAAACCCCATAACTAAAGGAATGCAAAACCATAAGATTCTATACAAATGGCGCTACCCGGCCACACTAATTGTCTCCAAAAACGGATCCACTCATATAATAAATGACCTACACAAGGGTTTGAAACTTTTGAAAGAATGGGGAATAATCCCGGAATACCACAAAGATGAAACTTCGCTTCTTCCAAAACGTCCTTCAACATATCACTAAAGATCCCGGAATCATCAACCTATGGAAGTATCTGGCTCCTGAGCGGTCCGCTAACTACGTTTATAGCGTCCCCTCCAGGAATTTTGTTTGATCTCACTTGCCTTTGGTATTAACTGTTCCACACTGCAGCAGTAAAAGCTGACTCTTTGCTTTTTTTTTTGTGCTTGACACAAATCTGCCGCATCCTGTTTTCATATCTTTTGCTATATTTTTAAATAGCTGTTATATATAATTGTAATTTCATTCCAGGTTTTATAGAAATACATCTAGTTACGGAACCCAGGTATCCTGATAAGCCAAAAGGAACTGAATTTACTGTATACACCAAGAAATATCTGCAAACTGTAAGTGTTATAGTCTCCCACAATCCATCACTTAGCCACAACAGGAAATATGCCATTCACGATAGTATCCTTGAACGCCAAGGGTCTCAACCACCCAGCAAAGAGACAATCTTTGTGGCATACTGCTGAAAAGCTTGATAGTGATATCTTATGTGTCCAAGAGACACACTTGACCCCACTTTCAGCCACTTTATGTCGCAGTAACAAATTTCCCCATATTTTCTATTCTAATTTCTCTTCCAAGAAGAGAGGAGTGCTTGTAGCGATCAAGAAAGACACTGACTTCCACCTCATAAAAGAAATAGGTGACCCCAATGGTCGTTTTCTTATTTTAATCTGTATGATTAATGGAACTAAATATACCTTACTCAACTTGTATGCTCCCAATTCTAGACAGGCAAATTTTGTCAAAAAGACTTTGACCAAAATTAAAGAGTTACAACAAGGATATCTCCTTGTATGCGGAGACTTTAATATGGTTGCAGATATTTATATGGACACTACTTCAGCGGATAAGAGAAGACCCTCTCCCCTGGGGCAAATCCTGACATCGTCTGATCTTTACGATGTCTGGAGATGCCACCATGGATCAGAGAGGGATTATACTTATTTCTCCCCGCAACACAAGTCGTATTCCAGAATTGACATGTTTGTTGTTGATAAAGTGTTATTACAAAAGGTGACTACCTCTGTTATCCACACCATGACATGGTCAGACCACAACCCAATTTCGATAATTATTGATGATACGTCTCCTCAAAGGAACTCTTTTCTCTGGAGAGCCAATAATTTCATATTACAACATGCTACATACTCCAAAGAAATTGCTACTCATTTAAAAGAATATTTTGAATTAAACGCTGATTCAGTGGGGGATCCTGCCGTGGTGTGGAACGCGCATAAAGCGGTAATGAGAGGTGTTCTTATAAAACTGGGCTCCATTCACAAAAAAAAAAAGAACACAACAAATAGACTCCCTTACTTCCCAAATTGCTCATTTGGAGGCAGACCATAAGTCATCTGCATGTCCCACTACACTAGCACAATTAATGTCGCTTAGACAGGAACTCAGGCTGCTTCTTCTCCATACATACGAACATATGCAACGCAAATTCAAAGCCATCTCTTATTCCACATCCAATAAGGCAGGAAAAAGATTAGCACAACGTATCAAAGGGGCTAGAGTTAAATCTAAAATTCCCTTCTTATTCCACCCACACTCGAAAGTGAAGCTATCTAATCCACAAGACATTGCGAATGCTTTTAGCGATTACTATAGTGACCTATATAATCTCAAGAATGACCCTACAACCCACCAACCATCCCCAGAGGAAATTGATGACTTTCTCCATAAGATAAATTTACCGACTCTGACAGAAACACAATTGTCTTATTTAAATGCTCCTTTTTCAGCACCAGAACTTCTAGCTACCATCTCATCACTGCCTTGTAACAAAACACTAGGCCCGGTTGGCCTTACAGGGGAATACTTCAAACAATTCTCTACCTATTTGATTCCACACTTGCTGAAATTTCTTAACCAAGCTGCATATTCTTCCAAATTCCCTGTAGAATCGCTAAACGCATTAATTATCACTCTCCCAAAACCTGAAAAAGATCCGACTGCCCCACAAAACTTCCGGCCAATCTCCTTACTTAACCTTGATTTAAAAATATACGCCAAAACTATTGCTAGACGCTTAATGAAGATTATGCCAGACCTGATTCACAATGACCAAACAGGATTTATTAAAGGGAGGCAAGCATCCGACGCGACGCGTCGCATGATTGACTTAATCCATTGCGTAAATTCCAGTGGAACACCTTCTCTGCTTCTCTCTTTAGATGCAGAGAAGGCATTTGATCGGGTGCACTGGACCTATCTACAGAAAGTTCTCATGAAATTTGGGTTTAAAGACAATATTTATAATGCTATCATGGCACTATACACTTGCCCAGCTGCTCAAGTTTTTTTCGGCTAATATGATATCTCATCCATTCCAAATTTCGAACGGTACCCGTCAGGGTTGCCCATTGTCGCCCTTAATTTTTGATCTAACTATAGAACCTTTAGCTGAGCACATACGCACGAACTCGAACATCTCAGGCATAACTGTTGGCAACACTACTCATAAGATTAGTCTTTTTGCTGATGATGTGATTTTAATATTATCAAATCCTACCTCCTCCTTAGCAGCAGCCCGAGACGTTTTAGATTGGTTTGGACGAATATCATTTTACAAACTAAATGTCACCAAATCACAAATACTAGATCTCAAATTGAATTCCACCACTAAATTACTATTACAAGCCCAATACCCCTTCACATGGTCTGAACACAGCATTTCTTACCTAGGTATTCAACTCACTAGAACCACTAAACTCCTCTTTTCATCAAACTTCAAGCCTCTCTTAGATAAATTACGTACTGAATCTCAGAAATTAGCTAAAATGGAACTGTCATGGTCTGGCAGATTAGCGGCGTTCAAGATGATGCATTTACCTCAAATTTTATACCTGTTTAGGACCATTCCTATTCCTATTCCTAAATATTACTTTAAGTCACTTCAAACGATACTCAACCGATGTATTTGGCACGGTACAAAACCTAGATGCGCTCATTCTATACTTAGGATACACAAATTAGCGGGAGGATCAGGTTCAATAGATTTTACAGATTATCACACTGCAGCGATCATAGCTCAAGCAACTGAGTGGTTTCAGCAAGATCCGAATAAAAACTGGTGCAATATAGAACTTTCCTTACTATTTCATCCTAGTTTAAAAAATTGGTTGTTGAGCACTCCATTAGACGCTAAAATACCAAAAGCGATTCCCCCTACCATGATAGCCACGGTCAGAGCATGGAAAATTCTAACCCAAACTATCCATCAAGAACCCACTACTACACAGATACCGATACCTATAGAAGTCTTAAACCACATCTCACCTGAATTATCTACATCCCATTGGTCTAACCGAAAAATCTCATTCATAAATCAACTATTTCATGACTCAAACCCAAAATCCTTTTCAACCCTCCAAAATGAATTTCACTTGCCTGAATCAGACTTTATTGCATATTCCAAACTTCTGAAATGCCTTAACAAAATCAAACCTCTCTTATATACAGTTTCTTCAGTAATATGGAAATACCTGCACTTTGAATTTCCTAAACAGAAGGGTATTTCACTTGTATACAACACCCTGAACCAAAAGCGTGTATTTACTAAATCCACACCACATACACACTGGGAAAATGATCTAGCAACGACTTATACAGAATCACAATGGGAACAAGCTTCACGAAGTGTATACAAATCCACGAAAAGCTCTGCGTTGTGGGAACTCACACAAAAATTGTCCCTTAGATGGTATTTGACGCCTTCTCGCTTGGCAACATTCTATCCCACATTATCTAATAAGTGCTGGAGATGTAATTCCAACATAGGAAGCATATTCCACATATTTTGGGAATGTACCCTCATACAGGAATACTGGAAAACCGTTTTTCTTCTCTTAAAAGATATATCCCAGATAGATATACCAATGTCTCCGGGTCTAGCTATCCTGAATTTATCCATTGAAGACATACCCTTTTCATTTCGTCATGTGACGACACATATCCTATTGGCAGCTAGGTTAACTATAACCAGATTATGGAAGTCAGATACAACTCCCTCTATCACTCACCTCTTAGATACCGTAAACCTACATTATAGTTATGAATTAATGATGGCATCCAGTGAGGGTAAATTACCCAAGGAAAAAACCAAGTGGGCATCATGGGAACAATGGTCGACTATTACTAACTTTTTGTAACACTCATATCTAACAGATTGATATACACTTTTGCCTCTGGGTTCTAGAGTATGGACACAGGTTCCTGGATAAGTTCTATTATTGTGGCAACGTTCTCCTCTTAGACACAGTGTAGTCCCCATGGGGGTGTCTAGAGGACATATACTTCTATTTGATCTTATGTTACTATATTGATCTTATATTTCTATATTGAATGTATTGCGTTTTGTAGCATTTTAATAACAGTAATTCTTGTTCTGTAACACTTCATTGATAATTGAGTTGACATTATTTAAGTGCTATTCTGAGTTAATTTATTTTAACGGCATACAATGTGTAATTTGCATCTTTACTGTATGTTATGAAATTCAATAAAAACTGATTGAAAAGTAAAAAAAAATGAAAACCATTTATCATTTTCCTTTTACTTCACAATTATGTGCCACGTTGTATTGGTCTATCACATAAAATCCCATTAAAATACATTTACGATTTTAGTTGTAACATGACAAAATGTGGAAAATTTCCAGGGGTATGAATACTTTTTCAAGGCACTGTACAGACAGACAGCTGACTGAGAATCTGCAGGATCCTGACATTGCACCTTTCTGCTGATCGCAGGTGCAATGCTTTACAGATCGCAGTGTAAAAAATAATAAATGCAAATTTTTTTTGCCTGCCAAAATATATGCATTTATTATTTTTTTTGAAAGATGAACTTATACTTTAAGATAAATTACTGATGCATTTTGCATGTGTGTTTGATATGTTTGTGTTGTGCTAAAAAAAAAATTTTATACGCCTCATCTGCCTTTTTTTTTTATTCGATTTTATAGATTTTTGTACTATCATCTTGGCTAGTAAAGCTTTCTAAATCCATCTCAAATGCAGTGCAAACACCATAGAGGCATTTGTGATGTGTTTGTAGAACGTCTACTTTGACATGAATGGAGGTATTTGAGGAGTGGTAAAGCCAGATAAACGTAACATGTTGGATACATTTTAGTGTGATGCAATGCAAAGAGTCGCAAACACGACCATGTCAACAGCCTTGTCTGCTGCAATGCACATAAATGGCACAGAGCACTGACAGACATTTACAAGGTTTTAAAGATGAAACGCCTTCTGTTGACACTAGTGTAAACTTAGCCTAATATGAACACAGCAATCTGGTTAGTACTTTAAAACTCTACATATTCTTTTCACCTCATCTGGGCCATTTATATATCAACTGCCTGAACATATTTGTAAGCATCTGTTAAAATCTTGAAACAAAGCAGCAGTGACCTAGAAAAATATCTAATAATCTTACTAATCGCTTTCTTCCCAGCGGCATCCTGACCGATGCTTATGTCCCAACTAATTAAAGTGGAACTATGGATAAAGTAAAACAACTACAACTATCAGTCCCTCATTTAACATAGCTGTATTAACTTTTGATCCTGCCAGTCTTTTATTTTTCAACTTCCTTTAACAGTCCAAGCTGTCCTTAAAAAGTATCAGTTAGAGGGTTGAGGTAAGCCATTTAACAAAGGTATGGATTCTTAGCAAGGTCAGTTTTCATTCCTGTAGTTAAAACCTTTATCCCAAAAAGAAAAAAACTGTTGCTTTACTGACAAAAAAAAGTTTTAGCTGGAGTTAGGATTACATTTTTTAGTCACTTATTTAAAGTCAATCTATATATTTTTATCCATCCAAAACGACCCTTTCAAAAGTTTACAGCGATGCTGTCCAAGGAAGGCTATGTTTCTCCAAAATTACAGTGGAGCAGTGAACGGTTGTTACAGGACATATTGCTTGGCAAAAACAAAGGGAAAAAAAAATAATGTGGCCAGTGCATCTAAGAACTAGCAAGCTTGAATACATTACATTTCTGTTCCTGGGTTTAGAAGTACTTTAAGCCCTGGTTCACATTTATGCTACTTTGAAATTGTGCTACTTCACTTGAAGTATCGCGATTTCAAAGTAGCAAGGTCAGTGCGATTTCAGGTGCTACTTGATAGACATCTGTGTGGCTTCATACACAGAAGTATATTGAAGTCGCACCTGAAATTGACAAAAGTAGTGCAGGAACTACTTTTGCAAATCGGTGCTGCACCACAAAATCGGTGTCGCACCCATTGGAACAGTGTCATTGCTGCCAATAGGCTGTGACTTGTCATGCGATTTGATCTCTCAAATCGCATGACAAATCGATCCAATGTGAACCTAGGCTAACTGTAATTTATCAGCCCTGGTGTCTAAGAACCAATCACCTGGTGCCTTATGTTTTGAAGGCATTTATTAAATGAATTGTCTTAACATGATTATTCATATTCTTTGCTTGCAGGCTGGGTTAGGAACAGGGCAAACAGGAAAGTGTAGGACCTAAAAATACAAATACAGCTCAGGTTGTGGTTTGAGTTATGCAGCGTACACACGATCGGAAATTCCACCAGCAAAAGACCGATGTGAGCTTTTGGTCGGAAAAAATGTGACCATGTGTAGGCTTCATTGGACTTTTGCTGGCGGAATTTCGTCCAGCAAAACATTGAGAGCATGTTCTCCAAAATTCCGATTGTCTGTGTCAATTCTGACGTGCAAAATTCTGACGCATGCTCGGAAACAATTCGACGCATGCTCGGAAGCATTGAACTTAATTTTCTGGGCTTGAAGTAGTGTTGAACGTCACTGCATTCTTGACGGTCAGAATTAGGTGTGACCATGTGTAGGCAACATAAGCTTGAGCGGAATTCCATCGTAAATTTTGTCGTAAAAAACATCCAAGGCTTTTCCGACAAGAATTCCGATCGTGTGTACGTGGCATTAGACAAGGTTTAGTGTTATGGTTAGACCCAGGTTTTAACTAGGGTTAAGATTACATTCTGTTTATTTTTCCTGCATTAATACATGGAATTAAAAGGTATGCATTCAATTATTACACCAGAATTAGTTCTAATTTTACATGACAAAATTCATGTGGTACCAAAAGGAATATGAAAGAGATGATGCAGTGGCACAAATCACATAGCTGCATTACAGAGCTAAGCACTGAGTTGCATTAAAGCTCTGATGTTAAAAAGAATAAAAAATAAGCTCAGTTTTTTTTTTGCAAAACCCCCTTTAGTGGCCAATGCCCAGACAGATTTAATAAATCAATAATTGTTTATCATTTTTTTTTAATTACTGGTTATTGGTCTTAATTCATTTCTCATTTGCCCTGATTCATCAAGCTGCACTCTTGTGAGTTAATTAGAGTTTAAAGTATGCTAAGGTATTGTGATAATATTGGTTTAGAGGCTACTTTTGCATGCTTTAAGCACTTTGAAAGTTGCCCTAAAATGTTACCGTAGCTTGATTCGTCAGGCTACTTTTGCATGCTTTAAGCACTTTGAAAGTTGCCCTAAAATATTACCGTAGCTTGATTCGTCAGGCTACTTTTGCATACTTTAAGCACTTTTAAAGCTGCCCGAAATGTTACTGTAGCTTGATCCATCAGGAACATAACCATAACATGATGTTCAGGTACACAGTTATGCTAGCAGTGACTAATGTGTATCCAGTGCCAACAAAGAAAAAAATCTGTCTGCAGTAGTATTATTAGAGAATTAGTAAATTAAAGCAGCAAAAATCACCTCTCTCATCTATAACTCCTACATCTGATGATGGTAACCCAGTTCCTCATACTGTGACTGCAAAAGAAAGCACAGGAGAACTTGACATAAACTAAGCATGGTAGAAATTTGCACACTCATTGTTAATGGATTTCATATAATGATAGTACCCTGGCTCCATTTAGTCACTAACTTGGAACAAGTATGCAATCAGTGAAAACAAAAGTGATTAAGGGGTCGATTCACTAAGAGTTAAATAAAGGTAAATAAAATGTGGTAAAATACCGCATGCGATAAATCAGTTTTTATCGTTATTTAGCGTTAAATAACAGATGCAGTATTTTTTTGATTACTCAGAAAACTACCACATGTTTTCATGCAGTAATTTATCGCATGTGTCAGTGGTTAAGGGTTGTTTAGGGTAATTTCCATAAGGTTGTGACGATTCTTAAGAGTTGAATTGTGGGCGTTCTGTGGGTTGCAATAGACCCCTCTTTCCGGGTCTTCTGTGGATTGAATTAGGCTCTCTGTGGCTTGAATTAGGCCCCTCTCTGAGGGTAGTATTGCTCCCCTTTTTGTGGTGCAATAGTACCCCTTCCTGAGGGTGAAATTTGGTCCCTTGCTGTGTGTGGAATCTGTGGGTAGTATTGTGCCATTTTCCTCGGGTAGATTTGTGTCCTATTTTAGTGGTTCTACTTGAGAGAAACATGTATGCAGGTCTCCTTGACTGGTATAGTTCACCATTTCTTTTGGTGTTTCCTAAGGAGCAATAATAAGTGCCCATTTGTGTGGACGTCTTTAGTAGGAAGATGTGCCCATTTGTGTGGGGGTGGGATGGGGGCTGTTATAATGCCCAATTGTGTGGGTTTCCCAGGGAAGAATATTGCCCATTTTTGTGGGTGTTGAGGGGTAACAGAGTGCCCCTTTCAAGGATCATACACATAACTGCTATGTAAAGACCACTGTGTCCATTTTTGTTTTGGCTGTATATTTCTTACATGCCATGCTGCTGCAATTGTTAAAATGGCTGAAAACGAATAAAAAAAATAAAGGTGACCTTTTTATTGTCTTTGATTTTTAATTAAGTGTACTTTGCTATTTGTTTAAATGTGTTGTGTTTAATAATTGTTGTTAAACCGCAGCCTAACGTGCAGCATCAGGATCAACTCCTTGGTCAGCTGGAACTTTCATAGAGCCTGACCCTCTGTGAAGTCCTCCAGCAGGGCCCTCTCCGCAAAACGTTGCAAAGCCATCACCACAACCCTCCTCCTCCTCTGACACCTTCTGAGCAAATTAAATTTCAAAAGATTGCATTCAAAAAGCTCCATAGCTGTTATGCTGCTAAGCACTCTCTCTCTCTCAACTCCCAATCACTCCACCAGGAAATACAGAACTGGTTACCGCCACCAAAAGGATGATGTTAAATACCGTGCCTTTTTTTAGTTTCTGTTCTATTTGTAAATTGGACTTAACAGCTTAGTGCACAAATTTTTTTAATGTTTACTGACAATTTTTTTTGTTTTGTTATGTACTGCAAAATCGTTATATATATATTTTTTTATGAATTGGACTTTATTTAACACATGCAATAATTTATGCAAATGAGTAACATGATACCCTTATCACATGCAGTAACATTTAGACACTTTCACACTGAGGTGCTTTACAGCGCTAAATATAGCGCCTGCATATCGCCTTTAACCGCTTCAGCACCGGGCCATTTTACACCCTTCCTTACCAGAGCACTTTTTTGCGATTCGGCACTGCGTCGCTTTAACTAAAAATTGCGCGCCCGTGCGACGTTACACCCAAACAAAATTAACGTCCTTTTTTTCCCACAAATAGAGCTTTCTTTTGGTGGTATTTTGATCACCTCTGCGGTTTTTATTTTTTGCGCTATAAACAAAAGAAGAGCGACAATTTTGAAAAAAAACACAATATTTTTTACTTTTTGCTATAATAAATATCCCATTTTTTTTTAAAAAAAACAATTTTTTTACTCAGTTTAGGCCGATACGTATTCTTCTACATATTTTTGGTAAAAAAAATCACAATAAGCGTATATTGATCAGTTTGAGCAAAAGTTATAGTGTCTACAAAATAGGGGATAGATTTATTGCATTTTTTTTAATAGTAATGACGGCGATCTGCGATTTTTTTTTCGTGACTGCGACATTGCGGCGGGCACTTCGGACACTTTTGACACATTTTTGGAACCATTCACATTTACACAGCGATCGTTGCTATAAAATTGCATTGGTTACTGTGAATATGTGACTGACAGGGAAGGGGTTAACACTAGGGGGCGCTGCAGGGGTTAATGTGTTCCCTATAGGAGTGATTCTAACTGTGGGGGGGAGGGGACTCACAAGCGGAGGAGACCGATCATGTGTTCCTCCGTACTGGGATCACATGATCGGTCTTCTCTCCGCTGAAAGGACGTGGAGCTGTGTGTTTACACACACAGCTCCACGGTCCCGAGCGGTCCCGTTGTTTTAACGGCCAATCGCGGGTGCCCGGCGGACATCGCGCCCCCCGGGCACTCGCACCGGGTCCCGAGAGACGCCATGGGCGCGCGCGCCCCCCAGGCGGCCGGGAATGGGAGGACGTCATATGACGCCCACCCAGGATGGGAGATCCACCTTGTGGGCGTCATATGACAATACACGGGTATTGAAGTGGTTAAAGAGCCTCTCCTGCTGTGCGCTTGCAGGACGGTAAAAAAAAAAGTCCTGCAAGCAGCATCTTTGCAGCTCTCCTAAAGCGCCCCTGCCCATTGAAATCAATGGGGCAGTGCCGGCAAAGCACCGCTGCAGCAGCGCTTTGCAGGCAGATTTTTCAGCCACTAGGGGGGGTTAAAAGTGCCCTGCCAGCGGCCGAATAGCGCCACTAAAACAACGGTAAAGCGCTGCTAAAAATATTGGCGCTATAGTTCCTATATTTCCATCATGGAATGATGCTTCTCAGTCAACTTAAGCCAGTGCTCTCCAACAGCAAAAATGTATGGAAAATGTAATACTTTGCTGACAATAGTTTTTTCATAATGACTTTCTAGCAAATGAGACAAGTAATTTGTTTAAAGCAAATAAGAATGGCAAGCTAAAAGATGTTTGCCACTTTCTTTTCTACGGTGATGTCGTTTTCACACATTATAATGAGATGTTAATTACTCTAAAATTCCATTGACATTTTCCAAATGGGTACTAGCTGCTTAATGATCAAAACATAAAGGTTTGAGCTTTCATCATCGCATCAAAAAGGCTGAAATAGTTGATATTTATTGAACAGCAGTATGTCTAGCTAATGACAATAACTCAAGCATAAACCATCCTTTATTTAAATATACTCATATGTAATTACACCATATGCAGTAAATGAAGGACCTTGTGACACCAGCACCTTAGCTAAATGCTAGGACTTAATCAAATAAGTTGGATTTAGGTAATTTTCTCACTTTTAACTTTCTCATTGCTTCTTAATTTAATTTGTGACCTTCATTATGTAGGGCTAGCTTCATGCTTTATCTTCCTTCATCCAGAGTTCCAGATGACTAGGCAGCAATAAAAGCTGGGGAGTAACTTTTTTTGCACACCACTTGTAATATCATTATTTCAAGAGACTGAACAACTGGTAGGGATTATTACTCCAGTAAGTTATTTGATGCTTTGACATAATGCATTTTGTGCAAGAGAGATCTCAATTACAACTAGAGTATATAATTCAAATCACAGCTTAGAGTGGGTGAGAAATGTTAACAAATACTTGAGGCCATTTCAGCATTCAAACATCTTAAAAGGAATTTACATTTTTATACACAGTATACAGTATAGTTACATTATTTATTTGTTATAGGTTACCAGTATAATGTAAAAATGTATATGGATATTTTGATATTTATATGTCTAGACAGCAGTTGGTGCCTACTAGCCTTACTAAATAAATGCTGCTGTTTACTGAGCTTAATAGCTCAATCTCAAATTTACACACACAACTAATAAAGGAACAATTTAATTTCCCCTTCCTGACTTTGCTCAGATAGGACAAATCTAGTTGCAAAGAAAGGGGATTTAGAGGCATACAACTTTTTTCTGCTTAAGGCCAGATTTATATTTAATGGCCCCCCTTGGCCAACCCTTCTTAACCCAGGCAACTGGCTACCATTGGTCTTCCAATGACATGATAAGGTGACATAGCCACACAACATTCTTAAACTGATTCTGCATAGATGAATTGAAATTTGGCTGGTTCAGCATGGACCAACCACATTTTGACCCATTTGTGGATGCCCCGCTCAACAGAAGACAATCTTTAGATTAACTTCTGTTAAACTGGAATATTGGAAAACTTTTCCTGTTCAGCAGCTGCAGCCATTGTTCAGTGTATTCTGACAGTGGGGAGTGCCACTGTCAGAATTTAGTGTTTCAGCAGGGGGGAGGACTCCACCATCCACTATGCTTGTGCGGTTGCACTTTGGCTCAACAAAACAAAAAAAACTCTTCTATGGCTAGCTTCAGACTAGGAGCAAGGCCATTAAAAGAGAAAGGTTGCTTAATTCATGATACAGCACCTACAGCCCATGACTAGAATAGTGGGACATATTGTTTTTATATTCTGCTTGCAGTTTACTTTTAAGTGTATGGACCAAGGGTAAATGAACTGTAAGTACACCTTAGAAAAGCCACAAACTGTGAAGGGACAGGAATAATAATTACCCAGTCAAACAGCACTGGCATGCTTTGCGACAATTTGTAATCTTTTATTGTACACGAATATGTTTCTGACAGTGAACAACATGATTTGTGGGAATCTTCATTACAGCCCTGGCAGACCTGCTGTCCTAGGTCACAGGCTATGTTGACGTTGCAGAAATCTGGTCCTGGCTGTGCTTAAGCTGTAATGCTCTGTGAATTTTGTGTCTTATTTATAGTATTTGAAAAAAAAGTTCCATAACACTTTTTTTACAATAATGACATGTTTCCCCTAGTGAAAGTAGCTACTTCTAAACCACGTAAGGATGTCACAATAATGAAACATGTAGGGTGGAGCTTCACTGATCCAGGAGAGTGAGAGAGTGTCCATGAATGAACTGCTAGCTTCTGTTACCTTTACCCACAGTACGGCTGTGTCTATGTTGGTTTAAAATGCGAGGGGAGGTGGCAGCTTTGTACTTTTTTGTGCAGTTACTCCGACTCCTTAATGTGAGTGCAATTTATGTTTTTAATCAATAAAATTAGTTGTATTGGTTACAATATGAGGCTTTCTTCTGTTTTTTGAGTTGCGCTTTGATTTGAAATAAAATATTCTGCCACCTACTGTGCATCAACTGCAATATTTACACATTGTTTGCAATTTGGGTTAGTTTGCACCTTATTAGAGTGTATTTGTTTAAAGACACATGAAATTTGCCACATTTCTAAGCTAATTTATTTTTAGCACAGCACATTTTATATACAAAATGTATTACACACACTTAGGCTGGGTTCACACTAGTGCGAATTGCATGCGGTATTCCCTGCATGCAATTTGCACAGCAGGAGATTGTGACCGGCTCTCTAGGGAGCCGGTTCACATATCTCCGCAGCACCTCCGGTGCGATTTGCTCAGGGGTCCTGTGCATCTTTTGGTCCATTTCCGGTCCGAATTCGGCCAATGATTTGGGCTGAAATCGGAGCTGAAATGGTGAACAAGGATGCAACGGACTCCTGATGTGAGCCGCTGCGTGCTCATATGTGAACCCAGCCTAAGTGTGCTTGCAGCTTATTATTGTTCTTGACGTGCAAATCTGGAGTGGAGAGTGATTAGAACATCTGTCAGTTTCAATTGCTGTCTGTGCCCCTGTTAAGCCCTGTACACATGGACCAAATGTCGGGAGACAATGGGCGGTTCCAAAAAAAACCCGCCTACATTCAGTCCGTGCGTGTGTCGCTCTGTCCAACAGAAGCCGGCCATGCATGCTGACCAACTTCTGATCATCGCTCTCAGCCAATGGCAGAGAGCACTGATCGGAGTGTTCTGGTGGACGGGCCGTTCATATACGGCTTTAAAGAGCCCAGGGTGTATGACCCCATGAACATTACATGACCATAAGCTTTCTCTGAACAAACTTTTTCATATGCATTAAACAGATTTTTTTCTTCTAGCTTAGCAACCCCAATGTAACAGGAACATATACACTGATCACCATTGTAATGGTAAAGTAAAGTTTTACAGACATCACCTTTATCTTGGGGCATTGTTGGTCTGTGTAAAACTTCCCATTACATCAGTGTAAATGTCTCTGTTCTAGTGATGCTTAAATTCCCTATTATGTTGTTAGTTTAACGTAGTACTTAGTGTAAATTTCTCCATTACATAGGTGGTCACCATAAATTCGGAGAACCGTAAATACTACTGTTACATTGCTGGCCAGTGCAAATATCTCCATTACATTAGTGGTCAGTGTAAACGCCCCTATTATGTTGGCGATCATTGCATATCTTCCTATTACATTTATGGTAAGTGTATAATCATTTCATTACCTTAGTGACTAGTGTAAATGTCCCCATTGCATTGGTGATCAGTGTAAATATGCCTGTTGCATTGGTGGTCGGTGCAAATTTTCTCATTACATTGGTGGTCATTGTAAAATCCCAGTTATATTGGTGGGCAGTGTAAATACCCTTGTTACATTGATGGTCAAGGTAAATCCCCATTATATCGGTGCTCAGTGACAATACTCTTGTTACATTTTTGGTCACAGTAGAATCCTCTGTTAAATTTGTGGTCAGTGTAGAATTACCTTTATATGGGTGGTCAGTTAGAATCCCCTCGTACATTTGTGGTCAGTGCAAAATTCTGCATTGCATTGGTGATCAGTGTAAAAGCCCCCCTTATGTTGGTGTCCAGTGTAGAATCCCCTATTACATTGGTGGTCAGTGCAGAACTGGGGGAATATTCAGATTTTACAGATTTTACATAACTGATTTCCTGCACATTTATAAGGGCAATCTTTCTCCTACTTTTCTTCCACCAGACACGGATGCCAAGCATTCATCCCACAACTGACCACCCACCATTTTATGATCACTGAAGCTAGGGTATTTTATTCTCCAAGGGATCACTGACACCAGGGAATTATTTTACCTACTGAAGCTGAGGATTTTTTTACTCCAACTCACCACTAGTGCTAAGGAGTTCTCCTGTTTTTTTCTACCACTGATTTTAATGAAGTTCTTCTTTAAGGTTCAGAGCTCAGACAAGGAGTAAACTCCCTGTATATATACTGTTTTATTTTAATAGTATGAGCCCTTAAGTTTATATGCATTGAAGATTCTCACTCATAGCGCAGTAATAAAGGAGTATTTTGTAGGTTCAAAGACTGCCGACTGTACACAATTTATACTTTAATTAGGTTCAGACTCTACTATAAGTCATGTTCAGTTTAGCACAAAGTGCAGTAGCCATGTTCCCTTTTCTTCACATACCTTATTTTTATTCTCTAGGTGTTTATTTTTACTATTAGTTTTGATATTGGTAGGAAAGTATCTTTAAGTTCAACATAACCATTTCTGAATTCAGACAGTTTAACTTTTTCTCACATTCACTGTTTGACTTTGTAACCGTAAATCAAGGTAAATTACTTGTTAAGAGTATAACATAACATTTACATATTATTTTTACTGTTAAAATATTCATTTTTTTAGTTTTAACAAGAGCTGTGCTGTGCTCTGACAGTAAACTTTGCACATGTGTTAGTAAAAAGTATGAGGAAATTGGCAAAAGGTCATGATCCTGAAACTGGGGATCATGTAGTTCAAATTGCAAAATGATGTCATGTGATAGAAAATCTGCTTTATTCTTCTGTATATGTACTATTCATTTTCTTACTAAGCATTTCTTTATGTGGTGTGCCTGTTTTTAATAAGTTGAAATTCAGGATTGGAGACAATGGCTGACGCCGCCCTTGGATGTAAGTAAACATAATCTTCACTGCTGCGTATTTAGAATATTTTCCATTTACAGACCAAGTAAACATTTACACCAATACTGTATGATATTTATTTTATGTTTAACAAATACTAAATCTATCAGCAGTTTAGGTACATCAAAACAATGAAAGATAACCACTGAATGGTTGCTACAGGCTACAAAACTTTGCCCTGTACTCAGTGATGTACAGTATCTAACAAAAGTGAGTAGACCCCTAACATTTTTGTAAATATTTTATTATATCTTTTCATGTGACAACACTGACGAAATTACACTTTGCTACAATGTAATTTAGTGAGTTACAGCTTTTGTATAACAGTGTAAATTTGCTGTCCCCTCAAAATAACTCAACACACAGCCATTAATGCCTAAACCGCTGGCAACAAACGTGAGTACACCCCTAAGTGAAAATGTCCAAATTGGGCCAAAGTGTCAATATTTTTTGTGGCCACCATTATTTTCCAGCACTGCCTTAACCCTCTTGGGCATGGAGTTCACCAGAGCTTCACAGGTTGCCACTGGAGTCCTCTTCCACTCCTCCATGAGGACATCACAGAGCTGGTGGATGTTAGAGACCTCGTGCTCCTCCACCTTCCATTTTAGGATGCCCCACAGATTATCAATAGGGTTTAGGTCTGGAGACATGCTTGGCCAGTCCATCACCTTTACCCTTAACTTCTTTAGCAAAGCAGTGGTCGTCTTGGAGGTGTGTTTGGGGTCCTTATGTTGGAATATTGCTGTCAGAGAACCACCACAACAAATGCTTGTTCCCATGCAGCAGCTGCCAATCTCTGTTCCTCTAATGTCAATGCGCGGAGTCTTAGACAGAGACGAGTGAGGTCAGGATCGGGCATGCGCAATGGCCTATTTAAACAGAGATTAAACAGAGATTCTGCCTAGTGTCAGTGCTGAATTGTCTTCAGCTTGTCCCTGTGTTCCTGTTTGCTGCTTTGCCTGATTGACCTTGTTCCTGAAAACCCGACTTCCTCTGACCATTCTCTTGGATCCTCCCTGCCTGCTTGTCTGAGTCTACTTCCTATACTGACATTGCCTTGGACTTATGACTACGGTTCTGCCTTCTGATTGTGTACCCCGCTGCCAGCCTGTTGTCAACCTCTGCCTGTCCCGGACTACGATCCTGCCTTCTGATTGTGTACCCTGCTGCCAGTCTGTTGCCAACTTCTGCCTGTTCCTCACTCTGCAAGCGATCCTGGTCTGGCTTCCGTTGAACGGACTTCGGTGATCAGTGTCTACTTCTTCTCAACAGAGGTTCCTATGTTCCCAAACTTCCCAAAGACCACCTCTGGATATGATGCAGAGCACGTGCACTCAACTTCTTTGGTCGACCATGGCGGGGCCTGTTCTGAGTGGAACCTGTCCTGTTAAACCGCTGTATGGTCTTGGCCAACGTGCTGCATCTCAGTTCAGGGTCTTGGCAATCTTCTTATAGCCTAGGTCATCTTTATGTAGAGCAACAATTCATTTTTTTAGATCCTCAGAGAGTTCTTTGCCATGAGGGGCCATGTTAAACTTCCAGTGACCACTATGAGAGAGTGAGAACGATAACACCAAATTTAAACACACCTGCTCCCCATTCACACCTGAGACCTTGGAACACTAACGAGTCACATGACACCTGGGGGGGAAATGGCTAATTGGGTTCAATTTGGACATTTTCACTTGGGGTGTACTCACTTTTGTTGCCAGCGGTTTAGACATTAATGGCTGTGTGTTGAGTTATTTGGAGGGGGCAGCAAATTTACACTGTTATACAAGCTGTACACTCACTACTTTACATTGTAGCTAAATGTCATTTCTTGTCACATGAAATGATATAATAAAATATTTACAAACATGTGAGGGGTTGTACTCACTTTTGTGAGATACTCTATTACAAAAAGACAGTGTACTGCTATTAAGGGCCCTTTTTATGCTCAGTTTGAAATAATGCCCCCATTGTCAGTACATTTGGCCCCCTTACAGTAACTTCACAAGCTCTAATGCCCCGTACACACAAGCGCAATTTCCGTCAGAAAAAACCTTGGATGGTTTTTCCGCCGGAATTCCGCTCAAGCTTGGCTTGCATACACGCGGTCACACAAAAGTCCTCTTAACTTTCGACCGTCAAGAACTCAGTGACGTACAACACTACGAGGAGCCGAGAAAAATTAAGTTCAATGCTTCTGAGCATGCGTCCTATTGTTTCCCAGCATGCGTCGGAATTTTGCGCGTCGGAATTGCCACAGAAGATCGAAATTTCCGTTCGGAACTTTTTCGGTCGGAAAAATAGAGAACCTGCTCTCAATCTTTTGCTGCGGAAATTCCGCCAGCAAAATCCGATGGAGCATACACATGGTCGGAATCAAACTTTTGCTGGGCGGAAATTCCGCTCGTGTGTTTGGGGCATAACACGTTAAAATCAGGCCATGGTTGTAAAAAGATAATAGTTGTAAAATTCAAGCTCCACTGCCTACCACAAGCACAGAGGTCATGCCCATTTTTAATAATACAATGCTTTTTTATCCTTGGTTCTTTGCGACTACCCACACTCCACTGAATCTCTAATCATTACATTAGACCAGAACTCATAACCTGTAAGATGTATACACACACAATTGGTTTCTTTGTGAGTATCCATATTTACTGCACAATTATGCATTTTAATAAACTGAAAACTGAAATGCATCAATGTAAAAAACTGGTATTTGATCTGCAGCTACATGCTGTTTTCTCTAAGGTCAGAAACATAAATAGCTTTATCACAACAGGAGAGATGGTACCAGTCTGCCCCTACATTTTTATTTGTTACAGAGAAAAAAGATGTAGCAGTACCTCTGCTATAATATTTTTTATTTATTCACAGAGTATTAAATCTGAACTTAAAACAGGACTAGAAAAGACTATTCAATGAAGTTATGTATTTATAAAGAAGGGGAGATATTATGGGTTGGGTTCAGTTTAACTTTAATATATGTTTCTCAACTGATGCATTGAATATAGGGTATGTATTTTACTTTGACTCTCTCTCTCTCTCTCTCTCTCTGTCTCTCTCTCTCTCTCTCTCTCGCTCTCATTTAAACATCCTTTTACCCTCCTCTGAACACAGCAGGCGAGGAAGGAAAGAATCGGGCTCATAGTTATGTGTGTACATTTAAGATTGAGCTGGTGAACTCTGTAAACAGCAAGTTTTATTTTAAAAGGGCAGTAAAGATTAGACAGTTAAAATAAGAATATACATCTAAACATGTAAAAAGAAGCATAGAGCTCCACCTGCTAACTATAATTGTCAGCTTATGCATTCTGTTACAATGTACATTCAATTGTAATTAGGTTAAGTACATTTAATTTTAATTAGGTTAAGTACCTGAAGTTATCTTCATTTCAGACTTCTGTTATTTCCTATACAGCAGCACTAAGAAAGGTGCTGCTCTCTTTTTTCTCTGTTTGCGTCTGTATTTTTGTTTTGTTATTTCTCGATGTTAACCAGGGATCTCCATTGTATATATGGGCATATCTTTTCTGCAGTGGTTACTGGGCTGCTTTCAAACTGATCCGCAGGTGCAGAGTATTGGGTGTAACCTGTGGGTTACCTACACTGAGCTCTAGACTTCTATTATTCGAGTTTGGTGAGCTTTCTGAAAGTGCCCCAAAGCTGCAGAATATAATAGAAGTCTATTGCAAACTGCAGGAAAGCCAAAGGTACACTGCGTTGCACACGTGGTGCGGGTAAACCGCAGCGCATCAATGTGAAAGCAGCCTTGGACCCCTTTCACGCGGTCAGTCCGACAGTCCGACAAATTGGACCCTCCATTCACCTTTAAGTATTGGCAGACATAAACCGACTTGTGTTCTAACTCCAATACGATCCACTAAAAAGTACTGTGGGCTGTGTCCGTGTCCGCTCTGCAAATGCAGAGTGCACACGGACATGCCATACACCAGCTCCGCTCACCACTGTGGCCAGCGACTGGTCACCAAGTCACTTAAGTGGCCCACACTCTTCAAAAGGTTGGGCACCCCTGGTGTACATCTTGCGGCATATATGCGTTCCTTGATCATCTGATCAAGGGTGAATACTGCTGTGCAAAATTTAAGCACATTGTTTCCATGGAAGCCCAGGTTCTGAATCTAGGGAAGCAACTGTTAGCACTGAGAAGACCCGCCATACTAAAGGAGAGCCAGAAACATATCCAGCAGGTGCAGAGGCTAGCACAGAGGCGGGTGGAGACAAAGCGGTGCAGGCACTAGAAACGATTAGAAGGGTGACAGTCAGGAAGGATAGAGGGGGAAGTGCCATGGAGGCCAATCCTGGGCTGGAGTATCCCAATAAGTGCGCTCCATTGAGTGACAATGGCGAAACCGGTCAGGGACCAGCACTGCTGGAGCTGAGGGACTCTCCTAGCTGCTAGGGGAAGAACTCCTCCAGTGAAAGTGGGAAGGAAGTGAAGGGAAAGGATAGACAAATTCTTGTGGTAGGGGACTCAATTCTTAGAAGGACAGAGAGGGCAATCTGTCACAAATACCTGAAGCACCAAACTGTATGCTGTTTATCGGGCGCTCCGGTTCGGCATATCACAGATCTGGTAGACAGATTACTGGGAGGGGCTGGGGGAGACCCAGCTGTCATGGTGCACATTGGCACCAATGACAAAGTCAGAGGCAGATGGAGTGTCCAAAAGAATGATTTTAGGGAGCTAGATTGAGGAAAGGGACCTCCAAGGTAGTATTTTCAGGAATACTACCGGTACATCGAGCCACACCGGAAAGGCAGAGGGAGATTAAGGAAGTAAACAAGTGGCTTAGGAGCTGGTGTAGTAATAGTAAGGCGGCGTTTGAGTTCCTGGAGGACTGGGCTGAATTCTCAGTCGGTCACCAGTTCTATAGAAGGGACGGACTGCACCTAAATGAGGAGGGTGCAGATCTGCTGGGTGTGAAGATGTTAGATGTTAGAGGCGTTTTTAAACTAGGCGATGGGGGGAGGGTCCAGAGGTGGAGATAGTCAGCAATGAACATATTCCAGAGGGTATTATTGGGGGCATTAGTGGTAGATTGACTAAAGCACATAAACACGAGGCAATTATAGTAACAAGTCCTATTTGCAATATTGGAACACCCAATAAAAGGACAGTATGCCACGGGTCTAAACTACGTGGCATGTTCACCAATGCCAGGAACCTGGCGGACAAGACGTGTGAACTAGAGATACTGTTGAACGAGGAGGATTTAGATTTTGTGGTAAATTCAGAGACCTGGTTCAACAGCTCTCATGGTTGTCTGGCAAACATTCAAGGTTATTCCCTTTATCGCAGGGATAGAGAGGGTAAAAAAGGGGGAGGGGTATGCCTATATATCAAGAATAATGTACAAGTGAATGTGAGAGATGACATCACTAAGGGAGCTAGGGAGGAGGTGGAATCCATATGGGTAGAGCTCCAAAGGGATGAAGCTAGGGGAAAAATAATACTGGGAGTATGCTATAGGCCCCCTAACTTGAGGGAGGAGGGGGAGACGGACCTCCTATCACAATTTGGATTAGCAGTAAGGAAGTGTTACCATAATGGGGGATTTTAATTATCCAGACATAGACTGGGCTGGAGGAAAACATCCATTTGTTTAAGGCTCGCCAGTTCCTAAATGTCTTGCAGGACAATTTCATGGGTCAGATGGTAGACCAACTAGAAAAAAGGCGTTACTAGATCTACTGATTACCAACAATACAGACCTGATCACGGATGTGGAAATACGGGACAATTTAGGAAACAGCAATCACAGGTCAATTGGCTTCAGTATAAATCACACAAATAGGAAACACAAGGGGAACACAAAGACACTGAATTTCAAAAGAGCCAACTTCCCTAAACTATGAACCTTGAAAATATAAATTGTGATAAAATCTTAGAAACAAAGAACACAGAGAAGAGATGGGTTTGCTTTAATTAAATAAGGGCATTAGCCAGTGCATCCCATTGGGAAGTAAGTTTAAAAGTGCGAACAAAAGTCCTGGATGACTTAACTCTAATGTATAAATGCATATAAATGCAAAGGAGAAGGCCTTCAAAAAATACAAGGCTGAGGGATCATCATCAGCAATCAGGCTTTACAAAGAATGCAGCAAGATATGTAAGGGTGCAATTAGGGTGGCTAAGATAGAACATGAAAAGCATAGCGGAGGAGAGCAAAAAAAATCCCAAGAAATTCTTTAAGTAAATAAACATTAAAAAAGGGAAGACAGACCATATTGGCCCCATAAAGAATAAGGAAGGACCTCTGGTTACAAAGGATGGGGAGATGGCGAAGGTATTGAATTTATTCTTCTCCCCAGTCTTCACGAGGGAGCTGGGGGGCTTCAGTAACCAAAACTGCAGTGTTTGTCCTCATGACACATCACAGGAAGCACCCTCATGGCTAACAGAGGACAGAATTAGAAATATACTTGGGAAACCTAACATTAATAAATCACTGGGACCAGGTTGCTTGCACCCGAGGGTACTTAGGGAACTCAGTCAAGTAATTGCCAGACCATTGTTCCCAATTTTTACTGACAGTCTACTGACTGGTACCAGCTGATTGGAGAAAAGCCAATGTAGCACCTATATTTTAAAAAGGGCCAAAATACACCCCTGTGAATTACAGACCAGTTAGCCTAACATCAATAGTATGCAAGCTCTTGGAGGGGATGATAAGGGACTATATACAAGATTTTTGTAATGAAAACTGTATCATTAGCAGTAATCAGCATGGATTCATGAAGAATCATTCTTGCTAAATCAATAGTTTAGCCTTCTATGAGGAGGTGCGCTGCCATCTACATAAAGGAAGGCCCGTAGACGTGGTGTATCTGGACTTTACAAAAGCATTTGACACAGTTCCCCATAAATGTTTACTGAACAAAGTAAGGTCCCTTGGCATGGACCATAGGGGGAGTACATGGATTGAAAATTGTTCAGAGGGTGGTGATACATGAGGAATATTCGGAATGGTCAGGGGTGGGAAGTGGGGTCCCCCAGTGTTCTGTGCTGGGACCAATCCTGTTTAATTTGTTCATAAACAACCTGGAGGTTGGGGTAAACAGCTCAATTTCTGTATTTGCAGACGACACTAAGTTAAGCAGAGCAATAACTTCTCTGCAGGATGTGGAAACGTTGCAAGAAGATCTGAACAAATTAATGGTGTGGGCAACTACATGGAAAATTAGGTTTAATGTAGAAAAATGTAAAATAATACATTTGGGTGGCAAAAATAGGAATTCAATCTACTCACTAGGGGGTGAACCTCTGGGGGAAACTAGGATGGAAAAGGTGATAGGCTCAGGAATAGCATGCAATGCCAAGCTGCTGCTAACAAAGCAAACAGAATATTGGCATGCATTAAAAAGGGGATTAACTCCTGGGATAAAGCGATAATTCTCCCACTCTACAAGACCCCGGTCTGGCCGCACCTAGAGTATGCTGTCCAGTTCTGGGCACCAGTCCTCAGGAAGAATGTACTGGAAATGGAGCGAGTACAAAGAAGGGCAGCAAAGCTAATAAAGGGTCTGGAGGATATTAGTTATGAAGAAAGGTTGCGAGCACTGAACTTATTCTCTCTGGAGAAGAGACACTTGAGGGGGAATATGATTTCAATTTACAAATACCATGCTGGTGACCCCAAAATAGGGCTAAAACTTTTTTGTGGAAGGGAGTTTAATAAGACACGTGGCCACTCACTAAAATTAAAAGAAAAGAGGTTTAATCTTAAACTGCGTAGAGGGTTCTTTACTGTAAGAGCAGCAAGGATGTGGAATTCTCTTCCACAGGCGGTGGTTTCAGTGGGGGGGGGCACCAATAGTTTAAAAAAACTATTTGATAAGCACCTAAACAACAGCAACATACAGGAATATACAATGTAATACTGACCTATAAATCACACACATAGATTGGACTTGATGGACTTGTATTTGGCTCCATCCATCTTCCCATCAACTCTGACCAGCTTCCCTGTCCCTGCTGAAGAAAAGCATCTCCACAACATGATGCAGCCACCACCATGTTTCACAGTGGGGATGATGTGTTCAGGGTGATGTGCAGTGTTAATTTCGACCACATATAGCGTTTTGCTTTTAGGCAAGGAAGTACAATTTTGATCTCACCTGACCAGAGCAGCTTCTTTCACTGTTTGCTGTGTCCCTCCCATGGCTTCTCGCAAACTGCAAACGGGACCTCTTATGGTTTTCTTTCAACAATGGCTTTCTGCTTTCCACTCGTCCATAAAGACCAGATTTGTGGAATGCACGACTGATAGTTGTCCAATAGACAGATTTTCCCACCTGAGCTGTGGATCTCTGCAGCTCCTTCAGAGTTACAGTGGGCCTCTTGGCTGCTTCTCTGATTGATGCTGAGTTGTGCCATACGCTTTCCATTTTCGTAAGATGGATTTAACAGTGCTTTGTGAGATGTTCAAAGCTTGGGATATTTTTTTATAACCCTACCCTGCTTTAAACTTCTCCACAACTTTATCCCTGACCAGTCTGGTGTGTGCCTTGGCCTTCATGATGCTGTTTGTTCACTAAGGTTATCTAACAAACCTCTGAGGGTTTCACAGAACAGTTGTATTTATACTGAGATTAAATTACACATAGGTGGACTCTATTTACTAATTAAATGTACTAATTAATTTACTAACTGTCTTCTGACAGTTGGTTCCACTAGATTTTAGTTAGGGGTATCAGAGTAAAGGGGGCTGAATACAAATGCACGCCACACTTTTCAGATATTTATTTGTAAAAGAAAATTGAAAAACATTTATAATTTTCCTTCTGCTTTACAATTATGTGCCACTTTGTGTTGGTCTATCACATAAAATCCCAATAAATACCATTTACGTTTTTGGTTATAACATGACAAAATGTAGAAAATTTCAAGGGGTATGAATACCTTTTCAAGGCACTGTAATGCTACTAAAGCTCTAAATTATTGAAACATTATTATTATTATTGAAACTTTAGCTATACACAGCATGCTTGCTCATCTAGCGCGAGGTGTCTTCCTCCATTTCTCGCCATGCCTCTGAATATGTCTAAATGTTTATATGTTTATTTGCAAACAATTTGTGTGTCTTTGTCATTGTCATGTTAGTTATCTTTAATGTTGTCCAATCCCAGGCCCAAATTTAATACAAACTGCTTTGGGGAAAAAAAAATGCATATTATCTGTCAATGTATGCATAAATTGCTTCATTAAATCGAGGCAATGCTGTTGCGCCAGACGAACCATTTCAATTCAGGACTCCTTTACCCCTAATACTCAGCACCTGTTGACAATTACAAATTTAAAATAAAAAGGGATCCTCAACGGCCTTCCAGTACACATCCGGGAAGAAGCCAAGCAATTACGCATCCAGCGAAACGCGTTGACGTCACGGCACCACGTGACCGCCAGCAGAACGCCCATTACCATTACCAATCATACAGCGTGGAATCCCCGCACGGAGACCGGGATGAATCCGTAGCAGCCCCAAACAGCGCTGGTCATCCAGCTAAGATCCGGCTACAAAACACAGCCTGCTTCACTCACCCATTTCAAAGCAACGCTATGGCTACCAATTGAGCATACCAGCCACTGAATCACCGGCAACCGTCCATGAACAAGTCCTGCGATTAGGACGCGGCACCCGATACTGTACGGGGATACACAGCTGCAGAACGGACAGGACTGGCTCCATGCGGTAACGTAATAGGCTGTGGCCATATTAAAACCTGCCTAACTAGTTGCCGATTGATATTGCCATACTAATGCTACATGCTTTAAGTTGATGCTTGATTGATTTGCAATAGACTGTGGCCAAAACAGATGTACCTGTGTGTTACAAGCAGGTTCCCTGTATTCATGTTGAAGGAGGCTGCCTATTTATCTGATTGACCAAGCTGTTTTTCATGAATATGAACTACTTTGATGCTTAATGAAATACATGTGATTCTATAGCAATAATTCCTCATGGAAAGATAACTTTACCTGATAACTTGACTATCTGACAACCCAGACATGAGCGCTGTCTCACTAACTAATTAGTGGCAGCTGTGCTTCCCCAATATTTACAGAGATTCCTTGTCTGAATAACTATATACCATAATTGTCAACAGAAATTTATAGAAATGTAATTTCTTAAGAATGCATCTATGTCACTGGTTATTTGATTTCACACTTAGCTTAATCAAGATATCTCCATCAGGGCAATGGCCAGCTGGTGAACCAAATGGTATATGTATAAAAGAAGACTTTATTATAACTCAAACATACCACTTGGTAATACAACAAATTGGTTCCAACTGACCATTCTTGCTGTGCGAATCCCGTGGTGCACCACATGTCGTTATATGGTTGTTATGTGTTGTCCTGTATTAGTTCGTCCCTGCTAAATAGGAACATGCTGTTCCTTTTTTAAGAAAGATACCCATTTCCTATAAATAAACTTCAATTTATATTTAACTTGGAGGACTCAATCAATAACTTTGTCACCATAAGTAGCCTCTATATGGGCCCGGTTCTTTCGGTCTCAGGTTCTCTCTTCTTCTTTACATATATGCTTATGGCTACGGGGACATTTACCATTTAGGTGTAAGATTGTATACTGATCTATTAATAATCGATCAGATAAATTGATTGTACCCTTGTTATCCCTCCCTTTTCCCCTTTCCTTTTCCCTTTTTTTCCCACAATTTACATACACAGCATAGATCAGCTTAGTTTGCCCTTATAAAAGGCGATATTTAAATGATGAAAAATGATTTAAATGATCACGTTGCATCATCAAATTCGATAATGCTTCTCAGGAAAGAAACCCTAGTTCACAGCATATACAGTTGTTTATTTTTATCCTATTTAGCAAGTATTCTAAACCTTGAACAAGATTGAAATGTATATATAACTTTCTAATTGGCTACCATAAGTGACCATGAGCTGTTGGCACAATCTGTCCTAATTTGCATTTCAGCTGTGCACATCCTTTCTCAGAAAAATATATACAAATAATCATCTTTTTCACATACCTGTATGTATGTAAATTATGTTTAAAACAGTCTGCTCTACTAGGATGTGTCCACAGGAGCTAAATATTTAGACTATGTTTGACAAATGCATAGAAATAAATTGAATTTTTCAAAGAGATCATTGATCTAAATCCATAAATGCAGATACTTACCATACAGATGTTAAATGGAAAAATAAATAAGTGATGAAGAAAGAAAAAGGAGAAAATTAAGAAAACAATATATATCTACAGTAATTTTTCTAACTCAAAAGTGTGTATCCACTTTGTAAAGTACATTTCAGTAACTATGGTTAAGCTGTGCTTAATTTGAATAATCATGTGCTAGCAAAAGTATTTTTTTCCACTTGTATGTGATTGGGTGTTTAAAGTAGACTGAAGTCCACCTTATTCACTAACATGCACCTTCCAAATTATACATACGCTTTCCATTCATTCCTTAAGTAAATAGTTTAAAACATTATTTAATAAACAGTTCTCCACTTCGTAAAAAGTTTTGCTCCCAAATAGATGGAGTAGTTAATGTCCTATGTACCCTCCTCTGTGTAAGTTTATCTTCTTATTCTTGAAAATTCTGTATAAAACCCCATAATGCTTATTTATTTAGCTTTTCTGGGCGTTATTATATCTTATTTATTCTTACTTTAACACGCATGTGCAAAATGTAAAAAAAAATGCCCAAAACACAAAGTGGTTTAAAGTTATTACTTTATTTCTTTACATTTCTTTGTATATTTTGGTGCAATCAACATGGGAAAATTTCTAATGAGTTTTAGCAAATCCTTAGAATTGTCTACTGCAGAATCAAATGCCTCAAAGTTAATAAACCTATGTATCAGTACACTAACCCCCAGGGAATAGGAGGTGTGAGTGGAGTGCACATCCCACCCAAGAATACCCCAGACAGCTCAGGCTGTCTTTTGTGAGGTGAGTCTCCTGTATTCTATAGATTGCAGGTTGGTATTTAGGAAGGGTCAAAGTGACCGTAGTCCATTTAATTGGACTATGTAACAATGTGTTATTCATTTTTTTAACTTGATGCCTGGCAAATGAAGCATGTAAACATACAATGTATAGATAGACATTATTTTTTAGTTTTGAATGGAGTGGGAAAGTATTAGAACCCCTTTAGATTTCTACTGCTTTCTGTGTTCCTATTAAGGTGACTCACCATTCTCCTTAGAGTAAGCCCAACTCCTTGTTTATAAAACTATAAAAAATTGGTAGCAGATATGAAAATAAAAAATGTTTCTCTGGATGCAACACTTCATATTTGTCACTGATCCCTACAGACCTTTCACTCCACAATTCAGCAGCAGTCCCCTTTCAGGTTGAATGATGCTCAGTGGGGGTGGAGGATGTTCAGATTGTTGAGTTGTTTTGTAATGAAAACAGTAATATAACACGCTGTTAAATCCAAAGTAAAATCAGATAGGTGGGGGTGCTTTTGTCATAATGTGCAAGGATGCACAGTGTACTTTCACATTATGGCACACTCAGATAATGCCCTCTTCCAAGGATGACAAGTTTGGGCTCCAGACACCACTCCACCCCAACTGCCACTATCTCCTCTATATAGTTACATAGTTAGCTAGGCTGAAAAAAGACACAAGTCCATCCAGTTCAACCCCAAAAAATAAAAATAAAAATAATAATAAATAAAAATAAAAAATATCGTACAATCCAATATACCCAATTCTATACCCACAGTTGATCCAGAGGAAGGCAAAAAAAAAAAAAAAACAGCAGAGCATGCTCCAATCTGCTACAGCAGGGGAAAAAAATCCCTTCCTGATCCCCCAAGAGGCAATCGGATTTTCTCTGGATCAACTTCACCTATAAATGTTAGTACCCAGTTATATTATGTACATTTAGGTATCCAGGCCTTTCTTAACCTCTTTCTGACCGCCCACAGTCATATGACGGTGACAAGAAACATTTGTCGTTCCGGGCCGCCGTCATATGACGGCATTTCCCTTTGCAGCCACTAGGGACCCGATGCGCATGCCCAGCAACCGTGATGTCCGCCGGGCATCCGCAATTGCCCAGTAACTGAGCAGGACGTGGTTCTTTGTGTGTAAACACACAGATCCACGTCCTGTCAGAGGAGAGGAGACCGCCGGTGTGTCCCTTGTACATAGGGACACCGATCAGTCTCCTCCCCCAGTCAGTCCCCTCCCCCCACAGTTAGAATTACTCCCATAGGGAACATATTAATCCCTCGATCACCCCCTAGTGTTAACCCCTTCCCTGCCAGTCACAATTATACAGTAATCAATGCATTTTTATAGCACGGATCGCTGTATAAATGTGAATGGTCCCAAAAATGTGTCAAAAGTGTCCGCTATGTCCGCCGCAATATTGCAGTCATGATAAAAATCGCAGATCGCTGCCATTACTAGTAAAAAAAAATAATAATAAAAATGCTATAAATCTATCCCCTATTTTGTAGACGCTATAACTTTTGCGCAAACCAATCAATATACGCTTATTGCAATTTTTTTTACCAAAAATATGCAGAAGAATACGTATCGGCCTAAACTGAGGAAAAAATTCGTTTTTTTTTTTAACTTGGATATTTATTATAGTAAAAAGTAAAAAAATATTGAATTTTTTCAAACTTGTCCCTCTTCTTTTGTTTATAGCGCAAGAAATAAAAACCGCAGAGGTGATCAAAAGAAAGCTCTATTTGTGGGGAAAAAATTATAAAAATGTTATTTGGGTACATTGTTGCATGACCGCGCAATTGTTATTCAAAATGCGACTGAAAGCTGAAAAATGGCTTGGTCAGGAAGGGGGTGTTCGTGCCTGGTAGGCAAGTGGTTAAAGCAATCTACTGAGTTAGCCAGAACCACCTCTGGAGGGAGTCTATTCCACATTTTCACAGCTCTTACTGTGAAGAAACCTTTCCGTATTTGGAGATGAAATCTCTTTTCCTCTATGACTATATCTGGGTCCTCTTCAATCATTGGATGACCACTGGTGATTTTATTCTTGTACATGCATACAGGACTTACATTGTCCTCATATACTGGGAATGAGCCATGTGTGTACACTGCACGGAGCACGCAATTTGTGCCAAAGGCAGCTTCCAACAGGATTATCCCACAACTATTTTTGCTAGAAGCCCTGATGAACGGGGGAGTCTTTAGTCACCCTAAACATGCTGGCCTCTTTTTATTGCTGAAACGTCAAGTAAAATACAAATTACTTACCTCTTTGATCACGGGCGCTCCTTTATCCTCATTTCTTCTACGTTTCGCCAATCATGGCTCAGGGGCTAAGTCCACGCTCCACACTATATAAGACTGCTTATATGGTGGCCATATATAGTGTTATGAAGGAGAGAAGTTAGCTAAAGGCAGGTTATATATATATATACAGTATATACAGTGTAGTCAGTGTAGTGTAGACTATATATACAGTGCAGGCGGTGTGTTAATATATATACGTGTTATATATATATATATATATATATATATATATATATATATATATACTCTGCATTCAGTGTAAACTATATATACAGTGCAGGCAATCTATTATATATATACAGTATATATACAGCCCTCAAAAAATCCACTCGTCTGTTCGCATTTTACGAGTGGATTTTGAGGGCTGGCGAGTGTTGGCTGCCTAGGGGCGGGGGGGCGAGCAAAACCGGCAGCCTGGGTTTGTCGGAGCAATTGTAGGGAAAGGGAGAGGAGAGCCGACGCCTGGTTGATCAGAGCACGGGGAACATAACAGCTTTCATTTCAATAGCTGTGTGTTCCCCACTGCGCGCCGTCATATAGAGCCCCCCCTTGTCTGGGCACTTTGATAGACAGATCAGCCGTCCAATCCTGGGAAGGGTGGTCTGTCTATCAAAGTGCCCGGACAAGGGGGGCTGTATATGACGGCGCATGGCGGGGAACACACAGCTATTGAAATGAAAGCTGTTATGTTCCCCACGCTCTGATCAACCAGGTGGTGGCGGCTCTCCTCTCCCTTCCCCATACACAGGTAGGCTGCATTGGGGACACAGAGCTGCAATGGGGACACAGAGCTGCAATGGGGACATATGGCTGCATTGGGGACACAGAGCTGCATTGGGGACACATGGCTGCATTGGGGACACAGAGCTGCAATGGGGACACATGGCTGCATTGGGGACACAGGGCTACATTGGGGACACAGAGCTGCTCAACCAGGTGGTGGCGGATCTCCTCTCCCTTCCCCTACACAGGTAAGCTGCTTTGGGGACACAGAGCTGCAATGGGGACACAGAGCTGCAATAGGGACACATGGCTGCATTGGGGACACATGGCTCCATTGGGGACACATATCTGCATTGGGGACACAGAGCTGCAATAGGGACACAGAGCTGCAATGGGGACACATGGCTGCATTGGGGACACATGGCTCATTTGGGGACACATATCTGCATTGGGACCACAGAGCTGCAATGGGGACACATAGCTGCAATGGGGACACATGGCTGCATTGGGGACACAGAGCTGCATTGGGGACACATGGCTGCATTGGGGACACAGAGCTGCAATGGGGACACAGAGCTGCAATGGGGACACATGGCTGCATTGGGAACACAGGGATGCATTGGGGACACAGAGCTGCAATGGGAACACAGGGCTGCATTGGGGACACAGAGCTGCAATGGGGACACAAAGCTGCATTGGGGACACAGAGCTGCATTGGGGACACAGAGCTGCAATGGGAACATTGCATTGGGGACACAGAGCTGAATTGGGGACACAGACTGCATTGGGGACACAGATAAAGTTGTTAATATCTATTTTTATAACGTAATTCTGCATAAAACATTTAAGTGTCATTTCATGAGCTAATTTATGAGGGCGTGTTTAGGGTGGGATTAGGGGCGGGGCATGGTAGGGGTTGGGCGGGGCAACTGGTAACGAGTAACCCTTGATGCCTGGCTAGTAGCTCAAGACTTGAAATTTTAAGCCCTGTATATATAGTGCAGTCAGTGTACAGTATATAATACAGTGTATTGAAGTGGTTAAGGGGAACCCTATGACAGAATTAAGAAAAAAAGGCAAGGGTTTCCCCTGACCCCCAGTCCATACCAGGCCCTTTGATTTTAAGGGAAACTCGGTGTGTGGGTCCCCCCAAAATCCATACCAGGCCCTTTGGGTCTAGCATAGATTTTAAGGGGAACTCCATGTCAATTTTTTTAAAAAAATTGTCTGTGGGGTCCCCGCAAAATCCCTTATCATAGCAAGCAGCCTGGCAGGCAGGCCAGGGAAAGGGTGGGATGAGCGAGCACCCCCCTCCTGAACCATACCAGGCCACTTGCTCTCAACATGGGGAGGGTGCTTTGGGCCTCATCCCCACAACCCTTGCCCGGTGGTTGTGGGGGTCTGCGGGCAGGGGGGCTTATCGGAATCTGGAAGCCACCTTAAACAAGGGGGTCCCCAGATCCTGCCCCCCTATGTGAATGGGGTATCATTCATCCAAAAAAGTGTCAAAAAGTAAAAACCACAATACACAGTTTTTGACAATTAAAAACAAAACAAAGTGTCCCGCGACATGTCGGCTAAATATATCCCAACTCCCTGGTCTGATAACAAACCATTATCACTTTCCTTTTCTAACCTAACCACACTTACAAAGGGAATACATTGGAAATTAAACACATTTTTATTAGAAAATGAATCTTGTTTTTTGATACTACATTACACCTAAAAACATATTTTGAATTTAACAAATCCAAAGATACTCCTCCATCTATAAATTGGGCAGCTCATAAAGCCTCTGTAAGAGGATTTTTTTAACCAATTATCTTCAAAACTGAAAAAAGCCCATAACGAACTTATTGCTATTAAAACTAAACTATATGATGACTTAATTGCCCTACATAAACAAACACAAGATTATATTCTTTTATCTCAAATAGAACATGCACGTACAGATTTAAATTTGTGTCTAACCTCTAGAGCTGAAAAATGTTTTTAATCGGACACAACATACATTTTTTACATGGAAAGATAAACCAGGCTCTCTCCTAGGGAATAAACTTAATCCTAGATCTTATATTTTTGCTTTACCCAAAATTTTAATTAGCAATGGCACACTATCTCAAAATCCTATTCACATTCTTACAGAATTTAAATCATGCTATAACAAACTTTATCAAAAATCCCCAAATGATTCTGCAAATTCACTCCACAGTTTTCTAGAACAACTTCCTACACTTACTACACAACATGCTGAAATTATGGATAAACCTTTTACATATGATGAACTTGTTCCAAGTTCTTAAAACACTGAAATTAAAAAAATCTCCAGGACCGGATGGTTTAACCAATGGTTATTATAAAAAATACACTGATCTATTAATACCTCATCTGGTCTTGCATTTTATTCACCTAAGAGATGGAAACTTTGTTCTGAAAGATGAAAACATAGCATTTATTAGCGTAATTCCCAAACCACATAAAGACCCCACGGAAATATCAAATTATACACCAATCTCCCTAATTAACTGCGACCTTAAAAATCTTACAAAAGCTTTAGCATTACGTCTTACTTCTTTCTTAGAACATTACATTCATAAAGACCAATCGGATTTTATCAGATTTCGGAAAACTTCTGATCAAATCCGAAGATCATTAAACATTATCACAGCTGTCCTTATCACAGACATTGGGACTCCCCATTAACTCGACATGCTATGTTATTATCATTAGACCTTCACAAGGCCTTTGATAATTTGTCTTGGGATTATTTATGGTGTTAAACACTATGAAATTTGGCCCTTCCTTTTTATTCATTGTACATGCTTTATACCACACTCCTACTGCACATATTCTTCTTAAAGGTCATAAATCGGATTCCATAACTATACAACATGGTACACGACACAGTTGTCACCTCTACTATTTGCATTAGCCATTGAACCACTAGCTATAGCTATACGTGGTCATCCAAATATCAAAGGCATTCATTGTGGACAATACGAACATAAATGCATGTTTTTTTGCAGATGATGTTTTAATGTACATTACTTCCCCTCATAAACTACCTAACCTATTGAAACTTTTAAACTCCTTTTCACAATTGTCAGGACTGATGGTAAATAAAAAAAAATAATCTATCGCCCTAAACCTCAATCTCTCTGAATCTACAGTTACACTACTACAGCATAATTTTGAATTTTGAATGGGCCACTCATTCTCTTTCTTATCTAGAAATTCAGTTGACTTCTTCCATACATACTTTATACTCAGCAAATGATCCTCCTATGTTTAGAAGGTTTTCAGAAGATATGAATAAATGGTCAGGGACAAGTCTTTCTTGGTTTGGAAAAATTTCTTCAGTCAAGATGAATGTATTACCAAAAATGTTATATCTCTTTCAAATTCTCCCTATCGCAATTCCTAAACGAGACCTTCTTATTCATCAAAGAAAAATCTTACACTTTATTTGGGGACATAAACACCCTAGAATTAATAAATTCACAGTTTACACTTTAAAAAAAATGTGGAGGCCTAGGAATCCCAAATTTTATTGCTGACTATCATGCTGCACAGATAGCCCAATTAGCAGTCACCACTATCCCTAGTCTGACTCCTCATTGGGATAACATGAAAGCTTTTACGTGCTCCAAAGGCTCAATTGCAGCTATGATGTGGATTCATAGTAAATTAAGACCCCAAATTTTATGTTGTAGTCTTTCATTTCTTTATCGATTTGGGACAGACATCGTATGAGAAAAAAATCTTTGTTCACCTCATACACATTTATCTCCTTTGTTTGATAATCCTGAATTTATACCTGGATTATCTTCTGAATTTTTGGTGGATAAAGAGGGGTTTATCACGTATTCTACACTTCTTATGTGGGAATAAATTGTATTCACTGGATTATTATTAATCCATATTACAATTACCTCCCTCGGAGCTTGATACAACCTAATTACTTTATTCTAATTCTAATTACTTTATTCTATGACTATCTTTATTGTATGACTATCTATCCACAGTGACTCACCTGTTGATGATATCCTGCTTGTCAGTCCTGCCTACTTAAGCCGTCCAGTACAGATGATCTCTGCCTTTGCCTTGGTCACATCTCTAGAGATGCTCTCCTGTGTTTCTGTTAAAGACTTGCTTGGCTGACAGTCCTTCTGGCTCCAGATCCTGCTTGCTGTTCTACTACGCTCATCTCAGGCTCCCTGACATTTTGGCTTGGCTGACTATCCTTTCTGGTTCCTGAACTCTGGCTATGTTTTGACTACGTTTACTCTGTTTACCTTTTTTTATTATTATTAAACAAGTGCGATTTAACTGTACTTCTGTCTCAGTCTGATTCATGGTTTCTGACAGTAGGCGAATGCCATGAATTCAGAAGATGCAGTCAATCCACTAGTTGTTAATATTTTTTCCAGATTAGATGAGCAGGATCACCACATGGATCAGTTTGCCATAGTGTTACAAGCCACTGTGGCTGTTCCAGTACAACCTGTGTTGCAGTCCACCCTTGCTGCTGCTCCAGTCTCTGTACAAGCACCCGCCTCGAGTATTACCTCTATAAGAGGTATGTCTGGTTCCGCTTTGCTTCCCCAGTGATTTGGGGGCAATCCAGTCCAATGCAGAGGGTTTCTCAACCAGGTTGAGATATACTTTGAGATGCTGCCCCAGGCGTTTCCCACAGACAGAAGCAAAGTAGGTTTTGTGATATCTTTGCTTTCTGAGAGAGCCTTGGCCAGGGAAAACCCTCTATGGGAGACGCACAAATCTGTTGTCTTGAGTTACCCTGAGTTTGTGACTTCTTTTAAAAGGGTATTTGACGTTCCCGCATGCTCCACTTCTGTTGCCAAGTGCCTCATGTCCATCAAACAGAGTACAAGAACTGTTGCTGATTACGCCATTAAATTCCGTACTCTGGCAGCAGAGGTTGCTTGGAAAAATTAGGCCCTCGTGGCTGCTTTTTCTCATGGTCTCTAGGATACCATCAAGGATGAGATAGCAGCCCAAGATATACCCACTGAGCTGGAGAGGTTGATTACGTTTGCCATCCTCATTGATTCCAGACTCAGAGAAAGATTCCCCTTTAAGGAGCGCTTGTGGAATCCTCCTGTACATTTTTCCCTGAACTTTGCAGTCCCACCCTTGCCTCCCTCACCTCCCATGCCTCCTCGTACCAAGTCAGTCTGGGAAGATGAATCCATGCACTTGGGCTTCATGCGTCTCTCTGCGGACTGATCCACTTATCTGACTACTCCTCATCAGAGCACTCTACTTGTCCCCTAGACTCGCAGCGCTCCAGGTGTTCTGTGTTTATATGTATTTCTTGGAGCATGAGCTCCTAAGCATCTGCGTATGCTAGATTCTTTGTTCTTACTTTACAAAATCTTAATAAAAATATCAGGAACAAAAAGAGAAAAACTGTTCCAGTGTTAAGTTACAAATGTGGCTGTGGTCCTTTATAGGGAACTTAAAATAAACAACCATCCATTTGCATAAGGATACAATCTCATTATCACAATTTATTTTGAACAAGGGTGGTTTATTACATTAACATAGAACAAATTATAGCTTCAAAATTTTGAAACACTTTCCGCTGTTACAAAAGAAAATCTTGGATGTGCCACATTGCAAGATCTTTCTTTGTAGACCAATTATAAACACATTAGATGTTCATTAAGGTACATTAGAAGAAAGATGCTATACTGTTACATTTATAGGAAGTGGCATTGCATTAGGGCAGCTAATATAGCCTATTAAAAGGTATTATAGGAAACAATTCAGTTTACAAGTGTAACAGAGAAAGCAGGAAATGCTTGTTAGTAATTACTGACAATAGCTTTAAATATAACTGCACATTGGTTGCTGCAGATATTTTGTTAGATTTGATATATTAAAATAAAAGGCATTAGTAAATGTATCTAGCATTGTGCTTGTTAATTTAGTATGTTACGGTGACTACTATTAACTATATTGCAATATATGTAAACAAAAGCTAACCATACCAACAAATTATGTCATAATTAAAGTGAATTTATAGTAAAAACTTTGTTTAAGGCTTGGATGAAGAGGGGAAAAATTAGAACTGCCAGCAGGTTTTACAGTTGTTCAGGACTCACTGTCCTGGCGACAATCTTTTTACCGTAAAGGGAGTTAAGGAAACTACCCAACAACAAAACATGCAGAAGTAAAAATGTTTTATTATTAAGAAGGGGAATGCTAGAACCTCTGTCTTAGTCCCTGTTGAATATACTCTTTCTCTTCCAATATGGTAAAAGCTTGTGCCTAGGACAGAAAATAAATAAAATCTGTTTAACAGAACCCCCATATTGCAGTAGGATTAATTACTAATTCAGCAAAAAAGTAGATATGTATTTGATTGCCAGATTACAGACCTTAAACCCAAAGAGAGTAAGTAAGAATTATGGTTTGCTTTATTTCCTTGTTGTGACAGGTTTAGCCACATTCACCCTAACCCATATTTCTTGTATGAGCATCCCAAGCACAGAATGTGGGGGGGAAATGTGGGGGAAAATCTCTTCACACAGTCAGGTATATGAAATGCTATCTCTGCCCTACTCCATACAAAGCTAATAAAGGCTTCACGTCTCTGATTTCCACTCCCAATAAAGTTCTGTCATTCAACCTAAAAAACTCTAGCGTTCAGGGAAGTCCACAGTACCCACTTGTGACCGAATAGATTCCACATATACCAATAGTAGATATAAAATATTTGAGAAAAAAGGTTTGACACACTTAATGCTCATACATAAATATGCACTCACCACAATAAATGTGACCCCTTGGTTAAGAAGGGCATATGGCGCTTTATTGCAGACCTGGGGTAAGCCTTCACCTAGTCTCATAGACAACTGGTTCTCCCTTTCACTGGACAGTTCTCCTCAATTCTCTCCCAGATAGTAATTAGTCAGCACCAGAAAATATATGCTATCATTGTGCAGTATTTATTGAAAAAAAATGTTCACATAAAGATTAAAAAATGTATACACTTACATTTGCTGGTGCCTAGTATATCGGCACCAATACACACAGCCTATTTCCACCGACATTGTTACCACTCCACTTGTTGGAGCTGGCGTTTGTTCCAAAACCTGATGTGATGTCACAACATACCCGGCATGCGTAGTACCACCTCTACATGTTTCGCTGTAATATCATCTTCAGGAAGTGCATACATTTTAAATCTTTATGCAAACATTTTTTTATATAAAGAATATTGCACAATGATAGCATTTATTTTCTGGTGCTGACTGATTATTATCTTGTAGAGAATCAAGGAGTAATAGAAGTAAGAGTGTAGCGCTGTGATCAAAATATAAATGAATATACTTATGAATAACCAAAAAAATGGTAATAAACACAAATGTGACTCCGTGTGATAAATAAATCCAAAAAAGTCTGATATGGTAAACCAAGTGATGTAGATACAACCAGAATGAAAAAAGTCCCAAAAGACAACCAATAGTGATAACAGGACACGGGTATCTTGAAGGATCTTCTCATGAACACTTTCTGGGATATAATAATAACAGATATGCGCTTACCAGATCCAATGGACCCCCTGTCAGCGACAGAGGGTCAAACGGGCATGGGAAGGCTCGAACAGCCGACAGCCTGGGTATTCACTAGACTTTTGAGGATAAGCTGGTGGAATCAGCCGGTCTCGTCTCGGATCTCCCACGGTGATGAGGACGGTCAAATCCAAGTCAGCCAAAGTAGGATGCAAACAACAGCTCAACAGCTAGAACCTAAAATCCAGAGGAGGGTTTCCACAGCAGAACAGGACACTGTAATGGCGTTCTATTACCACATCAAATGTGGTGAGAACTTGCACCAAATACTCCCCCGGTGTTGATCAACCAAAAAACGGAGAGAAGAAAAAAACAAAGGGCTCCAATGGTGCGGGTCAAAATGGGAGGGTTTTAATGATAAAAAAAAACATCAAGGTAACAAATAAAAGTGATCACAATTAAAAGAAAAAGCAATGTGGGAATAGGTATAACCAGGCCCAAGGCGTTTCGTGTAATACACACTTCAACTGGGGCATCATTAAAACCCTCCCATTTTGAACTGCACCATTGGAGCCCTTTGTTTTTTTCTTCTCTCCCTTTTTTGGTTGATCAACACCGGGGGAGTATTTGGTGCAAGTTCTCACCACATTTGATGTGGTAATAGAACGCCATTACAGTGTCCTGTTCTGCTGTGGACACCCTCCTCTGGATTTGCGGTTCTAACTGTTGAGCTGTTGTTTGCATCCTACTTTGGCTGACTTGGATTAGACCGTCCTCATCACCGCGGGAGATCCGAGACGAGACCGGCTGATTCCACCAGCTTATCCTCAAAAGTCCAGTGAATACCCAGGCTGTCGGCTGTTCGAGCTTTCCCATGACTGTTTGACCCTCTGTCGCTGACATGGGGTCCATTGGATCTGGTAAGCACATATCTGTTATTATTATATCCCAGAAAGTGTTCATGAGAAGATCCTTCAAGATACCCATGTCCTGTTATCACTATTGGTTGTCTTTTGGGACTTTTTCATTCTGATTGTATCTACATCACTTGGTTTACCATATCTGACTTTTCAATTTATTTATCTCACGGAGTCACATTTGTGTTTATTACCATTTATTCGGTTATTCATAAGTATATTCATTTATATTTTGATCACAGCGCTAGACTCTTACTTCTATTACACTTTGAATTTTTGTCACATTCTAGTGTAGCAGCTATAATACTATAGCACATATTTTGTGTTTCTTCCACGAGTTTTAAAATTACTTTTTCCTATTCACAGAGAATCAAGGAGAACTGTCCAGGGAAAGGGAGAACCAGTTGCCCCAGATCTACAATAATGCACTACAGTGCCTTGCAAAAGAATTCACCCCCTTGGCATTTTTCGTGTTTTGTTGTCTCACAGCCTGGAATTAACATGGATTGTTTGAGGATTTGCATCATTTAATTTACAGAACACGCCCCCACAACTTTGAATATATTTTTTTTAATTGTGAAGCAAACAACAAATAGGACAAAATAACAGAAAAAAGCAATGTGCATAACTACTTTTGCGGCTATCACACCTCCAAGTTGCTTTGGATAAGTCTCTATGAGCTTGCCACATCTTACCACTGGGATGTTTGCCCATTCCTCCTTGCAAAACTGCTCCAGCTTCTTCAAGTTGGATGGTTTGCGCTTGTGAACAGCAATCTTTAAGTCTGATCACAGATTTTCTATTGGATTGAGGTCTGGGCTTTGACTAGGCCATCCAAACACATTTACATGTTTCCCCTTAAACCACTCAAGTGTTGTTTTAGCAGTGTGTCTGGGGTCATTGTCCTGCTGGAAGGTGAACCTCCATCCTAGCCTCAAATCACACACAGAGTGGTACAGGTTTTGCTCAAGAATATCCCTGCCCAAGAATATCCCTGTATTTAGCACTATCCCTCAACTCTGACCAGTTTCCCGGTCCCGACTGCTGAAAAACATCCCCACAGCATGATGCTGCCACCACCATGTTTCACTGTGTGGATGGTGTTCTTTGGGTGATGTGATGTGTTGGGTTTGTGCCAGACAGCATTTTCTTTGACGGCCAAAAAGTAAAATTTTAGTCTCATCAGACCAGAGCACCTTCCTCCATATATTTTAGGAGTCTCCCACATGCCTTTTCGCAAACTCAAAATGTGCCATTTTGTTTTTTGCTGAAAAAAGCCCAACTCTGCCATAAAGCCCAACATACAGCTTTTTGTCATCCTATGTATAGATACTCCAGTCTCTGCTGTAGAACTCTGCAGCTCCTCCAGGGTTACCTTAGGTCTCTGTGCTGCCTCTCTGATTAATGCCCTCTTTGCCCGGTCCGTGAGTTTTGGTCTGTGGCCGTCTCTTGGCAGGTTTGCTGTTGTGCCATGTTCTTTCCATTTGGTTATGATAGATTTGATGGTGCTCCTAGGGATCATCAAAGATTTGGATATTTTTTTATAACCTAACCCTGACTTGTACTTCTCAACAACATTGTCCCTTACTTGTTTGGAGAGTTCCTTAGTCTTCATAGCAGTGTTTGGTTAGTGATGCCTCTTGCTTAGGTGTTGCAGCCTCTGGGGCCTTTCAAAAGGGTGTGTATATGTAATGACAGATCATGTGACACTTATATTGCACACAGGTGGACATCATTTCACAAATTATGTGATTTCTGAAGGTAATTGGTTGCACCAGAGCTTTTTATGGGCTTCATAACAAAGGGGGTGAATTCATACGCACATGGCAATTATCCGTTTTTTGTTTCTGAACAATAGTTTTATGTATATATTTTTCAAATTTTACTTCACCAACTTAGACTATTGTGTTCTGAACCATCACATATAACTCAGATTAAATAAACATTGAACTAAAATCTGTAATGTAACAAAATAGGTAAAAAGCCAAGGGGGTGAATACTTTTGCAAGCCACTGTATATGACCTTCTTAACCAAGGGGGTCACATTAATTGTGGTGAGTGCATTGGTGTGTCACGTGTGGTAGAGCACAGTAGCAGTTAATAAGAAGTAATAGGAAGAGAGCACAGAGCACTTTTTCACACTGGTTGTGTGGGATTTATACTTTGTGTAGTTTTACACTGCATTTGAATATTTACGTTTAAGCAGTAATTGTGAGCACCAAACCTTTTTTCTCAAATATTTTGTATCTCTTACTGGTATATATGGAATCTCTTGGGTCACAAGTGGGTACTATATTGTATGGTTAAAGTGGGGTTACACTTAAAGGGCCAGCTAATATATATATATATATATATATATATATATATATATATATATATATATATATATATATATATATATATATATATATTAAATATATATATATTTATTTATTTATTTATATATATTATTTGCATAAACTAAGAGAATTGGAGTATAAGTTAAATGCCTGCTATTCATTATTTGATTTGACCAATAACAAATATGCTATCAGGATAGACGTTTATAGACACAGCTTGTCTTCCATTGTCAGTGTGGAAGAAAACTGTCAACACCTCTTTTACCATCGAGTTTTCCTTGGTTTGAAGGGATAGTGGACTAGTCTGGTAAATAACTTACAAAAAAAACATTGGGGTTGATTTCCTAAAAGCTTTGCATGGTAGCCAATCAGCTTCTAACTTCAGCTTGTTCAGTTAAGCTTTGGCAAATAAACTGTTTTTTTTATGCAGAGCGGCACCAGATTTTGCACTCTCCAGTTTTAGCAAATCAACCCCATAGTCTTTAGAGATCATTTGAATTCCTTCCTGGTTGGCTCTTACAATGAGATCAGCTCTTCATCTGCATAATAAAGATAAATAAAACATTTTCACAACCGTGTTATGCAAACTTCCCACTTGTACAGTGGAAGCAAGAGCTGAAATTGTGCATTCAAGATAGCCTTATGCTCATTCCTATAGAATTATATGGATATTATTCACCATTACAAAACAAAATACAATATATCATGTATTTGCCATTATTAGAAGACAGTTGTAAACATGGCTTCCAAGATGCCTTTACTAACTTACTGTATATAACATTTAAAAAAGCTCTTGAATTCAAATTATTATTGCATCGTGCCTTGTATTTAATTCAAATGAGACTGTCACTGTTAGCAGTTACACAAACAATTTGCATATGAAGTAGATATGCAGCTTGGATAGACATATTAACTCCAACGTTAACAAGCAAATCTATGTATTTGTATATATTCACATTAACCTTGAAGTAAAATTCAATCTCTTCACAAGGTTATTCCAACTGCAATAAGTTTTCATCATTGGTTTCTAATGCATGAATTGTCATAGAGATAGCTTGACCTATGATTCATTGATTTACAATGAATTACATACGTTTGAAACAGGGAACAGGCAATGCAAGTATTTAGGTCTTGTTTATATGAACCCAATACTTTAAGCTACAATATTGAATTTGTTGATAATTTACTGTATAGATTTTTGAGGCTTTTTTTTGTCATTTTCTTAATTAAAGGAGAATTACAGCCAAAGCTTGTTTGGCTGTACTTCTCATGTGGTTTACAAAAGTGCAGTTTGTTCTGCACTCCTGTGACCTGTTTTCAGCAAACAGTTGGCTGAAGCCTGCTGTTGGCTGACGTCACAGAGCAGGTCCAAGCTCAGGCAATATCATGAAGACAATGAAGTTGGGATCCACCCACATGCCTGGACCAGCACCCGCCTCAGCCTCTCAGTGAGTCACTGGAGCTTGAGCCTCAGTGCTCCAGTGAGCATGCGCGGGGGGGGGACAGAGAGCTGCTGACTGACAGTCACCAGTCAAAAAAGACCTCATGATGTTCTAAGGTTCTAGAGGGATTGTTTTAAATAGAACACTTTTTTAAGCATCTGTTACATCTTCAAGAGGCAATGGAACCTCAGATTCCTTACATAGGAAGGCGACCACAACACTGCTTAGTTTGAAAAGATAAAGCTGCCACTGGAACTGCATCTTCCTCAAAATGAAATCTCATGGTTAATTCGCAAATGCTCTTTTAGACATGTTTTCACATTTTTAATTCCCTTAATGCCCATTAACGCACCTATCATGTTAAAGGTTAAGTTCACTCTTAGGAGCATGTTACATGTTACACCCATACTTAGGGTATAATGTAATGTGCCCCTATACACCCACCTCCTGCCACCAGCTCTGCCCACACAGCCACATAATTTATTTACTGTCTCCTGTGAATTAATGAACTGCAAGTACCGCCAGCTGCCGTGGCAGACAGCTTATAGTTCTCATGGAGCTGTGAGGGTGCTGGTGAGTGCTCTCATTGACTCTTCATACAGTTCAGTAACTGTCTGCCCATATGGGAGGTAGAGTGCCTTGAAAAAGTATTCACACCCCTTGAAATTTTAGCCATTTTGTCAGGTTATAACCAAAAATGTAAATGTATTTTCATTGGATTTTATGTGATAGACCAACACAAAGTGGCACATAATTGTGAAGTGAAAGGTAATTGATAAATGGTTTTCCACATTTTTACAAATAAATATCTGAAAAGTGTGGCATGCATTTGTATTCAATGTAATATTATAGTGAATAACTGCGCCAATCTCAAAAATTCATAAATAGTGACAGTGGAAACTAATTACATCCATCAATATATAGCATTCATTGTTAATTAAAACATGAAAGAAACTGTAAAAAACTGTATATTGAAGAAAAAGTCCCAGCGATCCTCTACAAAAATGGGTAATCAAACCCATGTGCACAAATCTAAATCCATGTTGAAAAGACTTCCACCAATCTGTGATACACCACCACCTTCCAAAATGAACACAAAATGAACTCTCACCAGAAAACAATAATCAAAAAGCCTCAGTTTATGCCTGGATCAGTTACTTCTCTTGCTGGAATATATCTGGGTTTCCAAACCGGTATCTCAATAATCATTCCATGGGTCTCCACCTGTAAGTAATCTTAAAATCACATAGAAAACAAACGGCCATCATTGAGCAACATTCCTTGCTTTATTTTGCTTGCAAGCAATGTTTTCTATGTGATTTTAAGATTACTTACAGGTGGAGACCCATGGAATAATTATTGAGATACCAGTTGGGAAACCCCAGATATATTCCAGTGAGAAAAGTAACTGATCCAGGCATAAACTGAGGCTTTTTGATTATTGTTTTCTGGTGAGTGTTCATTTTGGAAGGTGGTGGGGAATTTATGACTACAGCAGATCTGACACATACATTTAAAGAACACAATAACATTTTAGAACATACATTATTTATTTTTGTGCAGGTGACACAAATTTTGTGCATTTGTATTCAGCCCCCTTTACTCTGATTCCCCTAAATAAAATCTGGTTGAACCAATTGCCTTCAGAAGTCATCTAATTAGTAAATAGAGTCCACCTGTGTGTAATTTTATCTCAGTATAAATACAGCTGTTATGTGAAGTCTTCAGAGGATCATTAGAGAACCTTAGTGAACAAACAGCTTCATATAGCCAAAGGAACACACTAGACCGGTCAGAGATAAAGTTGTGGAGAAGTTTTAAAGCAGGGTTGGGTTATAAAAATATATCAAAAGCTTTGAACATCTCACGGAGCACTGTTCAATCCATCTTCCGAAAATGGAAAGAGTATGGCATAACTGCAAACCTACAAAGACATGGCCGTCCACCTAAACTAACAGGCCATGCAAGGAGAGCATTAATCAGAGAAGCAGCCAAGAGGTATCTCTGGAGGAGCTGCAGAGGTCCACAGCTCAGGTGGGAGAATCTGTCCACAGGACAACTATTAGTCGTGCACTCCACAAATCTGGACTTTATGGAAGAGTGGCAAGAAGAAAGCCATAAGAAGTCCAGTTTGCAGTTTGGAAGAAGCCATGTGGGGGACACAGCAAACTTATGGAAGAATTTTCTCTGGTCAGATGAGTCCATATTGAACTTTTTGGCCTAAAAGCAAAACGCAATGTGTGGCGGAAAACTAACACTGCACATTGCCCTGAACACACCACCCCCACCGTGAAACATGGGAGTGGCAGCATCATGCTGTGGGGATGCTTTTTTTCAGCAGGGACAGGGAAGTTGCTCAGAGTTGATGGGAAGAGAGATGGAGCCAAATAAATGGCAATCTTAAAAGAAAACCTGTTAGAGTCTGCAAAAGACTTGATACTGGGGTGGAGGTTCACCTTTCAGCAGGACAATGACCAATGACATGTAACCAGAGCTACAATGGAAAGGTTTAGATCAACGCATATTTATGTGTTAGATTGGCCCAAAGTCCAGACCTAAATACAATTGACAATCAGTGGCAAGACTAGAAAATTGCTGTTCACAGACGCTCTTCAAACAATCTGACAGAGCTTGAGCTATTTTGCAAAGAAGAATGGGCAAAAAATGTCACTCTCTAAATGTGCAAATCTGGTAGAGACATACCCAAAAAGACTTGCAGCTGTAATTGCAGCCAAAGGTGGTTCTACAAAGTATTAAACAAAAGGGGGGGGGGGGCTGAATACAAATGCATTACACATTTTTTACATATTTGTTTATAAAAAAAATGAAAACCATTTATCATTTTCCTTTTACTTCACAATTATTTGCCACGTTGTATTGGTCTATCACATAAAATCCCATTAAAATACATTTACGATTTTAGTTGTAACATGACAAAATGTGACAAATTTCCAGGGGTATGAATACTTTTTCAAGTCACTGTACAGACAGACAGCTGACTGAGAATTAGACATGTGCACAACAAAAAAAATCGTTTATTTTCGTTTTGTTTTTTTCGTTTCCGTTGATTCGTAACGATTCGTACATTTGTAAGTCGTCGTTGTTCGTATTCGTAACGATTCGTACATTCGTAAGTCGTCGTTGTTCGTATTCGTAACGATTCGTACATTTGTAAAAGTTATTTTTCGTTGATTCGTTTTTTCGAGATTCAGACGCATTCGTAGTTATTCGTACATTCGTAACATTCGTAGATTCGTAATCGGAGCATAATTCATAATTTTATGTAATGTGTATGCTATTATTACATTTTAATAATTTACGAATCGAAAAAAAAAAGTTACGAATTGGAAAAATAAAGTTACGAATCGAAAAAAAAGTTACGAATGTACGAATTTTTTTGTTCAATCCATTTGAAGCACGTTAAGCAGCACGAATTTTTTCATTCATTTTCGTTGTTCCTTTTTTCGTTTTTCGTTGTTTGATTTTTTGGATTTTCGTTGCTTTTCGGATTCGTTCGATTTGAACGATTCGTTAATTGGATTAGTACGATTCGAACGATTCGTTATTCGGATTCGTTCGATTCGAACGATTCGTTCAATCGTACGAAACGAACGAACGGAAAAAAAGAAAAAAAAAGAAAAACGAAAAGAAACGAATTGCACATGTCTACTGAGAATCTGCAGGATCCTGACATTGCACCTTTCTGCTGATTGCAGGTGCAATGCTTTACAGATCGCAGTGTAAAAAATAATAAATGCACATTTTTTTTGCCTGCCAAAATATATGCATTTATTATTTTTTTTGAAAGATGAACTTATAATTTAAGATAAATTACTGATGCATTTTGCACGTATGTTTGATATGTTTGTGTTGTGCTAAAAAAAAAAATTTAATACGCCTCATCTGCCTTTTTTTTATTCGATCTTATAGATTTTTGTACTATCATCTTGGCTAGTAAAGCTTTCTAAATCCATCTCAAATGCAGTGCAAACACCATAGAGGCATTTGTGATGTGTTTGTAGAATGTCTTCTTTGACATGAATGGAGGTATTTGAGGAGTGGTAAAGCCAGATAAACGTAACATGTTGGATACATTTTAGTGTGATGCAATGCAAAGAGTCGCAAACACGACCATGTCAACAGCCTTGTCTGCTGCAATGCACATAATTGGCACAGAGCACTGACAGACATTTACAAGGTTTTAAAGATGAAACGCCTTCTGTTGACACTAGTGTAAACTTAGCCTAATATGAACACAGCAATCTGGTTAGTACTTTAAAACTCTACATATTCTTTTCACCTCATCTGGGCCATTTATATATCAACTGCCTGAACATATTTGTAAGCATCTGTTAAAATCTTGAAACAAAGCAGCAGTGACCTAGAAAAATATCTAATAATCTTACTAATCTCTTTCTTCCCAGCTGCATCCTGACCGATGCTTATGTCCCAACTAATTAAAGTGGAACTATGGAGAAAGTAAAAAAACTACAACTATCAGTCCCTCATTTAACATAGCTGTATTAACTTTTGATCCTGCCAGTCTTTTATTTTTCAACTTCCTTTAACAGTCCAAGCTGTCCTTCAAAAGTATCAGTTAGAGGGCTGAGGTAAGCCATTTAACAAAGGTATGGATTCTTAGCAAGGTCAGTTTTCATTCCTGTAGTTAAAACCTTTATCCCAAAAAGAAAAAAACTGTTGCTTTACTGACAAAAAAAAGTTTTAGCTGGAGTTAGGATTACATTTTTTAGTCACTTATTTAAAGTCAATCTATATATTTTTATCCATCCAAAACGACCCTTTCAAAAGTTGACAGCGATGCTGTCCAAGGAAGGCTATGTTGTTTCTCCAAAATTACAGTGGAGCAGTGAACGGTGTGTTACAGGACATATTGCTTGGCAAAAACAAAGGGAAAAAAAATGAATGTGGCCAGTGCATCTAAGAACTAGCAAGCTTGAATACATTACATTTCTGTTCCTGGGTTTAGAAGTACTTTAAGCCCTGGTTCACATTGATGCTACTTTGAAATTGTGCTACTTCACTTGAAGTATCGCGATTTCAAAGTAGCAAGGTCAGTGCGATTTCAGGTGCTACTTGATAGACATCTGTGTGGCTTCATACACAGAAGTCTATTGAAGTCGCACCTGAAATCGACAAAAGTAGTGCAGGAACTACTTTTGCAAATCGGTGTTGCACCACAAAATCGGTGTCGCACCCATTGGAACAGTGTCATTGCTGCCAATAGGCTGCGACTTGTCATGCGATTTGATCTCTCAAATCGCATGACAAATCGATCCAATGTGAACCTAGGCTAACTGTAATTTATCAGCCCTGGTGTCTGAGAACTAATCACCTGGTGCCTTATGTTTTGAAGGCATTTATTAAATTAATTGTCTTAACATGATTATTCATATTCTTTGCTTGCAGGCTGGGTTAGGAACAGGGCAAACAGGAAAGTGTAGGACCTAAAAATACGAATACAGCTCAGGTTGTGGTTTGAGTTATGCCGCGTACACACGATCGGAAATTCCACCAGCAAAAGACCGATGTGAGCTTTTGGTTGGAAAAAATGCGACCATGTGTAGGCTCCATTGGACTTTTGCTGGCGGAATTTCGTCCAGCAAAACATTGAGAGCATGTTCTCCAAAATTCCGATCGTCTGTGGCAATTCCGACGCGAAAAATTACGACGCATGCTCGGAAACAATTCGACGCATGCTCGGAAGCATTGAACTTAATTTTCTCGGCTTGAAGTAGTGTTGTGCGTCACTGCATTCTTGATGGTCAAAATTTGGTGTGACCGTGTGTAGGCAACACAAGCTTGAGCGGAATTCCGTCGTAAATTCCGTCGTAAAAAACATCCAAGGCTTTTCCGACAAGAATTCCGATCGTGTGTACGTGGCATTAGACTGGGTTAAGTGTTATGGTTAGACCCAGGTTTTAACTAGGGTTAAGATTACATTCTGTTTATTTTTCCTGCATTAATACATGGAATTAAAAGGTATGCATTCAATTATTACACCAGGATTAGTTCTAATTTTACATGACAAAATTCATGTGGTACCAAAAGGAATATGAAAGAGATGATGCAGTGGCACAAATCACATAGCTGCATTACAGAGCTAAGCACTGAGTTGCATTAAAGCTCTGATGTTAAAGAGAATAAAAAATAAGCTCAGTTTTTTTGCAAAACCCCCTTTAGTGGCCAATGCCCAGACAGATTTAATAAATCAATAATTGTTTATCATTTTCTTTAATTACTGGTTATTGGTCTTAATTCATCTCTCATTTGCCCTGATTCATCAAGCTGCACTCTTGTGAGTTAATTAGAGTTTAAAGTATGCTAAGGTATTGTGATAATATTGGTTTAGAGGCTACTTTTGCATGCTTTAAGCACTTTGAAAGTTGCCCTAAAATATTACCGTAGCTTGATTCGTCAGGCTACTTTTGCATACTTTAAGCACTTTTAAAGCTGCCCGAAATGTTACTGTAGCTTGATCCATCAGGAACATAACCATAACATGATGTTCAGGTACACAGTTATGCTAGCAGTGACTAATGTGTATCCAGTGCCAACAAAGAAAAAAATCTGTCTGCAGTAGTATTATTAGAGAATTAGTAAATTAAAGTAGCAAAAATCACCTCTCTCATCTATAACTCCTACATCTGATGATGGTAACCCAGTTCCTCATACTGTGACTGCAAAAGGAAGCACAGGAGAGCTTGACATAAACTAAGCATGGTATACATTTGCACACTCATTGTTGATGGATTTCATATAATGATAGTACCCTGGCTCCATTTAGTCACTAACTTAGAACAAGTATGCAATCAGTGAAAACAAAAGTGACTAAGGGGTCGATTCACTTAAGCCCCATACACACGCGCGGATTATCCGAGGACCAGGTCCGTCGGATCCTGTCCGTCATACTTTGTCCGATGTTGGTGTTGCATACACACGGTCGGACAAAGTTGTCGGAAAATCCGATCATTCTGAACGTGGTGACGTTTGTTGCCTACGACGGGACTACGTAGAGGCTAGTAGCCAATAGCTTTGGTCTTGTCCTGTGTAATGTGATCTGAGCATGCGTAGCACTTTGTCCTTCGGAATTCGATACACACGATCGGATTTGGTGTGATCGGACTTTGTTGTCGAAAAATCTATCCAGCAGGAGATAGGACATTGTCCGTCGGACAATCCGACGTACACTGTCCGATGGTGCCTACACACGGTCGGATTTTCCGACAACATTGTTCGATAGGACAGAATCCATGGGAAAATCCGACCGTGTGTATGGGGCTTAAGAGTTAAATAACGGTAACTAAAATGTGGTAAAATACCGCATGCGATAAATCAGTTTTTATCATCCTTTAGCGTTAAATAACGGATGCAGTATTTTTTTGATTACTCAGAAAACTACCACATGTTCTCATGCAGTAATTTATCGCATGTGTCAGTGGTTAAGGGTTGTTTAGGGTAATTTCCATAAGGTCGTGATGATTTTTATGGGTTAAATTGTGGGCGTTCTGTGGGTTGCAATATGCCCCTCTTTCCGGGTCTTCTGTGGATTGAATTAGGCTCTCTGTGGCTTGAATTAGGCCCCTCTCTGAGGGTAGTATTGCTCCCCTTTCTGTGGTGCAATAGTACCCCTTCCTGTGGGTGAAATTTGGTCCCTTGCTGTGTGTGGAATCTGTGGGTAGCATTGTGCCATTTTCCTCGGGTAGATTTGTGTCCCATTTTAGTGGTTCTACTTGAGAGAAACATGTATGCAGGTCTCCTTGACTGGTATAGTTCACCATTTCTGTTGGTGTTTCCTAAGGAGCAATAATAAGTGCCCATTTGTGTGGATGTCTTTAGTAGGAAGATGTGCCCATTTGTGTGGGGGTGGGATGGGGGCTGTTATAATGCCCAATTGTGTGGGTTTCCCAGGGAAGAATATTGCCCATTTTTGTGGGTGTCGAGGGGTAACAGAGTGCCCCTTTCAAGGATCATACACATAACTGCTATGTAAAGACCACTGTGTCAATTTTTGTTTTGGCTGTATATTTCTTACATGCCATGCTGCTGCAATTGTTAAAATGGCTGAAAACGAATAAAAAAAATAAAGGTGACCTTTTTATTGTCTTTGATTTTTAATTAAGTGTACTTTGCTATTTGTTTAAATGTGTTGTGTTTAATAATTGTTGTTAAACCGCAGCCTAACGTGCAGCATCGGGATCAACTTCTTGGTCAGCTGGAACTTTCATAGAGCCTCACCCTCTGTGAAGTCCTCCAGCAGGGCCCCTTTTCGCAAAACGTTGCAAAGCCATCACCACAACCCTCCTCCTCCTCTGACGCCTTCTGAGCAAATTAAATTTCAAAAGATTGCATTCAAAAAGCTCCATAGCTGTTATGCTGCTAAGCACTCTCTCTCTCTCAACTCCCAATCACTCCACCAGGAAATACAGAACTGGTTACCGCCACCAAAAGGATGGTGTTAAATACCGTGCCTTTTTTTAGTTTCTGTTCCATTTGTGAATTGGACTTAACAGCTTAGTGCACAAATTTTTTCAATGTTTACTGCCAATTTTTTTTGTTTTGTTATGTACTGCAAAATTGTTATATATATATTTTTTTATGAATTGGACTTTATTTAACACATGCAATAATTTATGCAAATGAGTAACATGATACCCTTATCACATGCAGTAACATTTAGACACTTTCACACTGAGGTGCTTTACAGCGCTAAATATAGAGCCTGCATAGCGCCTTTAAAGAGCCTCTCCTGCTGTGCGCTTGCAGGACGGTAAAAAAAAGTCCTGCAAGCAGCATCTTTGCAGCTCTCCTAAAGTGCTCCTGCCCATTGAAATCAATGGGGCAGAACCGGCAAAGCACCGCTGCAGCAGCGCTTTGCAGGCAGGTTTTTCAGCCACTAGCGGGGGTTAAAAGTGCCCCGCCAGCGGCCGAATAGTGCCACTAAAACAACGGTAAAGTGCTGCTAAAAATATTGGCGCTTTACCGCCAACGCCTCGGTGTGAAAGCACCCTTAGTGAATTACAGGATTTGAAGCCATAGGAAGCCATAGGATAAACATGGCAGCCAGGAAACCACAAGGTTCTTAAAAATAAAAAAATTGTAGTTCCTATATTTCCATCATGGAATGATGCTTCTCAGTCAACTTAAGCCAGTGCTCTCCAACAGCAAAAATGTATGGAAAATTTAATACTTTGCTGACAATAGTTTTTTCATAATGACTTTCTAGCAAATGAGACAAGTAATTTGTTTAAAGCAAATAAGAATGGCAAGCTGAAAGATGTTTGCCACTTTCTTTTCTACGGTGATGTAGTTTTCACACATTATAATGAGATGTTAATTACTCTAAAATTCCATTGACATTTTCCAAATGGGTACTAGCTGCTTAATGATCAAAACATAAAGGTTTGAGCTTTCATCATCGCATCAAAAAGGCTGAAATAGTTGATATTTATTGAACAGCAGTATGTCTAGCTAATGACAATAACTCAAGCATAAACCATCCTTTATTTAAATATACTCATATGTAATTACACCATATGCAGTAAATGAAGGACCTTGTGACACCAGCACCTTAGCTAAATGCTAGGACTTAATCAAATAAGTTGGATTTAGGTAATTTTCTCACTTTTAACTTTCTCATTGCTTCTTAATTTAATTTGTGACCTTCATTATGTAGGGCTAGCTTCATGCTTTATCTTCCTTCATCCAGAGTTCCAGATGACTAGGCAGCAATAAAAGCTGGGGAGTAACTTTTTTTGCACACCACTTGTAATATCATTATTTCAAGAGACTGAACAACTGGTAGGGATTATTACTCCAGTAAGTTATTTGATGCTTTGACATAATGCATTTTGTGCAAGAGAGATCTCAATTACAACTACAGTATATAATTCAAATCACAGCTTAGAGTGGGTGAGAAATGTTAACAAATACTTGAGGCCATTTCAGCATTCAAACATCTTAAAAGGAATTTACATTTTTATACACAGTATACAGTATAGTTACATTTTTTATTTGTTATAGGTTACCAATATAATGTAAAAATGTATATGGATATTTTGATATTTATATGTCTAGACAGCAGTTGGTGCCTACTAGCCTTACTAAATAAATGCTGCTGTTTACTGAGCTTAATAGCTCAATCTCAAATTTACACACACAACTAATAAAGGAACAATTTAATTTCCCCTTCCTGACTTTGCTCAGATAGGACAAAGCTAGTTGCAAAGAAAGGGGATTTAGAGGCATACAACTTTTTTCTGCTTAAGGCCAGATTTATATTTAATGGCCCCCCTTGGCCAACCCTTCTTAACCCAGGCAACTGGCTACCATTGGTCTTCCAATGACATGATAAGGTGACATAGCCACACAACATTCTTAAACTGATTCTGCATAGATGAATTGAAATTTGGCTGGTTCAGCATGGACCAACCACATTTTGACCCATTTGTGGATGCCCCGCTCAACAGAAGACAATCTTTAGATTAACTTCTGTTAAACTGGAATATTGGAAAACTTTTCCTGTTCAGCAGCTGCAGCCATTGTTCAGTGTATTCTGACAGTGGGGAGTGCCACTGTCAGAATTTAGTGTTTCAGCAGGGGGGAGGACTCCTCCATCCACTATGCTTGTGCGGTTGCCCTTTGGCTCAACAAAACAAAAAAAACTCTTCTATGGCTAGCTTCAGACTAGGAGCAAGGCCATTAAAAGAGAAAGGTTGCTTAATTCATGATACAGCACCTACAGCCCATGACTAGAATAGTAGGACATATTGTTTTTATATTCTGCTTGCAGTTTACTTTTAAGTGTATGGACCAAGGGTAAATGAACTGTAAGTACACCTTAGAAAAGCCACAAACTGTGAAGGGACAGGAATAATAATTACCCAGTCAAACAGCACTGGCATGCTTTGCGACAATTTGTAATCTTTTATTGTACACGAATATGTTTCTGACAGTGAACAACATGATTTGTGGGAATCTTCATTACAGCCCTGGCAGACCTGCTGTCCTAGGTCACAGGCTATGTTGACGTTGCAGAAATCTGGTCCTGGCTGTGCTTAAGCTGTAATGCTCTGTGAATTTTGTGTCTTATTTATAGTATTTTAAAAAAAAGTTCCATAACACTTTTTTTACAATAATGACATGTTTCCCCTAGTGAAAGTAGCTACTATTAAACCACGTAAGGATGTCACAATAATGAAACATGTAGGGTGGAGCTTCACTGATCCAGGAGAGTGAGAGAGTGTCCATGAATGAACTGCTAGCTTCTGTTACCTTTACCCACAGTACGGCTGTGTCTATGTTGGTTTAAAATGCGAGGGGAGGTGGCAGCTTTGTACTTTTTTGTGATTGCAATTTATGTTTTTAATCAATAAAATTAGTTGTATTGGTTACAATATGAGGCTTTCTTCTGTTTTTTGAGTTGCGCTTTGATTTGAAATAAAATATTCTGCCACCTACTGTGCATCAACTGCAATATTTACACATTGTTTGCAATTTGGGTTAGTTTGCACCTTATTAGAGTGTATTTGTTTAAAGACACATGAAATTTGCCACATTTCTAAGCTAATTTATTTTTAGCACAGCACATTTTATATACAAAATGTATTACACACACTTAGGCTGGGTTCACACTAGTGCGAATTGCATGCGGTATTCCCTGCATGCAATTTGCACAGCAGGAGATTGTGACCGGCTCTCTAGGGAGCCGGTTCACATATCTCCGCAGCAGCTCCGGTGCGATTTGCTCAGGGGTCCTGTGCATCTTTTGGTCCATTTCCGGTCCGAATTCGGCCAATGATTTGGGCTGAAATCGGAGCTGAAATGGTGAACAAGGATGCAACGGACTCCTGATGTGAGCCGCTGCGTGCTCATATGTGAACCCAGCCTAAGTGTGCTTGCAGCTTATTATTGTTCTTGACGTGCAAATCTGGAGTGGAGAGTGATTAGAACATCTGTCAGTTTCAATTGCTGTCTGTGCCCCTGTTAAGCCCTGTACACATGGACCAAATGTCGGGAGACAATGGGCGGTTCCAAAAAAAACCTGCCTACATTCAGTCCGTGCGTGTGTCGCTCTGTCCGACAGAAGCCGGCCATGCATGCTGACCAACTTCTGATCATCGCTCTCAGCCAATGGCAGAGAGCACTGATCGGAGTGTTCTGGTGGACGGGCCGTTCATATACGGCTTTAAAGAGCCCAGGGTGTATGACCCCATGAACATTACATGACCATAAGCTTTCTCTGAACAAACTTTTTCATATGCATTAAACAGATTTTTTTCTTCTAGCTTAGCAACCCCAATGTAACAGGAACATATACACTGATCACCATTGTAATGGTGAAGTAAAGTTTTACAGACATCACCTTTATCTTGGGGCATTGTTGGTCTGTGTAAAACTTCCCATTACATCAGTGTAAATGTCTCTGTTCTAGTGATGCTTAAATTCCCTATTATGTTGTTAGTTTAACGTAGTACTTAGTGTAAATTTCTCCATTACATAGGTGGTCACAATAAATTCGGAGAACCGTAAATACTACTGTTACATTGCTGGCCAGTGCAAATATCTCCATTACATTAGTGGTCAGTGTAAACGCCCCTATTATGTTGGCGATCATTGCATATCTTCCTATTACATTTATGGTAAGTGTATAATCATTTCATTACCTTAGTGACTAGTGTAAATGTCCCCATTGCATTGGTGATCAGTGTAAATATGCCTGTTGCATTGGTGGTCGGTGCAAATTTTCTCATTACATTGGTGGTCATTGTAAAATCCCAGTTATATTGGTGGGCAGTGTAAATACCCTTGTTACATTGATGGTCAAGGTAAATCCCCATTATATCGGTGCTCAGTGACAATACTCTTGTTACATTTTTGGTCACAGTAGAATCCTCTGTTAAATTTGTGGTCAGTGTAGAATTACCTTTATATGGGTGGTCAGTTAGAATCCCCTCGTACATTTGTGGTCAGTGCAAAATTCTGCATTGCATTGGTGATCAGTGTAAAAGCCCCCCTTATGTTGGTGTCCAGTGTAGAATCCCCTATTACATTGGTGGTCAGTGCAGAACTGGGGGAATATTCAGATTTTACAGATTTTACATAACTGATTTCCTGCACATTTATAAGGGCAATCTTTCTCCTACTTTTCTTCCACCAGACACGGATGCCAAGCATTCATCCCACAACTGACCACCCACCATTTTATGATCACTGAAGCTAGGGTATTTTATTCTCCAAGGGATCACTGACACCAGGGAATTATTTTACCTACTGAAGCTGAGGATTTTTTTACTCCAACTCACCACTAGTGCTAAGGAGTTCTCCTGTTTTTTTCTACCACTGATTTTAATGAAGTTCTTCTTTAAGGTTCAGAGCTTAGACAAGGAGTAAACTCCCTGTATATATACTGTTTTATTTTAATAGTATGAGCCCTTAAGTTTATATGCATTGAAGATTCTCACTCATAGCGCAGTAATAAAGGAGTATTTTGTAGGTTCAAAGACTGCCAACTGTACACAATTTATACTTTAATTAGGTTCAGACTCTACTATAAGTCATGTTCAGTTTAGCACAAAGTGCAGTAGCCATGTTCCCTTTTCTTCACATACCTTATTTTTATTCTCTAGGTGTTTATTTTTACTATTAGTTTTGATATTGGTAGGAAAGTATCTTTAAGTTCAACATAACCATTTCTGAATTCAGACAGTTTAACTTTTTCTCACATTCACTGTTTGACTTTGTAACCGTAAATCAAGGTAAATTACTTGTTAAGAGTATAACATAACATTTACATATTATTTTTACTGTTAAAATATTAATTTTTTTAGTTTTAACAAGAGCTGTGCTGTGCTCTGACAGTAAACTTTGCACATGTGTTAGTAAAAAGTATGAGGAAATTGGCAAAAGGTCATGATCCTGAAACTGGGGATCATGTAGTTCAAATTGCAAAATGATGTCATGTGATAGAAAATCTGCTTTATTCTTCTGTATATGTACTATTCATTTTCTTACTAAGCATTTCTTTATGTGGTGTGCCTGTTTTTAATAAGTTGAAATTCAGGATTGGAGACAATGGCTGACGCCGCCCTTGGATGTAAGTAAACATAATCTTCGCTGCTGCGTATTTAGAATATTTTCCATTTACAGACCAAGTAAACATTTACACCAATACTGTATGATATTTATTTTATGTTTAACAAATACTAAATCAATCAGCAGTTTAGGTACATCAAAACAATGAAAGATAACCACTGAATGGTTGCTACAGGCTACAAAACTTTGCCCTGTACTCAGTGATGTACAGTATCTAACAAAAGTGAGTAGACCCCTAACATTTTTGTAAATATTTTATTATATCTTTTCATGTGACAACACTGACGAAATTACACTTTGCTACAATGTAAATTAGTGAGTTACAGCTTTTGTATATCAGTGTAAATTTGCTGTCCCCTCAAAATAACTCAACACACAGCCATTAATGCCTAAACCGCTGGCAACAAACGTGAGTACATCTCTAAGTGAAAATGTCCAAATTGGGCCCAAAGTGTCAATATTTTTTGTGGCCACCATTATTTTCCAGCACTGCCTTAACCCTCTTGGGCATGGAGTTCACCAGAGCTTCACAGGTTGCCACTGGAGTCCTCTTCCACTCCTCCATGAGGACATCACAGAGCTTGTGGATGTTAGAGACCTCGTGCTCCTCCGCCTTCCATTTTAGGATGCCCCACAGATTATCAATAGGGTTTAGGTCTGGAGACATGCTTGGCCAGTCCATCACCTTTACCCTTAACTTCTTTAGCAAAGCAGTGGTCGTCTTGGAGGTGTGTTTGGGGTCCTTATGTTGGAATATTGCTGTCAGAGAATCACCACAACAAATGCTTGTTCCCATGCAGCAGCTGCCAATCTCTGTTCCTCTAATGTCAATGCGCGGAGTCTTAGACAGAGACGAGTGAGGTCAGGATCGGGCATGCGCAATGGCGCATCCATATGAGCGAGTGTGCTTTAGCGCACACACACGCACACACATCAACGAATCTTGGCGCTGGGCGTCCTATTTAAACAGAGATTCTGCCTAGTGTCAGTGCTGAATTGTCTTCAGCTTGTCCCTGTGTTCCTGTTTGCTGCTTTGCCTGATTGACCTTGTTCCTGAAAACCCGACTTCCTCTGACCATTCTCTTGGATCCTCCCTGCCTGCTTGTCTGAGTCTACTTCCTATACTGACATTGCCTTGGACTTATGACTACGGTTCTGCCTTCTGATTGTGTACCCCGCTGCCAGCCTGTTGTCAACCTCTGCCTGTCCCGGACTACGATCCTGCCTTCTGATTGTGTACCCTGCTGCCAGTCTGTTGCCAACTTCTGCCTGTTCCTCACTCTGCAAGCGATCCTGGTCTGGCTTCCGTTGAACGGACTTCGGTGATCAGTGTCTACTTCTTCTCAACAGAGGTTCCTATGTTCCCAAACTTCCCAAAGACCACCTCTGGATATGATGCAGAGCACGTGCACTCAACTTCTTTGGTCGACCATGGCGGGGCCTGTTCTGAGTGGAACCTGTCCTGTTAAACCGCTGTATGGTCTTGGCCAACGTGCTGCATCTCAGTTCAGGGTCTTGGCAATCTTCTTATAGCCTAGGTCATCTTTATGTAGAGCAACAATTAATTTTTTCAGATCCTCAGAGAGTTCTTTGCCATGAGGGGCCATGTTAAACTTCCAGTGACCACTATGAGAGAGTGAGAACGATAACACCAAATTTAACACACCTGCTCCCCATTCACACCTGAGACCTTGGAACACTAACGAGTCACATGACACCTGGGGGGGAAATGGCTAATTGGGTTCAATTTGGACATTTTCACTTGGGGTGCACTCACTTTTGTTGCCAGCGGTTTAGACATTAATGGCTGTGTGTTGAGTTATTTGGAGGGGGCAGCAAATTTACACTGTTATACAAGCTGTACACTCACTACTTTACATTGTAGCTAAATGTCATTTCTTGTCACATGAAATGATATAATAAAATATTTACAAACATGTGAGGGGTGTACTCACTTTTGTGAGATACTCTATTACAAAAAGACAGTGTACTGCTATTAAGGGCCCTTTTTATGCTCAGTTTGAAATAATGCCCCCATTGTCAGTACATTTGGCCCCCTTACAGTAACTTCACAAGCTCTAATGCCCCGTACACACAAGCGCAATTTCCGTCAGAAAAAACCTTGGATGGTTTTTCCGCCGGAATTCCGCTCAAGCTTGGCTTGCATACACGCGGTCACACAAAAGTCCTCTTAACTTTCGACCGTCAAGAACTCAGTGACGTACAACACTACGAGGAGCCGAGAAAATTAAGTTCAATGCTTCTGAGCATGCGTCATATTGTTTCCCAGCATGCGTCGGAATTTTGCGCGTCGGAATTGCCACAGAAGATCGAAATTTCCGTTCGGAACTTTTTCGGTCGGAAAAATAGAGAACCTGCTCTCAATCTTTTGCTGCGGAAATTCCGCCAGCAAAAGTCCGATGGAATATACACATGGTCGGAATCAAACTTTTGCTGGGCGGAAATTCCGCTCGTGTGTATGGGGCATAACACGTTAAAATCAGGCCATGGTTGTAAAAAGATAATAGTTGTAAAATTCAATCTTCACTGCCTACCACAAGCACAGAGGTCATGCCCATTTTTAATAATACAATGCTTTTTTATCCTTGGTTCTTTGCGACTACCCACATTCCACTGAATCTCTAATCATTACATTAGACCAGAACTCATAACCTGTAAGATGTATACACACACAATTGGTTTCTTTGTGAGTATCCATATTTACTGCACAATTATGCATTTTAATAAACTGAAAACTGAAATGCATCAATGTAAAAAACTGGTATTTGATCTGCAGCTACATGCTGTTTTCTCTAAGGTCAGAAACATAAATAGCTTTATCACAACAGGAGAGATGGTACCAGTCTGCCCCTACATTTTTATTTGTTACAGAGAAAAAAGATGTAGCAGTACCTCTGCTATAATATTTTTTATTTATTCACAGAGTATTAAATCTGAACTTAAAACAGGACTAGAAAAGACTATTCAATGAAGTTATGTATTTATAAAGAAGGGGAGATATTATGGGTTGGGTTCAGTTTAACTTTAATATATGTTTCTCAACTGATGCATTGAATATAGGGTATGTATTTTACTTTGACTCTCTCTCTCTCTCTCTCTCTCTCTCTCTCTCTCTCTCGCTCTCATTTAAACATCCTTTTACCCTCCTCTGAACACAGCAGGCGAGGAAGGAAAGAATCGGGCTCATAGTTATGTGTGTACATTTAAGATTGAGCTGGTGAACTCTGTAAACAGCAAGTTTTATTTTAAAAGGGCAGTAAAGATTAGACAGTTAAAATAAGAATATACATCTAAACATGTAAAAAGAAGCATAGAGCTCCACCTGCTAACTATAATTGTCAGCTTATGCATTCCGTTACAATGTACATTCAATTGTAATTAGGTTAAGTACATTTAATTTTAATTAGGTTAAGTACCTGAAGTTATCTTCATTTCAGACTTCTGTTATTTCCTATACAGCAGCACTAAGAAAGGTGCTGCTCTCTTTTTTCTCTGTTTGCGTCTGCACTTTTGTTTTGTTATTTCTCGATGTTAACCAGGGATCTCCATGGTTAAAGAAAAAGAGAAATTGTGATGCTTTTTATCGATTACAAAGAAATTTTGATGAATTATTATATTGTTTAAGATAATATAGTCTTATATAATTGTAATAGTAAATCTAACTGGCCATGAGATGGGCAGGCGTTATAATAGAAATTATGTGATATTGGTGATATTGGTTAGGTGTTTGTTTCTGTAAACTGTAACATGATTTCAGTGAAAATAAAGAATTTATAAAAAGAAAGGAAGGACCAGTACTGGGGCTGTCTGACAGGATTACATGCATCACAATGCACCGAATAGAAATCTTTTGGTAGGTAGATTACCAAATGCAATCCATTTTCATACTGTACTTAGCTCCTTGCCTGTTGCCTGTTTTCAAACCCAACCTTTTAGTAGAAATGCAAGAGATACCAGTTTGGACTGACATTATGGCAAGGGTAAAACAAACCCTAATGCCTGAACACAATTTTGCAAATTTGACATGTGCTAGTACACCTGTACATATCATCACAATCTTAGCTGCACCGAATTAGAAATCTTTTGGTAGGTAGATTACCATATTTGCAATCCATTTTCATACTGTAATTAGCTTCTTGCCTGTTTTGTGGTTTTCAAACCCAACCTTTTAGTAGAAATGCAAGAGATACCAGTTTGGACTGACATTATGACAAGGGTAAAACAAACCCTAATGCCTGAACACAATTTTGCAAATTTGACATGTGCTAGTACACCTGTACATATCATCACAACTACTTTGTATATCCAGGTGAATTATACCTTGTTTTTTCTGGACAATTCTCCATTTATTTTTATTATGAAAAGAAAACTGGCCCAAAATAGAAAAAAAAAAGCTGTAGCTATATTTTTCTCACTAGTACCATAACCAACCACCAAAGCTGACATTTGACCCTAACCTATGACTCTAACCTTGACCTTTGATCCTGGTATGGACCCTAATGCCGCGTACACACGAAGGGACTATCCCGCGGGATTATCCGCTGGACCGAAGTCCAGCGGATAATCCCCTCGTGTGTGGGCGCCGGCGGACTTTTTTTGGCCAAAGTACGGCGGACTAAAGTTTCAGGTTTTGTTCTCAAATTATCCGCTGGACTTGGCAGTCCAGCGGATAATCCGGTCGTGTGTAGTATGGTCCGGCGTACCAAAAAGGACGCATGCTCAGTAGCAATTATGTCACGGACTCGCTCGGTCTGGTAAAACTAGCCTTCGTTTTGAAGCTCGCACAATCGTCACGCTGCTGATTTTTTTTTTTTTTTTTTTTTTTTTCTGACAGCGGGATTTGTATGTTATCGTACTTGAAGAATGATTTTGCCTTGCTGCTTGTATATTCACGCAGAGTACTCCCGAACGTTTTTTTTCTTCAGCATTCTTTAGTGAAGTTATATATTTGTATATATATATATATATATATATATATATATATATATATATATATATATATATATATATATATATATATATATATATATATATATATATATATATATATATAGATATAGATATAGATATAGATATAGATATCCAAATCACCAAATGAAAAATATATCTATATTTCTCAATAAGCCAAAAAATATATATATCGATATCTACATATATATATATATTAATATATATAGATATATAGATCTATACGTGTATAAAAAAAAAATATATATATATATATATATATATATATATATATATATATATATATATATATATATTATATATGTACATATATCTCTATATAGATATTTTTTATTATTTGTTGGTTATCAAAAGGATTAGTTATTACACATGATACAATTGTGGAGTCAGCAGAGCTTGCCCTTAATTCAGATCTTAACCCTCACCTTTCCAGCGACTGCACTTGCAGTTCCATTGAAGTTGCACTTTACACTTGTATTGTCAAATGAATGTTTAGACATGTACCTGCCTACTCCTAAAGAAACTATGTTTTTGAATAACAAGCACGTATATCATTATTTGATGAAAATTAAATGACCATTTATTCTGGTTAAAACAAACAAGGCAAAACAAAATAGGAAGGCAACACTGGAGCCACTTGTAGATTTTGTGAAGACTTTTTGCCCCAACGGCAGACACCAAGTTTGTGAAGCCAAAAATTAAGCTTGGGCACATTTCATACAATATAGGGAGCACAAGAAGATTGACCAGGAATCAGACAGACCAGGAACAGCAGCAGATGACATCTATGTCCCCAAGCTGTGGCACTACAACAGCCTGTGTCTTCTGTGAGACCAGACTGAAGCCAGGCAATCACTTCCGACTCTTCCCACCACGCTGCCCTGCACTCTTCCCTGCAGTCTTCCCTGCACGCTTCCTTGGAGGCTGACTTGTGGTAGGAGGAGGAGTAGGAGGAGGAGGAGGAGGAGGAGGAGAAGAAGGAAGACGAGGAGGAGGAGGAGGAGAAGTTGGTGTCGGGCCTTCATGGGTCAGGCGGGTGGATTGTCGTAATTCACCCCTCAAACCCCCCCTAATTGCCTCAGAAATTAGGCCCTCACACAGGTGCCGTTGGCCCCTCTCCATTTCCAGCAACCTGCTGGACACGTAGCTGGCATAGGCCTCTTCTGGAAGGGTGGGTTTGTCCAGAATGGCACTCGCCTTCCGAATCAGTTGCAGTGATTCCTCCTCAACAATGGTCATCCTCCTGGGCCTTCTTGGGGGTAAGGGCAGGGGTGTAGGTAGACTTCTTAATTGGGTCTGGCTGTCACTCTGGCTCGTGCTGGGCCCAGCCACCTCCTGGCTCTCGTTGGTCATGTCCTCCTCCTCCTCCATACCACTTGTCCCGGCATCATCCTGGGTCAGCTCATCCTGTGTGCAAATAAAATCAAAAATCAAACACCTGTTTTGTGGTTTCTGGCCTCCTCAATCATCCAATTGTAAACTTAGGAACGAGCATCTAAATTTTCCAAAAGATCCAAAAGGCTATCATTTGGACCCCTGCATTTTCCAACCAGATCACCAATGTTGTCTAACGCTTTTTTTGCCACTACTGGATGTATGTATACACTATATATGTATCGATATGTTGCACCAACACTTTTTAGAAGTGTGCATAATTTTTGTCAGTTTTTTTCACAATTCTGAGTTCAGGGTGTTAATTGTTTCACATTTTAACGTTTACAGCATTAATATTCACACAATCACAATTTAGGCTACTAAATATATACCTGGCTCCAGCTGGGCGCATCAGCCTGCTCCAAGGTGGAGGGGTCTTCTCCTTCCGTGGAAGCCTCAGCTGGGGTGGAGGGAAGAGTGGAGGGAAGAGTGGAGGGAAGGGTGGAGGGAAGAGTCGACAGTGATTGCCTGGGTTCCATCTGGTCACCTATAAAAGTCAGTTGGTTGTAGTACCACAGCTTGGGTACATAAACATTCTCTGCTGCTGCTCCTGATCTGACTGATTCCTCAATCTTCTTGCGCTCCCGCTTGTACATGTGCCTTAAACTTGCAATTCTGGCTTCCACAAACTTGGTGTTTGCGTTGGGGACTTTAGTCTTCACAAAAGCCACAAGTGGCCCCAGTGTTGCCTTCCGGACATCCCTATTGCCATATAAAGGGTTCTTGAGCTGCCACAGGTTGGTATTTTTTCTGTACAGGGCAATGAATTCGGACATGAACTGCTGGTCCTTGAATGGATTCAACTGGGGTGATGACATGTTTGTTTCTGTTTTGTTAGTAATGGCAATACAAAAGACCAAAAACACAAATGTTACTTAAAACGCACAACCAGTTTTTCTAAACAAACATTACACAACACACCCACACACAGGCAGCAACCCCTACACACAGGCAGCAACCCCTACACACAGGCAGCAACCCCTACACACAGGCAGCAACCCCTACACACAGGCAGCAACCCCTACACACAGGCAGCAACCCCTACACACAGCCAGCAACCCCTACACACAGCCAGCAACACACACATATCCTTAAAAAATGCTGGCCCAAAACCCAAAAAAAAACACAGTAATGCATCCTAGAAAACACTTACCTTCGTACAGAGCGCTCGCTACTTCCGTTCGGGAACACGTGGGCCCCTCAAACAGCCTTATATACACTGCGCACGCGTCGAAGTCCGCCTGCGTCCTCCGCGTCGCCCGCCCATGACGTTCCTCATGACGAGTATTCCCCGCCCCGCTTCCCCTCGTTGCATTGTTGGTGAATTAATTCATGAATATGGCGGACACATTCTCAGCCAGTAGCGCGGAGGAAAGCCAAGAAGCCAACACATCTGCATCCAGCAGCAGATATAAGGCCACCAATATGGCCTTTGAAGAGATGGTGGAGATGGTGGACATCCTCCAAAGGGAAGATTACGACGGGGAAAATGGCCCGTACCCTCGTCCCAACTTGCGCAAGGACAAGATTCTCACTACAATCGTCAGCACCCTGGAGCAGAAATTCGGCGTACGAAGGGGCAAGGATCAACTGCGCAAACGATGGTCCGACATCAAATCGAGGGAGCACGATCAGTACAGGAGAATTCGAAAAGCCATCAAAAAAAGTAAGTCAAGCACGTGCGCTACTATGGTTATACTTGATATGTCTAATCTTGCGCAGATGTAATTACCATTCGTCCGTGAAACTTGCGCAGATGTTATTACCATTCGTACCTGAAACTTGCGCAGATTTAATTACCATTCGTCCGTGAAACTTGCGCAGATGTTATTACCATTCGTACCTGAAACTTGCGCAGATTTAATTACCTTTCGTCCGTGAAACTTGCGCAGATGTTATTACCATTCGTACCTGAAACTTGCGCAGATTTAATTACCATTCGTCCGTGAAACTTGCGCAGATGTTATTACCATTCGTACCTGAAACTTGCGCAGATTTAATTACCATTCGTCCGTGAAACTTGCGCAGATGTTATTACCATTCGTCCGTACAACTTGCGCAGATGTAATTACCATTCGTCCGTGAAACTTGCGCAGATGTTATTACCATTCGTACCTGAAACTTGCGCAGATTTAATTACCATTCGTCCGTGAAACTTGCGCAGATGTTATTACCATTCGTACCTGAAACTTGCGCAGATTTAATTACCATTCGTCCGTGAAACTTGCGCAGATGTTATTACCATTCGTACCTGAAACTTGCGCAGATTTAATTACCATTCGTCCGTGAAACTTGCGCAGATGTTATTACCATTCGTCCGTACAACTTGCGCAGATGTAATTACCATTCGTCCGTGAAACTTGCGCAGATGTTATTACCATTCGTACCTGAAACTTGCGCAGATTTAATTACCATTCGTCCGTGAAACTTGCGCAGATGTTATTACCATTCGTACCTGAAACTTGCGCAGATTTAATTACCATTCGTCCGTGAAACTTGCGCAGATGTTATTACCATTCGTACCTGAAACTTGCGCATATTTGATGAAAGTTCCGTTTGTCTTCATAACGTTTATTGAGTTTACCTTGCTTTGGGTTGTTGGAGTTGTAAGGTTGTTTATTATTGTCACTATCTATACAATTACTGCTGTAGTAAGGGTTTTAGGGGTAACTTACACAGGGACTCCAGAGGCTGTTTTGGGGGGGGGGGGGATAAATATGTTAAGCAGGGTCTCATGCTCACAATTCCCAAAAAATGCTCATCATCTCTAAATACTGTAGGTGGTGACTTTTCAAAGAAGTACACTCACCTGTCCCTTGGATGGTGCAGCTACAATCTCTGATCTTGCAATCATGAAATTAATGTTTGCGGCTTCACTTCCCGGGTCACTATTGGGCATGCGCCAGTTGCGCAATGCAATAGGACTGGTCCGCGCGAGCTCGGGGACCCCTGTGTGTCCCAGCAGACAGCACGGTGGGACGGGATGTGGCGTATACTTCTGTGGGAGTCTAGGGCCGGATGTGTGTGCAAATACCTGCCTTACACAGGTATCTGCAACCCATCCCCCCTAAAAGGTTCAAAATAAGACACCACAGGGGTGCAGGGATCCAATGAGCGGAAGTTCAAATTTAGGGTTGAAGGCCGGTTTAAGTATTGGAGTTTCATTAGATAGACATTTCAATTCTGTCTTCAAGTAGGATCTTCTAACAAACTGCTAATAATTGGCAAGACTTTTAAACAATGTTTACTAATCCTATTTTGGCACTCAAATATCAGTGTGATTCAAAAGTGTACCTTTTTGTGTTCCATTACCATAGGGGGCAAAAGACTCAGACGTCAGTCCGAACCTACGAGGACCTCCCGGCATCACCAGACTAATTGGGCAGTTAGCCCAAGCCCGCGCGTGGATGTGGCGGAACAGGTGGTTGAAGTCGATCAAATCTGCACCCCACCAAGTGAGTGTCTCAGAACACAGATTGAGCTAATAAATTAAGGTCTGCATGTTTTTGACACTTTTTTTCTTGTGTTTTATCTACCCAACTTTTAGGTGATGCTGATCTGTTTGTGGAACGACAAGCTGCGGAGCCATTTTCCACTGACAGTGCCCACAGGCTTATTGGCCAGATCATGGCCTGGAATCTGCAGCTGGAAAATATGCAGAAGGAGATGGCCACCATGCAGCAGGGAATGAAGGACATGATTGATGTTTTGGGGAGAATCTAAAGACCCCTTTTACATTTCTTAACATCAATCATGTCCTTCATTCCCCTTTTGATGCGCTGTTTAACTAATTTTAGAGGCCAAATTTTTAATATGCACACGGTATGTCAACATGTGCTATGTGCCATCAGGGGATCTCAATGGACGCATTTGGTGTTTGCAACCCCTAATGCTAGTAGGTGAGAGGGAAGGGGTTTCACACACAAAACACGTCCATTGATTCCCCATGATGGAACATAGCACATGTTGACATTACCCATTTTCCAGTTAAATTAGTGTGCATATTAAAAATTTGGCTTCTTCTGTTCATGGGTTACCTGTTGAACTTTGTAAGTTCTGGACTTTTACATTGTGTAAATAATTTCAAATGCTAAGCCAAAATTTTTAAAACAATTTTAAACATTTTTTTTTTTTTTTTTTAAAAAAAAAAACAAAAAAAAAAAAAAAATTTTTTTTTTAAAAAAAAAAAAAAAAATTTAAAAAAAAAAAAAAAAAAAAAAAAAAAAAAAAAAATCTGGTTCAAAAAAAAAAAAAAAAAAAAAAAAAACCAAAAATACCAAAACAACAAAAAAAAAAAAAAAAAAAAAAAATAAAGTTTTGGATGTGCACTATAATAAAAAAAATAATGTTTGCACAAATTCAAAAATGTGTGGCTTCTTCTTTTTAAATACTACCAGTTTGACAAAAACATGTTGTGGTTCATTGACAAAGGGGCTTATTTACTAAACGCTAAACAAGTTTGCCACTATTAAGATGTGCACTAGGACAACATATAAAACAGGCCAAATTAAAAGCAAAACAATACGAAACTACCAATATTTCAAACATAAATAACTGTATTTATTCTTTGTAAATGAAAAAGGTGGTTTAAGGGTCTGCTGCCATTTCAATGGCCCCCCTACCATTAAAATACTGTAAATAAAGGTCCCGCACTTGCTGGGCTGATTGTGGTGCGGAACCAAGAGGGCGATTATCCAGCCCTGTCATGTTGCCTTCCACTCCGGCCTCAGGGCCAATTGGTAAGGAGTATGTTCCTGAATGTTTCCGTAAATAATTGTGCATGACACAGCATGCAAGAATAATAGTATTGAGTTTGTACTCTGCCAGATGTAGGGATGTAAGGAGCAATCTGAAACGGTTGGCCATAATACCAAAGGCATTTTCCACCACCCTTCTTGCTCTGGCCAACCGATAATTAAAAATCCTCCTCTCAGGGGTGAGGGATCGTTGGGGAAATGGCCTCATCAGATGGTCACCCAGACCGAACGCCTCGTCGGCAATGAAGACGAAGGGGAGTCCCTCCACATTATCTTCATCTGGTGGCAGCTCCAGCCCACCAGTTTGGAGACGATGACCGAACTCCGTGTGGTTGAAGACTCCTCCGTCCGACATCCGGCCGTTTTTCCCCACATCCACATACAGAAAGTCATATTGTGCCGACACCACCGCCATCAACACGATACTATGGAACCCCTTATAATTCCAATAGTATGACCCCGAATGGGGTGGGGGCACAATTCGCACGTGTTTGCCGTCAATCGCCCCTCCGCAGTTGGGAAAGTCCCAACGGGCAGCAAACTGGGAAGCCACAGTCTGCCATTCCTGTGGCGTGGAGGGACACTGTGAAGTCAAACAGAAAGATACAATTTAAATTATAAACCAGGCAAAACACCAAACTAAATGCTACAAATTAACAAACAATTTGGAAGAACATATGTATTTATTTTGTAAATCCTTGAAATAAAGCCAAAAGATTAAGGATAAAAGGGACAAATCTCTGATTGATGACCCCTCTGATGGACCAGAGAAGATAATAATGGGGATGTGGGTGGGGAGTAAATAATTGTAAGGTCACACAATACACATGCAATTAATTAAAGGTGTGTGTGGGGGGGGGGGATAATTACAAGCTGACCAAAACCACATGAGATTAATTATTAGGGGGTGTGGGGGGGTGGGGATAATTACAAGCTGACCAAAACCACATGATATTAATTATCAGGGGGTGTGGGGGGGTGGGGATAATTACAAGCTGACCAAAACCACATGATATTAATTATCAGGGGGTGTGGGGGGGGTGGGGATAATTACAAGCTGACCAAAACCACATGATATTAATTATCAGGGGGTGTGGGGGGGTGGGGATAATTACAAGCTGACCAAAACCACATGATATTAATTATCAGGGGGTGTGGGGGGGGTGGGGATAATTACAAGCTGACCAAAACCACATGAGATTAATTATCAGGGGGTGTGGGGGGGGTGGGGATAATTACAAGCTGACCAAAACCACATGATATTAATTATCAGGGGGGGTGGGGATAATTACAAGCTGACCAAAACCACATGATATTAATTATCTGGGGGGGTGGGGATAATTACAAGCTGACCAAAACCACATGATATTAATTATCAGGGGGTGTGGGGGGTGGGGATAATTACAAGCTGACCAAAACCACATGATATTAATTATCAGGGGGTGTGGGGGGTGGGGATAATTACAAGCTGACCAAAACCACATGATATTAATTATCAGGGGGTGTGGGGGGGTGGGGATAATTACAAGCTGACCAAAACCACATGAGATTAATTATCAGGGGGTGTGGGGGGGTGGGGATAATTACAAGCTGACCAAAACCACATGATATTAATTATCAGGGGGTGTGGGGGGGTGGGGATAATTACAAGCTGACCAAAACCACATGAGATTAATTATCAGGGGGTGTGGGGGGGTGGGGATAATTACAAGCTGACCAAAACCACATGATATTAATTATCAGGGGGTGTGGGGGGGTGGGGATAATTACAAGCTGACCAAAACCACATGATATTAATTATCAGGGGGTGTGGGGGGGTGGGGATAATTACAAGCTGACCAAAACCACATGATATTAATTATCAGGGGGTGTGGGGGGGTGGGGATAATTACAAGCTGACCAAAACCACATGATATTAATTATCAGGGGGTGTGGGGGGGTGGGGCTAATTACAAGCTGACCAAAACCACATGATATTAATTATCAGGGGGGGTGGGGGGGTGGGGATAATTACAAGCTGACCAAAACCACATGAGATTAATTATCAGGGGGTGTGGGGGGGTGGGGATAATTACAAGCTGACCAAAACCACATGAGATTAATTATTAGGGGGTGTGGGGGGGTGGGGATAATTACAAGCTGACCAAAACCACATGATATTAATTATCTGGGGGGGTGGGGATAATTACAAGCTGACCAAAACCACATGATATTAATTATCTGGGGGGGTGGGGATAATTACAAGCTGACCAAAACCACATGATATTAATTATCAGGGGGGGTGGGGGGGTGGGGATAATTACAAGCTGACCAAAACCACATGATATTAATTATCAGGGGGTGTGGGGGGGGGGGGGATAATTACAAGCTGACCAAAACCACATGAGATTAATTATCAGGGGGTGTGGGGGGGTGGGGATAATTACAAGCTGACCAAAACCACATGATATTAATTATCAGGGGGTGTGGGGGGGTGGGGATAATTACAAGCTGACCAAAACCACATGAGATTAATTATCAGGGGGTGTGGGGGGGTGGGGATAATTACAAGCTGACCAAAACCACATGATATTAATTATCAGGGGGTGTGGGGGGGTGGGGATAATTACAAGCTGACCAAAACCACATGATATTAATTATCAGGGGGTGTGGGGGGGGTGGGGATAATTACAAGCTGACCAAAACCACATGATATTAATTATCAGGGGGTGTGGGGGGGTGGGGATAATTACAAGCTGACCAAAACCACATGATATTAATTATCAGGGGGTGTGGGGGGGTGGGGCTAATTACAAGCTGACCAAAACCACATGATATTAATTATCAGGGGGGGTGGGGGGGTGGGGATAATTACAAGCTGACCAAAACCACATGAGATTAATTATCAGGGGGTGTGGGGGGGTGGGGATAATTACAAGCTGACCAAAACCACATGAGATTAATTATTAGGGGGTGTGGGGGGGTGGGGATAATTACAAGCTGACCAAAACCACATGATATTAATTATCTGGGGGGGTGGGGATAATTACAAGCTGACCAAAACCACATGATATTAATTATCTGGGGGGGTGGGGATAATTACAAGCTGACCAAAACCACATGATATTAATTATCAGGGGGGGTGGGGGGGTGGGGATAATTACAAGCTGACCAAAACCACATGCAATCAATTTAAAATTGAGGGTCAAGGGGGGTGAAAGGGGGGGTGAGTAAAGCTGTACAATGGAGCTGGTAATATACATTTTTAAACAAAGAAAGTGACTAGGCTAGGGGTGTTTAGGGGGCCAAGCTTCCATGCTGGGGAGGTTGGTGCAAGCAAATATGCATGTGACCCACTAAATAATACATTCTTAAAACTATTTCGATAAGTCAACCATAAAATACTAGACAAAAAAACAAAATCCAAAAATAAAAGGAATAGGGGACATTCATAGAATAGTCCTATCATGGTAATTAGCTAATGATGACATTGATGCACTACATTAACAAACATACAAGACATAGGTAATTTTAAAAGAGAAGACTTACCTTAATGTATTCCTCCTGCAGGACGTGGATAATGGCAGAACAGGTCTCTGGAATAATGAGCCCCAGAGCCTGGGGGGAGATGCCTGTCGTGAACTTGAGGTCCTGCAAGCTTCTCCCCGTCGCCAAGTAACGCAACGTGGCGACTAGCCTCTGCTCCGCACTGATGGCTTGCCGCATGCAGGTATTCTGCCTGCTAATATAAGGGGACAGCGAAGCCAACAGACGGTGAAAAATGGGGTCCGTCATCCGGAGATAATTCCTGAAATCATCAGGATTATTCTCACGGATCTCACGGAGCAAAGGCATATGCGAGAATTGGTCACGCTGGCGCAACCAATTCTTGGTCCATGAACTCCTCCTCACCCTGTTCATGGACCGGGCTCGTGCCAAGGTGTTAACCGCAACACCGAGCCCCTGCACAGCACGAACTCGTTCCCGAGTACGTCCACACTCCATGGCTTCAAAACGGTCGGCTGATCAAACAAACAACTTAACAGAACGCACTGAAGAACAGCAAGGCCTATGAAGAACGACCTGAAAAACAGGAACGAGCGGACCAGAACGGCCTGAGAACAGGTAGGAACTGATCCACACGCACTGAAAGCCAGATACAAACCTCACAAGCACAAACTGAACGGCAGAAGCGAACGAATTAAGCAGAAGTCTGAGAAGCGCGAATCGTCTCTAACCAAACGTCAACTAACACGCGATACACACGAGATTAGCTGACGGGGCCCAAAGGGTGTCGTTTGGGATCTCGAGCTTCCTTTTTCTAGTCCCGTCGTACGTGCGTACGTCATCGCGTGAACCGCCGGACTTTTTGCGTGATCGTGTGTGGTCAAGTCCGTTCGCTTTTTAGTCCAGCGTACCTAGCGGGAAAGTCCAGCGGATTGTCCGCTGGACTTAGGTCCGCCGGCAAAAGTCCGTACGTGTGTACGAGGCATTAGTCTAACCCTGGCACTGACCTAGATTAAAACCTGATCTAGCTTTTTATTTATTTTTTTACACACACACACTTTACATTTTCCTCCTCTAGCAAGAAGAGAAAGATACATGGGGGTTATTTACGAAAAGGCAAATTCATTTTGCACTACAAGTGCAAACTACAAGTGCAAAGTGCACTTGAAATTGCACTGAAAGTGCACTTGGAAGTGCAGTTGCTGTGGGTCCAAGGGGGCAAGGAAAATAAAAAACAGCATTTTAGCTTGCACATGATTGGATGATAAAATCATCAGAGATTGAAGTAGATTAGGCAGGCAGGTTAGTTAGTTAGTGGCAGTGTATTTGATATATATTATATATATATATATATATATATATATATATATATATATATATATACAGTCAGACTAGTATATATATATATATATATATATATATATATATATATAGATACTCTGCATTCAGCATAGCCTATATATATATATACAGTGTAAACTCTATATTCAGTCAGTACAGGCAGTGTATTTAAAATATATATATATATATTGTAAGATTGGGGTTATCAGACTCAAACGGTAGGTGCGTTTTCCAGTGAGTACGCCAGTACAAAACTGTATTTTTAAGGGCCTGGTAGCCCACTTTTATTTAAAAGCATGGAAAAGTTCACAAAGACATCATTACCCACGCAGGGGGGTTCCTCCATTACTGTATCTTGCACACTCAATACTTTAGCCTCCTGGCTTACATTCTTCCCATACGGCTGATTCAGGCTTTTAGCCTAGGCCTTAGGTCTGTTCCTCAGACCCAAAAGAGTTTCCTAGAGTTAAGCTCTCTCCTAGCTCACTCCTGATCAGCGCCTTGCTGCTCTGTCACCTATTACGTCTGCCTCCTGCAGACATGCATACTCTGGCTGCCCCCTGCAGCCTCTGACTCCTCTCAGAGGAATAGGAGTCCACCTGACTCCCATGCACAGACTTCCTGTCTGTTGGGTGGAACACTGAGCCATAGCCAGGTCACAACTAAATAGCCCAGGACACAGCTGTGCAATCAGCGTGCCTTTCCCTCCACAATCTGGCGTAAACCAGCAATTTCCCAGGTAGCACAGGGTCCTACTGCCACAATATATATATATATATATATATATATATATATATATATATATATATATATATTTATTTACTCTGCATTCAGCATAGTCTCTATATACAGTGCATTCGGCAGTGTGCAGTAGATAATACAGTGCAGGCAGTGTGTACAGTTTCAAATAAACTTCAGGCGGTGTACAAAGTATATGTAGTGCAGTGCAGTGTTAAAAAAAAAAAAATACCCATCATGTTCGGAAGGCCTCCAAGGAGAAGCAGACGCTCACAGGCCACTAAAAGAGCACAAGCAGCCTCTGAAATAATATTTAACAGCAGGGATCGTTCCTGCACCCAACAAGAGTAACTGTGAGGGGTTACAGTGTTTTGGCACCCCCAACACCTAAGGCAGAATGTTTCTCCCCCTGTTTAATAGGGGCATGTACCGTAATTACAATTTTTGAAATAATATTTAACAGCAGGGCCCATTCCTGCACCCAACAAGAGTAACTGTGAGGGGTTACCATGTTCTGCCACCACCAACACCTAAGGCCCAATTTTTCAGCAGAGTATATAGTGCAGTCCGTGTAGTATATATACTGCAGTTCAGAGTATATAGTGCCCTCAGTGTAGTATATAAAATACAGTGCAGGGTATATAGTGCAGTGTACAATATATAATATAGTGTATTGAAGTGGTTAAGGGGAGCCCTATGACAGAATTAAGAAAAAAATGGCATGAGTTGCCCCGTCCATACCAGGCCCTTTGGGTTCGGTATGGTTTCTTGGGGGGGGGGCACATAATTTTTTTTCAAGTTGGGGTGGAGTTCACCTTAATATCCATACCAGACCCGAAGGGCCTGGTATGGACTGGAGGGGGGGGGACCCTCGCTGTTTTTAAAAATAATTTTGTATGTATATTGCCGGGATCTGGCAATACATTACACCTGTGAGCAATTTTAAATTAAATTTTTTTCTTTAGAAATGTCATTTTGCTGCAGTACTTTTCTAAACATGGGGAAACTAAGCTACTTCACAGGCAGACTAAGGGGACCCCCCAGGCACGATATTTAAAGGAATATATAATTTTTATTGTTTCACTTTAAACAATTTTAAACTCACTGCTCCAGAAAAAACTTCAGTTTTAAAAACTTTTTGTTGCATTGATACATGTCCCCTAGGGCTGTCCCGGTCCCCAAACACTTTTTATGGCAATAACATGCATATAAGCCTTTAAAATGAGTACTTTTGATTTTTCACATTTGTGTCCCACAGACTTTAACGGTGTTCGCATAAATTCTCACGAACCGGGGGGGTGGTGTTCGGCTCATCCCTAATGCATATATGTGGCCTCACAGAAGAAGACCTACTTCAGTAAGGCTGCATACTGTATATGTGTACAGGTGGTGGCAAGAGGTTAATCAGCTGGTTTCTAGCATTCCCAGTGCTGTCTATCATTTAAAGAGAACCTATCATTAATAACAGCTCACATTAATAAACGGAAATCATGTAAGCACTTTCAGATAGCATTAAACATTTAAGTAAAAAAGTACCTAGTTCTTGCCCTAAGTTCTTTATATCACTTAGACTCCCAAGCCAATATAACATGGCCTCTGATTTCAAGTTGAGTTTTATGTATTTCATGTAATTGGAGATTGCAGAGAATCTATTGTTTTCCAATATAAGATCCCTAGTAAGAGCGATAAGAGAACCAGCAGAAGAGAGCTCCTCTTAATATAATCAGAAAATATGGCTGCTCAAAAAGGAAGCTGATACTGAAACTTGTGAAAAGGTGTGTTGCAACAAACCGTGTCCTTTACATCCACCTTACATAATACCAAACAGTCAAAAAAGTACTATGATACACCTCCTTTAGCCAACAGAAAACAGTTTCCTACAGTTTTCAAAAATACATACAGAATTTTGATGGTAAAATGTTTTCCTTAGTTAAAACAAATTGTGCCCTACTTTATATAATTTTTGCCATCCTCTGGTTTCTGTGGATAAAAGTTTTTATTTTTTATTTAAATTTCATAAACATATGCAATTTTAAACCTCCATAACTAAAATGTGTCTTGATTGCTAATTTACCGCTTCATGTGTAATTAAATTGTATTAACACTGTATACATGGTTTATATCTATAAACATTTTTATTCCCAACATTTTCTATCTAGTGATCGCTATTCTTATGCCAAGCCTTGTCAAGTGGCGCTCAAGCTGCTTACCCAGCTGTCATTTTTCTCTTGCTATATCTCCAATTTACATGTTCAGTGTTAGAAGGGTAAAGCTTCACTCTTAATTACTCTAAGAGCAGAGCACAATTTCCTGTGTATTCATTGTTCCTTTTCTTTATCACTTCGTCTTTTCTTATAGTATAGTGCCCACACAAATTACAGACCAAGGCAAGCTATATTGAAAGCTTGGAACAAAAACATCTCTCCAAGAATACGTTTGTGATGTTTATATCATTAACATTTCTGGTTATCTATTGAGAAAACAACACAACAAATAACACATACCCAGGAAAACCAAGTGTAAAAAGAAAGAAAATGAGCAGGGGACAAAAGACCGTTAGCATAGAAAAATGCTTTATTGTAGATGATTTTATACCTACAGTATTTCACAAAAGTGAGAACACCCCTCACATTTTTGTAAATATTGTATTATATATTTTCATGTAACAACACTGAAGAAATTACACTTTGCTACAATGTAAAGTAGTGAGTGTACAGCTTTTGTATAACAGCGTAAATTTGCTGTCCCCTCAAAATAACTCAACATGCAGCCATTAATGTCTAAACCGCTGGCAACAAACGTGAGTACACACCTAAGTGAAAAAGTCCAAATTCGGCCCAAAATGTCAATATTTTGTGTGACCACCATTATTTTTCAGCACTGCCTTAACCCCCTCGGGCATAGAGTTCACCAGAGCTTCACAGGTTGCCATTGGAGTTCTCTTCCACTCCTCCATGATGATATCACAGAGCTGGTGCATGTTAGAGACCTTGCGCTCCTCCACCTTCTGGTCTGGAGATATGCTTGGCCAGTCCATCATCTTTACCCTCAGCTTCTTTAGCAAGGCAGTGGTCGTCTTGGAGGTATGTTTGGAGTCGTTATCATGTTGTAATACTGCCCTACGGCCCAGTTTCCGAAGGGAGGGGATCGCGCTCTGCTCAATGAACTCAATGAACTGTAGCTCCCCAGTGCCGGCACTGCTCATGCAGCCCCAGACCATGACACTCCCACCACCATGCTTGACTGTAGGCAAGACCCACTTGTCTTTGTACTCCTCACCTGGTTGCCAGCACACACGCTTGACACCATATGAACCAAATAAGTTTATCTTGGTCTCGTCAGACTACAGGACATGGTTCCAGTAATCCATGTCCTTAGTCTGTTTGTATTCAGCAAACTGTTTACTGGCTTTCTTGTGCATCATCTTTAGACGGGGCTTACTTCTGGGAGAACAGCCATGCAGACCAATTTGATGCAGTGTACAGCGTATGGTCTGAACACTGACAGGCTGACCCCCACCTCTTCAACCTCTGCAGCAATGCTGGCAGCACTCATACGTCTATTTCCCAAAGACAACCTCTCAATATAACGCTGAGCACATGCACGCAACTTCTTTGGTCGACCATGGCGAGGCTTGTACTAAATGGAACTTAAACTGATGTATGGTCTTGGCCACTGTGCTGCAGCTCAGTTTCAGGGTCTTGGCAATCTTCTTATAGCCTATGCCATCTTTATGTAGAGCAACAATTCATTTTTTCAGATTCGCAGAGTTCTTTGCCATGAGGTACCATGTTGAACTTCTAGTGACCAGTACGAGAGAGTGGGAATGATAACACCAAATTTAACACACCTGCTCCCCATTCACACTTGTAACACTATTGAGTCACATGATACCGGGCAGGAAAAATGGCTAATTGGGCCCAATTTGGACATTTTCACTTAGGGGTGTACTCACTTTTGTTGCCAGCAGTTTAGACATTAATAGCTGTGTGTTGAGTAATTTTGAGGGGACAGCAAATTGACACTGTTATACAAGCTGTACACTCACTACTTTACATTGTAGAAAAGTGTAATTTCTTCAGTGTTGTCACATGAAAAGATATAACAAAATATTTACAAAAAAGTGAGGGGTGTACTCACTTTTGTTAGATACTGTATTTTGATCACCTGCTTTTATCACGCTGCTGCTTTGCTATTTTTTTTAATCTGATAAGCAAAATCACACCCCTTACATTTACAATATGTTCAAAAAAGGAGGAATCCACCTTGACTTCAGAGCATTAATTAGTAAAACAATACTGTTTGAGGGGTTCAGGTGTTCTCTGAAATCCTAAAAATAGTAAGCAAAAAAAAAAAAAACAAGAATATATACCGGTATATACATTTAGGTCCATATATACTTGGACAGAGGCACAGTTTAAGTTTTTTTTAGGTATTTACCTAAACATATTTAAGCTATAGTTATATAATGGATATGGGCTGAAAGTGCACACTCTCAGGTTTAATTTGAGGGTATGTTCATTCAAATAGGAGGAATTGTTTAGGAATTACAGCTCTTAAGAATAGCCAGCCCCCCTTTTGCAAGGGACCAAAAGTAATTGGACAATTAAAATCAAAAGCAGTTTTATGGCGAGGTGTGGGCTACTCCTTCATTATTTCTTCATCAATTAAGCAGGTAATAGGTCTGGAGTTTATTCTAAGTGTGGTATTTGCATTTGGAATCTATTGCTGTGAACCTACATCATGCGTTCAAAGGAGCTGACCATGCAAGTGATACAGGCCATTGTAAGGCTTAAAAAATGAATACATCAGAAAGATAGCAGCAACATTAGGAGTGGCCAAATCAACAGTTTGGTACATTCTGAGGGAAGAAGAACGCACTGGTGAGCTCAGCAACATAAAAAGGCCTGGACAGCCACAGAAGACAACAGTGGTGGATGATCGTAGGATACTCTCTATGGTAATGAAAAACCCATTCACAAGATCCAGAGTGAACAACACTCTCCAGGAGGTGGGTGTATCATTGTCAAAGTCCACAATCAAGAGAAGAGTTCACGAGAGCAAATGCAGCAAAGTTGATTGAACAACCCTTCACAGTACAGATGGACAATGACAAATCCAGGACCTTTTGAAGGAAAAGAAGAGGAATATTCTGCAATGGCCAAGTCAATCACCTGATCTCAACCCAATTGAGTATGCATTTCACTTGATGAAGGCAAAATTAAAGACAGAAAGACCCACAAATGAAGAATAACAGAAGACAGCTGCAGTTAGAGTCTGGCAAAGCATCATAAAGGAGGAAACATAGTATTTGGTCCATGGGTTCCAGACTTCAGGCAGTCATTGCCAGTGAAGGATTCTCAACAAAATATTAAAAATTAACATTTTATTTATGATTATATTCATTTGTCCTATTACATTTGAGTCCCCGAAAATGGGGGGACTGTGTATAAAAATGATTCCAGTTCATAAAATTTGTACTTGACATTTATATTCAACCCCTTGAATTAAAGCTGAAAGTCTGCACTTTAAATTCAGTTGGATTGTTTTGTTTTCATTTTATTCTGGTGGCATACAGAGCCAAAAGTATGAACATTGTGCCTGTGTCCAAATACTGTATATATGGACTTAACTGTGTGTGTAAATAGGGACACAAGGGCTGCAAAGAGACTAGAGATCAGAAGGATGACAAAAGCTTAAAAAAAATGTCATCCAGTTAGGGTTTAGTTTTACATTCAGAACAATCAGATAATTATTCTAGGTCTGCTTAAGAATGCAAAACAGGACTACCACAGGTTAGGTTAACGTAGCCATATTAGTGCAATTGAACTATATGCAGCGTAACAGAGGTGAGAATGGCTATATGAGTATAGATAGTGATTTATAAAACCAAGCTTACCTTTTTTTAAACTCAGCTAAGGGGTTGCCTTGTTTAAGTAATTACTGCTACTACTTTTGCTTGTGTCTTTTAAGATGAAGATTTTATTTAAATTAGTTCAGATTTAATAACAACTTACTTAATAGTTAAGTGCTATATAAATAAGACCATTAAAAACATCTGTATAAATTGTTGGCAAAAATGAAGTATATAATGTTCAACTTCAGCTTAATGCTTTCAAAAAGGTGATTTGAATGAGCTAATTTAATTAAGGCAGTTTAATTACTGTTAACAAGTTTTCTATTTTTATCTTGAATTAATTAGTACTTTTAAACTAATGAGATGCCTATTTACACATACCCAGCATACTACTGTTAACATATAAAACCCAGCAAATATTGGAGTTTAGACACATACAGAATGATGGTAAAAGATATATGAAGAGAATGATGGTGAGGGAGACATCTGGTCAACATTTGCAAAGCAAGGATCCTTTGGCCTTTCTTATGTGACTTACTGCAAGTTTAACTAATTGGTTCTTTCTCTATTTCCACTGAACCACACCACACAAAATTCTTTCAGGATAATGGAAAATCTCTAGGCAAAAAACAAGTACTGATGTTAGAAGTGTTACCTATTACCTAACGATAAAAGCATATATAAATCCAGAACAAAATTCAATATGTATTGCAGATTAACAGCTATTAGATGTGGTGGCTACATTCCTGTTTGTATCTTTAAAGGAACCAGGGGTTAAGTCCTGGGGAAAAAAGTGTGGGAACTCCCACCCAAGAGCCACTCGCTCACAAACAAAAAAAAAAATTATACACTTATATGCACGAACGCTTCAAAAGTGGTATTTTTCATCCAATTTTCATATTGTGTGTATGAAGCTTAACTGTTAGTACATAAAAAAAAAATCCTCAATAAAGATAAATACGGTAATTCTCTGAATAATCAGCATTCTTTCAATTGTGCTTCCATGCAAATGTGAACATCATGTTCTGATCTTTATTGGGGAATTTTATTTTGTATATAGAGTGTTTATGTGGTGAGTTTACATTTTTAATTGAACAGAGTTTGGATAACACAGGGTTAAATGGAAAGGTCATAAATTATCTGCATATTATCTGGACAGAATGCTTGGGGAGATAGTGATGTGTTCCTGCTTAGGAGATGTATGTTAGCTTGGGGGGCTGCAAACTCTGCAGGGCTCCAACACACACTCGCTGCTATTCCAACCCTTCACATATTTCCACATAAACTTCCCTCCTGGCATTAAACTTTGTCAGGTATTGTGCTCAGCTTACCACCCCAAACTGATGTTCCTCCCTCAGCTCATCTCTCTCCCTGCATGTATTGTGAGCAGAATAGCTGTGCTCCTCCTCTGGGTTCTCTCACCATAGAGGAGGGGGGGATTCAGCGGGATACACAGAGCAAGTATGCAGGAGACTGGGGGGGAAGATGAGGAGACAGAAAATCAGGAGGGGCCGGCGGGGAGGAGGGCATCATGAGAGGTCTGACTAAATACGATCTCTTAGCAGCAGGGACCTGATCTACCCATCAGCTAGCTGTGATTGACAGGTAGATCGAAGCGGAAGCTGTCATGGGGCCCCCTACTGTCAATGCCTGAATGGTCAGGTGTGCGGCACTTACTATTGCGAGCTGTGTCGGCAGCTGCTGGTGTAGCACCTGCCCCACAGCTCGCATACTTCAAAGTCTTGCAGGACGCGGCTGCTAACGGGAACTGAGTTCCTGTTGTGGAAAAAGTACAAGAACTCCGTTCCCTTGCGTTCCCGCAGGACTTGAGCCCTGAAAGGAACAGTGTTGTCACCCTAGGCAGCTCTCCTCATTTGGATTATAAACACATCCCCTTCTCTCATCACCATTATAAAGGGAAGAGGTGATCTGTAGTTCACAGAAAATAGCTGGGAAGGCTGAAAGAACTTTGATATGATATATATATATATATATATATATATATGTATACTGTATATATAAAAAGGCCAGTATGGTGGCCTGAATTTATGGGAGGAGCCCAGAGGGTATTTAAGCAGCCCACACGCCCATGCTCTTTGTTGGTTTCAGTGCACCATACCCTCCCACCCTTCCCTTTTTCAGGGCACATCTCAACACATACTTCTTCACAAACTACCCATTACTTACCGTAATTATGCCCCCTTTTCTTGGCATACCGACCAGACCACCAAGGCACACTTCAGGTCTGTTTATGTTGTAAGTCTTGTTTATGTGATCCACATATCTCTCGATCATAGGGCCACAAATATATATATATATATATATATATATATATATATATATATATATATATATTCAGTGTATTTGTCTATACTTGCAAAAATATAGTCTAAAAAAGGAAAACCAATGCAGTCACAGGAGTAAAGACTGGTAGGCTGCAATGTGTTATTTTTTTCCTTGGATTTAGATATACTTTAAACTTCCACAGGGCACAATTGGTGCCTTAGAATTACATTAGGCCATCAGATCTGGACAGAATTAGAATGTTTTATAGGTACCCCAAGGCCGGGTTCACACTGCTCCAACAAGACAGTCTCGCTACTTTGCCAGGTGACTTCGGCTCGACTTTGACGGGACTTAGAAGCAACATCGAAGCAACTTCAGGGAATGCCTAATTTGTGTAATCTTCCTGTAATTTTGGATCCAAATAACATCAATTATGATGAGGATCCAACTTGGATGTGACTTCCATTCAATTCTATGGGCTGAAATTGGACAGAAAAAGTGTTTGATTCCACGCTATGGAGATAATAGGTACCAGCAGGAAGAAATGTGTGTAAAATTAAAAATTAAAAGAGAGAAATGTTGCCCCTACTGGTTACTCCCACCTAATTGGGGTAAATGGATAGAAAAAAGTAAAAGTGAAGGCGTAAAAAGTGCCCCCTAGTCCTCTGTGATGACCTTAAAGTGAATAACTCAACACCAAGAGAAAGGATATGCAACAAGTGCATAAGAGCTGCTCCCTTGGACTTTTAAGGCAGAAGTGGGAGTAACAGAGGTGTGCAAGTGAAACACTGCCAGGATACCTAGGATTGGGCAAACATCCAGAGTGCTACACAGTGGCAAAAACTGTGAATGCCTCATACCCCTGGAGGGGGAATAATTTCTGGTATATTGCACAATTTTTCATAAGGTTTATTTGCGTCAAACACACCAATCACATTCGACACATTAGATTTAAATGAACAGCGTCACACCTACTTTTACTTTTTTCTGAAATTGGACAGAAGCAGACCAAAGTCGGACCAACACAAGTTGGACTAGTTAAGATGACCCTCAAAGAAAAACATTGATTTTTACATGTCGTGCGACATCTTCTCTCAAAGCCGGAGTGCATGTCGCACAAGTGTGAATCGGGCCTTCCTGTTATGAAAAATAACAAAGTAGTGAATGTTTTTATACACTAAATGTAATGCTCTACTGACTAACCAGAAATTATGTAATTCGTTTTTAACCACTTCCGGACCAGCTGCCACAGTTATACTGAAGCAGGTTGGCTCCCCTGTGCGAAACCACGTAGCTGTACGTTGGCTCGCGGGGCAGGATAGCAGGCACGCGCGCACTGCATAGCGGGGGTGCCGATGCGCGATCGTGACCAGGAGACACAGAACAGGGACGAGTGTGTGTAAACACACACTTCCCTGTTCTGTTCTGACAGGAGTGACAGATTGTGTGTCCCTATTGGCTAGGAACCACGATCTGTCACTTCCTATAGTTATTCCCTCCCCCTCCAGTTAGAATCACATAGCAGGGAACACAGTTAACCCCTACACTGCCAGTGACATTTTTACAGTGATCAATGTATTTTTAATCACACTGATCGCTGTATTAATGCCAATGGTTCCAAAAATGTGTCAAAATTGTCTGATGTGTCCGCTATAATGTTGCAGTCATGATAAAAATCGCAGATCGCCGCCATTACTAGTGAAAAAAAATTATAATAATAAAAATGCTATAAATCTATCCCCTTTTTTGTAGACGCTATAACTTTTGCGCAAACCAATCAATATACGCTTATTGCGATTTTTGTTACCAAAAATATGTAGAAGAATACATATCACCCTAAACTGAGAAAAATTAGCTTTTTTTTTTTAAAACAAAATGGGGATATTTATTATGGCAAAAAGTACAAAATATTGTGTTTTTTTCTAAATTGTCGCTTATAGCGCAAAAAATAAAAACTGCAGAGCAGATAAAATTCCACCAAAAGAAAGCTATATATGTGGGAAAAAAAGGACGTCAATTTTGTTTGGGTACAACGTTGCACGACTGTGCAATTGTCAGTTAAAGCGACGCAGTGCCGAATCGCAAAAAACACTCTGGTCAGGAAGGGGGGAAATTTTCACCTGCATAAGATGTGCATAAACCTATAGTAGAGTAAATCTTCATAGTTCTGTGTGCAAACTTTCTGCTTGTGTGCTAACGTGGGGCATATCACATGACACTGCATAGGTATAATTTATGACCTCTATGTAGACTGAGAACTAACATTTCCTGTGAAGAAACTACATATCTTACAATACCTGGATCTCTCAGTCTAGTGTTGGTGCAGATGAGAGCTAGACAGTAATTATATCTGACACAGACACAAAATAGCGGTCCATATCATTTGCACTCTGACATTTGTGATGCAAGACATAGGAAATCAGGCACTGGATGCTGTGTGACTAGGAACAAGAAGTTTCCTGTCCCTTTAGAGAATAGGGACAGGCTAGCTGCAGCAATACATGGACTTAGAGGAAGCGATCAGCCATGCTACTATAAACTGCAGCCATAACATGTGAGACCATCATTACAAGCAAGGCAAACAAACAACACAGGTAATATAACTACACTAATATCCAGAATGTAGACCAATGTGGATAAGTCATCACAATAAAGAGCACCTCATCCCAGGGTTTTAGAAACAAGTAGAGCAGAAAGGATGGGACTATAGTGGTGCATGAATCAAACCGAGAAATTATATTATGATAAAATCTTGAAAATATATTAACAAAATTATCATAAAAAGTCATGTTAAAAAACATATAAGCTTAAACCCATAAATTTGGTCAGTGAACTTTTTAGAGCAGCATAGAGTTGAATCCCAATATTTTTCACCCTATGTATTGGGCTTCTTCAGGGAATGCTATCCGCTTGAGGTCTCAGCCCTCTAATAAGCAAAATTATATAAATAGAATAGCATAATTATTACATAGAAAACATATGTTTTGTATACTTTCATGTATAATTACACAAAGCATTTACATTTTATTGAACTGTATGCATGTGTATGCACATGTTAGCCATCCGATATGCTTACTATGTATTCCTGAAATAATAATTAATACAATAGTTACAATTTTTTTCAATAGATGATGAAGTGCTAAATCCACTGCAAAACCTGCAGGTGACCACAGGAGGCAGACACGGACCAGACTAGAAAACATAAAAAGGAACTAACACCAGTAAATACCAATGTTTGTGTGCACACTAGCACTTCTTATTTCAAAAAGGGTAAACACACTTACTTAATTAAGCTGTGTAAGTGAATGACAGCAGGGGCAGTAACCACAGAGCAGGTTGTTTGGTATATTAAATTAAAGATAACAACAGCAACAAAAAAGGGAAAAATACGCTTAGCTAAAATGACATGCAATAGATCAATCAGTGTCAGCTCGTGGCACAAAGAATGATCATACGGAAAGACCACTAATCTAGTTCAGCAATCAAACAGAAAGAAAACCAACCTGCAAAACCATCATTACAAGCCAAGGCAAACAAACAACACATGTAATATAACTACACTAATATCCAGTTAAAACAACAAAGTAATTTGAAAGTATGCATTGCCTTTAATATTCATCTGTATGCCCAAACCAACCATGTGTCAGTTACCTAGTTTATACCCTATTTTTGTTTTTATCTTTTTTATTTGAATTTGACAATAAAAATAATATTAAAAGTAATCAAAACAAAGAATCACATATGGATCAATAAATGAAATACAAAAACTGTCCTGGCATAAGATGTATGGCCCCAACCAGTCAAAACAAAAGCAAGGCATGAACCTCGCATACCAAGTAACAAATTAAGGGAATTAACTTGTTACTTGGTATGCAAGGTTACGTTCTTCTATGTTTAGCCCCAAACCCCCATTTTGGGGCTCAGTTGTAAACATGTATACATATAAAAGCAATGTGACACATATCATATTGTATGCAATGTGCTGTTTAACAAAGAAGAACAGAGTTGAGTTGTTAGAAGGCAAAATAGTGAGCCAACAACTCCAGACTGTGTTTAATTTAGTAAGGCATGCTCTACATTCATAAGTGGCTTTGTAACAATGCACAGATTAATTTATTAATCCTTTCCAACAGAATAATGACGGAGGACCTGACTTCTTCCAGACAGTGATAATGGGCTTCCTTGCATTAAACAATACAATACCAAATAAAGTCCTGATATCAGTTGTCTTTGCAATCACCTCCACCAAACCAAGCAGAGAGATGCAGGGAAATCCTCAAAGCAGCAATAGCATGTGCAAATTGCATAATCTCCATCCAGACTATTTGGGGTTGATTTACTAAAGGCCAGTGTACTTTTGCAAGTGCAATTGCCCCAGAGCTTAGTAAATGAGGGAGAGCTCTGATGACTTCTATCATCCAATCATGTGCAAGCAAAAATGTTTTTTATTTTTATTTTCCTTGCATGTGATTGTGTATTCTTTGTAAAGTAATGCTCGGGTCACACCTAAAACGGATCGCACAGGAATGCTGTGTGTCCCTGTTCTCTGTTTCAAGGATGAATCAGGGCTGAATCTTTTCCTGAATTTGGCCCTGAAACTGAGCCAAGGACACCCAGAGTTTCTGTGCAGTGTGCTCCGCAGTCGCCCCGGAGATATGTGAACCGGTTTCATAGAGAGCCGGTCACATTCTCCTGCTATGCGAATTGGATGTAGGGAAACCCACATCCAATTCGCATAGGTGTGAACCCAGCCTGAAGCCTTACCTCATTTACTAAGCTCTGCAGCAACTGCACAGTCTATTTGCCTTTAGTAAATCGACTCCTTTGTGTTTTTGGGCATTCCCAAAAATAGGAATAAATCATTAGAAGAGGCTGGACGACACTAACATTTAGAAAAAAAACTGTGACGTAGATAGCAGCTAGTCTGGCTCACAACCTATCGTTAAGCACTTGCCAACCGCTGCACGCCGATATACGTCGGAACAATGGCAGCAGTGGGCAAATGGGCGTACCTGTACATCCCCTATAATTGGCTGGGCTAGCAGGCACGCACACCCGCTGCATACAGCGTGACCGTGCACACGGGAATGGCGGGCTCGATGTCCGCCGGTCTTTAGTGTTGCATTTGAACTCACTATATGTGTGTGAAAAAAAAGCTAACATAATACACAAGAAAAAGCAATATTCTTATTCTTGATTAAACATTAATAGTTTTTTTATGAGAGCTTCCCTTTATTTTATTAGTGTATATTCACTTCTGTAGAGAAACGTATATACCATAGCAATATCCTTTATGTGAGAGCACTTTGCTTTAAATATTCTGGCAGCTTATCAAACATGCATTGCTGATTTCTTCTGAACAGACCTATACATTTCAACAATGACTCAATCATAAAGTAATCTTTAGCATTTTCAGCATGAAGTCTGACATCTTTAGATTTTGAAAGTAACATGCAGGGAAATGCTAACTTTTATATCAAGCCAATGAACAGAGAGAAAAAAGTAAAGGGTTCAGGCCATTCTTGTCAGCAAGAATAGAGAACAGTAAGCAGCAGCTGCCTCTGAAGAAATTGCAAAAGTTTGGTGTTTTATAAAACATTTATACCTTTTTTTTTTCTTTTTACAAATATAAACGTCCTTTACCAATTTGCTTTAAAATAATCAGTCACTGAAACTAGAGTCACATATTAAATTAAATAATTTAGGATTATTTATGACTAATGGCTAATTTTAAAATACATAGTTTCACTAAAGCTATAGTTTGAATGGATTAAAATAGTAGACATGTTAATTGGAATAAAAGAATACAAGCCAATCATCTCACTATGGCATAGATCAGGGATCCTCAAACTCCAGCTGTTGCGGAACTACACATCCCATGAGGCATTGTAAAACTCTAACATGCACAGACATGACTAGGCATGATGGGAATTGTAGTTCCTGAACAACTGGAGGGCAGTAGTTTGAAGACCCCTGGCATAGATCAATGTTTTTCAGCCTGTGGATCATGTACCCCAAGGAAAACTTTTGACAATCTTGAGGGATTCCTCTTACTGCTAAAGTAAATATATGCTCATAGTGTAGTTGTAAACGTTTTCACAGTAGCCAATGGGTTATCACTCTCAGGTCTTAGAGCATCAGGGTAATTTTCGATATTATATTTGCTTGTTTTTCTTGTGTGTGAATATCCTGCCACAACCCAAAATTACACATAGTTTAAAGTAGTATTAAATCCTCATATTAAAATCAAGCTCTCTATTTAAATGCATATATATTCAATAAGTTTATTGATGTTCAAGTACTCTTTTTTTCAAAACTATGATTTACCTTTATTAGATTTATATAGCTCACTCTTCCAGGTACAGCACTTCCCTCAACTTTCAGCTGGGAAGTATTCACAGTCTCTCTCAATCATGGTCATCAGAGGGACTACATGTCCCATGACTCATTGCATGCCCATTACTGATGTACATGCACAGTGAAGTCACAGAGTGTTTCTGCTTGTCTTTCCACCCTTATGTCAATGAAATCTGGGGGAATCTGGGGAAAAAGGTGGAAGAGTCCCACATCCTCTTCTGCAGCATAGCACACACATGTGTCTGCACACTGATCTGTAGTCACAGGTGGGGGAATGTGCACATTGTGGTGACTACGATGGGGCTTCATAGGACCCTGCTACTGAATGTATCCACTGTAAATAAGGACATGGAATTAATTACATCAATGAGAGGAAGAGATGACACTGGCAGCAAAATGATCATACATATATTAATAGTGTAACTGTGGCTACCTAATAATAGTTACTTTTGGTTCAATAACAGTTTAATTGTCATCTGACCAAGTGTGTATGTGTTTTTGATGAGTGAGACATCCTTTTGGAGGTGAGATTGGTATAATGCCAGCCTGATAAAACTAATAGGTAAGAAATGAATTAACATACATTGAAAACCGTAAGTATATATTTATCTTATCGAATGGTCGGGGTGCACTCATCTCCTCCTCATTTCTTCTTTCTTATTTTTTCCTTCTTCCCTCTTGCAATGCATTTTGCAATTCTTAATATTCAATTATTTTTTTGTCTTTTATTTTATTTTGAGTGTGAATAATTGATTATGATAAGGTATAAATTGCCCCATGAGGAACTGGGTGGGAGGACAGGGTCCCGATGGACGTCTGCGTCCCACTCGCCAATTTATCACAGGTTATTGTGTGCTTGAGGATGGACAACAGTTTATACTTGCTTTATTTGTATGCTAACGTCATGTCTCCTGTAGTGTGTTGGTTTATACTCTACATACTCTGAGTGCCTTACGTCCAGTTGTATTTGGGCATTTTTGTACCATTGTACATTGTATTATTGTTATAACCTTCTTGGAACACAATAAAAATTATTGGAAAGAAAACCATAAGCATAAGTACCAAACATATATACTGTGAGTAGGTATATATGCAATAAAGGTATTTAAGTGTAGCATTACTTGCTAATTGATACCAGGAGGTAATTGGTGCCTTATGACTTTTCTAAAGTGGTATAGATTTTAATATAATAAAAATACATTAATATAGATATAAATATATGCATGTTTACAAAAAAAATTGCAAAGATGTGCATATTTCATCATAAAGTAAAGTGCATGATCAGTTAGTTCTACCTGAATGAAGTGTGCATGTTCTCTCTATGTTTTCATGGGTTTCCTCTGCATTTTCCTTTTGTCTAAAAACTGGTCTTAGTATGTGCATGTATTCATGCAAGGTTCTTTGAGGGCAGGGAGTGTTGTAATTGTACAATATATAACACGCTGCATAAAAATACTTGTCATAAATAATAATTGTAATCAATAATACAGGTATGGGGAGAATATAAATTCTTAAATCCTAAACTGGGTGTCCCAGACAGAGACTATGCTAATTCCCGCAGAGACCAGGTTGGTGTTTTTTTTTTTTTTTTGGCTGTCATGAAAAGTCTGTGTGCAGAACAGTGTGGAGCGATACTGTAGGTGGAGAGAGAGATTATACATTCCTATAACAGAACTGTAGGCACTAATCCACTAATAGCAAAGAAATTCTTAAACTTTTCCAAGCAATTCCCAAGTTTTTTTTTTTTTTTTACGTATTACCTGTATTTTTCATTTCCATTTCCAGAAACAATGAAATGTATTTGTTTTGCTGGGAACTGTGCATGAGAAACCATTTTTTATTGACTGTTTATATTCTGGATTGACATTATTATTATTATACACGATTTATATACCATTAAAATTATGTTTAAAAAGGTTGCATATACCTCTGTCTCTAAGTTATTGTTAACAGTCTAAACAGTAAAGAATTCCTAACAAAGGTCATTTAGATTGCTTCAAAGCATAACATTTATTAGCCACAAATTCACTAAGACCCACCAAAATATCACAAATTCATGTCACACAGTTGTGCTAAATAATGCAGCCAGATGTTCACCACACTATTCTTTAAAGCAGAACCTCACCCAAAGGGGAAAGTTCGCTCTTCCTGCTCCTCCCCCTCCTCTGCTATATTTGTAATATTTTTTTTGGGGGGGGGGGCGGTACTTAGTTTTAACAGGTACCTGCTCCCACTTCCGCTCAGATTGCCTTGTGTAAGTTCCCTCCCCCCCACCTGTAGTCTTCTGGGACACATCACAGGTTGCAGAAGGTTGCAGGACCTTCAGGATCACAAAGCGCAACGTGGCTCGTGCATGCGCAGGGGGCAGCTTGCTGTGAAGCCACAATGAGTCACAGCTGGCTGCCCACAGTTAACATGCCGGTGCCAGGAGCCCAAAGACCAGTGAAAAAACAGCCTGGATGAGGATGGTGCTGGATTCCTGGACAGGTAAGTGTCCTTTTATTAAAAGTCATCAGCTACAGTTATTGTAGCTGCTGACTCCTCATTTTTTCTAAACTGACTGAAGAACTGCTTTAAATATTGATAAACCAGTGACCAGACCTTTCTGATGTTGTATCTGTTCCAACCTGTTTGAAGTGAACCTTTTTTTAAATTAGCCTCTTTATGCGCCTGGAGGACCCATTCTAAATGTAGGCCAAACATAGTACATCAACTTTTGTTCAAGTTGAGATTAAGCCAAACCACTCTGATGCTAAGCACAACCCCTGTAACTGTTACATTTTAAGGCCTTGTTGGCTGCCCTGTAGAATCTCTGGCATTTGACAACTGAACAATGGGGCAGTTTTAGTGAGAATAAGGGTGGGGTTTAATCTCTTGGAGAGAAGAACCAGAGGCCTCAGCAGGTACAAAAAAATGATTTGGAGACAAGTACAGGTGGTACAAATAGTATAGGGTGGTCATTCACATAGGGTGGGGGGCCGGGATCTGGGGGACCCTTATTAAAGGGGGCTCCCGGATTCTGATAAGCCCCCCACCCGCAGATCACGACAACCAATGGCCAGGGTTGTCGGAAAGAGTCCCTTGTCCTCATCAACATGGGGACAAGGTGCTTTGGGCTGGGGGGGGCGAAGCACCCCCCCATGTTGAGGGCACGTGGCCTGGTACGGCTCAGAAGGGGGGGACGCTCGCTCGTCCCCACCCCCTTTCCTGACCGGCCGGGCTGCGTGCTCATTTAAGGGTCTGGTATGGACTTTGGGGGGACCCCATGACGTTTTTTCGGCTTAGGGGGTTCCCCTTTAAATCCATACCAGGTGACAGGGCTAGCAAGGTGTCAATCTCGGCGATCAAGGAGGCAACATTGACTACCTTCGCTAGTCCCGTCTACCTGGAGTCACATTCAAAATGAACGAACTTTACTCCGTGTGTGGGCAAGTCCGTTCATTTCAAAAGTCAGGCGGGCTAGCACACAGACGGCCGGATTGTCCGCCGGACTGCCAAGTCCAGCAGATAATTTTGAGTCAAGACTTCTTTCTAAGTCCACCGGACTTTTGGGAAGAAAAAGTCCGCCGGAGCCCACACACGGGCAGATTGTCCGGCGGACTCCAGTCCGCCGGATAGTCCGATCGTGTGTACTCGGCATAAGTTGTGCATTTTTTATTTCTTTGCATGAAATATCTATTTATCAAGAAGAAGTTCCTTGTGAATTATTATTTTAACTTATGAATCATTAGTTTATCCTGCACTCAAAGGGCATTCTTTTTTTTATGTTATCTTAACCAAACATCTCACTAAAACTCACAATATGACCAGTCTTAAGCAAGCAGCATTTTAAAGAGCAACTCCAATTTTGTCATGTACATTTCAGGGATTTCAGAAATTTGAACACACTTTGTTGCAGATTCCTACTTTTTTCTGCTGTGAACTTTGGATACTAATTCTAAATAGGAGGGACTTATTTATTATAAACAGCTGGTGTTCTGATGAGAAAATCTTCAGAGTCTGCATCCCTTTAAATTTATTTAATCCTTGTAGAGTATCTCATTAAAACTAAAATGTCTGCAGGGGATACCCAAAATTTGACTTCTGGGAAAATCTGCAGTGTACAGAATGCCTCCATTGAATTGAATTTTACAGAAAATAACAGAAACTGCAAATAAAAATAGAAAGGTAATGTTTATTAACTTTAAAGTACATGGCTTCTATAGCAACTGTATATCCTATTATTTTTTATTTGCTGCATTTTTTTTCATGAAAGTGGAGTTGCCTATTATGTGATGAGCTGTACCACAGTGCATTTGACTTTGTGTATTGACTTTACACTCCACATATCACATACATTGATCACATGTATGTGTTAAATTAACTACTTGACCTCGCAGGCCAATTCTGACATTTCTCCCATACATGTAAAAATTGGCATTTTTTTTGCTATAAAATTACTGAGAACCCCCAAACATTATATATTTTTCAGCAGAGGTCCTAGAGAGATATATTTGATAAGATGCTTTCAAGTCAGAAACAGCGTTTTTACATCTGAATAAAACAGGAAGGATAAAATCCTCCTTGCTTCTGGTTTCTTACTGTAGACCATAGAGATGATTGGGAAACTTCTGGTCCTTGGTCGTTTTTATGGTAAGCAGGTGGAGGCTTTAGATCTGGCCTCCTCGGTAGAACAGGAGCGCTCAGAAATACAGTGGAACATGGCCGAAGGGGATCCTTCCACCACATGTAAAAGCAATCCAGCAGCTATTTAGCCATTAGGATTGCTTTTATATGAAAAAGTATTGCTGACTGATAAAAAAATACCAGGGTAATGACTGCAGCTGCAGCCATGGGCCCATTGTAACCACTGAAACCCGAGGACCTACGGGTGCATCCTACTGATGGGTAAGTAGTTATTTGGAGTAAAGTCTGTGCTATTTTTTTTATGTGATTGTTAAAATGACCACATAATACGCAGTTATGTAAATTTCACATGATTATGGAGGTTCCATAAGTTTAAATACCATACATAAAAAAAAGAATGAAAAAATATAGGCCAATTAGGAAAATTCAATGAAGCATTATCAATAGTTTTCTGGTGCTATGGCCCTTTAAAATGGCCTGGCCTAAAATCTCCACCGTCCATTTTGGTAACTTTAATGACACACCACAGATTCAGGTAGTTCTTAACAGCATGTCAAACAAAACCAAAGAAAATTCCTAGCTCAACTCACTTTTACAAAGTGGCGCTATTAATGCACTAGATTAAAAAATTATAAAAAAGGAAAAAGTCCCCCCAAAGAGGGATTGGTGGGGTTTTTAGGCAGCGTTTAGAAAATAAGTTCTCTGAGAGGTATTGTTGTATTCAAAATATGAATCTTTATTGGATTAAAGATGTCGCATGTGACATATGGGTAAAGATAAAAATAGGAGACATGGGTCCCAAATGGATAAAACAATACAGAAATTTTAAAACAGATTTACACTAGCAGACAAAAAGCTTTTACATCAATGTATTTTTACATAACCAAAAGTTGGAGGTAAAAGTGAATCTGACGCGTTTTAGTGAGGGTCTTCCTCAAAGGTAATTTCGTCTGTTTGAGAGAGGAAAGGGTGAGAACAATGCATTGTACAGTATTTCATTTGCATATATTTGTCTCCAATTAACCTTTCATATCACATAGCATAATGTCACGTTGTGCTGTGGAATATTTACCTGGTGTGTAAAAAAAAATTTCCCTTATGAATTGCTCCTTTATGTGTGATGGGGTTCCCTCTAGGTCGGTGCGCTCCAGGTCCCAGGCGGCGTCCCGCTATGGCGCCCCCCAGCGGGCGTGCGGCAGGCACGGCGATCCAACAACGGGACCTACGAGGGGTCACATCCAATGAATAGGCTACCCACGGATCCGTGTGTGGGCCAGACAGGCAGAGGGAGGGAGACGGAGAGGGGGAGGGGGGAGGGAAAAGAGGGGAAAGGAGGAATGGAGATGGGGTTCCTTGAGGTCCCCTGTTCTGCACACCTGTCGTGAGATCCAAGATCGTATCCTTAGATGTATATCATAGGGGGTTGCCATATCGACTAAACGATGTCTAGTGCACTTGGAACAGTGGTAGAGAGAAATAAGATTTCTGAAGTAAAAGGTGGTTGTGCCGTTGATGTGTCTTTTAAATGGTGCCAGTTTGTATATTACTGTATCTGGACTCGTGGTTGGAGATGGGAAAGAAGGGGAAGGGGGAGAAAAGGGAGGGAGAGAAATGGGGTAAGTGAGGGAGTGGGAAAGTGGAGGGAGGGAAGGACAGAGGGGAGGGGTGGGAGCTGGAAGGGAGGTAAGAGGGGGTATAAGAGAAGGGGGGGGAAGGGGGAGGAAAAGGGGGGGGGGGGGGGGAAGGGAGGGAAGAGAAGGGGAAAAAAAAAAGGAGGAGGAGGGGGGAAGGAGAAGGAAGGGGGGGGAGAGAAAGGAGGGGAGGGGGGAGAAAAGGAAACCAATACATGGCATGCACATGTATAGGTGAACATAGGGATGCTGCAGCATCCACATGGATAGAGCGGGAGAGAATGGGATGGAGCAGTGAGGGGTCGAGGAAAAGTGTTGTATGAAAGTGGGGAGTGAGAGAGGAGGGGGGGGAGGAGGGGGAGGGGAATGAGGAGGGAGAAGGGGGGGAGAAAGAAAAAAGGGAGGGAAGAAGAAGGGAGGAAGGAGGAGAAGAGAGAAAGGGAAGGAGGGGGGAAAGGGGGGGGAAATGTGAGGGGAGAGGGGAAATGATGGGGAAAGAGGGATAGGCTGTTGGGGGCAATGGAAAAGGGGGAGGAAAAAGGGGGGGAGAGTGAGAGGGTGAGTGGGGTGGGGTGCCAAGTGAGAGAAAAAAAAGGGGGGTGTTGTTGTGATGTCAGTCAGAACACTGATGCTCAATTAGGTGCTGTGCTAGTGATACTGTGAATCACTGAACTAAAGGGGTCCTAGAGTGGGGGTGTGTGTGGGTGAGAATGTGCAGAGGTGTCATTGAGTGTAGGGTAGGAAAGCTGAGGAGTGAGACCGTGAAGGAGTGTGAGTGTGTGTAGGTGTGGAACGGGGGGGGGGGCAGGGAAAGGGTATACCAGTATGTCAGATATCAACAAACAATATAGAGTTACCTAATGAAGTTGGTGTATCTTGCTCAGGTTGCGAGGTAGATGTAAAGACCCATATATTGCAAACCAGAGTGTGCTGTATTGGTTGCAAGTTCCAGAGATAGAATACCCAGTCTGGGGATAGAGACAAGGTCATATACAGTATCTAGAATTGGTCCCAGAGGGGAAAAGCATGGAACTGAGAGAGGTTCTACTTACTGTGTTTATATGGCGTGGTTCATGGATCATCACATGGAGATAGGTTTGTTTGACCTCCCCATGTGGTATTTATGGGTAATACCCAAATCGAGTCAGGTGTGCATGTTTGCACACCATGTGGTGTCAAATCAGTGCATCCCCAGGGAGGGGAGGGGGAAGGGGGGAGGAGAAAAGGGCGGAGGGAACGGGGAGAGATGGGTGGGAGGGAGGAAAAGGAGGAGGGCAGGGAGCATGGAAGAGCATCACCTTCCATCTGCCGTTCCTATGCCTGCATGGCCCGCCCGTCCGTCGGAGCCATGACGGCATCATGAGCCATCTGGAGTGGCCTCCCCGGCGTCCGGGAGGTCCTTCCGGGGTCGCGTCTGCTACGCAATCATCGCACCGGCGTGACGTCCCGCATCACGCGCACGCACGCGGCCGCTCGCATGCGCAGTGATCGGGAGAGGTCCGATTGCGTTCCGGGACGCCGCCAGCAAGGGGAGTGGATTAAAAAATTATTACCTCAACTTCATAGATAATGAAACTGGATGTAATTAAGACCTACTCTAACTTGGGATACAGAGACAGGCAGAGTGCCTGTCCCTGTATGCAGTGTATCAGAGTGGCATATGTGTCACCACTATCCTCTCCCTGTCACTGTTTGTTAAGGACACTGTCAACTTTGCAGCTGATGGCCCCCTAGCAACCAGTGATGCTGCAGTGTGCAGAGCCTAATAGGTAAGCTGAGACACTAGTTCTCCATCAGGTCAGTGGTGGGGGGGGTTCTACAGCCAATAGCGTTTTTGGAAAGGGTCGGGGACTTTTTTCCCGCAAAATGTAGCATTTTGCATGTAATAGAATTCAATGGACCCTCATCTAAGACACAAGTACCGTGTTTTTACTGCGATTTTGCCGCGATTTGTATTTTTTTTATTTTATTTTTACACTGTATATAGCTGGTTGCGGGGGAAAAGGAGGGGGCCCGGAAGCCGGCCGCCGTGTCCTTAACAACCGATGAGTCATCACCCATCAGCTGGCTTCTCGCTCAATGTAAAATGCCGGCTAAAAAAAAAAATTATGAAAAAAACAGCATCCCTGTGTCAAAATAAAAAAAAATGGTGTGGGGTCCCCAAAATCCATACCAGACCCTTATCCGTGCATGCAGCCCAGCAGGTCCATACTAGGCCCTTAGGTCTAGTATGGATTCGGAGGGGACCCCCATGCCAAAATTAAAAACAAAATGGCGTGGGGGTCCCCCAAAATCCATACCAGACCCTTATACGAGCATGCAGCCCGGCAGGTCAGGAAAGGGAGAAGAGCGAGCGCACCCCCTCCTGAACCATTCCAGGCCGCATGCCCTCAACATGGGGGGATGCGTGCTTTGGTGCAGGGGGGGCTCTTGCTCCCATGTTGATGGGGACAAGGGCCTCTTCCCAACAACCCTTGCCCGGTGGTTGTCGGAGTTTGCGGGCGGGAGCTTATCAGAAACTGGGGGCCCCCAGATCCCCCCGATGGGAATGAGTATGGGGTACTCCTACCCATTAGTAGATCTTTTTTAAAAGTATTTTATTAAAAATCTTCTTCTTCTTCTCTGCTTCTTCCTCCAGTTTCCTCCATCTTCTCCTGCATCTTCATCCTCCGGTCTTCTCCTTCTCCCCCAGCTTCTTCTTCTGTCTTCTTCTTCCGCTCTTCTTCTTCCTCTGCCGCTGCTCCCGCCGATGACCCTCCTCCGATGCTGCGTCCTGCAGATCAGCGGGATTTGTAATAAAAGACTTGTCAAAAACTGTCTACTGTATTTTTTAACACTACACTACTTTATTTCAGTGAATGGTTAGGGGTAAAATGTACCCCATACTCATTCACATAGGGGGGGCCGGAATCTGGGGGCACCCTTGTTAAAGGGAGCTTCCAGATTTCGATAAGCCCCCTGCCCGCACACCGTGACAACCACAGGGCAACGGTTGTCCCGAAGAGGCCCTTGTCCCCAGCAACATGGGGGCAAGGTGTTTGGGGTGGGGGGCGCAGAACCCCAGGCCGCAGGCCCCATGTTGAGGGCATGCGGCCTGGTATGGTTCGGGGGGGGGGCGCTCGCTCGTATGGACCTGGGGAGATCCCACAACGTTTTTTCTCTCTATCTCTTTAGCCGGCAATTCTTTTTTTTTTACATTGAGCGAGTAGCCCGCTGACAACTGATGACTCATAAGTTGTTAAGGACGCGGCGGCCGGCTTCCTGGCCCCCTCCTTAGCAACCAGCTATATACAGTGTAAAAAAAATCGCTATAAAATCGTGGTAAAAACGCGTGTCCAAAAACGCGGCAAGCACCGCAAAAAGCACTGCAGAAATGCTCAAAAGCAACATGCATAGATGTCAATCGAGCCTTAGACCATATGTATGTATGTATGTTATAGGTAAATCAGGAATAAGCTCTGTTCATATAAACCAATAGAAACATTCCTCCCTATATTTTATGCATCATTAATATTGTAGAAAGTAGAAGCTAGGGGAACACATTTTTTAGAACATGGCTTTTCTATTGTGCATAAACCTGTTCATCTTTTGTATTCTAAAAAAAAAAGGATTACCTTCTATATTTCATTATACTAGACAGATTCTTGAGAAGACAAATCTTTCCTCTGCACAAAACATAATGTCTCTGCCCTTAGTAGTGTTTATAACATTTACCCAACATCCCGTTGGCATTATATAAATCCATAAATAGAATTGTCCTCCAATTCTTTGTGCAGGAAAAATTAGCAATAGCCTGTACTACCAATTTATTGCCGTTGAATCTCATATACTTCTTGAATCGCATCCAGGACACTCAATAAGTATATAATAATGTACCATTTACAGCTGATGCAATGTTTTTAATTATCTAGTTTTACTAGGGATCTTGATCACAGACTTTTCAATGCATTCTCTAGGGTAACAACTATAGACTGAAAGAATTATCCCATTCTTTATTTTAGATTTATTTTAAGCCACTTTGTTATCCTTTCAGACTAATGTAAGATCAATTGCCGTTTTTCATCTGTGCTAGCTGAGTATGTTTTATGATGACACTGGAAGTCTCTTATGGCATGTGGAAGATATTAAATAACTCATCCACAATATGTAATTTTATTACACAAAACCTTGTCTCAAAACAAAATCCAGTATCTTCATTCCACTAACATACACAAAAACTGTTAAAAAGCTGCATTTCAACCTCAGCAGACACCAAGTATTGACAAATATCTTTACTACTAAGCCATGAAAACACTACCCAATGTGTTTAACAGCAATTACAAATTTATAATGGCCCCTATCGTATAGGCTTCATCAATAAGGAGATAAAACTCCTGGTTGAATTTATCAACCAATGAAGCCGAAATTTTCCTGTAACATTTACGATTGGTAAGAATTCTAAGTCACATATCCTCATATTTGTAATTTTCAATTATCACAATGTTACCACCTTTATCAGATTCCTTTATAGTTAGCTCAACATTACTTTTCAAAGATTTTATTGCAGTTTGTAATTCAGGGCTGAGATTTTTAACTGATCGATCATTGTTTGATAGCCCCTATTTCCTTAGTTGTTTGTTTGACAAACAAAGCCAAGGCTGGATTTTGACTAAGCGGGGGAAATTTGTGTGATTTCCTCTTGAACCTAATTGGTTGTTGACTGACAGAAGATTTTTCATCTTCACTTCCCTCGCTATCAAAATCATCTTCCCATTTTCCCAACCATATTACAACGCAAAATGCGTTGGATCAGATACTTAGATGCTACCACCCCGCCTGGCCTCAATGAGGCGGAAAGTTTTAGGCCATTTTTAGAAGGCTTCAGCTCTGGTAAAACTGATTGAAATACTCTTACTATGAATATTATGGACATTTTGGCTGAAAATGTTCTTTCCTGGTTTGACCTATTTTTACATTTTTTTTACCTCTTTGTACATATATTTCACCCCTTTTCCCTTCTTGGTTTTCTCCCACTCTGTGTTTCTGTATATAAGTCTTAACCACACTGTCTATTGGGGTTACTTACTATGCGATTTTGTTTATCCAGCGTTGCTCTCTTGAAATTTAGTCTTTTGACTCCTATCGTTGAATTGCAGCGTTGTATTGTCTATATTGTTTTAGGCCTACATGTCATTCTGATACATGATTGAGTGCAACATTTTATTTCTTGATGCCGACCTTCTTTTTCCCATTTAATTTGCCTCCTGCCTCTCAACATGCACCCGGCACACGTGGGACCCTTTGCGATATTTCATATTGCATCGAGGCCACCTTTACCCCCGGTTCCGTTCGGGGTTATCACCTTCTAGCGGTCCCGGACAGATCGATTGAGGTAATTTTCTGCGTCGGGGGCTTTTGTCCTTTTTTGTTAATTTTCATCTCCCATCTGAGAAGCACACAATTTAGGGTTTGGTGCTCTCTCTTTTACTTAAAGGGGGATGTTCCTCTCCTTAGGCCCCAGTTTGGAAAATTATTATATTAGTAACATTTCTTCTTCTTGGCTCCACCTTCTCACATCGTATGATCCCCGCCATCTGTCTGTTATTGCATGTAGTGGCCCCAACCTTAGGAGTATGGTGCTCAACATGCTTTGCGGACATGGATAGGAGGGACTCTTGGCAGGCTGTACGTGATGTCGTCTATCATCATGGTGATGCTCTCACGTAGGCTTGTCCTCGATACTGGCGATTCCATCTGACCTATGGGCGGTGGCACTCTCCGCCCACATGGGCGGGAATTGTGATGTCTTCTGCCGGATTGGCGGCGGCATCCTCTGCCCACGTGGTGCGGCGTGTCTAGCGTCCTCCCTCCTTGACTATTCTATGTGATTCCATCTGACCTATGGGCCGTGACACTATCTGCCCACACGGGAATAGTGACGTCTTCGGTCCAATCAGCGGTGGCGTCCTATGCCTACGCGGTGCGGCGTGTCTAGCGTCCTTCTCTTTTGATGCTTCTAGCCGAGACCGCGGGATGCCTATCCCCCAATGAGCTCACGTTATCCATTTTGGGACCCATTTATGAAGGACCTTTTTTTGCTGAGCATCAACTAACCGCCCTTGCCGTATTTAGAATTAGATTCTTCATTGGTAAGTTCAAAAAATATATTTTTTTGTTTGAGAAATAATTTTTCTCTTTGGTGATTTCACTGTTTGTGTGTCCTTGAAGGCACGCTTACATTTTTTGAGCTAAATGATCCTTTTCTTTGTATTTTTCTTTGTATTTTTTCAGGGGGGCTCATCTTCTCCCCCGTTTATTCTGAGGTGGGGATTTTTTCCTATCCCCATTATATGGGTTGGAACATCATCTTTGGGTCTTCTCATTTGAAGGATCTATTTAAATATCTGTAAGTGATATATACATACTGTTTTTCTCTCTCTACACAGCATCAATCGGTCCACTAACCCTGGCCACATATGGGAGATTACCAGGGCCTGTCCCTCGGTTATCTAGGGGATATGCTATGGTTTTTCCTCTTCCATTTTGTGTTTTGGGAAGTGGATGCTTTTCCCTGTAGATATATATTCTTTTTAGTTTATCCTTATACTTATTTTTACTTGCTTACATTTTACTTTAGGTCTCCTCTTATTACTACTGGCTCCTTCATTGGATCTGTGATCCTTGGATTCCTTTGCATGTTGAGGGGTTCTAGTAGGCTTATGGGTATCTGTCACAAACAACCTTAAAACTTGCGCCTAAGGAACCAAAAAAGTGATAATAGTGCTTAAACACCCTCAAATAATATATAAAGACCGCTGCTGCTGCCTGCAAAGGTAAGAGACCCTAGGAATGGAAAACAATATATATAAGCATATACATAGGTTGCGCTAGCGGACAATAATGCCCAATGTGACAATCATTAAAAAATAACAAGTGTACATGAATTTTAACACGTGCAAAATAGCTACAAAAATTATATATTGCTGATAAACAGGATAATCACTAGAAGCAATAAGCAGGTAGCCCTTCGGGCACAAGTTCCACTAAATATAAAGAAAACAAGGTACTTGATTGAAGGAAACAAGAAAAATTCTTGAAACGGCAATCCCCTCCAAAAACCCCACTCACCAGAAGTAGTAGACCCACGGCTTTTCAGTCCTAGGGTCAGGATAGCGTTATGGGGGGATTGGTTGTTGTATGCATAAGTTCCTTTCTTGTTGATTACAAATGAATACTCCAAATAGGGAAGGCTCCAGAGGATTAGAATACCGGAAAAATGAAAAAGAGAATCTATCATGTGAAATATCGCTATCACAAGCTGTAATACCACTGTTAAATGACACACTCACTGCACAAAAAACAGGTATCAGCTTGTTCCGGGTGCACAAATATGGCGTGCGTTCCACAGAAACAGAAAGCAGCGTCACTGGCTCTCAACACCGGAAGTTACGTCAACGCATTTCACCCCTCCTCCAGGGCGTCATCAAGGACATCAAGGACAAGTGAAACGCGTTGACGTAACTTCCAGTGTTGAGAGCCAGTGACAGTTTCCCAGTCCCGGCTGCTGAAAAACATCCCCACAGCATGATGCTGTCACCACCATGTTTCACTGTGGTTCTTTGGGTGATGTGATGTGTTGCGTTTGCGCCAGACATAGCGTTTTTTTTTTGATGGCCAAAAAGTAAAATGTTATCTCATCAGACCAGAGCACCTTCCTCCATACATTTTGGAAGTCTCCCACATGCCTTTTCGCAAACTCAAAATGTGCCAATTTGTTTTTTGCTGAAAGTAATGGTTTTCTTCTGGCCACTCTGCCATAAAGCCCAACTCTATGAAGCGTACGGCTTATTGTCGTCCTATGTACAGATACTCCAGCCTCTGCTGTGTAACTCTGCATCTCCTCAAGGGTTACCTTGGGTCTCTGTGCTGCCTCTCTGATTAATGCCCTCCTTGCCGGTCCGTGAGTTTTGGTGTGCTGCTGTCGGCTGTTGGCTGTTGTGCCATTTGTTATGATAGATTTGATGGTGCTCCTAGGGATCATCAAAGATTTTGATATTTTTTTATAACATAACCCTGACTTGTACTTCTCAAAAACATTGTCCCTTACTTGTTTGGGGAGTTCCTTGGTCTTAATGGCAGTGTTTGGTTAGGTGTTGCAGCCTCTGCGGCCTTTCAAAAAGGTGTGTATATGTAATTACAGATCATGTGACACTTAGATTGCACACAGGTGGACATCGTTTCACTAATTATGTGACTTCTGAAGGTAATTGGTTGCACCAGAGCTTTTTATGGGCTTCATAACAAAGGGGGTGAATACATACGCAACTGGAAATGATCAGTTTTTTATTTCTGAAAAATCGTTTTATGTATATATTTTTCTAATTTTACTTCACCAACTTAGACTATTGTGTTCTGATTCATCACATATAATTCCGATTAAAAAAACATTGAACTAAAGGCTGTAATGTAACAAAATAGGTAAAAAGCCAAGAAGAGTGAATACTTTTGCAAGTACATTTTCCCTCGTCCATTCATAGAACAGGATGGTTTCACAACTCCCATTCTGTCAATGCTGTCTCTACTACCTGTGTGGATATAAATGCTGCAATATAGTCTTGTCCCAACTGAAGTGGCTTGGATATGCTATGAAACATCTTCAACATTCCAGAACCAGCCCAGTTAAGTGTGACTGACTACTACTAGCTAGACAAGTGCTTTTACTGCCTAGAAGCACTGGTTATCAAACAATGTTTTAAACATGGAAACTCTCTATGCAAGTGGGCACTGATTGTTCCATTATTTATAATGAAACAAGAACTCCCTTTTCACCTATTGCACATTGCATTGTCATTTAAGTTGCAAAGAAAATCTCAGTAGGACCCAATAACATGGCAGCACGTTTGAGGACAGGAAAACATCTTACACCATGCTCCATGAGAGATCTGCTCATCTATGGCCACTATGAAATGCTTTTTCCATATCATAAGGTATGCCAAGGGCTTAATTATCTTTCTCCTCTCTTTTTGGATTAATGTGTTACCGGACATGAGCTCAGGCCATCTGGTAAGACAGTGATCTGGGACTTAAAAGGTGTTTAGAAAAAAGGAAAGCACAAGGCAGCACCTGAATAAACTGCAGGATTAGGCTTGGGAATAAAAGGTTGGATGACCTCATTAAGACTTCATCTGGTAGACACACTGTACACATCTTTCATACATAAATCTGGTCAAGCAGGGTTGCCAGCATTATCTTTTTTGTTACAAAAGTGACAGCAGCAGAAAAAATCAAAGGTGACAAAATGCCATAAGAAATTGTGAAGATAATAGGCAGTGTTGAAAAACACATAGCATGTAAATGTCATTTACTTACAGTTTTAATTACATTTTATAATAGTTTTATTGAAATTTGCAAAGATGTAGTAAGTTGTAGCAAAGGAATTAGTGGTTGCAATAGGGTTGATTTACTAAAACTGGAGAGTGCAAAATCTGATGCAGCTCTGCATAGAAACCAATTCCCAGTTATAGTAAATAAACTCTAATGATGCAAATGTAATGAATGGTTAGTAATTTGGTGATACAGTGGGTAAAATAAGTTTTGAACATGTCAGCATTTTTCTAGGTAAATATATTTCTAAAGGTGCTATTGACATGAAATGTTCACCACATGTCGGTAACAACCCATGCAATCCATACATACAAAGAAGCCAAAACAAATAAGTTCAAAAATTAAGTTATGTGTAATAAAATGGAATGACACAGGGAAAAGGTATTGAACACCTGAAGAAAAGGAGGCGCAAAAAGGCATGGAAAGCCAAGACACCAGCTGAAATCTATCAGTGATTAAAAAGCAATCCTGCCCCTTGTCAGTGAAAATTTATATCAGCTGGTCCAGTCTCAACTGATGGCCTAAAAAAAGGGGGTTTCATTGCCATGGTGTCACACAATCGTCTCATGTTGGGTAAAAGCAAAGAGCTCTTTCAAAACCTTTGCAACCTTATTGTTGCAAAACATACTGATGGCATTAGTTACAGAAGGATTTCTAAACGTTCCAGTGAGCACTGTTGGGGCCATAATCCAGAAGTGTAAAGAACATAATTTCACCATAAACTGGCCACGACCAGGTGCTCCTTACAAGATTTCTGACAGAGGGGTGAAAATAATTATCAGAAGAGTTGTCCAAGAGCCAAGGTACACTTGTGGAGAGCTTCATAAAGACCTGGAATTAGCAGGTACAATTTTGAAGAAAATTTGACTTTTTGAATAAACTCAACTGCCATGGCCTGTATGTACGCTCACCACGCAAGACTCCATTGCTGAAGAAAAAGCATGTTAAACCTTGTTGAAAGTTGGCTGCACACCATTTAGACAAGCCTGTGAAATACTGGGAGAATAAAGGCTGGTCAGATGAGACCAAAATTTGGATGCCATAATACACAGCATGTTTGCAGGTCAAATGGCACTGCACATCCCCCCAAAAGCACCATACCAACAGTGAAGTTTGGAGGTGGGAAAATCATGGTGTGGGGCTGTTTTTAATTATTCTTTCAGAAGTGCATTTGTGAGGTCAGGCACTGATGTGGACGAGAAGGCCTGGCGCAGTCTCCGCTCTAATTCATCCAAAGGTGTTCTATTGGGTTGAGGTCAGGACTCTGTGCAGGCCAGTCCAGTTCCTCCACCACAAACTCGCTCACCCATGTCTCTATGGACCTTGCTTTGTGCACTGGTCCAAATAATTTGGTGGAGGAGGGATTATGATGTTGGGTTGTTTTTAAAGGTTTGGGCTTGGCCCCTTAGTTCCAGTGAAGAGAACACTTAAGGCATCAGCATACCAAGACATTTTGGACAATTTCCTGCTCCCAACGTTTGGGGATGGCCCCTTTTCTGTTCCAAAATAACTGCTCACCAGAGCACAAACCAAGCTCCATAAAGACATGGATGAGTGAGTTTGGGGTGGAGGAACTTGACTGGCCTGCCCAGAGTCCTGACCTCAACCCAATTAGAGCGTAGACTGTGAGCCAGACCTTCTCATCCTACATCAGTGCCTGACCTCGCAAATGTGCTTCTGGAAGAATGGTCAGACATTTCCATAGACACACTCCTAAACCTTGTGGGCAGCCTTCCCAAAAGAGTTGAAGCTGTTATAGTTACAAAGGGTGGGCCAACTCAATATTGAACCCTCCGTGCTAAGACCGGGATGCCATTAAAATTCATGTGCATGGAAAAGCAGGTGTCCCGATTCTTTTGGTAATATAGTGTAAAAAGCATTCCAGAAATGGTTTCTCACATCCCATAGTATCACATTATTTGTACAAAAGAACACATTTCAAAACCATGATACATTTCCAGAAAAATAACTGCCCCTCCACATTCCCCAGAGGTCCAGCATGAAAACTATGTCACATAAGGTATCTATGTAAATATGAAAAAGCATTCAATCGTGGATTGTAAACAGATCTGCTATAGTCCCTTGCAGCATAAATTTGATTGAAAGGCACTATACAAGTTTGTAATTCACTTGGCCCAAAAGTGTCAGAGATAATTTAATCTTTCAAAAATGTTGATGTTGTAATCAACAACTTCACGAGCAGCACATCCTTCTGACTGTGGCAACAAATACCTTAAAAATATGTCTCCATGGCAAACACAGCAACAAACAGTATAACACTGGCCTTAAAAAGAATAAGTTAACTAAATGCAGCAGACATACTGTGATGGCACCTGCCGATATATCCTTATTAAATGGAATCTTAAGACGTACAGAGACTTGTCCCCAACCAGTTTTGCTGGTTTCAGTCAATTGCATCAGCACCTTACCAGCAAAACTGGTTACTTTTGGAAAATGTTTTAATGACAGCTATATGTTGTATGAATGTGGTTTTATTAGTTATGGCATAGATGCTACTGTATATGAGAATCAACTGTCACACTAACATGAAAGCAACATTGTTCTTTGTGTGACATACAATGGCCGATATCTCTATACAAGTCTGCATACATCCTTGTGTGGAAAAGAACAATTTTGCATATATTACATCTGATAGGATACATACTGTATTGGCCGGTACCAGAACAGTATCTCTGCTGTATCCAGTTACCGTATACAATTATTTCAAGGCTTGCTAACAGTTTTATACTGTGTGTTTCTGTGACTTCTAAGGAGATATATGTTTGCCACAGAGAGAAGGTCATGTTTCTCATGAAGCTGTTTATAACTTCAAGATTTTTTGAGGATCAAATCCTTCATTATCCAGGACACTTTTAAACCAAGTGGAATGCAAGGTTGTATAATGCTTTTCAATCATATTTATGCTGCAAAGGTCTATAGTAGCTTTGTTTACAATCTATGATTGCATGATTTTTTCATACTTGCATAGATACCTTATGTGATTTGCATGTGAAAACGTCCGAGTATGTGGAGGGGTGGTCATTTTAACTGGGATATACTATGTTTTTTAAAGCAGAACTAAACCCTCTTATTCTTTGCAGCCAAGGAAGATTCCATTTTAGTCACTGTTTGATCTGCAGTGGCCATGGTGCTGCACATGTGATCCTCTATGACACCAGCCATTTGATTCTATGGTAGCTCACCTGGGAGCAAAAGCAACAATGATAGTTATTGTTCTTGGCATGTTTTGAAAGTAACTGTTTTTGGAAAGGGTTAAATCAATAGCATTAGTTATGCTTCAACTGCGTTCTGTTAGACAAATAATTTTGTAGTATGGGAAGTGAGAAGCAGTATCTGGAATGATTTGTATTACTACTATATGGAGAAGCATATTTTCTTTATTTTGGTTTGTGGAGTTTCACAATACGGAATTTTCTCTTTATTATGGAGCCTACAATCACCTCTGGCTATATTCTCAATTAGGCCTCTGTCTCATTCATTTGGTAGTATCTATACCTGACTATTTTGACCGTGGCTAGTTATCTATTATTTGTTGTGTACCTATGGCTTGGTATCACATTCTTGTCTAGTTCCTGAATAGCCATTCATCTGCCCCCTTGCCATAACCTGCAACTGCAGAGCTATAACCACCCTTCTTTGGTTTTGTAATCCACTCCATGTGTCCCTGTGGATACCTGCGTACCAATGCATACATGGAAAGCATCCTTAAAAGGTGGCAGCTACAGGGAAAGAGCAATGGGGGTTATTTACGAAAGGCAAATCCCCTTTTCACTACAAGTGCACTTGAAAGTGCAGTTGCTGTAAATCTGTGGGGTAGATCTGAAATAAGGGGAAGCTCTGCTGATTTTATCATCCAATCATGTGCAAGCTAAACTGCTGTTTATTTTCCTTGTGTGTCCCCTTCGGATCTACAGCGACTGCACTTGAAAGTGCAAAGTGGATTTGTCATTAGTAAATAACCCCCAATGTCTCACACATAGTGCTTGACCTTATGCTGTACTGAAAGCTGAGACTTCAATGATCACAGGTTTCTGACCTCTAAAGTCAGGACATAGCATGCTCCTTATAGTAATCAGCATAAGCAGTCTGCTAGTTATGTGCCATTTGTCTACTCTTGTATCAAGACTGGGAACAGAGTGCATTAAGGTGAAGTGATGGCACCTGTAGGAACCAGACAGCTAAGGTATGCTTAATTTTGGATTTGTTGGCCATTTTCCTTTTGGTAGTTTCATCTCGGGAGAACATGCATTAACAATACAGTAATCTATAGCTATATTTCTTTTTGCTCGTTGATTGGAAGCCATTAGGTTGATCTAGACTATATTTTTACTTTAGGTTGATGGATCAAAGACAGTTTATCGCTGGAATGTAATACTAATATAGCTCCACATTCCAAATGCCCAGAATTCACCACATAACTCACGGAAGTTATGCTCTAGACAGCAGAAGTGGTCATAAACTGGAATTGTGACTAAACAGCACTGCGCCATCTGTCTGGTCTAATGTTTCAGATTATCTGATATTTGCATTGAAAATTTCCCCTGCAGCTGTCTTACCCTTATCTATTTATTTCCCAGACATAAATGTCATACCACAAAGAGCTACCTCTAAACAATCAATATTGTTCATCTTAATTGCTTTATTGTCAAGTTCAAAGGACTGTTTAATCTATCAATCTCGTTTACATGAAAAGACTAATTACATTATTAAACAAGGTGTCAGAGATTGAAGCACTGTATACTGAATGTCATGAAGAAAAAAAGGCATTTTTCATTGAATTATGAATTATAAAGAGATTGTCTTCATTTATGTCTATTTCCATTTAATGCAAAGCATAATGAAACAGGTAGATCATAATTTAATGATATCAATTATTCCTCACTGAACATCTTAGTAACAGCTTCTTTTTAATGACTGGCTCAAAGTTGATGATAAAGTATACTATTAAATTAAAAACCTGAATAAATGCAACAATTACTATCACATACAGTAATGCAAAAACTAGATTTGAGTGAAATCTAAGATCTTCACAGTCAAAATCAAAGTCAAGCGCAAAACAGTGGCACATTATGCTCTTTAATAAACTAAAAAAAAGCAATGCAACAAATTATGAACACCAATAAAGACACACTAAATAGCTTGTCATAACTGACTTGTTTGTTGTCCAGAAGCTGGAGATTTTTAAAAGCTTTTCTCAAATGGTACATTTCCAAATGACCCTGAACTGGGCAAGAGATGCATTTGTCCTTGATGATCATTCTGAAGACATGGCAGCATTATGCAGAAGGACATGAAGGGGGTTGGTTTACCACAGGATCAGAGATAGAGTATGTTCGCTTAGATATTCAAGTAAATCTGTGTCCATTTTAAATACCCAATCCTGTGCAAAAGAATTAAAACATTTAGAGTGTGTTTTATTTATTTATTGTTTCCACTTAAACATTCACTACTCTTAGCAAATCAACCCCACAGTATCTACTTCTCTCTAAGTCACATCTAATTTAAGGGATGGATTTGTTTGTGGAAAATTCTTCCCACGGTTTTATTCTATTAGCTACATGTGAGGTGTACAAGAACTAAGATACCAAACACTTTTCTTGGATCGTTTTCCTGTTTTGTACATGCATTTCCAAGGTTAATAAAATTCATTTTTTTGATGTTAGTCTTCTGATGATCAAACAATATTTCAAACATTTCCTTCTCCAGCATTGAACCTTCAGATTGGATTAGTTGTTGTCAATACCTGCATTTCTCCAGATTACATTTTCTTTGAAGATTTTGATCATCAACCAGGCTCATTAATATTCTGCTGATTTTATAGCACATATATCTTTGTTAACTAAAACATAAAAAATATGCTAAGAAAAAGATTTGAAAAGGGGATGTAGTGAGATATAGCCTGTGTTTATATACCAGTGTTCTTGAAAACATTTTAATTGTATACCTTAAATAATTATGGGACTGTTAGTGATTGCACGGTGATACACAAATACAAGAGTGCTCCATGACTATGCCCTGGTGGATGTGGAAAAATGCATCAGAGGGCATGGTCAGTGGAGCAGCATCTGCTGAGGCCATCACACCCATCCACATGTGTTTGGCTGGGTAAGCAGAATCTTACACCTTTTAGGCCCCATTCACACCTCAGCATTTTGTAGCTTGAAGCCTGAATCTCCAAAACACCGGAGGAGAAAAAAATGTATTATTCTCTATGGAGATGATTTACACCTCCACTCCAAATCACCTAAAGGCAAATGCCTGAAGCTCAAAAAAGTTCTGGAGGTTTTTTTGTAGCTCAGTTCGGGCAGATTTAGACATTTATCTGCTTTAGTCATTGGTGACCTCTTGGCCTGTACAAAATCACGACTTTCTGCCCAAAAACAATACGCTCATGTGTAAATACAGCCTTACAGTGGCATTTCTGGATGAATAAAACCTGACACCAGCCCCCCCCCTCCTGAGTTCCAGCAGGGAAACACATTACACCTCAAGCTTGGAGCCGCACTACAAAGTTCCAAAGGTCACAGTGGATACCAATTAAAGTGTTTGTCCTTCGAATCTCTTGTTGTCTTGATTCCTGCAGCATAATCTCAAGCAATGTTATAAGTTCAGCTCTATCAGGACACTACATGGGGTTTGCATGCTGGTAGGTTAAATGGCCCATGCCTAAATTAGCTCAAGTATGTTTTTGCATGCATGCCTGTGGATAACCTGAGGATAGGGACATGAGGCATATTCTCTGCACTGAGGACCACCTAGTGCCAGGAAAGAGGAAGAAGTCCTCGAAACGCATTAGCCTATTGGATCTTCACCCTCTCCTACCACATAATATGATGCGATGTGGACATAATGACCCTGTACTATGTGATGTGCTTGTTACATTTGTCATCTTGTGAGTATAATACTTACCATTTATTACATTAATAAAGCAATGGTTTTAGGATAATGCACTAGGTCTGTGCACCCGCTTTGTCTTTTTGTGGTTCCAGTTGTTCCAGACTTCCCCAGTCTTAAGAGGGCAGGAAGACGAAGTTCATCTATACAAGCCAGGACTGAGATATAGCCTACGTACATTGTATGGGTCCACTCCCAAGCGCAGGAGGTTTTAGTATTTGTGTGGATTTGTAACATAAACGATTATGTAGCAGCATAATACAAGCATAATGCAAGCACTCATTGGTCATCACTGGCTACGTGACCACAATGAGAATTATTTTGAGGCTCTTTTCTTACAGAACAAATAAGATATTCTCATTGGTTAGCGCCGACCAATGAGCACTTGCCTTTGCCAGCAATATGCTGCTGTACAGCCTCTAGCACTGTTGTGAAGCTTTAAAGTGTTGGATTATTATACCAGCTGGAGAGGGCATCAGAAGATGGGGATCATATAAAGTACATGCAACCAGGGCCACAGGGGTGAGGTGGGCGTAGTGAGTTAGAGGCCAAGAGTATAATACACATATAGTAACAAAGTAAAGCTTTCGAGGTGTGTAACATTTTTCACACTGTGCTTGTGAATACAACATATACTGTATGTCAGTGCTGGTATGTGTATGTACAATGTATATGCATAAATACAGACTAAAATGTAGGGTCCCCTAATGTAACCACACACAGTTGGGCCACATAGTGTGATGACATTATTAAATGTCATAGGATGATGTCATAGTGGGGTTGATTCACTAAAATTGGAAAGTGCAAAATCTGGTGCAGCTCTGCACAGAAACCAATCAGCATCCAGGTTTTATTGTTAAAGCTTAATTGAACAAGCTAAAATGAGAAGTTGATTGGCTACCATGCACAGCTGCACCAGATTTAGCATTCTCCATTTTTAGTGAATCAAACCCAGTGTGTTTTATGATAATTCACATGCAAAGGTGTCACCAATTTTAGAGCACTTAATGATGTCCAATCAAAGTTATTTCAATTTCTTTAAGGCCTCATGCCCACTGGGTGTTTTTATAGCTGCTGTTTTGTTTGTCAGAATTTTTTTTTCACTGCCTCTAAACTCCCCTGCATGTTATTCTATGTATTCATTTACACATAGGATCTTATCAGCATTTTATGCCAGCATTTTAGTGGCAGAAAAAAAAACATCTGCCAGCCCATTCTGGAGTAGCCGAAAGCTACTAAACTCCTGGTGGCCCCTCCCCTTAGTTATTTAAGAGCTGTCAGGCAGGAGGAGCCTTCATTGGGACCAGAGGTTTTCTTACTTTCTTTTATCGGGTCAATGGTGGCGGAGGGTGTTGTAATTGACGATGGATCTACAGTGGGGGGACATTTTTTTTATTTTTTAATAAAGGACTAGTCAAAAACTTGTGTTGTGTTTTTATTTACTCTTTACACTTTTTTGGTGAATGAGTAGGGGTACTATGTACTATGCTTGTCCCCCCAAAGCACCCCTCATGTTAAGGGCACATGGCATGGTATGGTATATAGGCTGCATGCTTAGATAAGGGTTTGGCATGGATTTTGGGAGGCCCCGCGCCATTTTAGTTGCCAGGAATGTTTTTTTTACACATTTAGCTGTCAGGGGGGGAAACCCCGACAGCTGAAGACTCATTCGTTGTTATGGATGCAACAGCCTGCTTTCTGGCCCCTCCTTAACAACCAGCTATTCACTGGTTGTTAAGGATGCTGGCGGCCCCACTCCTTAATGCTGCAGCTTCTTAAAAGTAGCTTAAACACTAGGCTAAACACTGCTAACCGCCGCCAAAAAATGCTAAAACATTAGCATTTTTGTCCAGTGTTTCTAAAGCAGTTTTTAGTGCATGAAGCTGAAATGTTTCAGTTTTGGGTTTTCTTGTTTTAAGACTCTCAAAATACATATATTGTAAGACCTTCCAATAAATCAACCAGCTTTAACTCCATTAGGAAACTAAGGAAAAATATTTTTCATACTTTATACATCATACATTAATTATTGATTAGCATAAACAACTTGAACTTGCCACCCGGTTGTGTGCTGTAATAAGCTGCATTATTTGAGGATACAAATGTCAGGATTTGCTGGGGCACTGTAGCTGTAGATCACTGATGAGGCGTGACATGACTGACCTTTACATTTCCTTTATTCTGTGCAGTTTATTCAGTTATATAAACCAAAGGCCACAGTGCAGAGCTAAACAAGTGGGGGCACTTTACCTTAATCAATATTCATGAAACGGATAGCTTTCCAGACCATTTATGAAAGGCAAAAAACAATCCATCTTGTCTTTTGGTTTTGCTCCAGTTACAGCACATCAGCAGGAAAATAACTCTAAGATGAATAATGATTTGGTGAACATAAAAAAAAAAACACAAGCTAGATGTCTAAAAGAGGTAAATGAGAGTTGGACTAAGGTCATGCACAAATCTCCACATGATGAAACAGTGTCTTATTTTTCATTCTGTCAAAAAAAACGATGATATGACACAATATTTTACACCTCGTTAAAACACAATTTTTAAACAGATAATTAGAATTCATATCACTGTGGTACCTTTGTGCTTTCATTTGTTGCACCTGTTATCTTGTGTTCTAAATTACTGACAGCTTTGTAGATTCTTGTTTTAAAACATTTGCTAAGAATGATAGACAGGGCACATGTTTCTACAGTGCCCCTCTTACAGGTTTGCAGCAGTCCTCTTTTGTCTCTTCTATGCACATGAAGCCATAGAATGCTCTGAAGGGACCCCTCAACCTATAAATGGAGATCAAGGTGACGGACAAATGACAGTCAACTCCACAGCTTTCCCACCCACATTCTTCTTCAACATGGTCATTGTTATGTGGTTTTATCACTCTCCTTAGTTAACTATCTTTAGTATGCTTGGTTAATGGTCATATAAGATGTTTTGAAAACCAATAATAACTAGTTTCTATCTAAATGTGTTTGGCCTCAGAAATTTTTTCTGAGCAGTTAAGTATTAGCTTTGGTATTGTAGGTGCTGCTTGCAAACCTATGCGGCTAATTTGATGCCTTACAAACTGCATAGAGTATGGAAGGTTAATCATTCCCCACACAGTCACATGAAATTACATTAATGCTTATTGATGATAGGTTGCAAGAACTGACCCTGTATTTCAAACACAGACCCTCAACTGGGCAAACAATTGTTCCCAGAGAACATAAGAGCAGCAAAGAATATTGGGCAAAGTACTGCTCTGGTTTAAAAAAAAAAAAAACGTGAATTTTAAAAACCTTTTACTTCCAAGATACATAATGGGTGTCTATTATAATAGGAATTGGGGGGAAATCTACCCTATGGGGACATGGACTGTAGTAGAAATTAATTTTCTAGTAAAATTAGGAAGATTTTGAACCCTTGGCTCACTTCCAAGATGACTGCTGTCAGACAGAACAAGAAAAAAAGGGAAAGAAAAGAGAGATCTCCTCTGTGGGGAAACAGACAGCATTTCCTTACTTTTCACACACAGTTCAGTGTACTCCCTAAGTACTCGCTAGTTCTTGAGAAAAATATAAGAATCATTTATTGCAGAAGAGACATAGAATGTAAATAAAGTTCAACTATAAGACCCTTGCACACTAATGTAATCATTTACCAATTTTTATTTGCAGGATCTTGCTGGCATAAAGATCATAAGTAAAAAACACAATAAACACATAAAGCTATGTTCCATGAAGACCTCGCAAATACACATGTACAGGCACAAAAACATGAGTATGGGTATACATGCACAAATTCTTCTTCATTCTCTTCTAGCTGCCAGTGTGTCAGTTAAAGCATATACTCCCATAGGTTATTTGTGTATGCACACATATATGCATAAATGACTGCACTCAAATGTAAAACATTCTATTTTTTTTTTTATTTTTTTTTTTAGGGCTTTAAATGTATGACTGCATTATGGACCTTTACGCAGCTGTGTGCATTTTCCCAATGCAATTGTGTTCAGATCCCTAATACAAATGCTACACAGCTGCAAATGTAGCGATTTTTTCCACTTGTGTAAGAAGCCTTGGGGCTAATTCACACAAGCATTTTGCTGCATTGCAAAACATCTGTCACCACAAGAACACACCGCTGCACTGCAGCATGCTGTGATAAAATGCAGACATGCTGAATTTTATTGCAGCACGCTGTACAGAATCACATGGCACTGTACACAAGTGCAGCATGCTGCTGTACAGTGACATGAATGAAGTGTATGGGAGCTGCGTGTAGTTGCGTGAGGTAAGGAGAGGTAAAGCACTTTGGCAGCTCTCAATTTCTGTGTGAATAAAACCTTAAGGTTTTTTGAATGCCTCGTAAAAAATAGCAGCAACTATCCTGGTACATGAAGGTGCCTAGGGACTCCTGTGCCTTGAGCCTTATAGCTGTATATGTGCAGTGTGATATTGTATAAGGCAGGGGAACCTGTGAAATGATTGTTAGGTCTCAGGAAACCCCTGCTAAAAAGTATTTTATTTACAGGTTTTGATACATTAGCATGATCAGTAAGTTGTAATAAATTTTAAAAAAAGTCAAAAAAATTGTAGGTTCCCCTAATTTTTTAGTGCAAATGTGTCACTCTATATTGAGGGTCAAAAGAAAAATGCTTCTTCAAATTGGAGGTCAGTGGGGAAAAGCCCCTTTACATTGGTGATCTGTGTAGAGTTGACATTGTATGTCAGTGGGAAATTGCATCCTCTCATTGGAGGTTATTGTAAGTGGGAGGTCAATTTGCCAATGCTCATTGTGCAAGGAACATCGAGCAACCTTTGGAGGACATGTAGGGTTTTGCAGAATGCTGGTAGAAAAACCTGATGTAAGTCACTGCTCTGTCTGACTGCTAGTCTCATAAAATCTGAAGTAAGATATAGGGGTGTCACGACTGTGCTGCTCACTGTTTTTCTTGCTGGAGACACCATTGTTCTTTCTTAGGCCTGCAGGCAAGCATCCCACTGCTTCTGTTTCATCCATTCTCTGTGATTTCTGAACTTCTCCTACAGATACTTTATTATTGCTCCATCCATCTGTCAGGGGGCAGCTCGAGATAGGAGAAAGCAAAGACCTGCCTCTACCAAGATGGCCGCCTACACACATAGAATGTGGTACAAGCATGGGGAATCAATAATGGAGAAAAGACCAGCTGCAGGGAAACTGTTGGCAATACTAGTGGCTAATCCTTTGCCCTCTGCTTGCCTTTTTGGGCACAGATTCCACGGATCAGGTAAATCCTTTTTAAAATAAATGTAAACCCTACATAACTGACTTTTTTAACTAGAATACTGAGTTTAAAAACATATTTTGTTGCATCTGCATGCAGTGCAGCATCAGCACACCCCAGGACATCTCTACCCCAGATGGGCATCCCCACCGTTTGAACCAGTAAGTGTATATATTACACTAACACTTAATTACATGACAGAATCAACAGAGTTGGCACCTCCACCCCCCTTCTTTTACTCTCCTTATTAACAGAGGCAATGGACACCCTCTGATGATGGCTGTCTCCTCGTTATTTTTTTATAAAAATTTACAGATTTAGATGTGCTATTAAAGCTACCATTGCGCCATTTTACTAAGACATCACAATATTTGGAGTGCCGGATTCCCTTCCTTTTTATGTTACATCTCAGCGATGCTGATCTCATGCAACTTGTTTACAGTGACTTACTACCTGTCTACATGCAAGCACTCCAGCAATTGCTGTATGGAATTTCTCAGGTGGGGTTTACCTGACAACAGGGGACAGTGGACCATACCTTAATAATGTACACTGAAACAGCCCCTGGTGTCATAAGCTCTTGTGACAGGGTGACAATGCAGGAGTACAATTGGAAGACAGGAAAAAGTGTTGTAACCCCAAAACTGAAAGTGCATGAATGTGGACCTTTATGGCAGAATCACTAGTCTTTATGTTTCTTTACTTTCTTTAGGTCATCCTGGCAATAACACACTTTCTGCCTTAATGTGACAATGCATGCAGTGCGTACTCTATCTATGGAGCAGCAGCATTGTCACCCAAAGTTAGGACAAAAGACAATCCCCCCAGTGACATTTTGGAAAAGTGTTTTGTAGTCCACAGAGATAGATAAGAGAAATGGCCTCCACTCACAGAACCAGATTGCATGCAGTATATAGGTGTTTTCCCAAATACTGCATGCAATCCTGAAAATGTCAATTCACTATTGCTTTATTTACTGCATTAAGCAAAAATATTTAAGATATTTAAGGAACCGATAGCCACTGGCATTCCCAACAACAGGTCTGGTATAGATTTTTAGGGGAACCCTCATGGGAAAATGTGTTTTTAAAAATGGCACGGGGTCCCCCAAAATCCATGCCAGATCCTTATCTGGGTATGAAGCCCAGCCCCCACCCATGTCCAGCCCCCCCTATGTGAATGAGTATGTACCCCTACTCATTAAGCAAAAAAAAGTAGGCAGTTTTTGACAAGTCCCTTACAAAAAAAAAGAAAAACTAAAACATTTCCCCTGGTGTAGATCCATCATGATGCCCGCTGCCACTGCCAACCCACCAAAAAAAACCTCTGCTCCCGATGCTGGCTCCTGTCATCTGTCAGCTCCACCGCCTCCCGCCACTTAATAAACAAAGCAGCAGTGTCACCAGGTGATGTCACCAGGCGGCCCGCCCCCTGTCTGACACCACCAATCCGGGCATATGATGTCCCAAGGGGGTGGCAGGAGGCAGTTAAGCTGTCAGATGGTGGAAGCTAACATCAGTAATGCAGTTTTGTTCCCTTGTTAGTGTTGGAGGCGGGCATCGTTATTGATGATGGTTCTACACCGGGGGGACATTGTTTTTAATTTTAGTTTTTTTTAATAGAGGACTTTGTTTTTTTACACTACACTTTTTTTTGGTGAATCAGTAGGGGTACCATGTACTCATTCACATGTTAAAGGGGGCTTCCAGATTCCAATAAGCCCCCCAGTCACAGACCCCCACAACCACTGGTCGAGGTTGTGGGGAAGAGGCCCCACAAGGTGTTTTGGGGGGCAAAGCCCCAAAGCATCCCCAATGTTGAGGGCATGTGGCCTGGAATGGTTTTAGAGGGAGGCGCTCATACGTCCCTCCACTTTCCTGACCTGCTGGGCTGCATGCTCTGATAGGGGCCTTGTATGGTTTTGGGGGACCCCACGCCATTTTTTCTTAATTTTACATTGCCAGCAGATCTTTTTTTTACATTCAGCTGTTAGCGGGAGCACGCTCCTTAACAACCATGACAGACACTGATTGTTAAGGACCACTGTGGCCTTCCGCTCTTTAACAACCAGCTATTAACAGACTGTGTTAAGGATGTGGGCTAATGCTGGTGATAAATTACCTCAGGCTTTCATTACTAAAATACCCCATGACTTCAAAAATGTATTCATGGGGAATTTTAGTAGCATTTCTTAGTGAATGAAATTTTTTGGGGGGAAAAGCGCTGTGCGGTATCTTACCACATACTTGGATGCAGTAAGATACCGCTTTGTGGATGGAGCCCATTGTAACTGATAACAGACAGCAAAAGAACAGATTACAAAAAATTATCAGCATCAACTTATCGCACTTATCATGCAGATATAACAGAGTACTAAATTGCATATTTAACAGACCAAATATGAGCAAATAAGAGAAATACATTAGTAGGGTTTAAAATAAATGTAAGTCATTTTCTTCACACATTTGTGAAGATTATCATACAATATGTACAAATATCTATGACATTGATGGGATATTCTAAATTACATTTTGGCACAAAATTACATTCTAAAAGCTTCTTTTTAAAGCAGCAAATAGTTAATTGTCATAAAAAGAACAAATTGTTACAACAAATGTTAAAACATATTAGCATTTCTTTTTGTACTGACTTGATGTTTGTTGTCCTAAATGCGGTATTAAACAGTACTCAAACAGATGACAGCTGTCACACAAATTTGCCAGAAGGAGGAAAAAAAAAGAATAACTTATGAAGGCACACATGGGAGAATGTTTGAAATAAATTTTTCTTCATTTACTAACTCCAGATACAATGTACATGTTTATGCAAAAACAGAATACAATTTTTTTTATGATCAAATATATCAAATTGCTAGTAAAAAATATACTGTGAGAATTTAAATGTTTCTGAAACCATTAAACACTGTAAAGGAAATTTGTAAGTTCTGTATATAATTGTATTCTATTTTGTATGTATTGCACACTGCACTCACTGTGTACATGGCACTAATAATGTTTTCAGTACATGTTTGCATTCTTTCGAGTCCTGATTAGAATTATGCCGCGTACACAAGTGCGGACTTTTGCCGGCGGACCTAGTCCAGCGGACAATCCCGCCGGACTTTCCAGCTGGGTCCGCCGGACTTTCCAGCTGGGTCCGCCGGACTTTCCGAGCGCGTGGACTTGCCCACACACGTGCGGACTTGCCCACACACGCACGGACGGATAATCCGCCGGCCAAAGTCCGCGGGACTTTTGAAAATGAACGGACTTGCCCACACACGGAGCAGTCCGTTCATTTAGCACGTGACTTCAGGTTACGTAGCTAGCGTAGGCAGTAAATGCCGGCGCGCTAGCTCCGTCACCTGTCATGGATTTAAAGGGAATCCCCACGGCGAAAAACGGCGTGGGGGTCCCCCCCAAATCCATGTCATACCCTTATCCGAGCACGCAGCCTGGCAGGCCAGGAAAGGGGTGGGGACGAATGAGCGCCCCCACCCCCTCCTGAGCCGTACCAGGCCGCGTGCCCTCAACATGGGGGGTGCCCTGGGGAAAGGGGGGCCGTGCGGCCCCCCCACCCCAAAGCACCTTGTCCCCATGTTGATGAGGACAAGGGCCTCTTCCCGACAACCCTGGCCGTTGGTTGTCGGGGTCTGCGGGCGGGGGCTTATCGGAATCTGAGAGCCCCCTTTTATAAGGGGGCACTCAGATCCCGGCCCCCCCACCCTATGTGAATGAGTATGGGGTACGATGTACCCCTACCCATTCACCTAAGGTGTAAAATGTAAAGTACAAAAACACACACACTTTTGAAAAAATATTTTATTGCACTGCTCCGGGGGTCTTCTTCCATCTTGGGGGTCTTCTCGCCGGACTCCTCCGCTCTCTTCTGCTCTTTTACCTAGCTCTTTCACGAGCGGAGAAGTCCGGCTACCTTCTTCGTCGTCGCCGCCGTCGTCTGGGGGTGTCGATCCGCCTTCGGGGGTCTTCCGGGGGTCTTTTCTGTTCTTGCGGCGGTCGTCGTCTTCCGCGCCGCCGGCGCCTTCTTCTTCTTCTTGTCCTTCTTCTTGTTCTTCTTCTTCTTCTGATGTTGACCCGATGCTCTCTCTGCCCGGAATGGCAGAGGCGCGCTGCGCTGGGACTTATATAGGGACATGGGGACAGGGTCACATGCTCATGTCACATGGTGACCCCGCCCCCCTGTGATGTCACAGTCCCGGAGGATGCTGGGACTGTGACATCACAAGGGAGCAGGGTCACTTAGGTGAATGGGTAGGGGTACATCGTACCCCATACTCATTCACATAGGGTGGGGGGCCGGGATCTGAGTGCCCCCTTATAAAAGGGGGCTCTCAGATTCCGATAAGCCCCCGCCCGCAGACCCCGACAACCAACGGCCAGGGTTGTCGGGAAGAGGCCCTTGTCCTCATCAACATGGGGACAAGGTGCTTTGGGGTGGGGGGGCCGCACGGCCCCCCTTTCCCCAGGGCACCCCCCATGTTGAGGGCACGCGGCCTGGTACGGCTCAGGAGGGGGTGGGGGCGCTCATTCGTCCCCACCCCTTTCCTGGCCTGCCAGGCTGCGTGCTCGGATAAGGGTCTGACATGGATTTGGGGGGACCCCCACGCCGTTTTTCGCCGTGGGGATTCCCTTTAAATCCATGACAGGTGACGGAGCTAGCGCGCCGGCATTTACTGCCTACGCTAGCTACGTAACCTGAAGTCACGTGCTAAATGAACGGACTTGCCGATGAGCGGCAAGTCCCTTCATTTTCAAAAGTACGGCGGACTAGCCTACTAACGGCGGGATTGTCCGCCGGACTGCCAAGTCCAGCGGATAATTTTAAAACCAAACTTAAAACTTTGGCGCCAAAAAGTCCGCCGGAGAGGGTGGCAAATATGCTACCCTGTGGATGTCAGGATAATCTACAATTGAGCGCTGCGCGCCGAGTGCCTGTGCGCATTCGCGGCTCGGCGCTCCGACGCACGCACATGCGCACTGGCGCACGCCTGAGCGTCCCTGGGCGTCATAGCATCACGTGACCACTCACACCGCCCATTTAAGGAAGTGCTTGAGACCAGTCCAGCGCTGGCTTGTCTTCAGCTTCCTGCCAAAGCTCTGTTGCTGCTTCCTGTTTGATCTGATTGCCTGTTTTTGACCCGGATTTCGCCTTTGACCTTGCTGCCTTCTCCTGCCCTTGACCTTTGGACTGTGTACTGGACTTACCTGCTTGATTGCCTCTGGCCCTTTTTGAACCTCTGCTTGTGACCCGGATTTGCCTCTGTCTCCTGCCCTGTGATCTCTGCCTGTGACCCGGACCTGTTTATCTTCAGCCCAGTACCTGCACCCGTGTTTTGGACTCTCCAGTATCTTCCTGTTCCAGAACTTGGCTCCTGCTCCAGTTCCCATCCCCTGGTTGGGTAGCCTGTGCCTCTTTGTGCCATTCACCCCCTGTCTCACCTCCAGGGGGCGGACTGCGCTCAGTTGAAAGGGTGAACCACTCTCGGCATTTCGGCCTCGGTAAGTACTCTCCTGACAGTGGACCGGAACAGGCACTCTGCCTGTCTATGTAAGCCAAGATAGAGTAGGTCTTATTTACCTCCAAATTTGTTATCTACAAACTGGAGGTAATTGTTTTTGAATTTGGTGCATTTATAATGCCACTATAAAAAGGGTGATAGGCATTTCTGAACATAACAGAGGCCATTTTGCAGGGTCATAGTGCTAAAAAACTGTTGTTTATGGTTTATAGAATTCTTCCAATTGTGTTTGCTTAGGCCAACTTTTTTGCGCTTACCCCTACTCTGTTCATGAAAAGCTACTTAAACACGATTTAACCACTTGGATTTAACCACTCCGGAATGTTTTAACCCCAGGTCATTTTTGCTATTCAGCACTGTGCTACTTTAACATGATACCTCAGTGTGATGATGAGCCTTTCCACTGGTGGAATACTGTTTCAATAATAGGTGTCTTGTGGCTGCAGATGTGGAGAGAGTAAGCCAAGCAAATGCAAAAAGTGAAGCAATCTTCAAGAAACCAACCGAAAGGCCATCCATAAAGTCAGCTTAGAAGCTTATTTTATTTTATACATTTATGGACTATTTTGTTTTTAATGCACTATTAGTGTTGCAATTTATTTTTTTTATTTTTTATACAACATCATCATTTGCCTGGTGTGATGGTGATCAGGGATACTGACTGGTGACAGTATGTAAAGAAAAAATAATATTAAAACATTTTTATGCTATTTTTTCTCTTCTTTTAATTTTTATTTTTTTTTTACATACTGCCATCAGAGTAGTGTGGTGTCACTATAGTGACACTGCACTACTCTGGGGGTGATCATGGAGTCCAAGTTTTTACTAATCACATGCAGTGATTTTTAGGTTTGCTGACCTTGCATAAATGGCAGACCCTGAAAAACGTTACCTTGTGTGATCTAATTTCCCTCTGCTGTGGCCAATGTAGGAAAGAGAATCACCAGGACTTCCTGTCAGCTTGACAGCCAGGTCCCGCTCTTTGCTGCAAGACCAGAGAAAGCAGATCCCATGTAAATGACACTTTACTGATAAATGTGATGTAGCAATATTATTGTTGCATCAATTGTAGGCTATTTCAGGTCAAATGAGTGCCCTCTGAGTTACACATACTGTATAATCATTTAAAACAAAACAGTTTTTTTTCTTTTTAAACTTTATATCTCAATCCAGGAACAATCATGTAATATAGCAGTTTGCCAGTCAGATACCAGTTAAATGTGATATCAGTTAAATGTGATGGTTTTCTTTTTTAAACTTGTTTTACATTATTTTAATAATCCTGACAGTAACACTGTCCAAGGGTGACAACGCTCATTTACTCATAAATATGGAAGTGTTCTGCAATTAACTGAAGAGTTGAGAAAGCTGATAACATTGTTACCATTTTAATTCAGTACAGAGAAAATTACAAGGGCACTTAATTTCTATCAGGATCAACTGGTATTTGTGTGTATATTTTTGAATATTTTTTTGGAAAAAAAATATTTTATAATTATGTTTTTTTTTATATATGTCTTACCTGAAAAAAGAAAATGAATGCAGCCACATCTAGGGGTTCTTGTATTGAGACATACTTTACATTGGCCATACGCTAGTAAAGATTAGGTCAATTTTTTTTTTTTTTTTTAAGAAAGTTTGTTTGATTTTTGAATTGTTAGTGGAGTCAAATCTACGTATTTTTTTTGACTATAATGATGAAAAAATTCAAAGGCACAGGATGGAATTTTTTTCTCAAACAAATTAATTTCTAAAAGTGAATGTGGTTTTTATTTGGAAAAGTCCATTCATTCCAGAATTGAATGTTACAAGCAAACAGAATTTTGAAGAGCTTTCAAGCGGAATTCTTCAAGTAATCAAATGTACTGAGAATTCTTGCACATTTGAATGAAGGTTTGTTCCAAAATCTACTACTGTATGGCCAGATTTACTCTTGTTACACTTTAATTAACCCTTATCACCCCTAATTAACCCCCCTTCTTTCTTTAGCTTTTTTGTTATAAAATGTGTTTTTATTCAATTTATATTGAAAGTTTTCCCAAACATGAACTAAAAAATGAACAACATGTAACAACATGTAAAAACTCTTATTTTGATTGTAAAAAGTGACATGTTTTCAACACAAACACTACTCTGGGGGTGATCATGGAGTCCAAGTTTTTACTAATCACATGCAGTGATTTTTAGGTTTGCTGACCTTGCATAAATGGCAGACCCTGAAAAACGTTACCTTGTGTGATCTAATTTCCCTCTGCTGTGGCCAATGTAGGAAAGAGAATCACCAGGACTTCCTGTCAGCTTGACAGCCAGGTCCCGCTCTTTGCTGCAAGACCAGAGAAAGCAGATCCCATGTAAATGACACTTTACTGATAAATGTGATGTAGCAATATTATTGTTGCATCAATTGTAGGCTATTTCAGGTCAAATGAGTGCCCTCTGAGTTACACATACTGTATAATCATTTAAAACAAAACTGTTTTTTTTCTTTTTAAACTTTATATCTCAATCCAGGAACAATCATGTAATATAGCAGTTTGCCAGTCAGATACCAGTTAAATGTGATATCAGTTAAATGTGATGGTTTTCTTTTTTAAACTTGTTTTACATTATTTTAATAATCCTGACAGTAACACTGTCCAAGGGTGACAACGCTCATTTACTCATAAATATGGAAGTGTTCTGCAATTAACTGAAGAGTTGAGAAAGCTGATAACATTGTTACCATTTTAATTCAGTACAGAGAAAATTACAAGGGCACTTAATTTCTATCAGGATCAACTGGTATTTGTGTGTATATTTTTGAATATTTTTTTGGAAAAAAAATATTTTATAATTATGTTTTTTTTATATATAAAAAAAGAAAATGAATGCAGCCACATGTAAACAAAAAAAGATTTATATATTTCTACAGCATCAAAATTTATTGAAAAAAAAACAAACAACCAGGCCCATATTAGAAATGTAAAAATGTAAATTTACATTTAATTATCTGCTTTTTTGTTATATAAATTTATAAGGGGTATGCAGGTTGTGGAACTGAAGTGGTAAAGCATATTATTTTAAATTCACTAAAGGAAGCTGCCAGGAGTGGAAAATTCTGGCACCATTTCTAATAATAGGTATTCATGTATGACTTATGTCTTCATAGGTGTTGGTGCAATTAGTGATTGTCAGCTGGAATCAACTGTCACTAGAAAAATATGTTTTACCAATGCTTACCAATGCTAATGAATTATGTTACCGATACTGTAATGCCAACAACAAATCTGAAGTACTAAAAAAATGCCACCTTAAAATGGGAACCTCACCTAGCATGCTTACCGTAACTGTATTTCTGTGACCTACTGTTACCAGTAGACCAAGAAGTCACCAAAATACATTTATCTAACAAATTTATTAAGCAACTGACAGATTCAAACCATTAAAGATACTTGTCAAGATAGGAAAATACGGCAACTCCATGTCCATATCCAAATGTAAACATTTATTGGTACATGTAAAAATATAGTGGCAACCTTTAAAGTCCATTCTTTTTTCTCTTTTTTTGTTCTTGGTACATGTAAAAAGATACAAGGGTTGACGCATTTCGGTACACCACCTTGGTCACAGCACAAAGATAAAAATGACAAACATACTATATATATAGTGAATAGGAAAGGAAACAGCCCCACCCACTACATGAGCAATAATCCAATAATGCTAATGAATCTGCTGGACTGTGCAGCTGATGGAATTGGGGAGGGGAATAAAGATCATATACCACTAGTGAAAACATCAAAATATAAAGAAATATAAAGATGCAAATGAAATAAACCATGAAGAGAAAAAAAACCCTATGAAGAGAAAGAACAGAGGAAAATAATGACAAATAGTTCCAAATATCATTATAAACACTAGCCTATAAAAGAGTGAATTGCAACATGCCTGCATAGTTACATAGTTACATAGTAGGTGTGGTTGAAAAAAGACACAATTCCAACCTATGTGTGTGATTATATGTCAGTAATACATTGTATATCCCTGTATGTTGCGGTCATTCAGGGGCTTATCTAATAGTTTCTTGAAACTATCAATGCCCCCCGCTGACACCACCACCTGTGGAAGGGAATTCCACATCCTTGCCGCTTGCCTGGACCTATTCTACAAATGTATAGATGGATATGAGGTGAAAATGATTTGTTCCCCTTTGTTTATAATTCACAATTCTATAAAGATCCATATACAAGCCCCAAACACTACTAACTGAATGTTGCAGAAAGCTGAAGTGAAGGTTTAAAAGAAAACAAAACTTCTATTTTAAGAAGAGATCCACATTGTATCTGTGGTTCAAGCCTGTGGGAAATCTACTGTGGAGATTCAAGATCCACCAGACCTCTCTTTCCAAGAGTTTCCGGTGGATGTCACCCCCTCTGGTAGCTCCTTTAACCTTTTACAGACCACAAAACCTAAATGAGTCAACATTGCCTGCATGAGCATATTTAAAGTGCTTAGAAACATTTTTTAGATCTTTATCAATAATGTAAGCTACTTGATGCTCTATAGGTAAAGTCTAAAAAAACAAGCAAAAAAATGAAATAAAGTAAATGAGATGTGTGGAGCTTATAGTAAATTATTTTAAACAGAAAAAGCAGCTGCTGTAGTCAAAAAACAAAGATCCCAACGTATCTCAATGTAAGACCCCCCAAGTATCTCAATGTAACAAGTAAGAGTAAATTAAAAACTCTTGTGCTCACCACAGGTTATACTGTGTTTCAACAGGCAACCTTTATAATATAAAACAAATGTATCGCTAGGACATGCTAGGATCTTGAAGTAGAGGACATACCCCAAAAGCTTGTCCTGAAAAAAGGTAAGTTAGTGAAAATAAAAAAGGTATCACGGACAGTACTCAATTGGTTCTGTAGTTGTCAGTAAAACTTTTCAGAGGGCACAAGTTTAATCTTACAAAAAGGAAATAAAACACAACACTAATGAATTCCATTAACAAAATGTAGCTGTGTCATTATGTTAAAAACATTAGAGAATAATCACTCTAAGTGTCCATGCTTCAGATATTTTCCTTCTCCATTCCCTTTCTCTATTATTTTAGCTACTTGGCATTTACAAAGTGATTTTGAGATATGTAGAAGAAAGATATTGGAGGTAGGGAGTATATGTATATAAAGTCCAGTTACATTGTTATGGTTATCCTTGACAAAGGGTATTAAGAAACACTGGGTAGTCATTTTCGGTATAATCGGCATAACAAGATTGTAACTTTGTGCTGACCCCTTAACAGGAGGTGTGTGCTTTGACTTTCTGACTGAAGTTGAACTCCTTGCAAATATCAAAAATACCAGTAAATGCAGTTACACATGTGTTAAAAAAAATACTTACATGTACTTTAAATGCAACTAGAATAAAAATCTAATTTTGACTTGATATCAGCCTCTTGTAGCCCCTTTATAACAGTACTGGAATAACCGGGCAATTGGGAAAAGGGGACAAAAGAATGGAGAGATGACCACATCAGTCTGTTGCTGCAGCTCCACTGTCCAGTCATAGACTAGAAGCAGGGAGACATAGTTGTATTGCTTAACTTCAGAGAAAAATCAGGTCACCAGTAAGTCTGTGCTGTCAATAATGTTTTTTTTTTTTATCTAAGAACAGGATGGAAAGAAATAAAATGTATTTGGCAGGTAATACAACTCCCAAATATGTTTTTGTGTATTTAGCTGATTGCCTGGAGTTCAGCTTTAATATACTTTCAGACTATTGCATCAAAGTAGAGCATGTTACCACAATGAAAGTGAATGCACATTACCACAATGTGTGTCAGTGCAGGTTTCTATGGGTGGTGCTCTGCTGATAAAAGCCACCCCAACACACTGTATCAGCCTATGCATGTGACCACACCACAATGCACATGCCATGGTGAGAAAGAAAGGGTCATGTGCATTTCTGGTCAACTGCAAGGCATTGGTAGCCCATTTATAATACATAGGCTGCCTTAACGCAAGGCATGTTAACACACAGCATTATGGTTGATTTACTAAAAGTTGAGAGTGAAAAAATCTAGTGCAGATGTGCAGAGTAACCAATCAGCCTTTATTGCAGCTTGTTCAATTAACCTCCCTGGCGATATGATTATTTCAGATTTTTGGTGCTGAAAGCGGTACCATTATTTTGCATGGAAATTTGGCATTTTATATTGCATGTGAAAAGGAGCTGCGCTAAATAATGAAATACACCAAAGATGGTGTATGTGCTATCTCACACACAAAGAAAAGGGTAAAAGTGAAAAATTAACCTGTGTGGCTAGTATTATTCTCTTCTGTGCATGTGCAACAGAAACTCTATGAGGACAGCCTCTGTTGGTATGACTAGTAAAAAATTGAATAAACACCCAGGCAGGGCTGTTCAAGTTTGTGAGAAGTGTGCATATACCGCGAGAGACTCTGTAAAAAGCAGCCTATATTGGTGTGGTTTTCTGGGAAAAAGGATTATATATGCAAAATAAATATATAAAACACATTTTGTGAGATTAATAAACACCCTACAGAGCATTTATTGACATATTGTCATATATTATGCAATGTAGGTGAAAAAACTTTGTGAGAGTTAGTGAACACCCTAATAAACACCCGGCAGGGCTGTTCAACTATCGTGGAAAGTATGCATATATTGAAAGAGGCTCTCTAGAAGCAGCCTCTATTAATATGACTTTTTTGGAAAAAGGATAGTGTATGCAGAATAAGTGTAAACAAATTTGTGAAATTAGTAAACAACCTACAGAGCATTTAGTGACATACTGTAATGTATTATGCAATATAGGTGTAAAAAACTTTTGTGAAAAATTTGTAAACACCCTACAGAGCATATGATATCATGTAATATCAATTGGGCCTAAAAATAAATACAAACTATATACCATAAAACACAAAATAAGTGCAAACTGTATACCATGGGATACAGTCAGTGAACCTGAGTGACACAAAAAAATTTGAATAAAGAAAAAATAAAAAATAAATATTAGAAGTAAGAACAATACTCGTTCAAACGATAAACACCCTACTGAGCTTCCAGTGTTTACACCAATGCCAAAATATATGTATAGTCCTCAGAGTATAGGTTAAAACAATCCCTATAAGGTTAAATTGCAACTGTTTCACCGAAAATACAAGATTAATTGCAAGTAAAATTCTAAAAAAGTTGGTGCGTCTTGAAATGCACAATGAAGCAAAGTAAGTTCCGTGCAATAAACAGTCTCTATAACAACTCCAGATATGATTGGATAGAAGTGACTTGTATAACACCAAGAAGAAGTGTGAAGACCTCCACCATAGGGCAAACTTGTCTCCTTACCGGAACTAAATGGTCCCTTTTTTAGGGGGACCGTTTAAGCAGGTGGCTCTCAACCCTAGCCAGGGGTGGACTGTGGGGAACATCCGATATCCTACCGATCAGGATGACTCGTCCAAAGTAACTCCCAACCCAGGATCCTTCTCAGATACCAGCTAGGGATCGATCTCAGTGACCAGTTTCAAGTTGGAACCAAGGGGAATCAAAGAGAGCTCGCATAGTGTAAAATCCAGGGGTAATTTATTTAGTAAAAGAAAAGTAAACACTTACAGTGTAGCAATCAATAAAAGGCATAAAGCGAGCCGGCCGGTCTCGCAGATACAGCCCGTAGCAATGGGATCACGTCGTACTGCGGTAGCGTCAGGACGTAGCTCGCTTTATGCCTTTTATTGATTGCTACACTGTAAGTGTTTACTTTTCTTTTACTAAATAAATTACCCCTGGATTTTACACTATGCGAGCTCTCTTTGATTCCCCTTGGTTCCAACTTGAAACTGGTCACTGAGATCGATCCCTAGCTGGTATCTGAGAAGGATCCTGGGTTGGGAGTTACTTTGGACGAGTCATCCTGATCGGTAGGATATCGGACGTTCCCCACAGTCCACCCCTGGCTAGGGTTGAGAGCCACCTGCTTAAACGGTCCCCCTAAAAAAGGGACCATTTAGTTCCGGTAAGGAGACAAGTTTGCCCTATGGTGGAGGTCTTCACACTTCTTCTTGGTGTTATACAAGTCACTTCTATCCAATCATATCTGGAGTTGTTATAGAGACTGTTTATTGCACGGAACTTACTTTGCTTCATTGTGCATTTCAAGACGCACCAACTTTTTTAGAATTTTACTTGCAATTAATCTTGTATTTTCGGTGAAACAGTTGTAATTTAACCTTATAGGGATTGTTTTAACCTATACTCTGAGGACTATACATATATTTTGGCATTGGTGTAAACACTGGAAGCTCAGTAGGGTGTTTATCGTTTGAACGAGTATTGTTCTTACTTCTAATATTTATTTTTTATTTTTTCTTTATTCAATTTTTTTGTGTCACTCAGGTTCACTGACTGTATCCCATGGTATACAGTTTGCACTTATTTTGTGTTTTATGGTATATAGTTTGTATTTATTTTTAGGCCCAATTGATATTACATGATATCATATGCTCTGTAGGGTGTTTACTAATTTTTCACAAAAGTTTTTTACACCTATATTGCATAATACATTACAGTATGTCACTAAATGCTCTGTAGGTTGTTTACTAATTTCACAAATTTGTTTACACTTATTCTGCATACACTATCCTTTTTCCAAAAAAGTCATATTAATAGAGGCTGCTTCTAGAGAGCCTCTTTCAATATATGCATACTTTCCACGATAGTTGAACAGCCCTGCCGGGTGTTTATTAGGGTGTTCACTAACTCTCACAAAGTTTTTTCACCTACATTGCATAATATATGACAATATGTCAATAAATGCTCTGTAGGGTGTTTATTAATCTCACAAAATGTGTTTTATATATTTATTTTGCATATATAATCCTTTTTCCCAGAAAACCACACCAATATAGGCTGCTTTTTACAGAGTCTCTCGCGGTATATGCACACTTCTCACAAACTTGAACAGCCCTGCCTGGGTGTTTATTCAATTTTTTACTAGTCATACCAACAGAGGCTGTCCTCATAGAGTTTCTGTTGCACATGCACAGAAGAGAATAATACTAGCCACACAGGTTAATTTTTCACTTTTACCCTTTTCTTTGTGTGTGAGATAGCACATACACCATCTTTGGTGTATTTCATTATTTAGCGCAGCTCCTTTTCACACGCAATTTTGATTTATGTAGTATAACATTTTTGAGCAGCAGCTTTACATACTTGGATAGCGCAACTTTTTTCCTATACATACCATTTTATATTGTAGGCATGTAATTCTTAGGAATAACTCACTTAAATCTGTCCGAACCAGAATCTAGTAGACATCTCGGGTATGATAAAGTTTGAAACACAAAATCATAAATTATAATATAATAAATAACTATAAATAATTATACCAAATAATAATATAATAATAATAAAAATTGTTCAATAATGTAATCAAATCAAAAACACTTAAATGTGCTCAGTTGCAGAAATGTCGATGTCATTACTTTCAGAGTTTGATGACGGATCTCCCCACAAATCACTATCACTCAATTCTGCGAGTGATTCTAATTTATTATCGCTGTTTTCTAGCTGGTCTAAAACTGCTTTTGATGTAAAGGGACGGTTTTGGTTGCTATAGACAATCTCCAGTTTCCAGGCAGAAAGAACAGTTTTTATAATATAAAACTGCATGCAGGACACTGGACAAACCACTAGGGACAAAAGGGATGTAAAATAATTTCATACAGTAATGTAATCTGTAAGATTACAGTATGCTGTATGTATAGTGTGTGTTTCACTTTTTGAATTTGGTGCCGTTCTCCATCCCCATGCTTCGCAACGCTGATGAATCGAGCGGAGGACGAGCCACTCACACTGCGGGGAGTCATCGCAGGATCCAGGAGACAAGGTAAGTAAGCTCTTCCTGGATCCTGCGATGTGATCCCGAGTCTGGCTTAGGGTTACCGCTTTTGGTTCTGAAAATCCACCCGGAGCCAGACTCAGGAATACCGTCAGGGAGGTAAAGCTTTGGCAATATAATCAGGAAGCTGATTGGTTTCTATGCAGAGCTGCACCAGATTTTGCACTCTTCAGTCTTAGTAAATGAACCCTATAGTATTTATTAACGCACTAGAGGTAACCGAATAAGTCTAATGGGATTTTTATATTTATTTGTTGCTTGTTTTTACTATGCAAGTACTCCATGTGCATTTACTTTTATACACAGCATTGTGGTACTTACAAATAGCACTTCATAATAAATTTGGCAGATATTTTCTGTTATGCTGCATACTAACAGGCAGAACCACGTACCTGTACGTGCCATTCTTCCGGCGGGTGGGGGGTCCGATCGGACCCCCCCCGGCCGGCGGGACGGTCGGGATCGCTTCAGGAGCGATCCGGGATGAGGGGACGGCCAGTGGTTTCTGGCCACCCCCTCGCGATCGCTCCTGGCGAATCAGATGCTTCCTCTGTCTGTGTCAATCAAAACACAGGCAGAGGAAGTGATGTCACGCTCGGTGCGCCGGTCTATGTGACCGGAACGCCGAGCTGTGAACATCTAAAGGTTAGTGCACAAACAGTACACTGACACCAGTACACATAGGCACACAAAACACCCCCCTGTCACCCCCTGATCACCCCCCAGATCACCCCCTCCCCCCCCAGTCACAGTGTCACTAATTGCAGTGATCATTTTTTTACTGATCACTGCATTTAGTGTCAGTGTGACTGTAATAACTGTCAGGGCAGTTAGTTTTAGGTCCAAGGTAGCCCCCCACCCCCCCCTAATAAAGGTTTAACCCCTTGATTGCCCCCCAGGTAACCCTTTCACCCCCTTTTGCCAGTGTCACTATGACGCTGGTTACTTGTTTTTTATACTGCACCCGCCATTTATTACCCAATAACGGTTTCCCCCTGATCGCCCGGCGGGTGCGTCCCAGCAGTTTAGGGTTCCAAAAAAAAACGCATTGTTAGCGGGATCAGCCCAGATACCTGCTAGCACCTGCGTTTTCCCCCTCCGCCCCCCCCAGCCCACCCAAGTGCAGTATCGATCGATCACTGTCACTTACAAAACACTAAGCACACATAACTGCAGCGTTAGCAGAGTCAGGCCTGATACCTGCGATCGCTAACATTTTTTTTTGTGGTAGCGTTTTGATTCAGTCGCTTCAGTCAGGAGCTTTTTTACCTGTGAATCTCAAAAAATAAAAAAAAATAAAATAGTTGTCGTTTTATTGTTCTCTCTCTCACTCTATTCTCTCTCTATTGTTGCTCTTTTTTTACTCCATTCTATTCTGCAATGTTTTATTATGTTTTATTATGTTTTATTATGTTTTATCATGCTTGCTTTTCAGGTATGTAATTTTGTTTACTGTGTTTTTAGTGTTGAGCATTTTTTTGTTTTCAGGTGCGCCATTCAGTTGCAACGCGGATTTATTTATCTTGACAGCAACAGCGTTTGCTCCCACGATACATAAAGCCGCGACTCCAACGCTGTAGGAGGTGATTTCACCACCACAGTTAAAAAAAAGAGCATATATATGCCGAAGCATGGGGGCAGCAGGGGGGGGGAGCGATTGGCTCCTAATGCCACGTACATACGGTCGAAATTCCGACCGTGTGTACACGGCATAACTTTTGCGGGAGGATGCCCCCATGCATCGGCATATATAAATGGTGCATGTATGCCCATCATTAGAAGTGGGTGGATGAAGGGAGGTATTCTAATGGTGGGCATACCCACCAATCAATCTCTTTTTTTCGTTCAGCCAAGAGGCTGCATGAAAAAAAAAAGATTACAATATATGTCCAGTATGTTGCTGGACTTTGAATGGTTATACCAGAATGATGCCTGCAGGTTTAGGTATCATCTTGGTATCATTCTTTTCAGCCAGTGATCGGCTTTCATGTAAAAGCAATTCTAGCGGGTAATTAGCCTCTAGACTGCTTTTACAAGCAGTGGGAGGGAATGTCCCCCCTCCCGGATATAAACCGCGCCATTGGGAAATTGGGAAAGCATTTTATCACACCAATCTTGGTGTGGTCAGATGCTTTGAGGGCAGAGGAAAGATCTAGGGTCTAATAGACCCCAATTTTTTCAAAAAAAGAGTACCTGTCACTGCCTATTGCTATCATAGGGGATATTTACATTCCCTGAGATAACAATAAAAAATCATAACAAAGAAAAAAAATGGAAGGAACAGTTTAAAAATAAAATAAAAAAGCTAAATAAATAAAAAAAAAAAAAAAACAAAAAAAAAAAAAAAAAGCACCCCTGCCCCCCCTTCTCTTGCGCAAAGGCGTACACAAGCGTTGGTCTGGCGTCATATGTAAACAGCAATTGCACCATGCATGTGAGGTATCACCGCGAAGGTCAGATCGAGGGCAGTAATTTTAGCAGTAGACCTCCTCCGTGAATCTAATGTGGTATCATGTAAAGGCTTTTAAAGGCTTTTAAAATGTATGTAGTTTGTCGCCACTGCGTGTTTGTGCGCAATTTTAAAGCATGTCGTGTTTGGTATCCATGTACTCGGCCTAAGATCATATTTTTTATTTCATCAAAAATTTGAGCAATATAGTGTGTTTTAGTGCATTAAAATAAAAAAAAGTGTATTTTTTCCACAAAAAATGCGTTTGAAAAATCGCTGCGCAAATACTGTGTGGAAAAAAAAAAATGCAACACCCACCATTTTAATCTGTAGGGCCTTTGCTTTAACAATATATATAGTGTTTGGGGGTTCAACGTAATTTTCTTGCAAAAAAAAAAATATGTTTTCATGTAAACAAAAAGTGTCAGAAAGGGCTTTGTCTACAAGTGGTTAGAAGAGTGGGTGACGTGTGACATAGGCTTCTAAATGTTGTGCATAAAATGTGCAGTTACTCTTTAATGTCTATGTTATACATCTACACCCCCATGTTTTAATATGTGTGCCATGGTTATGTTAATATGTTATGATAGGCCATGTAAAATTAGAAGCAACTGAATATATTGAGTGTTGTGTTTTTTATTCTTATTCAATAGTTGTTTATGGTGAATTTGGTGATTGTGGTTCATTGTGATTAAGTACACCTTATTTGCTATTATCATGTATGGAGCTAGGGATCATATTTATTTTTATTGATGTAGTTGTTCATAGTTACAGAAGGTGACCATGCAACAGCAGACTGAGAAGGCAGATTTTTTCCAGATCTTAAAGAATTATGTTTAGGACTTATTCAGAGGGATATTAGTGATTTTCTGCTGCAGTTATTTTGTCCCAAAACTGCTACAATGGATCATATATTGTCAAATTCAGCCTTACACCATATAGTACTGAATCCTTCTAAGTACATCCTTCCTACACTAGCCAATGGCTCCACAGAATTTGCCACAGTTACTTAGTGTTAAAGCTCTTTACCAACTAAAACTATTTTTTCTGCTTTAGATACGGAGGAGAATAGTAAGAATCTCTGGTTTTATTGCTATTTGTTTTCACATTGGGAAGATTTGCAAATACTCCCTGTATGGTATGAAGTGAGAAATTTGTTTTTACAAAGCACACACAACAAATAAAACACTTTTTTTGACCAGGGAATAGTTAAAACGTATTCTGCTTTTTAATCCTGTCCATCACCCTTGTGATGTACCTCTACCCTGTATATGCATTCACATTTACAATGACTGTGCTGAGATGTCTGCTTTCTCCATAGAAAATGAAAGGTCCATTTACTATTGCACAGATGTTTTTCAATTAATTAGGAAACCCTGAACCAAGTAAGTACTTCAAAGGGTCAGAAACATTACATTTACACATTCTCTGGGCCACATTAGATCAATGATACTGCCACTGACGACAATTTGAAAGTGACTAGATTGTTCACAGGCCACTTACCCTTTTCTATAGAGTTACTCCTTCACTAGCAAGACCAAAATGATGCCAAATTCTAGCTGTTCCCTCCCTGGCAATTAAAATCACGCAATGTTCAAGACCAGCAAAGGAGTAGTTTCATTAGCTGATGATGTGTTGCCATTTGCCAACGTCAGATTTGTTAATTTGGTATGGCCATGAGGATGTTCTACATGGAAATATCTGTTATGGCCTCAATGGATCAGGTTGTGTATTGTCACACTTAGCACTCATGTTTCCTGATTTCCATAATCTTATTGTGTGTTTATAACTAAGTGAATAACTTACAGAATTAAAAAATTTGAAGGAGAAACATATCAACCTGCAAAAAAAAAACCTTGAGCATGTACTTAAGCACAAAGAAAATATATGAAAGTCTTTACAGACAGCACAATCCATCTTGGTAAAATCCTAGATGAATCACAAAATAAGTGCCCCTGCCCTACTTTCAACAGCAATGAATCATCCTCCAGAGGTGGTCCTGTAATGAGGCACAATGAAAGGCCCATCTCCAACAAAAGGTTTTAAGCAAACTTTGCTAGCAATTTACAAGGGTGTAATTTAAAGAAAACTAAATCTTTAACATTTTATTGCTGCCACTTTCTGAACTTGGGGACTTGTAGTTTCTCTTTTTTTTAAAGCATGGAAATAGAGGAAATTACAAGATTTTCATGTTCAGTAAATCTTTCATCTTTAATCATATACAGTATGCTCTGCATTTGACGTTGATTTGTGTAAGCATTGAGAAGATGTGTAATTTTCATTTTCACTTCAGGTGTCACAATAACTTAAACCAACATCCACTATTACACAATAATCTCTTCAAAGATAAGTTTAACATGAATCACATCTAATTTACTGCCCGTCTTTAAAACATTGACACTGTCAGAGCAACAGAGCACTTCATATCAGAAGTCTTAGGGGCATCTAGGCCCAGAATTCTGGGAATTATTAAGGTACTTCCCTAAGGTGAGGTAAGTGGGATCTGTTAACAGTCAAAAATGTAACAATGCACTCCTTCCATGCCTAGCCCAACTTGTCTTAAACTGATATTTCTGTACTTGAGAGCTGCCTGGAAAATACAGACTCTTGACATCAGGTACAAAGAGTTTACAATAAAGCATCCTGAACTTTAGTAGTAAATTGCTGTTCTCTTTTAGAATGTTTCCATAAACATTTCAAGATGAAAGTGAGAGATGGTTTCATTTGTCATGCATTACAGAGAGCCCACTGATCTTTCCATATGTCCTGAATCCCCTTTTTCTTTTACATTTTTTTTCACTGAATATAATACTATTGAATAAGGCTGGGTTCACTGCGAATTGGGTGTGGGTTTCCCCGCATCCAATTCGCATGTCAGGAGATTGTGACCGGCTCTCTATGGAGCCGGTTCACACATCTCCACAGAAGCTCCAGTGCAAATTGCACAGGAGCCCTGTGTGTCTTTTGGTCCAATTCAGGTCCAAATTTAGCCCAAAATACCATACTGTACATTTATGGTCCTATTAGATTGGACTAGATTAAGAAAAAGGAGTTTTTAATATTTAAATGTTCCTTATCTGGCCATCTCTGAACAGCCATAGGAAAATCCAAGAGCTGAACTAAAAGTGAATGGCCCATTGACAGGGTGCTCACCACCTTTTCTTCCCCTCTCTGTTCTGTAGACCAGATCCTTTTCAAATGTATTGTCCCGCATTTTCTTTTTTTTGTATCTTTCCATTTGGTAATATTAGTAGCCCAATATTAACAATGGCTGTAAGTTCATGCTCTCCTACTGTTATAATCTCACTGGTTATTATACCACACTCCTACTCTTTTTATATAACATACAATGTAATAATTCTGCTTATCTAAATAGCCTTTTTTTGCAGACACTCGTATAGTATTATGTATCTACATGAATATTATGATGGCCAATGGTCGCTATAATATAATTTCACTATACCATCAGATTCTGTAACATTTATGTATGCACACTGTGTTTAAGTCTGTAATCTCGTATACACTTAAATGTTCAATAAAACTTTATGGAATTAAAAGTGGAGGGTTCAGGAGTTGCTGAAATGAATCACAACACTCAATGTTGGGTTACATATAGCCATTTCTTTTTCTCTACAGACTGCAGTCCAGTGGTAACTAATTATCCTGCAATAAGCTCATACAAAAGGGACATTGTTCACTTGCACCTAGGGCAGAGTGTCCTCTAAATAAAGCTTTGAGTTTGCTATGTAATACCTATCACTTTTATTATTAAAGTTTAGTGATTTGAATGTTGATTGATTTCTTTGAGTTCTTTTCACAAAAAAAACTGCTTCTTGCATGAGCTACCCAGTACAGACCTCTTTTTAAATGAGTTGAAGTAAAAAGTTATACCATCAAAATATTGAGGCCTCCTGGGGATAATCTGAATTTATAAAAGAACATACTAAAGACCTGTGTAGGACAAACTCCATTTCAAGTATGTACAGTATAGTGTAGGAATAACAGATGTAGAATAAATTCTACGTTGGACCAGAATAAGTGGAAAGACTATGTTGCAATATGTTTAGGGTTTCTTTAACTGTAATGATCAAAGAGAAAACCTGCACAATATTTTACTTTTGCTATAACATCCTCGGAAAAACAGAAAGATTTTAGTGTGTATCTCACATGATATATACTTTAGGGGTTGCTACCAGCAGGTTAGCTGCACCTGTGTTGGCATGGAATATATTTCTTTCCAGTTGGTATCTATTATATGCTTGAGCATGTGTTTCAGTTATCCCATGGTGCCTTTTATCAGTAAGAAAATTCCAACTATTAATAAATAGCAAAACAAATTGCTAGCAGAAATTTGTGCAGCAAACAGATGCCTTATAGGAAAACCTAATAGAACAGCGCCAATCAGCAAAAAAGCTCTTTAATACCAGTTTAAAATGACATAGTATCACTTACATGGTGGGTCAGGAAGATGTGCATACAATGTACTCCTGTGGTGTTCATTGCAAGAAGCCGGGGGAGGTTCTCCTCCGGCTTCTTGCAATGAACACCACAGGAGTACACAGTGACTCGGCGGCGCATATGTGACCACTACTACCTTGTATGCACATCTTCCTGACCCACCATGTAAGTGATACTATGTCATTTTAAACTGGTATTAAAGAGCTTTTTTGCTGATTGGCGCTGTTCTATTTTGTTTTCTTTTCCTCTCTAACTGAGCTGGCTTCGCTCCTGCAGCCTTCAGCATAAAGTGTATCCTTCATCTGATCATTCATCCAGCAAAATAGATTGGACTTATTATTTGGCTCCTGCACTTTTAACTTTATTTTTCCTTAAAGTGGACTTGGACATTATTATTTTTTGCTTCTTATTACAAACTTCTCCAGCTATTTTATTTATGACTTGCATACTGAGCACCTGTGTCCTTTTGTTATATCCCTTATAGGAAAACCTGGCCACCCTGCATAGTAAGTCACAAAGAAATATCACAGGTAACTTAACCCCTTTGTGCCTAAGGGTAAAACAAATCTAAATGCGTAAGCCCAATTTTGTAACTTTGACATGTGTTAGTAAAACCGTACATATCATCACAACTACTTTGTGCATCCAGGTGAATTATACCTTGTTTTTTTTCAGGAAAATTGGCTTTCATTAGGTGGTAAATGATAATGGATATCTCCTGCTTTTTTTTATTACCAAAGGACAACTGGCCCAAAATAGTAAAAAAAAATTTTTTTTTTAAACATAGTTGTATATTTCTTGGTACTACCATAACCTACCACCAAAGAGCCCCAAATAAATTATCCTGCTCCCGACGATCGCAGCGATATCTCATATGTGTATGTTAGGTGTTGTATGTACCCGTATATATACCCCAAAAACAATAGTGTGCATTTTGCTTTTATATTTCCTACCTAAAACTGACCGACACTGATACTAATACAATAAAATAAAAAAATATTGACATTGACCTTTTACCCTGACATTGACCTTTGACTGTGACCTTGACCTGAACACTAACCCTGGCACTGACCTAGAATCTCCCATCTCTGTGCTGGGAGCAAGCCATGCAGCGTGCTCCCGGCTCAAAGGGAGGTATGCAAATACGCAGCCCCATGGCAAAAAAACCCGAGGCAGGGGGGGCAGCATATTTGTGAGACATCGGCGTGAAGGGGTTAAACATTCTCTAGAAGGCACACCAGCCACAAAATGTGATCCATTGCCATCCAAAAATGAGTCCTTTTCAAGCATAATACCATACAGCTGCACAGAGAATCCTTTACAAATTTCTTTTGGTAAAATTAGCAAAATTTCCACTGGTGCCCATGAATATAACCTGTATTTAAAGCTAAACGCCACTCTTCAGTCTTGCATGGTTAAACAGGCTCCTCTCCTGTACTTAAACTTCAACTTACTTTGATTTTGCTACATATTGCGAACATCTCACTCTGTGCATTAGATGCTGCAGCAAGTCAGATATAGCCCCCACCTCATTTCTTGGCTGGAGGAACCCTTTCCTCCCCAGTCTTAATGTCTTTGGTCCACCCATTTCATTCATTGTATTTAATTTTATTTCAATCTTGGAGGCTCAGAAATACATGTGGCCATTACCTGGTGTGATCTGCATGCAAATGTAACCTGCCTATGGTCACCCACTCCTCTCGACTACATCAAGGCCTTTGTAATATTTGCAAAACTCCTCCCAAGAGCCAATCCACTGCTTGCATCAGGGCTGAGGGCTCTCAAGAGAAATACTGAGACAAGGTGTTGTGGTGTTATCAGATGTACAGTACCTAGCTAGACCATACCAACAGCCACGATCTGTCAGCATTGCATAGAGAATTACACAGATCCAGTAATGACATCACTGGTTCTAAAAATAGAGTTTGTAATGAAAACTGGAAAGGTTTTATTTTTCAAAATGTATTAGCATGTGTATGGGGAGGGCAAAATACAATATAAGCAGTTTATTTATACTTATTTTTACTTAAATGAAAGTATGCACAAGAAGTATGTTTGTTATAAAAAAAAAAACCTGTTAAAATGAATGCATTTACAGTGGTTTTAGAATATGTCTGTTATCCCATTAGTTGGCCAACCAATGTGATTTTGTATGGATATGGTGTAAACAGTTGAATTATGAAAAATCAACATTTGCAATATGACAATAACCCTGACAAATATGTTGTATTATAGATGTTCATCTTTTTGGACATTTATAAACTAGACAGCCAGCTAGACCCCAGCCTTCACATTTTACAGAGCAGTTTAAGCCACCTTTCTTTGCAAAATAACTTTTTCCTGACAGTTATTCTATGCATTAAAATTCAAGCCTGTCAAACAGAGTTATTGGATGTGATATTGACATTTCAGTCACGTTGACTACCATTTCGCAGGACGCATTGAGGATAGAGTTGTAAAAAAATTGCACACTGGACTACACTAGCATCTGAAGTCTGCTAAAGGATCAATAAACATGTTGACTGATCAGGGCTGCTTAGAAATAAGTGGATGGAAGCTAGTAGGTTAGCTGTATATGAAACAATATTGTCTGTAATCTATACCTGGGATTAAGAAGCAGCAGGGCTTTACACAGAGGGAAAAAATAAACAGAAAACTGCAAAAGTGTTCATACTTTTAGGAATATCAAGTTAAAAGAATAATCTGCCTCTCTGCATAATTTGGTGACTATCTTAAGTTAGAAGCCTATAAAAAAGAACTGCATTGGCACTGGCTATATTGATAATGATGGAAGAAGAAAAAAAAGTGGGGAGGGAATGGGGATAAAGGTATTAAATGCACTATAACAGGTATTATTTGCCTTGTTATTAGTAGATATACTTCAAGCACTGTTAATATTTCATGGTTCAGTGGGTTAGGTCTAATTGGTAGCTGTTCGAGGATTTGTAAGCCAAGCAGTATCTCCATTTTAGATAATAAAATGTAAGTATTGCATTTGTTGTGCAACATTTCCTCCATAAGACAGTAAAAAAGTTTGATTCATGCTAGTTTGGGGATAGTGTTCTGTCTCCAGTATTGAGGGATGAGGCTTTTGCCTGATTTTTCTTAGAAAAAAATAGCTGATAGATTTGTTCATACCATCTCTTTGGCCGGTGCCCCCATAGAAAGCTGCTTTCTATGTGGGTACTCGTTCGGGCTTGCTCCTGAGCTTCACTGTCTGCATTTATTGACACAAACAGTGGGGTTCGACCCTGCCCCCCACTGCCTTGTCATAGGATTTGATTCCCGCTGCTATCACTCTGCCCAGTAAGTGGGGACAGAGCCAGGAGAGCCATTGATCTCATGCACATTTTGAAGACAACTGGGGGAGACGTTTGATAATTTATATTACCAGCCTGTGTTTGATAAAGCTATATTTGAACCAGGGCTGATATATTAAGTATTCAAGGAATGTAAAATGTATTTTTCAATTTTGGGTTCCCTTATTGATAAAGAAGGGGGAGTGTTAACCTTCAGGAAACTTTGAGATCAAAAATATAGAATAAATAAATTTTCCTTCTCCCACTTGGGGACAATATATAGAATACCACTGGGAGGACTTTTAAGATTTATAAGTTCAGAAAGCTATAGGAAAGGAGATGAAAGATGCATTTTTGCACAAATATAAATTTGATGAAAACTACTGTAAGTGCTAATTTGAGGGGGATGTATTTAACTGCTTGCCGACCGCCTCACGCAGATATACTGCGGCAGAATGGCACGTACAGGCAAACTAACGTACCTGTACGTTGCCCTTTAAGAGGCAGCCTGCAGGCGTGCGCATGCCCGTGGCAAGCTCCGTGAGTCAGATCTGGGGGCCCGCGGACTCGATGTCCGCAGGGATACCCGCGATCCTCTCACGGAGAGGAAGAACGGGGCGATGCTAATGTAAACAAGCATCTTCCCATTCTGCCTAGTGACAGTGTCACTGATCATAGCTCCCTGTGATCGGGAGTGGTGATCAGTGATGTGCCACACGTAGCCACGCCCCCTACAGTTACAATCACTCCCCAGGACACACTTAACCCTTTAACTGCCCCCAGGTGGTTAACCCCTTCACTGCCAGTGTCATTTACACATGAATCAGTGCATTTGTATAGCACTGATTGCTGTATAAATGACAATGGTCCCAAAAATGTTTTAAAAATGTCCGATGTGTCCGCCATAATGTCGCAGTCATGAAAAAAATTGCCGATCACCGCCATTACTAGTAAAAAAAAAATTATTTATAAAAATGCCATAAAACTATCACCTATTTTATAAACAATATAACTTTTGCGCAAGCCAATCAATAAACGCTTATTGCAATTTTTTACCACAAATATGTAGAAGAATACGTATCAGCCCAAACTGAGGAAAAAATATGTTTGTTTATATATTTTTGGGGATATTTATTAAAGAAAAATGTAAAAAGAATGTGTTTTTTTCGCTCTTTTTTTGTTTATAGCGCAAAAAACACACTGGGGTGATCAAATACCACTAAAAGAAAGCTCTATTTGTGGGAAAAAAAGGACGTCAATTTTGTTTGGAGGCCACGCCGCACGACCGCGCGATTGTCAGTTAAAGCGAAGCAGTGCCAAATCGCAAGTGCTCTGGTCTTTCGCCAGCAAAACGGTTCGGGGGCTTAAGCGGTTAAAAGGAATAAAGAGGGACTATGGGCTCCATTCACATGATGATGGGCGAACGGTTCGGCCCGAGCATAAGCCCGAGCATAAGTTCGGGCCGAACTTTGGTTGTTCCGATGTTCTGTGAACACTTAACAATATGCGGTGTTCGGGGAAAATTCAGAACACCGTTAAAGTCTATGGGACATTAACATGAAAAATCAAAAGTGATCATTTTAAGGGCTTATATGCAAGTTATTGTCATAAAAATTGTTTGGGGACCCGGCCCTGCCCCAGGAGACATGTATCAATGCAAAAAAAAGTTTTAAAAATTGCCTTTTTTCAGGAGCAGTGATTTTAATAATGCTTAAAGTGAAACAATAAAAGTAAAATATTCCTTTAAATTTCATACTGGGGGGGTGTCTATAGTATGCCTGTAAAGTGATGCATTTTCCCCATGTTTAGAACAGTCCCTGCACAAAACAACATTTCTAAAAGAAAAAAGTAATTTAAAAAAGTACTCGCGGCTATAATGAATTGTCTATGGGAGAAATCGAAAGTGCTAATTTTTAAGGCTTTTATGAATGGTATTGTCATAAAAAGTGTTTGGGGACCTGGGTCCTGCCCCACGGGACGCGCATCAATGCAAAAAAAAAGTTTTAAAAACTTAAAGTGAAACAATAAAAGTGAAATATTCCTTTAAATTTATTACCTGGGGGGTGTCTATAGTATGCCTGTAAAGTGGCACATTTTTCCTGTCTTTAGAACAGTCCCTGCACAAAATGACATTTCTAAAGGAAAAAAAGTCATTTAAAAGTACTAGTGGCTATAATGAATTGTCCGCCCGGCAATACAGATAAAAGTCATTGAAAAAAATGGCATGGGATCCCCCACAGTCCATTACCAGGCCCTTTGGGTCTGGTATGAATATTAAGGGAAACCCTGTGCCAATTTTTTTTTTAAATTGCGTAGGGGTCCCCCACAAAATCCTGCGTGGGATTTATGGATGGACTTTTGTTTTGTTTCTTCTCTTTAATAAAACGTGGGCTACCAGGCCCTTAACTATAAATGCCTGTCTGATGTGGACTCACTGCACAAAAAATGCATCTATCCACTTGAGCTAAACACCCCAATATCACAATATAGATATATATATATATATATATATATATATATATATATATATATATATATATATATATATATATATAAAACATATATATGATAACAACGCTGCATTTACTACCGGTAATAAATACACCAACTACCACCAAAAGTTAAATTATAGAATGTTTTCACTGCCAAAATACTGTATGACTTCATAAAATACCTTGTTGTATTTTAGTAGCTTTTTTTAATGAACTTTTTGAAAAACACTGTGCATTATCTTACCACATACTCTGATGCGGTAAGATATCGCTTTGTGAATGGAGCCCTATATTTCTGGTATAAATACCCTAAATCGGGGATATGCAATTAGCGGACCTCAAGCTGTTGCAAAACTACAAGTCCCATCATGCCTCGGCCTCTGGGTGTCATGCTTGTAGCTATGCCTCATGGCATACGCAACAGCTGGAGGTCCGCTAACTACATATCCCTGCTCTAAATACTTCAAACTGAGGGTTGAAATTGCCTGAAATCTTGCTCAACCTCTCCAGATATAAACTATTTATTTTCTTCTGTGGGCCTATTAGATGATTCTGGAGTAAATTGTATATATATAAATGCATAACTATAGAATGTACCAATGACCTTAGTCGAAAAGTGCATATTATAGGGCATAAGTTTAATAAAATTTGATTTAAATTCCTTTTTGCTTCATTGTTTTTAATAACTTGCCTTATGGTATTACGCTATTGAAGTTCCCTTCATACTTTTATCCTGCACATAGCAGCAGAGAGGAAAGAGGAAGCAGTGTGAAGACCGACAGCGGGAGTTCTGCATAGGGCTGTGCAGTGGTTGTGCACTCACAGATCCCTTTGAGCAAGAGGCAGATTTTTCAGTGGCCTACCCCATTAATCTTTTTAGATGTTCTCTATAAAATAATATACTGTCCACCTCATAGGAAAATGTGATTTAATTGAGACTTTTTCACAAGGTACAAATGAAAATCACTTGCTTTTTTAACCACTTGCGGACCAGTCGCCGCAGTTTTACTGCGGCAGAATGGCACGGCTGGGCAAAACGACGTTATGTAATGTCACTTCACCCAGTGGCCACTAGGGGTGCGCGAGCCTGCTGCTCACCCCTGGAGCTGATGCGAGTGCCCAGCGGTCTTGATGAGCGCCGGACTCCTGCGATCGCTCGTGACACACCGAGAACACTGAGAGTTCTCTGAGGGCAGAAGAGCGATCTGTCATCTCCCATAGACAGTCCCCTCCCCCCTTCAGTTAGAACACAGAGCGGAAACACAATTAACCCCTTGATCGCCCCCTAGTGTTAACCCCTTTCCTGACAGTGACATTTTTACAGTAATCAGTGCATTTTTATAGCACTGATCGCTGTATAAATGGCAATGGTCCCAAAAATGTGCCAAAAGTGTTCGATGTCTCCGCCATAATGTTGCAGTCCCCATAAAAATCACCACCATTACTAGTAATAATTAAATAAATAAATAAATAAAAATACTATAAATCTATCCCCTATTTTGTAGACGCTATAACTTTTGCGCAAACCAATCAATATACACTTATTGTGATTTTTATTTCCAAAAATATGTAGAAGAATACATATCGGTCTAAACTGATAAAAAAATGGGGATATTTATTACAGCAAAAAGTACAAAATATTGTGTTTTTTCAAAATTGTTGCTCTTTTTTTGTTTATAGCACAAAAAATAAAAACTGCAGAGATGATCAAATCCTGGCTGAAGCGATCAGCTAGGAAACTGTCAGCTTTACATTGTAGCAATGTGTAATTTCTTCAGTGTTGTCACATAATAAGATATAATAAAATATTTACAAAAATGCAAGGGGTGTACACACTTTTGTGAGATACTGTACATAATGTTATGTATACATGGTGTTGTGATGAGTAAATAGATAGCCAACATGTCAAGCCTTAAATTTGTGCATTACCAAAAAAACAATAAAAAACCCATGCTACGCATACTCTTTCTATGTAGTACTGTTGCTCATAAGTGGTCACTAATCCACTTGATGCAATCCAAACCTCATCCACACAGTGCTGTACAGTACATAAATAACATATATGAAAAACACACTAATGCCGCGTACACACGATCGGACATTCCTACAACAAAATCCCATGTTTTTTTTCCGACGGATGTTGGCTCAAACTTGTCTTGCATAGACACGGTCACCAAAGTTGGTCGGAAATTTCAAACGTCAAGAACGCGGTGATGTACAACACGTACAACGAGCTGAGAAAAATGAAATTCAATATCCAGTGCTGCTCTTCTGCTTGATTCTGAGCATGCGTGGCACTTTGTGCATTGGAATTGTCTACACACAATCGGAATTTACGCAAACGGATTTTGTTGTCAGAAAATTGGAGAACCAGATCTCAAATTTTGTGCGACGGAAATTCCGATGGAAACTGTCCGATGGAGCCTACACACGGTCGGAATTTCCGACAACAAGCTCCGATCGCACATTTGCCGTCGGAAAGTCCGACCATGTGTACGCGGCAAGTCCATGATAAGTGCTTGGTGCATACACAGTCCACACTATACACTCCAGTTTTTTTTTTAGCTCAAATAAAATATAATAAAATATAATGAATAAGAATGAATAAAATGCACTTACAATAAAAAATATTGCACCGCCCAACTGCCAGTCAATCAAAGAAGCAGGACTCTCCGTCAGTTACCAGAAGGTGGTCAGAATGCATATGTTACACATCGGATGGCTATTTTAATAGGATAATTTAATCTAGTATCTGCTATAAACACGACATGGGTTGGAAACTCAGGATTACACAGATGTCGGTGTTCCAATTAGAGAGATTACCCTTAGATTTACCCTGTGGTAAACACATTCATAAAGTGATCATGTGCTTTAAAGTACTCCGTGCCCCCTCAAGTGTTCCCATACTCAATGGAAATGTTTTACCCCTTCATAAGGCATACGAGTCAAAAATGGCTTTTAAGAATTGGTATCCCTGCTGGACTCTCTCCTCCACTACACCCCTCTCAACCAGACCCCTCTTTCCACCTCCAAAAGTTCCCCCACTTTTTTTTATAAACCCATGGCATTAAAATGGTTACACACAACAAATTCTCCTGCGCTCTGGTGTCTAGTCTCTTGATTCCAGATGTGAAAAATTCCTCAGGGTAATGTCTAACGTCTGGCAGCCCTCCTCAGAACAATGGGTGTTCATAAATACTATAGAAAAAAGAAAAAACAGAAGGGCGCACCGACCTTTGTGCATTACCACTAAAAAGGCTTTATTAAAAGGATAAAACAGCAGATTTTCTACTCACAAACGAGTACAAGTTGAAGGCAAATGCATAGATGAAAACGTCCACAGCTAGGAACTTCCAACCTCAAATCTTGGATACCGAGGGAATCTGATGCTTCCTCTAGCGAATGGCTGACGCTGATCCCTTTAAAAACTCCCCCCTCCATTATTATCCCCCCCCCTTGCTCAGCTGTCTCTCAAGAACGGCTTTGGCAGCGGAGGCATCTGGTAGAATGCATATACCCTGATGCTTCCGCGATCGGCCACAGTGTGCGCGCACGCATGCGCAGGAGGGTAGCCTAAGGGGGTGAGCGCAGGCGCTGGAGATGTATACAGCACCATGAATAGGTGCTTGGCCAGCCTGAGAATGAGGCTTGGGACGACCGGAAGTTGCAGGTGGAGCGCAAACACACCCGCACTTCCGGGTCACGAGTAGGCACTTGGCCAGCCTGAGAGTGAGGCTTGGGACGACCGGAAGTTGCGGGTGGAGCGCATATGAAGAGGAGGGGCCTGGGGTGCCTGATCACACCCACTTGTGCACTCTCCTTATAAAAGGAGAGCAGATGTAAATGGGGGGAGATGAGACCATTGCCCGCTTGTAGGCTCTGAGGAAAGGGGTGCTCCCCAGAAACGCGTCAGCCATTCGCTAGAGGAAGCATCAGATTCCCTCGGTATCCAAGATTTGAGGTTGGAAGTTCCTAGCTGTGGACGTTTTCATCTATGCATTTGCCTTCAACTTGTACTCGTTTGTGACTAGAAAATCTGCTGTTTTATCCTTTTAATAAAGCCTTTTTAGTGGTAATGCACAAAGGTTGGTGCGCCCTTCTGTTTTTTCTTTTTTCTATATTAAAATGGTTACACTCACTTAAAAACATCCAGCATCCTGAGGAGGTCCAGTGGGAGCGGTGAAACATGTTGGGCAGTTATTTCTGTTTTTCCTGTGTATTTTTAACTCTGAATTCCAAGCCATGTGTTTTCAGTCTTGCTTACTTTTGATTTTTGATGCAATACAAAGAGCATAGATCTATCCTCATCCCCATGCCCCACCCCATCTAGATAACTCCTTTCTGCACACAGGTAGATAGCACAGGAACCTATTGGCTTATCAGTGTAGAATATTTTTGGCAAAATCAGCAGCTAGTATTTGCATTTATCAAACAGATATAACAAAACCATTGATTAGCAGGCAGGTTCATTTGTTAGTGTTTCCATATACTTTTATATATTCAAATAAACTTTTAGTCTAGGCAGGAGGAAGTTGCAAAACCTTGAAATGTTGATAACATTTTTGGATGGTATAACGAAAATACAATCGTATATTGATCCCTTTGTGCCAAACAATGGTCAAAAGATTTTCTGTTCTACTGCTTTTGACACTGAAACTTTTAAACATTTGACCTGTAAACATGTATTTTATTGGAAAGTTCTTTGTGTGGTTGAAGTCCCTACCAGTCATCTTCACATTTTCCCATTGGAATTCAGACAGAAAAATATAGTTCCCAAAAACATATTTGATATAAAATGACCATAAAGCAGATTGTGAACACAATAACAATGACTAAGTCAAAACCTGTACTGGGGAGACATGTAGACTGCCATAGCTGACATTTCCTTGTAAAAATGCTAGTTTCCTGGCTATCATGTGGATCTTATGACTTTCTATATTTGTTAAATCAACAACCCGGACCAAGTATGGCGGTAAGAAGTATTAACATTGCTCAAGTATGGCGGTAAGAAGTATTAACATTGCTTGCTGAATGCTTGTTCCAGGTTAGTGACTTAGGCTGGCCATAGGCGGGTTGCAGGAAATACATTTGAACAATTCCCACATCAACACAGACAGTGCTGACAGGGGAATCCCTCCTTCTGAGCAATTGCCTGCTCCTGGTGCGAGGGTGGGCAGCGGGAGCGGGTGGTGTAAGCCGCCCCTGCCGGGAGAAGACAGTATTTATTGTTAGCTGCTACTAGCTGCTAGCGATAATCACAAGTGCATCTGGCAGGCTGGTTGTACCCAAGTTGATCGATTGATCAACTTGGTACATTCAGCCTGCCCACACACAGTTTGAATCTCGGCCAATTCATGTTGAACCAGCTGAGAACCGAACCATCTATGGCCGGCCTAAGAATATTTAGGATGGAGACCATCGGGAAGCAATAATTTTCAGAAAGAGGTCAGCAATGGCAGCCTACGTGTTTCTTTCAGTACAATTCTCACTAACCATTCTGAACTAATTTACACTACAATCCCCCACTCAGTTTCTTATCTCAGTAGTACAGCTGCAGCCTTATCCTCCTTCACTCTGGGCTTAAATCTTCTTTATTTCTTGCCATTCCTGCACAGTGAGTCCTCATAGACATGTATGTACCATATTCTGCATTTCCGGTCTTGGAATATGTCTTTATTCAACTCTATGGGCACTCCATCCCATGGGGAAAAGGATTTCAGACCAGAGAGAATGAAAGCAAAAAGTGTGCTGTGGCTGTTGTACTGTGGTAAGAAGTTGGGTGGGGATTTTAGTATACATTCGTTTAGAAGGGCCAGGGAGGGTAGTTTTTGTTATTTGTACTCTTTACAATCCAAAGAGCCTATGAAGCCTAACAGTTTTTTTTAAAAGAGCACCCCAATATGCAAACATATTTATGGCTGTCATGGAGGACAAATTCCTGAAAAGCATACAACAAAGGCCATATAGATACAAACGCTATATCGATATTTTCATCATATGTACAGAAGGTGAAGAAAACCTAAAACAATTTTCCTCCTTGATTAACACCTTTTACCCATCAATTAAACTAAAAATGTACTATTCAAACACACGTCAACTTCCTAGACACTACAGTATACATCACAGATGACAAGCTGCACACCTCAATATACAGGAAACCCACTGACAGATTAAATTGTCTCCAAAGTTCCAGTTTTCACCTCCAACACACTAAATGGGCCATCCTACACAGCCAGACTTTTAGATACCAGTGAATATGTTCAGACCCAGAAGACAGAAATAAACATCTCAGAACACTAGCAGACTCTTTCCATAAGAAGGGTTACAAGGACAAACTCTCAATACCAGCATAAAGATGGCCTTGAAAATCTGCTTCAATACAAAGAGTAAAAAACAAATAACCGTGTGCCTTTAGTAACCACATACAATCCAGCACTGCAAGGAATAAGAAAAATAATGAAGAATTTACAACTCATGATAACACAGGATTAAAATTACAATTGGTTATTGGTGCAAAGATGCTGGTGTGTGCCTGGGGTTCTAAATGTAATCAATATAGATAAATATTTTCAAGATCTATAAAATAGTCAATAAGTCCATCAAAAAGTCCATAGGTAGGCTCACTTTAGTGGCAGCTCAGTGGTGATGCAATAAGCAGCACAAGGGCACAGCGGAGGAGAAAGCACAAGCCCCATACCAAGTGTAGCATATATGTATTTTAATGTAGATAATAAGAGTGTTACTCACAAAAGTAAAATCATCAAGAGAATTAAGCACTGCAGATCATCAGCATCACTGAACGGGGGCCTCGGGATGGTCTCTGTGGGTGGGTACTCAGTGGGACATTGCCAGTGTATTTACTGGTACTTCCTGGAGCCGTGGAACGCACAGGCAGCCAATCGTGATGTCACTTCCCAGTTGTGATGTATTGAAAATTTTTTTTAGAAGAGATAAGGGACTAATTGGATGTATGAGATCAACCATGTTGTATACCCCATTCTCCTTCCAATATTGCACTACTTAATGAACCTGTTAATATTTTATGTTTAAAAAAGTGACTGGCACCCATCCTTTTTTTTAAAAAACCCTGAGTAAAGAACCAGGCCTGAGATTGAATGTGCCTTGGATCTTATTGCCACGTAAGAGTTCTTAGGACATTAATAAGGTAGCTGTTAATCAGATCAATAATAATTTTAGTATTTATTGAAAGCCATCCACACACATGCAATACACTCAACTTCCTAATCACTGACCAAAACCATATAACTTAACCCCTAACCTAAACAAACCAAAAAACCAAACTATTAGGCTGACAAATTATGCACCAAAAGTATTAGTACCCAAGCATAACAGTCTCATGTCTGGGAGTTCCAGCTCCGAAATCATGTTAACTAAAACTAAGTAATAATCCATACTCCAAATGAGGCAGTATAAGTGAGAGTGCAATCCAAGAAGACACTAGGAACCTCAGAGGCTGGAATCCCACGTAGAAAGGTGTCTTTCTCCTAACTCAACTAAGGTTCTGGGTGGTCTGGGCCTTTAACAAATGGAATATTGTACAAAATACACTGACATAAAATGTAGAAGGAGATTCTTTTTTTAATTCAAAAAATTTGTAACATTCATAAAACCAAATTACAGTGCAATGTTAAGTAATTGTTCAGAATCAAAGTTAAAAGTGTAATTTAAGTGTCATGAAAGCACTGTTAATTGTTTTTTCTAAAGTATAAGAATAAAGCAAATGAGATGTATAAAAGCCCATAACATATTAGTCATCAAAAGGGAAAGCAGAGGATTTTTGTGAGCATTTGAACAATATAAAAATAAAAGGGAACGTAAAAAGCAGCTTCCTATTTTTTGGGTTGAAGCTTATGTGATAGACTAAAGGAATCAATACTTTCACATTTTCCACTTTTTTATATATAGAAAATATTTGGTTTAATCTGGCCAGTTATGGCTCTTCTGTGAGCAATGGGGAAATCCCATTCTAGGGTATCTGGACAACCTGCTTCTGCAGGACCATTCAAGAGACAGCCTCAGGGTTAATCTGCAAAAGACTGTGCAAGTCTTGCAGAACTTCAGCTGGGTCTTCAATCTCAAGAAATCCACCATGGGGCCATCCCACCACCTGGAATATCTGCTCCTCATCCTGGACATGACCCTGAAATGAGTTTCTCTCACCTGGAAAAGCTTCAGACCCTTTGGTTTAACGTATGGGAGTTGAGTTCCCTAGAACAGCCCTTCACCCTCCATTGATGGTAGCCTCCTTCAAAGCAGTCCCATAAATTCAGTTTCATTCAAGACTTGCAGCTCAACATTGTGACAGCATGGGACAAAACGAGTCTGTCCTTGATTCACTATGTCTCCAAGCACCAAGACAGGGTTAGCCTTGGAATGGTGACTGTCCAGCTCAGAGCTGAAGATCCTTTCCCTGTAAGGTGTAGAAAGAACTGATGACAGACACTAGCTTGGCAAGCTGGGAAGGAGTCCTGGACTCACTGGCAGTTCAAGGGACGTAATTATCAGTGGAAGCCTGGATGCCAATCAACATCCTAAAGCCAAGGTGATTCAGCTGCAGGTGTTTGGTCACAAAGATCACATGGTACCAGGGCTGTGCACAGCAGCCCGGTACAATGATCTGTGTTCCAGAGAACACAGCAGGTCACAGATTGCACTACTATGACCAATAGGGCATGCATAAGAAACGTGAATGGAAGGACATCATAGGATGTCCACCCAGGATAGCAGTGCTCCCATCCAGCCCTATTAATTCAATAGGCCGAGGGAGGTGGTTAAACTAACCCCAGAAATCTGCTTACCTGGCAATTGTTTCCAATAGCATAACCCAAACCCATAGTCTAGAAATGAACGTGCCTGTGTCTTATGAAAGTAACTCCTACAACAAGAAGGGATTTTACATAAAATTCAGGGTCCCTGCTGGGGAGATTAACCCTTTCTATTTGTCCTGTGATCTAGTTCCCTTCAAAGCTAGGACAAATCCCAAATTTTGAGCACTAGAGCAAGTCATTATAATCTTTTTTTGGCTTACTTCATAGTTCAAGCTGAATTTTGCCGCTGGTTCAGGTTCACTGGCCTACTCATTCATTATAACACAGTTTCAGGTTTAACCCCCCCCCCCCCCCCCCCCCCAAAAAAAACAAAAAACAAAAACAAAAGCAGAATCCAAATAATCATTCACACATTTGATACCATACCTTATTTTATGTTATGAGTACACGTGGAATTAACACCAGGCACACAATGATGTAAGTTCAAATACAAGTTGATTCCAATGTACAAGCTAAAGAAAGATCATGTATGAAGCCAAAGCATTTAGAAGTTGAAGCCTCATCCCCTTTATAAGCATTTGATACATATTAAACAATGTATGCAGATTGGATATTAGTAAAACAATCATGCTGTTTAGTGGACTTTTGGTCTGGCAGGCTATTCATCAGTAGCGGATTGGAAGCGGTTAAAACACGTGTTTCCGAAACGCACCTGATGTATGTGAGCTGCATTATGGTGCCAATCATTGTAAATGATACCACAAGGTACTGTGCATTGTAGTACAACAAATAACACACTGCACCATTATTTACATAAAGTATTGTGTATTGTGGTGCTCTGCATTGCTAAGAAAAGAGTTCTAAGCATTTTTTGATCTGTTGTGTGTTGGCAGTCCATTTTGTTGTAAACGGACTGTCATAACATAGTGCACATTAATGATCAACGTATTAAATGTTAACACTGCAATGGTTTGCTAAGGTTTGAAAAAGCCCACAGGAGCAGATCATTCAAAAACTCCAGAATGGGATCCCCAAGGCTCACAGAAGAGCCATAACTGGGGCTGACATATTTGTGAATACACATGTTGCTGTGGCCAGGTCAAAGGGCAGAGCCACAAAATCAAAATGTTGTTTCCCTACCTCAAAGTGTATGTAGCACTGATGAAGTGGAAATAGAGTGATGTACAGTTAGGCATCCTTGATGTCCATCAAGGCCAGGAAATTCCCTCAGATGGAGGGAAGCAACTAGAGACTGTACAGATTCGATATAATACTTTTGAACATGAAAACATTTTGAAATGCTTCATATAGCTAGATAGTTACATAGTTAGTCTGGCTGAAAAAAGATAAAGCATGATCCAATTTGCTGAAGCAGGGGAAAAAATCCTTCCTGATCCCCCAAGAGGCAATTAGATATTCCCTGGATCAACTTTACCTATACATATTAGTATCCTGTTAGATTACATACATTTAGGAAATAATCCAGGCCTTTCTTAAAACACTAAAATCTACTGCGCTGGCCAGAACCAGCTCTTGAGGGAGTCTATTCCACATTTTCACAGCTCTTACTGTGAAGCAGCCTTTCCGTACTTGGAGATGAAATCTCTTTTCTTTCAGATGTAAAGACTGCCCCCTTGTCCCGTGTAATAACCTTAAAGTGAATAAATCACCACCAAGTTCACTATATGGACCACTTAAGTATTTATACATGTTGATCATATCCCCCTTAATCTCCTCTTCGAGAGAGAGAATAAATTCAGTTGAGCTAATTGTTCCTCATAGTTGAGCTCCTCCATGCCTCTTATCAGTTTAGTTGCTCTTCTATGCACTTTCTCCAGTTCCCCAATATCCTTTTTATGAACCGGTGCCCAAAACAGAACTGCATGTTCCAGATGAGGTCTTACTAATGATCTGTACATGTACAAAATTGTATCTCTCTCTCTGCAGTCCATGCCTCTCTTAATACAAGAAAGGTCTTTACTCACTTTAGAAACTGCAGCTTGGCATTGCATGCAATTATTAAGCTTATGATCTACCAGAACCCCCAGATCCTTCTTTACCATTGATTCCCCTAGCTGTTCTCATTCTAGTATGTATGATGCATGCATGTTTTTAGCCCCCCACTGCATACCTTTACATTTATCAACATTAAACCTAATTTGCCACACAGTTGCCCAATGAAACAGTGCATTGAGGTCACCTGGGACTGTAAGGATGTTATTCCACTGCATAGCTTGGTCAAACACTGGTACTTTTAATCCCAGACCCTATATCATTTACAAATACAATTAAAAATTAAGGGTCCCAACACTACACCACTAATAATCTTGGACCATTCAGTGTATTAATCATTAACCACTGCTCTCTGAATTCGGTCTTTTAGCCCGTTTTCTATCCATTTACAAATAGATTTTTCCAAGCATGTAGACTTTACTATACACATTAGCCGTGTATGAGGAACTGTGTCAAAAGCTTTGGCAAAATCGAAATATACTACAGCCACTCCTTTGTCCAAGGTTTTGCTCACCTCCTCATAAAAATAAATTAGATTTGTCTGCCAACTTCTGTTTTTCATGAATCCATTCTGTCTGTTACGTAGAATATTTTTTTCCAGCAAGAACTTATCTATGAGGTGTTTTATTAAACTCTCCAGTATCTTCCCAACTATAGAAGTTAAACTAACAGGTCTATAGTTACTTAGTAAAGACTTTGATCCCTTTTTAAATATAGGCACCACATTCCAGTGATACTATTCCAGTCATTCAAGAGTCCCTAAAAATTTGAAAGAATGGCTTTGTAATGACAGAGCAACATTTTTTAGGATCCGTGGGTGTTTGCTATTTTTAGACTATATCAATTTTGATCTATAGTGGTTAATTCGGGGATGTGTCAATATCATCCCTATTATGGAAATGAGCTCCCCCATGCTCCTTTGTATACACAGAGCTGAAAAAAGTATTTCATAAATATGCCTTCTCTTTGTCCCCAGTCAGCCACTCCAGATTATTTTGTAAAGGGCCTACATGCTCAGACTTGACCTTTTTACTATTAATGTATTTTAAAAATGTTTTGGGGTTTGTACTACTACAGTGGTGTGAAAAAGTGTTTGCCCCCTTCCTCATTTCCTGTTCCTTTGCATGTTTGTCACACTTAAGTGTTTCGGAACATCAAATCAATTTAAACAATAGTCAAGGACAACACAAGTAAACACAAAATGCAATTTGTAAATGAAGGTGTTTATTATTAAAGGTGAAAAAAATCCAAACCATCATGGCCCTGTGTGAAAAAGTGATTGCCCCCTAAACCTAATAACTGGTTGGGCCACCCTTAGCAGCAACAACTGCAACCAAGCGTTTGCGATAACGTGCAATGAGGCTTTTACAGCGTCCTGGAGGAATTTTGGCCCACTCATCTTTGCAGAATTGTCCTAATTCAGTTACATTAGAGGGTTTTCGAGCATGAACGGCCTTTTTAAGGTCATACCACAACATCTCAATAGGATTCAGGTCAGGACTTTGGCTAGGCCACTCCAAAGTCTTCATTTTGTTTTTCTTCAGCCATTCGGTGGTGGACTTGCTGGTGTGTTTAGGATCATTGTCCTGCTGCAGAACCCAAGTTCGTTTCAGCTTGAGTACACGAACAGATGGTCGGACATTCTCCTTCAGGATCTCTTGGTAGACAGCAGAATTCATAGTTCCTTTTATCACGGCAAGTCTTCCAGGTCCTGAAGCAGCAAAACAGCCCCAGACCATCACACCATATTTTACTGTTGGTATAATGTTCTTTTTCTGAAATGCAGTGTTCCTTCTACGCCAGATATACTTGGACACACACCTTCCAAAGAGTTCCACTTTTGTCTCATCGGTCCACAGAATGTTGTCCCAAAAGTCTTGGGGATCATCAAGATGTGTTGTGGAGAAATTGAGACGAGCTTTGATGTTCTTTTTGCTCAGCAGTGGTTTTCTCCTTGGAACTCTGCCATGCAGGCCATTTTTGCCCAGTCTTTTCCTGATGGTGGAGGCATGAACGCTGACCTTAACTGAGGCAAGTGAGGCCTGCAGTTCCTTGGACGTTGTTGTGGGGTCTTTTGTGACCTCTTGGATGAGTCGTCGCTGCGCTCTTGGGGTAATTTTGGGCGGCCGGCCACTCCTGGGAAGGTTCACCACTGTTCCATGTCTTCGCCATTTGTGGATAATGGCTCTCACTGTGGTTCGCTGGATTCCCAAGCTTTGGAAATGGCTTTATAACCCTTTCCAGACTGATAGATCTCAATTACTTTCTTTCTCAATTGTTCCTGAATTTCTTTGGGTCTCGGCATGATGTGTAGCTTTTAAGGATCTTCTGGTGGACCTTACTGTGTCAAGCAGCTCCTATTTAAGTGATGCCTTGATTGTGAACAGGTGTGGCAATAATCAGGCCTGGGTGTGGCTAGAGAAATTGAACTCAGGTGTGGACAACCACAGTTATAGTATGTTTTAACAAGGGGGGCAATCACTTTTTCACACAGGGCCATGATGGTTTGGATTTTTTTTTCACCTTTAATAATAAACACCTTCATTTACAAATTGCATTTTGTGTTTACTTGTGTTGTCCTTGACTATTGTTTAAATTGGTTTGATGTTCCGAAACACTTAAGTGTGACAAACATGCAAAGGAACAGGAAATGAGGAAGGGGGCAAACACTTTTTCACACCACTGTATATTTTGCAACCTTTTGTTTATTTCCCTTTTACATATTCTGTTATATTCTTTGTAAACAATTAAACAATGATAGTGTTCCTCCATTTTTATATATTTTAAAAGCTATTTTCTTATTATTTATAGCTTTTTTAACTTTGGATGTGAGCCACATAGGTTTTATTTTTAGCCTTTTAAACTTATTACCCATGGGAATATACTTTGCAGTGTGTTCACATACAGTCGCTTTGAGGCATTCCCATTTCTGTTCTGTGTGCATCAATGCCAATATTGCCTCCCAGTCTAAGTCTTGGAGAGCAGCCTTCATCCTTGGGAAATTTGCTCTTACAGTTAAGTGTTTTTATCTTACCCGTATGTGTTTGTTGCTTACAGCTAACATTAAATGAAATCATATTATGGTCACTGCTACCCAGATGTTCTTTAATATGAATATTGGTAATACATTCTGCTTAGTTTGAGATTACCAGGTCCAACAGTGCATCATTCCTAGTCGGGGTCTCTATGAACTGTACCATAAAATTGTCTTGTAACAGGTTTATAAATGTTTGCCCTTTAACTGTTCCTGCAATGCCCTTACTACAGTCAATATCAGGGTAGTTAAAATACCCCATTATTATCACCGTCCCAGCCCTTGCAGCCCTTTCTATCTGTGCAAGGAGCTGGATCTTCCCCTCTTTAACACTGGGTGGCCTATAACAAACGCCAACGATTAACTTTGAACTATGCATGTCTATATGTAGTTCCACCCATATACAGATTATTTAATCCCTAATTTTTTTAAAGCTGTGTCATACCGTTATCCCAATACTGTATATAGCTTATGAATTACTTTGATGTATGTATCTTAGTGCTGTGCATTGTTTATGTTTTATTTAAGAAGTAAATGAATCTTTTGATAAGTAACGTAGCTTTTTCTTCACTTTTCTTTGTGCAATATAAACATGTGCAAATACCACATAAACTGAAATGTTTTTTAAGTAAAGTGTAGTTTGCACAGCCTGCTTAATATACCCCATACAGAGACACAGTAAAGGCACAGCAAGTGGCAAAACTCTTAAGTAATTTTGTAATTGCATTACACGACTATCTTGAAAAAAAGTGCTCCATTTTCAATATAATTAATTGGCACTGGCATACCGTCTCAACACAATAATTTATCACAAAGACAAAGCACTATCAAACATTATTTTTATGACAAAACAAGAATGAAAACAGTCTTACAATCCGCCCATGAAGCAATAAGAATTTAGTTAGTAATTCTAAAGGATACTTTTAGTTTATTGAATGATGGATGATCAAACTGTACTACAAATGAATAATTAATAAATAAAATAGAACCACGGGCAAAATAAAAACGGCATGTACGATGCAGTGTGGAATTAACACAACAGGTTTTGTTTTTTCTGAGTCCCTCTGTAACATAGTTTCAATATATATTGTTCCTGCTAGTAGATCTGTTATTTTTTCACTTTCCGTTAACAAAGTGACAAGGATTTTTATTCTGTAGTAAAATCATACACCAAATTTTTCACCCTGTGAACAGGATAGTCTTAAGCCCCATACACACGGTCGGATTTTCCAATGGATTCTGTCCTATCGGACAATGTTGTTGGAAATTCCGACCCTGTGTAGGCACCATCGGACAGTTTCCATCGGATTGTCTGACGGACAAAGTTCTATCTCCTGCTGGATAGATTTTTTGACAACAAAGTCCGATCACACCATTTCCGATCGTGTGTATCGAATTCCGACGGACAAAGTGCCACGCATGCTCAGATCACATTACAAGACCAAAGCTATTGGCTACTAGCCTCTACGTAGTCCCGTCGTACGCAACAAACGTCACCACGTTCAGAATGATCGGATTTTTCGACAACAAAGTCCGACCGTGTGTACGCAACACCAACATCGGACAAAGTACGATGGACATGATCCGACGGACCTGGTCCTCGGATAATCCGAGCGTGTGTATGGGGCTTTAGATGGAAATGTAGTTTTAAATGGAAGCAACAAATTAAAAGCCAATTCCAGCTAACAGGTTTAAGCAGTAACAGCAGTATTTTTTTATTTTGGAAAAATTGTTTACATAGTAAAATGTGACTGTTGTAAGCACCCTTGTCAATGTTACATGGATTGTGCAAACCCCTGTAACTGTTACTTTTCCTGGACGGCTTAGCCTGTGTGTAATTGTGGACGAAATATATACAAAGGCATGTGAAATAAAAATGAATTCATTCATTTAAAACTGTCATTACATTCAAGAAAATACACGTGTTTTGCTGTAGTTGTCCATTAGGAGCAGAGCATTTATTTTTCTTTTAAGATGAGGACAGGATTCAATCCCCTTCCAGGTTTTCACATCTACTAGAACACTAACAAGATGTCCACCCTTACTCCCATCAAATTTTTATTTGCTCAGTTGAGTTCTCTTGCATTCATAATGAGAATCCACTAAAGAGTAAAAACCCCTAAATGAGGCATGAATGAATGCTCTTCATCACAGGATGTTGTCTGTCAAAGTTGTGCTTGCTGACGGGGCAGCTCTGACTTGGTGGATTGAATTAAACTTTAAAACAAATTTAAAATTTAACAGTTATTGTTTCTGGAACTGCAGAGGAGAAACTTGCAGTGGAGACACCATCTTTTGTAACAACCAATAAAGGCATGATTTACCCTCTCCATTATGTCTCTAGAAATGAAAGTGAATAAAATCTCCCCTACTGAAGCAATTAAAATCTGCATAGGTTATAACGTTCCCGACCCCATCCAACACTGAAGAAAAAATAACTTTTGTACTTACTATAGAATTTGTTTCTTAGAGTTCATCAAGAGACATAAGAAAATCAGTATTAGGAGTAGATCAAAACATCACAGAGGAGTGTGTCCTCTAATGAATTTCAAGCAATGGATATTAAATAGAAACAAAACATGTTTTCTTTATTGTTCTTTAATGTCCAAAAGAAGTCCAACTGAGGGTAGATAACACAGAAAACAAAAATGGTAGAGGACTACAATTCCCAGCAGGGACCTATGTATAGTAGTGAGGACTCCTTACTACTATACACAGGTCCCTGCTGGGGATTGTAGTTCCCCATAGAGAATAAATCATGCTGGGGAGTTGCAGTCCTCAGTGCTAAATGCCCCCCCCCCCCACATAGGGGCATGCTAAGGGTTGTAGTCCCCCATAAACTGGATTAGTTTCCAAACCTCCACCTCTAATAAGTGTTTTTAACTTGTTGGTGAATTAAAAGTTTAATGCTGCTGCACTTGGAGGCGGCTTCTCTCTTTTTTTTTTTTCCAAATAAAACAGTTTTTGAGAATCGTGAGAGAATCGTGATCTTCATTCTAAGCAAAAGAATCGCGATTCTCATTTTTCCCAGAATCGTGCAGCTCTATAATATAGTAATGCCTTCCAGTCACTTGTCAGCCTGATTCTTAAAAACACTCTCAGGGGGAACAGGGTTTAATTAAAGCTAGAAATAGCCAGATCCACAAACAGAATTGTCCACTACCTAATAAATGCCTCCTTAAACAGATATTGCTCATCAAAGAATTTGAGAGGGTAAAAACTGTTTGTCAGGAGTAATCTAGTCTCTGTACAGAATAGGTTCAAGTAAAGAATGTACTGGAAAAGATTTAACAGTTTCAGGACCCTTAAAGGAGCATATACTAGTAACTGTATCAGCATTAGACAGAGGTTGCTCCAGTTTTAAAAGAACCAATATGATATCTTTAAGCCAATGACTATATCAGCAGAATGAGGAGTGTATGGATTCAAGCAGGAGACAACAATCCAGGCTATTACCAGGTCTTTGAAGGACACTGAAACTAGCCCCCCCCCCCCCCCCAGCCCCAGAGCTGTTAGTGTATCATGAGCTGGAGAGGCCCGTGGGGTCACTAGTTTTGCTTTTAGGATCCAACATACTGTTCAGAAAGTGAAATTAAACACACAAGAAGGACATTGGGTACTCACAAACCAGCTGTTGAAAGAAGGAGAGTTTATATCACCAGAGCTAAAAGTCATGGTAGACAGTGGCAAAGACAAACTAAAATAAAACTGAGTGACCTTTGTGAGTAAAGCCTTATGCTGAAAAGGCTGGAAAAGATAGTGCAGATTGTGCACACGACACTTCTATTAGTGATGTAACACCTAATTCTCATCATGCTCATATAGGGCTAAGTCCAAGAAATTTACCATAGGCATAGGCCTGGGAGATTGCTCTGTGGTGAACAAGCACAGTACTAAGGTACCAAAGAGTGCCATATGCAGAATCTAGTGATTAAATGAAACATTCCAAGAATATTTTGCCTCATTTTTGGAATAACAATATCTCACAAAAGTGAGTAAACCCCTCACATTTTTGTAATTATTTCATTATATCTTTTTATGTGACAACACTGAAGAAATTACACTTTCCTATAATGTAAAGTAGTGAGTGTACAGCTTGTAAAACAGTGTAAATTTGCTGTCCCCTCAAAATAACAGAGCCATTAATGTCTAAACCGCTGGCAACAAAAGTGAGTACACCACTAAGTGAAAATGTCCAAATTGGGCCCAATTGGTCATTTTCCCTCCCACCGGTATCATGTGACTCATTCATGTTGCAAGGTCTCAGGTGTGAATGGGGATCAGGTGTGGTAAATTTGGTGTTATCGCTCTCACTCTCTCATACTGGAGGTTCAACATGGCAACTCATGGCAAAGGATCTGGATCATGGCAAAGGATCTCTGAGGATCTCAAAAAAAGAATTGTTGCTCTACATAAACATGGCCTAGGCTATAAGAAGATTGCCATAACCCTGAAACTGAGCTTCAGCACGGTGGCCAAGACCATACAGCAGTTTAACAGGACAGGTTCCACTCAGAACAGGCCTCGCCATGGTCAACCAAAGAAGTGCACATGCTCAGCGTCATATCCAGAGGTTGTCTTTGGGAAATAGACATATGAGTGCTGCCAGCATTGCTGCAGAAGTTGAAGGGGGGGGGTCAGCCTGTCAGTGCTCAGACCATACGCCGCACACTGCATCAAATTGGTCTGCATGGCTGTTGTCCCAGAAGGAAGCCTCTTCTAAAAATGATGCACAAGAAAGCCCGCAAACAGTTTGCTGAAGACAAGCAGACTAAGGATATGGATTACTGGAACCATGTCCTGTGGTCTGATGAGACCAAGATAAAGTTATTTTGTTCAGATGGTGTCAAGTGTGTGTGGTGGCAACCAGGTGAGGAGTACAAAGACAAGTGTGTCTTGCCTACAGTCAAGCATGGTGGTGGGAGTGTCATGGTCTGGGGGTGCATGCGTGCTGCCGGCACTGGGGAGCTACAGTTCATTGAAGGAACCATGAATGCCAACATGTACTGTGACATACTGAAGCAGTGCATGATCCCCTCCCTTCGCCGACTGGGCCGCAGGGCAGTATTCCAACATGATAACGATCCCAAACACATCTCCAAGATGACCACTGCCTTGCTAAAGAAGCTGAAGGTAAAGGTGATAGACTGGCTAAGCATGTCTCCAGACCTAAACCCTATTGAGCATCTGTGGGGCATTCTCAAAGGGAAGGTGGAGGAGCGCAAGGTCTCTAACATCCACCAGCTCTGTGATGTCGTCATGGAGGAGTTGAAGAGCACTCCAGTGGAAACCTGTAAAGCTCTGGTGAACTCCATGCCCAATAGGGTTAAGGCAGTGCTGGAAAATAATGGTGGCCACACAAAATATTTTCACTTTGGGTTCAATTTGGACATTTTCACTTAGGGGTGTACGCACTTTTGTTGCCAGCGGTTTAGACATTAATGGCTGTGTGTTGAGTTATTTTGAGGGGACAGCAAATTTACACTGTTATACAAGCTGTACACTCACTACTTTACATTGTAGCAAAGTGTAATTTCTTCAGTGTTGTCACATGAAAAGATATAATAAAATATTGACAAAAATGTGAGGGGTGTACTCAAATCTGTGAGATACTGTATTCCTAAGAAAGGAATCAGGGACTAGGTCAAACCAGGAGCTGTGTCACAGTCCAGGACCTGTAAAACAAAACAAACTAGTACAATAGGTGTCTTGAGTTCCAGTGCCAGTGCCGAGGTTCACATCACAGGCAAGCCCACAATATTCAAGAATTCGTCATTTCAGATACTTGCACAAGAGCTCAGAATAACAGCAGAATAAGGAATTTAAAAAATCCATTGAAAAAAAAAACGTCCAGTAAATTGGTTAAACATTTCTCTGAAAAGAAAATACACCCATCCTCCTAGGACATTAGAAAACAAAGCATAGTAGGAGGGGTTACACCTGGCTGGCTTTTTTACAACATCGAATATCTCCAGTAAGCAGCAGTGTAATACAAGAGTCTGATTTACTTCTGATCCTGTGTTTCCTAATCAACAATAAAGAAAAAGTATTAGCTTTTACTACGTATTTACTTTTTGACAAATCATTTAGTAGCTCCAAGCTATGCTATAAAATATAAATTTAATTAAATATAACATGTACCAGTGAAATAAGATGTTTCTTTACCAAATGAGATATACAATCGCTGTCCACAAGTTATTTAATGTTACAGGTAGAGCTAACAAGTAACAAACAATTTACACAATGAGAGACAATGAGCAATATGCATAGTACGCACAAAGCAGTCACCTTTACCTTTGCAGTGAGGAAAGGACTTATTGGTTGCTGTAGTTAATTATACTTTGTATTGCCTTAATCATTTTCTAACTAGACACACACATTGGGATTGATTTCATAAAAGGCAAATAGGTTGTTCACTCTTCAAAATAATTTTCTCTTGATAACCAAGTATACAGCAATCAACATGTAGGAAGCAGTAACTAGGTATTAGACACAAATTGTTAAGCACATAACCTGTACAAAACTATTACATAAATGTGTGTCATTATTTATTCACACACCCAGTGGCAAAAAATAAAATAAAATCTCATGACAAACAAAATAGTATAATATGTAACTGCCTGCAATTTAGAGAAAAATAACGATTTCAAAGTGAAAGTATACACATTTAATTAAATTTAGTAGACTGCGAAGTTGAGCAAAAATATATTTTCTGCAATGTGTTGATTATCTGTCTGGAAAGCAGGGTACAAAAAAAACTATGCATGCTTTTTATTCAAAGTTAATAACACAAAGCTTTCATGTGCGACAAGGCTGGCCAGCCAATCAAGTGACTACAAAAGCACAAGATCATAGCTACATTTATTTGAAAAGCAATAAAAGTGATAAAAGTCCCTATGAGCAGTAAATGTCAAGCAAGATATTCCCTGATAAAACATCGCTGGCTTCTCAAATATGCCTGATTTGATTTAGTGTTTATACTCTTCATAACGCATACATAAATATTATTTAAACATAAAAGGATTTAAAATGAATGCAGTTAATAGCAAAACTCAGCTGGGAAGGCTCCCCATGACATATATGGATATAGACATATATGTTTATATATTAAAAGGTATAAATTAAGTCTTGTGAAATATGTTTTCTTTTTTACTGAGTTCAATTTCAATTTTTGTAAGATATCTAATCAGCTCCAAAAGCAATTTGTACTTTTTATAATGTTGGGATACTCATTCAACCATACTAAAAATGTATGTTATAGTAAAATTACTTTAGATTTTTTTAAATATAAAGGAAGATAGATTTGCTGAATTTTAATAAATACTGTATTTTTTGAAGATGTCCTGCCCTGTGTCTCATTTGCTGCATCACCATGTTTGTTATGAAGTTGTTAAACAACACACATCTCTGAAATACATTTTTTGGCATGGGGTGTTTTTGTTGACCATTCTTGGCCCAAATGCATTATATACTGTATAGCAGCCAAAAGAAAGAATGTCAACCAGACTTCTTCCTCTGACCAACTACCATACAATTGTCATGCTTAATTTAGATGACTTTTCCCATTCTGCCTAGTGACAGTGTCACGGATCATAGCTCCCTGTGATCGGGAGTGGTGATCAGTGATGTGCCACACGTAGCCACGCCCCCCACAGTTACAATCACTCCCCAGGACACACTTAACCCTTTAACTGCCCCCAGGTGGTTAACCCCTTCACTGCCAGTGTCATTTACACAGGAATCAGTGCATTTGTATAGCACTGATTGCTGTATAAATGACAATGGTCCCAAAAATGTCTGATGTGTCCACCATAAAGTCGCAGTCATGATAAAAATTGCTGATCACCGCCATTACTAGTAAAAAAATAAATTATGAATAAAAATGCCATAAATATCCCCTATTTTATAAACACTATAACTTTTGCTCAAGCCAATCAATAAATGCTTATTGCAATTTTTTACCACAAACATGTAGAAGAATACGTATCAGCCCAAACTGAGGAAAAAATAAGTTTGTTTATATATTTTTGGGGATATTTATTATAGAAAAATGTAAAAAAGAATGCGTTTTTTTTTTCGCTCTTTTTTTGTTTATAGCGCAAAAAACACACTGGGGTGATCAAATACCACTAAAAGAAAGCTCTATTTGTTGGAAAAAAAGGACGTAAATTTTGTTTGGAGGCCACGTCGCACGACCGTGCAATAGTCAGTTAAAGCGACGCAGTGCCATCTCGCAAGTGCTCTGGTCTTTCGCCAGCAAAATGGTTCGGGGCTTAAGCGGTTAAAATGAATAAAGAGGGACTATGGGCTCCATTCACATGATGATGGGCGAACGGTTCGGCCCGAGCATAAGTTCGGGCCGAACTTTGGTTGTTCCGATGTTTTGCGAACACTTAACAATATGCAGTGTTCGGGGAAAATTCAGAACACCGTTAAAGTCTATGGGACATTAACATGAAAAATCAAAAGTGATCATTTTAAGGGCTTATATGCAAGTTATTGTCATAAAAATTGTTTGGGGACCCGGGCCCTGCCCCAGGAGACATGTATCAATGCAAAAAAAGTTTTAAAAATTGCCTTTTTTTCAGGAGCAGTGATTTTAATAATGCTTAAAGTGAAACAATAAAAGTGAAATATTCCTTTAAATTTCATACTGGGGGGGTGTCTATAGTATGCCTGTAAAGTGGTGCATTTTCCCCGTGTTTAGAACAGTCCCTGCACAAAACGACATTTCTAAAAGAAAAAAAGTAATTTAAAAGTACTCGCGGCTATAATGAATTGTCTATGGGAGAAATCAAAAGTGCTATTTTAAAAGGCTTATATGAATGGTATTGTCACAAAAAGTGTTTGGGGACCACGGGACACGCATCAATGCAAAAAAAGTTTTAAAAACATACGTTTTTGCGAGAGCAGTGATTTTAATAATGCTTAAAGTGAAACAATAAAAGTGAAATATTCCTTTAAATTTCTTACCTGGGGGGGTCTATAGTATGCCTGTAAAGTGTCACATTTTTCCCGTGTTTAGAACAGTCCCTGCACAAAATGACATTTCTAAAGGAAAAAAAGTCATTTAAAAGTACTAGTGGCTATAATGAATTGTCCGCCCGGCAATACAGATAAAAGTCATTGAAAAAAATGGCATGGGATCCCCCCACAATCCATTACCAGGCCCTTTGGGTATGGTATGAATATTAAGGGAAACCCTTAACCAAAATAAAAAAAAAATTGCGTGGGGGTCCCCCCAAATTCCATACCAGGCCATTCAGGTCTGGTAAGGATATTAAGGGGAACGAACCCTGTGCCAATTTTTTTTTTAAATTGCGTAGGGGTCCCCCACAAAATCCTGCGTGAGATTTATGGATGGACTTTTGTTTTGTTTTTTCCCTTTAATAAACGTGGGCTACCAGGCCCTTAACTATAAATGCCTGTCTGATGTGGACTCAATAACAATATTATATATATATATATATATATATATATACCGTTTCCCCGAAAATAAGACCTAGCGTGATTGTCGGTGATGGCTGCAATATAAGCCCTACCCCCCAAAGAAGCCCTACCCTGTTTCCCTGAAAATAAGCCCTACCCTGAAAATAAGACCTACAAGGACTTTAACTAGGGCTTATTTGGGGGCTAGGGCTTATATTGCAGCCATCACCGATAATCACGCTAGGTCTTATTTTCGGAGAAACAGGGTATATATATATATATATATATATATATATAATATATATATATATATATATATATATATATATATATATATATATATATATATATATATATATATGATAACAATGCTGCATTTACTACCGGTAATAAATACACCAACTACCACCAGAAGTTAAATTATAGAATGTTTTCACTGCCAAAATACTGCATGACTTCATAAAATACCTTGTTGTATTTTAGTAGCTTTTTTTAATGAATGCCAAAAACTTTTTGAAAAACACTGTGCATTATCTTACCGCATACTCTGATGCGGTAAGATATCGCTTTGTGAATGGAGCCCTATATTTCTGGTATAAATACTCTAAATCGGGGATATGCAATTAGCGGACCTCCAGCTGTTGCAAAACTACAAGTCCCATCATGCCTCGGCCTCTGGGTGTCATGCTTGTAGCTATGCCTCATGGCATACGCAACAGCTGGAGGTCCGCTAACTACATATCCCTGCTCTAAATACTTCAAACTGAGGGTTGGAATTGCCTGAAATCTTGCTCAACCTCTCCAGATATAAACTATTTATTTTCTTCTGTGGGCCTATTAGATGATTCTGGAGTAAATTGTATATATATAAATGCATAACTATAGAATGTACCAATGACCTTAGTCGAAAAGTGCATATTATAGGGCATAAGTTTAATAAAATGTGATTTAAATTCCTGAAAAAGTATCCTATTCAGCAAGTTTTATAAGAGGAAACATGTTTATTAAGTGTTTTCTTTTTCTTTTTGGGATACTGTGCAAAAAATATTATGTGTATTACTTGCTTCTTCTTTTTATTGATTATAATTTTTGTAAAAATGTAATAAAAATGTATTTAAACAACAAAAAAAGAGGATCTATGGAAGTTGGGCTTACAAAATGTCAAGCGTATAGCAAAGAATTAGTCATTGCATTTAGACTCCCTGCAGCTAAGCTTTTCCCCGGGACCACATTTTTTAATGCTTGTTCCCTGTTCTGTCTCTGTGTGGAGGTGACCATCTTGGTAGCGGAGCCTATGGAAGTCATGCTTTGGCTTTCAGAGTCTTGCTTCATTGTTTTTAATAAAAACTTGCCTTATGGTATTACGCTATTGAAGTTCCCTTCATACTTTTATCCTGCACAGAGCAGCAGAGAGGAAAGAGGAAGCAGTGTGAAGACCGACAGCGGGAGTTCTGCATAGGGCTGTGCAGTGGTTGTGCACTCACAGATCCCCTTGAGCAAGAGGCAGATTTTTCAGTGGCCTACCCCATTAATCTTTTTAGATGTTCTCTATAAAATAATATACTGTCCACCTCATAGGAAAATGTGATTTAATTGAGACTTTTTCACAAGGTACAAATGAAAATCACTTGCTTTTTTAACCACTTGCGGACCAGTCGCCGCAGTTTTACTGCGGCAGAATGGCACGGCTGGGCAAAATGACGTTATGTAACGTCACTTTACCCAGTGGCCACTAGGGGGGCGCGAGCCTGCTGCTCACCCCTGGAGCTGATACGAGTGCCCAGCGGTCTTGATGAGCGCCGGACTCCCGTGATCGCTCGTGACACACCGAGAACACTGAGAGTTTTCTGAGGGCAGAAGAGCGATCTGTCATCTCCCCTAGACAGTCAGGGCCACCTGGTGACCCCGCCCCCCTCTGACATCATGGGGAAAGCCATAGGTAATTCCCCATGACGTCCCCGTGCGTCAGAGGGGGGCGGGGTTACCAGGTGGCACCGCCCTCCGTTATAAAAGACCTGTCAGACGCAGCGAAGCCTCAACCAGCGGGAGCCTCCCATTGCGCGGAGCGGCCCAAAAAGAGACCCGGACGCCATGGAAGAAGATGCCGGACGAGAAGACCAGAGCAAGAAGGATCGGAGGAAGAAGATGATGGATGAAGAAGATGGAAGAAGATGCCGGAAGGAGAAGATGAAGAAACCGAAGGATGAAGAAAGGAAGAAGGAAGACCAGAAGAAAGAAGATTTTAATAAAGGAATTGTCAAAGACCGTCTCCTGTAATTTTTACCATTTTTGACACTTTTTTGGTGAAATGGTAGGGGTACTTTTGTACCCCCTTACCATTTCACACGGGGGGTGGGATCTGGGGGTCCCCTTGTTAAAGGGGGCTTCCAGATTCCAATAAGCCCCTGCCCGCAGACCCCCACAACCAATGGCCAGGGTTGTGGGGAAGAGGCCCTTGTCCTCATCAACATGGGGACAAGGTGCTTTGGGGGGTCTCAGACCCCCAAAGCACCCTCCCTATGTTGAGAGCATGTGGCCTGGTACGGTTCAGGAGGGAGGGGGGGCCGCTCTCGTCCCCCCTCTTTTCCTGCGGCCTGCCAGGTTGCGTGCTCGGATAAGGGTCTGGTATGGCTTTTGAGGGGGACCCCACGCCATTTTTATTTTTTGGACGGGGTCCCCCTTAAAATCCATCCCAGACCTCAAGGGTCTGGTATGGATTTTGAGGGGGACCCCACGCCATTTTTTATTTTTTTTTGGCTGGGGTCCCCCTTAATATCCATAGCAGACCTGAAGGGCCTGGTTATTGAATTTGGGGGGACCCCCACGCTTTTTTTTTTTTTTTTATCAATTACTTTTTTTTTATCAATGGCTTTCAATGAATGACTGTTCTCTGTATTACGGGAGCCGTCAATTCATTAGCCGCGAGTGATTTTAAATAGCTTTTTTTCCTGCAAAAATGACACTTTATGCAGGGACAGTTCTAAGCACAGGAAACATGCGCTTAACACTGACACGCTGGAACACAACACAACATAGGAGGCCACCGGCGCGGCGGCCTTTTATACTGTGGGGCGTGTACTAAACCCCCTGAGCTATAATTGGCCACAGGCATCCTACCTGTGGCCAATTATTGCTCTCCTCGCCACTGGCTCTTTGATTGGCCAAGCATGCGGGTCACAGTGCATGCTTGGCCAATCATCAGGCAGCAATGCACTGCGACTGGCGCAGTGCATTGCGGGCCGCTCGCATCACACGAATTTGATGCGAGCGGCCCAAATAGTTCTGGGCTCGCCGAGCGGGCGAACACCCGATGTTCGATTCGAACATGGGTTCCAATCAAACACCGGGCTCATCCCTAGTAGCCAATAGCTTTTGTCTCGTAATTTATTCTGAGCATGCGTGGCACTTTGTCCGTTGGAATTGTAACAATTGGATTTTGTTGTCGGAAAATTTTAGATCCAACTCTCAAACTTTGTGTGTTGGAAATTCCAATGGAAAAAGCCTGATGGAGCCCACACACGATCGGATTTTCCGACAACACGATCCGGTTGCACATTTTCCATCGGAAAGTCCGACCGTGTGTACAGGGCATTATAGTAACTGTTTGCTCGTGATCACTTCGGACCTTAGGACCCTGCAGCTGCCACTCTATCTATATAAGCCCTCTCCAAAAATGGCACTGCTAAGGCCTGAAGAAGGAGCGCTTGCTCCACAAAAGTCATCGCTTACATCAATACACCACATCCGGGCAGTAATGTCACAATTGGCTACCCATGCATTTCACAGCTCCAGGAAGTACCGTAATACACCTGCAATTAAGTAGGCAGTAAACACAGGAAACCTTTTTAAGTTGACTTTATGGAAGACTATGAAAAATTTAGAAGAGATAAGGGACTAATTGGATGTATGAGATCAACCATGTTGTATACCCCATTCCCCTTCCAATATTTAACTACTTAATGAACCTGTTAATATTTTATGTTTAAGTGACTGGCACCCATCCTTTTTTTTTAAACCCTGAGTAAAGAACCAGGCCTGAGATTGAATGTGCCTTGGATCTTATTGCCACGTAAGAGTTCTTAGGACATTAATAAGGTAGCTGTTAATCAGATCAATAATACTTTTAGTATTTATTGAAAGCCATCCACACACATGCAATACACTCAACTTCATAATCACTGACCAAAACCATATAACTTAACCCCTAACCTAAACAAACCAAAAAACCAAACTATTAGGCTGACAAATTATGCACCAAAAGTATTAGTACCCAAGCATAACAGTTTCATGTCTGGTAGTTCCAGCTCCGAAATCATGGTAACTAAAACTAAGTAATAATCCATACTCCAAATGAGGCAGTATAAGTGAGAGTGCAATCCAAGAAGACACTAGGAACCTCAGAGGCTGGAATCCCACGTAGAAAGGTGTCTTTCTCCTAACTCAACTAAGGTTCTGGGTGGTCTGCGCCTTTAACAAATGGTATATCGTACAAAATACACTGACATAAAATGTAGAAGGAGATTCTTTTTTTAATTCAAAAAATTTGTAACATTCATAAAACCAAATTACAGTGCAATGTTAAGTAATTGTTCAGAATCAAAGTTAAAAGTGTAATTTAAGTGTCATGAAAGCACTGTTAATTGTTCTTTCTAAAGTATAAGAATAAAGCAAATGAGATGTATAAAAGCCCATAACATATTAGTCATCAAAAGGGAAAGCAGAGGATTTTTGTGAGCATTTGAACAATATAAAAATAAAAGGGAACGTAAAAAGCAGCTTCCTATTTTTTGGGTTGAAGCTTATGTAATAGACTGAAAGAATCTAATACTTTCACATTTTCCACTTTTTTATATATAGAAAATATTTGGTTTAATCTGGCCAGTTATGGCTCTTCTGTGAGCAATGGAGAAATCCCATTCTAGGGTATCTGGACAACCTGCTTCTGCAGGACCATTCAAGAGACAGCCTCAGGGTTAATCTGCAACAGACTGTGCAAGTCTTGCAGAACTTCAGCTGGGTCTTCAATCTCAAGAAATCCACCATGGGGCCACCCCACCACCTGGAATATCTGATCCTCATCCTGGACATGACCCTGACATGAGTTTCTCTCACCTGGAAAAGCTTCAGACCCTTTGGTTTAACGTATGGGAGTTGAGTTCCCTAGAACACCCCTTCACCCTCCATTGATGGTAGCCTTCTTCAAAGCAGTCCCATAAATTCAGTTTCATTCAAGACTTGCAGCTCAACATTGTGACAGCATGGGACAAAAGGAGTCTGTCCTTGATTGACTCTATGTCCCCAAGCACCAAGACAGTGTTAGCCTTGGAATGGTGACTGTCCAGCCCAGAGCTGAAGATCCTTTCTCTGTAAGGTGTAAAAAGAACTGATGACAGATACTAGCTTTGCAAGCTGGGAAGGAGTCCTGGACTCACTGCCAGTTCAAGGGACGTAATTATCAGTGGAAGCCTGGATGCCAATCAACATCCTAAAGCCAAGGTGATTCAGCTGCAGGTGTTTGGTCACAAAGATCACATGGTACCAGGGCTGTGCATAGCAGCCCGGTACAATGATCTGTGTTCCAGAGAACACAGCAGGTCACAGATTGCACTGCTATGACCAATAGGACGTGCATAAGAAACGTGAATGGAAGGACATCATAGGATGTCCACCCAGGATAGCAGTGCTCCCATCCAGCCCTATTAATTCAATAGGCCGAGGGAGGTGGTTAAACTAACCCCAGCAATCTGCTTACCTGGCAATTGTTTCCAATAGCATAACCCAAACCCATAGTCTAGAAATGAATGTGCTTGTGTCTTATGAAAGTAACTCCTACAACAAGAAGGGATTTTACATAAAATTCAGGGTCCCTCCTGGGGAGATTAACCCTTTCTATTTGTCCTGTGATCTAGTTCCCTTCAAAGCTAGGACAAATCCCACATTTTGAGCACTAGAGCAAGGTTAGATGGGACTTTCCAATTGTTAGATATTTATTGTATAATGTGAAGCAGTATGTGTATATTTTGATGCTAGGTTTACCAGCTCATTCTAAGTTACAGCCTTATTACTATCTGTCAAAATTGTGCAGCACTTGCGTCAATGAATAATATATGCAAAAAAAAAAACTTGATGCTTTTTCACAGTAACTAAATCAGATATTTTGTAAATCATTATAATCTTTTTTTGGCTTACTTCATACTTCAAGCTGAATTTTGCTGCTGGTTCAGGTTCACTGGCCTACTCATTCATTATAACACAGTTTCAGGTTTAACCCCCCCCCCCCAAAAAAACAAAAAAAACAAACGCAGAATCCAAATAATCATTCACACATTTGATATCATACCTTATTTTATGTTATAGCCTATGAGTACATGTGGAATTAACACCAGGCACACAATGATGTAAAAGTTCAAATACAAGTTGATTCCAATGTACAATCTAAAGGAAGATCATGTATGAAGCCAAAGCATTTAGAAGTTGAATTGAAGGCTGCGCTAGCAAATGTGACTCACCACTGTGAGTATAGGTAAACCATACACAAAAAACAAAATTAGAGACTAAATTAGCAAATGTGACTCACCACTGTGAGTGTATGTGAAACAAATAGAAACATATATATTGATATAACAATCAAATTGTGCAACAATGGCTACAAAAATAGAATAGTGTCAAAGGTGACTTATTGTATTAATCAAAAATTAAATCATGGGTGATGGACAGAACTAATTAGACTATTAAAATGATTGAAGTCATAAATTGCAGGTGGTCATTTGGACGATTGTCCCCTTTTGAAACCCCACTCACCAAAACGAAATGACCCACAGCTTTGCAGTCCTAGGGTCTTAAAAAGTATTTTCAGGACGGTGAAGTGGATGATGTAAAAGATCCTATTGAAACTCGGGGTGGATCAGCAGGGACTCCAGATAAATATCAAAGCCGTGGAAAGGAAAGAAATAAAACAACATGTGTAGTATCGCCGAGATAGACCTGTGGAACACTGTACAATAGTAACTCACTATTGAGCAGACAGGGATCAGCGAGTTCCGGGTGCGCGCTTGGCGTGCGCTCCAAAACAGAACAGGAAGCAGCGTCACTGGCTTACTGACCGGTCAGTAAGCCAGTGACGCTGCTTCCTGTTCTGTTTTGGAGCGCACGCCAAGCGCGCACCCGGAACTCGCTGATCCCTGTCTGCTCAATAGTGAGTTACTATTGTACACCCCGAGTTTCAATAGGATCTTTTACATCATCCACTTCACCGTCCTGAGAATACTTTTTAAGACCCTAGGACTGCAAAGCCGTGGGTCATTTCGTTTTGGTGAGTGGGGTTTCAAAAGGGGACCATCGTCCAAATGACCACCTGCAATTTATGACTTCAATCATTTTAATAGTCTAATTAGTTCTGTCCATCACCCATGATTTAATTTTTGATTAATACAATAAGTCACCTTTGACACTATTCTATTTTTGTAGCCATTGTTGCACAATTTGATTGTTATATCAATATATATGTTTCTATTTGTTTCACATACACTCACAGTGGTGAGTCACATTTGCTAATTTAGTCTCTAATTTTGTTTTTTGTGTATGGTTTACCTATACTCACAGTGGTGAGTCACATTTGCTAGCGCAGCCTTCAATTGCCTATATTCCAGTCTTCAAGGTTCATTTAACCTTTCCAGGCAGCAGCAGCAGTAGTTTGTATCACGTGATTATTTTATCGCATAGTGATTGCAATGCGATTTTAACAATTTATGTTTGTTTAATATCATTCCATTTGGCGCAGGCTATTAAGTTTTGTTTTATATATTTAGAAGTTGAAGCCTCATCCCCTTTATAAGCATTTGATACATATTAAACAATGTATGCAGATTGGATATTAGTAAAACAATCATGCTGTTTAGTGGACTTTTGGTTTGGCAGGCTATTCATCAGTAGCGGATTGGAAGCGGTTAAAACACGTGTTTCAGAAATGCACCTGATGTATGTGAGCTGCATTATGGTGCCAATCGTTGTAAATGATACCACAAGGTACTGTGCATTGGAGTACAACAAATAACACACTGCACCATTATTTACATAAAGTATTGTGTATTGTGGTGCTCTGCATTGCTAAGAAAAGAGTTCTAAGCATTTTTTGATCTGTTGTGTGTTGGCAGTCCATTTTGTTGTAAACGGACTGCCATAACACAATGTACATTAATGATCAACGTATTAAATGTTAACACTGCAATGGTTTGCTAAGGTTTGAAAAAGCCCACAGGAGCAGATCATTCAAAAACTCCAGAATGGGATCCCCCAAGGCTCACAGAAGAGCCATAACTGGGGCTGACATATTTGTGAATACACATGTTGCTGTGGCCAGGTCAAAGGGCAGAGCCACAAAATCAAAATGTTTCCCTACCTCAAAGTGTGTGTAGCACTGATAAAGTGGAAATAGAGTGATGTACAGTTAGGCCTTGATGTCCATCAAGGCCAGGAAATTCCCTCAGATGGAGGGAAGCAACTAGAGACTGTACAGATTCGATATAATACTTTTGAACATGAAAACATTTTGAAATGCTTCATATAGCTATATAGTTACATAGTTAGTCTGGCTGAAAAAAGATAAAGCATGATCCAATTTGCTCAAGCAGGGGAAAAAATCCTTTCTGATCCCCCAAGAGGCAATTAGATATTCCCTGGATCAACTTTACCTATAAATATTAGTATCCTGTTAGATTACATACATTTAGGAAATAATCCAGGCCTTTCTTAAAACACTAAAATCTACTGCGCTGGCCAGAACCAGCTCTTGAGGGAGTCTATTCCACATTTTCACAGCTCTTACTGCGAAGCAGCCTTTCCGTATTTGGAGATGAAATCTCTTTTCTTTCAGATGTAAAGACTGCCTCCTTGTCCCGTGTAATAACCTTAAATCACCACCAAGTTCACTATATGGACCACTTATGTATTTATACATGTTGATCATATCCCCCTTAATCTCCACTTCTCGAGAGAGAGAGAATACATTCAGTTGAGCTAATTGTTCCTCATAGTTGAGCTCCTCCATGCCTCTTATCAGTTTGGTTGCTCTTCTCTGCACTTTCTCCAGTTCCCCAATATCCTTTTTATGAACTGGTGCCCAAAACAGAACTGCATGTTCCAGATGAGGTCTTTCTAATGATCTGTACATGTACAAAATGATATCTCTCTCTCTGCAGTCCATGCCTCTCTTAATACAAGAAAGGTCTTTACTCACTTTGGAAACTGCAGCTTGGCATTGCATGCAATTATTAAGCTTATGATCTACCAGAACCCCCAGATCCTTATTTACCATTGATTCCCCTAGCTGTTCTCCTTCTAGTATCTATGATGCATGCATGTTTTTAGCCCCCCACTGCATACCTTTACATTTATCAACATTAAACTTAATGTGCCACAGTTGCCCAATGAAACAGTGCATTGAGGTCACCTGGGACTGTAAGGATGTTATTCCACTGCATAGCTTGGTCAAACACTGGTACTTTAAATCCCAGACCCTATATCATTTACAAATACAATTAAAAATTAAGGGTCCCAACACTACACCACTAATAATCTTGGACCATTCAGTGTATTAATTTATTAACCACTGCTCTCTGAATTCGGTCTTTTAGCCCGTTTTCTATCTATTTACAAATAGGTTTTTTCAAGCATGTAGACTTTACTGTACACATTAGCCGTGTATGAGGAACTGTGTCAAAAGCTTTGGCAAAATCGAAATATACTACAGCCACTCCTTTGTCCAAGGTTTTTCTCACCTCCTCATAAAAAGAAATTAGATTTGTCTGCCAACTTCTGTTTTTCATGAATCCATTCTGTCTGTTACTTAGAATATTTTTTTTCCAGCAAGAACTTATCTATGAGGTGTTTTATTAAACTCTCCAGTATCTTCCCAACTATATAAGTTAAACTAACAGGTCTATAGTTACTTAGTAAAGACTTTGATCCCTTTTTAAATATAGGCACCACATTCCAGTGATACTATTCCAGTCATTCAAGAGTCCCTAAAAATTTGAAAGAATGGCTTTGTAATGACAGAGCAAAATTTTTTAGGATCCGTGGGTGTTTGCTATTTTTAGACTATATCAATTTTGATCTATAGTGGTTAATTCTGGGATGTGTCAATATCATCCCTATTATGGAAATGAGCTCCCCCATGCTCCTTTGTATACACAGAGCTGAAAAAAGTATTTCATAAATATGCCTTCTCTTTGTCCCCAGTCAGCCACTCCAGATTATTTTGTAAAGGGCCTACATGCTCAGACTTGACCTTTTTACTATTAATGTATTTTAAAAATCTTTTGGGGCTTGTCCTACTATCTTTTGCAACCTTTTGTTTATTTCCTTTTTACATATTCTGTTATATTCTTTGTAAACAATTAAACAATGATAGTGTTCCTTCATTTTTATATATTTTAAAAGCTATTTTCTTATTATTTATAGCTTTTTTAACTTTGGATGTGAGCCACATAGGTTTTATTTTTAGCCTTTTAAACTTATTGCCCATGGGAATATACTTTGCAGTGTGTTCACAAACAGTCGCTTTGAGGAATTCCCATTTCTGTTCTGTGTGCATCAATGCCAATATTGCCTCCCAGTCTAAGTCTTGGAGAGCAGCCTTCATCCTTGGGAAATTTGCTCTTGAGGTTAAGTGTTTTTATCTTACCCGTATGTGTTTGTTGCTTACAGCTAACATTAAATGAAATCATATTATGGTCACTGCTACCCAGATGTTCTTTAATATAAATATATTGGTAATACATTCTGCTTGGTTTGAGATTACCAGGTCCAACAGAGCATCATTCCTAGTCAGGGTCTCTATGAACTGTACCATAAAATTGTCTTGTAACAGGTTTATAAATGTTTGCCCTTTAACTGTTCCTGCAATGCCCTTACTACAGTCAATATCAGGGTAGTTAAAATACCCCATTATTATCACCGTCCCAGCCCTTGCAGCCCTTTCTATCTGTGCAAGGAGCTGGATCTTCCCCTCTTTAACACTGGGTGGCCTATAACAAACGCCAACGATTAACTTTGAACTATGCATGTCTATATGTAGTTCCACCCATATACAGATTATTTAATACCTCATTTTTTTTAAAGCTGTGTCATACCGTTATCCCAATACTGTATATAGCTTATGAATTACTTTGATGTATGTATCTTAGTGCTGTGCATTGTTTATGTTTTATTTAAGAAGTAAATTAATCTTTTGATAAGTAACGTAGCTTTGACTTCACTTTTCTTTGTGCAATATAAACATGTGCAAATACCACATAAACTGAAATGTTTTTTAAGTAAAGTGTAGTTTGCACAGCCTGCTTAATATACCCCATACAGAGACACAGTAAAGGCACAGCAAGTGGCAAAACTCTTAAGTATTTTTGTAATTGCATTACACGACTATCTTGAAAAAAAGTGCTCCATTTTCAATATAATTAATTGGCACTGGCATACCGTCTCAACACAATAATTTATCACAAAGACAAAGCACTATCAAACATTATTTTTATGACAAAACAAGAATGAAAACAGTCTTACAATCTGCCCATGAAGCAATAAGAATTTAGTTAGTAATTCTAAAGGATACTTTTAGTTTACTGAATGATGGATGATCAAACTGTACTACAAATGAATAATTAATAAATAAAATAGAACCACGGGCAAAATAAAAACGGCATGTACGATGCAGTGTGGAATTAACACAACAGGTTTTGTTTTTTCTGAGTCCCTCTGTAACATAGTTTCAATATATATTGTTCCTGCTAGTAGATCTGTTATTTTTTCACTTTCCGTTAACAAAGTGACAAGGATTTTTATTCTGTAGTAAAATCATACACCAAAATTTTCACCCTGTGAACAGGATAGTCTTAGATGGAAATGTAGTTTTAAATGGAAGCAACAAATTAAAAGCCAATTCCAGCTAACATGTTTAAGCAGTAACAGCAGTATTTTTTTATTTTGGAAAAATTGTTTACATCGTAAAATGTGACTGTTGTAAGCACCCTTGTCAATGTTACATGGATTGTGCAAACCCCTGTAACTGTTACTTTTCCTGGACGGCTTAGCCTGTGTGTAATTGTGTACGAAATATATACAAAGGCATGTGAAATAAAAATGAATTCATTCATTTAAAACTGTCATTACATTCAAGAAAATACACGTGTTTTGCTGTAGTTGTCCATTAGGAGCAGAGCACATTTTTTTTCTTTTAAGATGAGGACAGGATTTAATCCCCTTCCAGGTTTTCACATCTACTAGAACACTAACAAGATGTCCACCCTTACTCCCATCAACTTTTTATTTGCTCAGTTGAGTTCTCTTGCATTCATAATGAGAATCCACTAAAGAGTAAAAACCCCTAAATGAGGCATGAATGAATGCTCTTCATCACAGGATGTTGTCTGTCAAAGTTGTGCTTGCTGACGGGGCAGCTCTGACTTGGTGGATTGAATTAAACTTTAAAACAAATTTAAAATTTAACAGTTATTGTTTCTGGAACTGCAGAGGAGAAACTTGCAGTGGAGACACCATCTTTTGTAACAACCAATAAAGGCATGATTTACCCTCTCCATTATGTCTCTAGAAATGAAAGTGAATAAAATCTCCCCTACTGAAGCAATTAAAATCTGCATAGGTTATAACGTTTCTGACTCCATCCAACACTGAAGAAAAAAGAACTTTTGTACTTACTATAGAATTTGTTTCTTAGAGTTCATCAAGAGACAGAAGAAAATCTGTATTAGAAGTAGATCAAAACATCACAGAGGAGTGTGTCCTCTAATGAATTTCAAGCAATGGATATTAAATAGAAACAAAACATGTTTTCTTTATTGTTATTTAATGTCCAAAAGAAGTCCAACTGAGGGTAGATAACACAGAAAACAAAAATGGTAACAAGCCCACCGAACAGCAGTGTAAAAACTGGGATCAGTGTGCAGCCCAATGAGCTGCCTGTAGGATGACACGCCCAAAGCTTGCATGCACTGAGGCCTGAACATCCATCTATAACAACTTAGAAAAAGTATAAACGAAAGACCACATGGCGACTTTACAAATTTGAGAATAAGTTGCCTGATGCCAAGAGGCCCAAGAAGCATTTACTTATCAAGTAGAGTGTACCTTAACAAGAAAGGGTGAAACTGTATCCTAAAGCCTATAGATTTGTATAGTGATCTGGTGACCCACAAATTATGGAAAGAGAAGCAGGTTGTCCATTGTGGGGACCTTCAGAAATGATAAAAAGAGAATCAGTCTTTCTGAAGGAAGATGTACCTTATATGAGCAGCTCTTGACAAATCCAAACAATTAAGCTAGATCTCTTTGGGAAGCACTGGAGCCAGGCAGAGGGATGGAAGCACATTTAAGGTGAAAAATAGAAACCACCTTAGGGTGAAAAGAGGCTATGGGCTGCAAGATAACCTCCTCTTTGTGTTAAGTTTTTTACAAGACAGGACTACTAACTCAGAAACATTCTTCACAGAGTAAGACAGGGTTGACTGGGGATAATCCCTAAAGGGTTCAAAGGTTGAGTAGCTGACAGAACCAGGTTGAGATCCCACAGAGTCACCAGGTTTTACAAGTGGAACTATATGAGTGACATCTTGTCCAAAGGCCTTTACCAAGGAATGAAAGGCAAGCAGTCTTTGGAACAGGATACCAAGAGCTGAAATTTGCCTTTTGAGAGTACTTGATAGACCAAATGTTTATTCAGACCAGATTGTAGAAAGGTCAGGATTCTTCCCAAGGAGTATGTGTTGCAATGCAATTTATCTTGCCTCACATAAAGCAAAGTATGTTTTCAAAGTGCCATGGAAGACCTCGAATGACAAGGACTTCCTCCAAGAGCATTGGAACTACTGAATCGAAAAGGCCTTTATCTCTTAAGCCGGGTAAACACAGATTGAAGCACAGCAGGGAAGATTCCTGCATCCACTGTGCTTGTATTGATGCAGCAATCTGTAAATGTTTTTTTTCTATTAAGCCCACTGGTTGAACAAAAAATAAAACTCACAGTGTGGCCCAACTTTAGGGCCAGGGCCACAATAGCCATGCCATCAAACCAGTGACCATGAACCAGGCTGGTAAACCGGTTCCTGGAAGAAGATACAGACAACCTGAAAGATCCCACAGAGTGTCTGCCATGATTCTGATGAGGTCAGGATACCACATCCCCCTGGGCCAATTTTATGTGATAAAAATCACCTGAACCCCCTCCATCTCTATCCCGCAAAGTGAATGAGGAAATAGTTTCAGAGGAGGAAAGGTGTAGATGCCAGAGGACTTCTGGAAATAAACTTGCTAAATTTGTTCTTGAACTTAGAGGCCAAAAGGTCCACATCTAGTGTTCTGAATCTGTGATAGAGGTCCTGAAACACCTCTGGGTGAAGAGACCACCACTCTCGTGGGTTCAGGTGCTAATTGTACACATATTGAAATATGAACAGCAGATGTAAGTTTCTGTCTAAGACTGATTTTTTTCATGTCTCTTTCCACAGTGAGACTTAAGGTTCCTCCATGATGATTAATACATATATGTCAATACTGTGGTATTGTCTTTTTGATCAGTTATAGGTTGCAACTCTAACTGTAGCCCCTGAACACCATGTGTCTGAGATGGGTTTGGTCCTGGTATCTGCATGACCAACAGGCATCATAGGTTTGGATAGTGGGGGCATTTCGTCATTGCTAAAAGGACAAATCAACATGCCAGCTACAGGTTGCATAGCAGGGTCTGTTAGGTAGAAGAATGATATAGTAGAGGTGCATGAATCGATTCACCCCCCCCCCCCCCACACGATCTCATTTTGGGATGACCCGTGATTTTCTTTCCTACCGCTGGTTCCACTTAACCAGCGTGGAACGCAAATGGTGGATATCAGAACTGACGTCAGCCACCGGAACAGACGTTAGTCATCGGCGTGATGCGGCTCGTAATGCGGCACAGCGCCCCCTGCTACCGACAGTGATTGGCCAGAGGGAGGTGACTGACGTGAAGATGGGCCAATAGCTATGCCCTGAGTAGCAAGGCGATCCAATGAGGAAGAGCGGGGTGGGGACAGAAGAGAAGCGGGTTTTGAGGTGAGTTGAACACCAGTGGTGGACCCCGGGGGAGGGGAACACCGGGGTCATAGTAACACCCACCACACAGGAGACCCCTCTCTACAATCTGACACCTCCAGAAGCCTCTGTAATCCCACCTGTCCTGTGTGCAGCCTGTGGGGTGAGACTCCGGTTTTCTGGGGCGGCAGTGTGTCACAGCCCCGCCTCCTGACACTGACTTAGCTCCTCCCCCAGGGCATGAAACATGAGACTGTCAGAGCTGTGTACAGAGGCAGCCCAGGCTCCTAGATGGTGTGCTGAGCACTATACTATAACCCCCAGCATGATTCTGGTTTATGGGGGACTACAACCCTTAGCATGCCCCTATGTGGGGGGGGGGACATATAGCACTGAGAACTGCAACTCTCCAGCATGACTTATTCTCTATGGGGGACTACAATTCCCAGCAGGGACCTATGTATAGTAGTGAGGACTCCTCACTACTATACACAGGTCCCTGCTGGGAATTGTAGTTATATCTTTTCATGTGACAACACTGAAGAAATTACACTTTCCTACAAAGTAGTGAGTGTACAGCTTGTAAAACAGTGTAAATTTGCTGTCCCCTCAAAAAAACTCAACACAGAGCCATTAATGTCTAAACCGCTGGCAACAAAAGTGAGTACACCACTAAGTGAAAATGTCCAAATTGGGCCCAATTGGTAATTTTCCCTCCCACCGGTATCATGTGACTCATTCGTGTTGCAATGTCTCAGGTGTGAATGGGGAGCAGGTGTGGTAAATTTGGTGTTATCGCTCTCACTCTCTCATACTGGAAGTTCAACATGGCAACTCATGGCAAAGGATCTGGATCATGGCAAAGGATCTCTGAGGATCTCAAAAAAAAGAATTGTTGCTCTACATAAAGATGGCCTAGGCTATAAGAAGATTGCCAAGACCCTAAAACTGAGCTTCAGCAAGGTGGCCAAGACCATACAGCAGTTTAACAGGACAGGTTCCACTCAGAACAGGCCTCGCCATGGTCAACCAAAGAAGTGCACATGCTCAGCGTCATATCCAGAGGTTGTCTTTGGGAAATAGACATATGAGTGCTGCCAGCATTGCTGCAGAAGTTGAAGGGGGGGTCAGCCTGTCAGTGCTCAGACCATACGCCGCACACTGCATCAAATTGGTCTGGATGGCTGTTGTCCCAGAAGGAAGCCTCTGCTAAAAATGATGCACAAGAAAGCCCGCAAACAGTTTGCTGAAGACAAGCAGACTAAGGATATGGATTACTGGAACCATGTCCTGTGGTCTGATGAGACCAAGATAAATTTATTTTGTTCAGAGGGTGTCAAGTGTGTGTGGTGGCAACCAGGTGAGGAGTACAAAGACAAGTGTGTCTTGCCTACAGTCAAGCATGGTGGTGGGAGTGTCATGGTCTGGGCTGCATGCGTACTGCCGGCACTGGGGAGCTACAGTTCATTGAAGGAACCATGAATGCCAACATGTACTGTGACATACTGAAGCAGTGTATGATTCCCTCCCTTTGCCGACTGGGCCGCAGGGCAGTATTCTAACATGATAACGATCCCAAACACATCTCCAAGACGACCACTGCCTTGCTAAAGAAACTGAAGGTAAAGGTGATGGACTTGCCAAGCATGTCTCCAGACCTAAACCCTATTGAGCATCTGTGGGGCATTCTCAAAGGGAAGGTGGAGGAGCGCAAGGTCTCCAACATCCACCAGCTCTGTGATGTCGTCACGGAGGAGTTGAAGAGGACTCCAGTGGCAACCTGTGAAGCTCTGGTGAACTCCATGCCCAAGAGGGTTAAGGCAGTGCTGGAAAATAATGGTGGCCACACAAAAAATTGGCACATTGGGTCCAATTTGGACATTTTCCCTTAGGGTGTACTCACTTTTGTTGCCAGCGGTTTAGACATTAATGGCTGTGTGTTGAGGTATTTTGAGGGGACAGCAAATTTGCATTGTTATACAAGCTGTACACTCACTACTTTACATTGTAGCAAAGTGTAATTTCTTCAGTGTTGTCACATGAAAAGATATAATAAAATATTGACAAAAATGTGAGGGGTGTACTCACATGTATGAGATATGTGTTCCTAAGAAAGGAATCAGGGACTAGGTCAAACCAGGAGCTGTGTCACAGTCCAGGACCTGTAAAACAAAACAAACTAGTACAATAGGTGTCTTGAGTTCCAGTGCCAGTGCTGAGGTTCACATCACAGGCAAGCCCACAATATTCAAGAATTCGTCATCCCAGATACTTGCATAAGAGCTCAGAATAACAGCAGAATGATGAATTAAAAAAATCCATTGAAAAAAAAATGTCCAGTAAATTGGTTAAACATTTCTCTGAAAAGAAAATACACCCATCCTCCTAGGACATTAGAAAACAAAGCATAGTAGGAGGGGTTACACCTGGCTGGCTTTTTTACAACATCCAATATCTCCAGCAGGCAGCAGTGTAATCCAAGAGTCTGATTTACTTCTGATCCTGTGTTTCTTAATCAACAATAAAGAAAAAGTATTAGCTTTTACTACGTATTTACTTTTTGACAAATCATTTAGTAGCTCCAAGCTATGCTATAAAATATAAATTTAATTAAATATAACATGTACCAGTGAAATAAGATGTTTCTTTACCAAATGAGATATACAATCGCTGTCCACAAGTTATTTAATGTTACAAGTAGAGCTAACAAGTAACAAACAATTTACACAATGAGAGACAATGAGCAATATGCATAGTACGCACAAAGCAGTCACCTTTACCTTTGCAGTGAGGAAAGGACTTATTGGTTGCTGTAATTAATTATACTTTGTATTGCCTTAATCATTTTCTAACTAGACACACACATTGGGATTGATTTCATAAAAGGCAAATAGGTTGTTCACTCTTCAAAATAATTTTCTCTTGATAACCAAATATACAGCAATCAACATGTAGGAAGCAGTAACTAGGTATTAGACACAAATTGTTAAGCACATAACCTGTACAAAACTATTACATAAATGTGTGTCATTATTTATTCACACACCCAGTGGCAAAAAATAAAATAAAATCTCATGACAAACAAAATAGTATAATATGTAACTGCCTGCAATTTAGAGAAAAATAACGATTTCAATGTGAAAGTATACATGTGCACATTTAATTAAATTTAGTAGACTGCGAAGTTGAGCAAAAATATATTTTCTGCAATGTGTTGATTATCTGTCTGGAAAGCAGGGTACAAAAAAAAACTATGCATGCTTTTTATTCAAAGTTAATAATACAAAGCTTTCATGTGCGACAAGGCTGGCCAGCCAATCAAGTGACTACAAAAGCGCAAGATCATAGCTACATTTATTTGAAAAGCAATAAAAGTGATAAAAGTCCCTATGAGCAGTAAATGTCAAGCAAGATATTCCCTGATAAAACATCGCTGGCTTCTCAAATATGCCTGATTTGATTTAGTGTTTATACTCTTCATAACGCATACATAAATATTATTTAAACATAAAAGGATTTAAAATGAATGCAGTTAATAGCAAAACTCAGCTGGGAGGGCTCCCCATGACATATATGGATATAGACATATTATATGTTTATATATTAAAAGGTATAAATTAAGTCTTGTGAAATATGTTTTCTTTTTTACTGAGTTCAACTTCAATTTTTGTAAGATATCTAATCAGCTCCAAAAGCAATTTGTACTTTTTATAATGTTGGGATACTCATTCAACCATACTAAAAATGTATGTTATAGTAAAATTACTTTAGATTTTTTTAAATATAGATAGATTTGCTGAATTTTAATAAATACTGTATTTTTGGAAGATGTCCTGCCCTGTGTCTCATTTGCTGCATCGCCATGTTTGTTATGAAGTTGTTAAACAACACACATCTCTGAAATACATTTTTTGGCATGGGGTGTTTTTGTTGACCATTCTTGGCCCAAATGCATTATATACTGTATAGCAGCCAAAAGAAAGAATGTCAACCAGACTTCTTCCTCTGACCAACTACCATACAATTGTCATGCTTAATTTAGATGACTTGCCATCACTTTGCTTGTTTCCAATATGTTTTTTTAAATGTTTTTTATTGAGGTTTTAAAATAGAAAGAGGGTTACAATTGTACAACTAAAGCATGGGTGCAACAATGAGCTATTTTTCATGTTTATAATACATATGTATAATAATATATATATAAATATGATGCGTTCTCTATGCACTCTCTGGTGCATGTGTCTTAAGCCGCGTAAACACAATCAGATGTGTGATGAGAGGCTGCTGGCGGAAAATCCAACCGTTTGTATGCTCCATCGCACAATTGTTGTCAGATTTTCCGCAGACAAATGTTGGATGGCAGATTTTAAAATTTTCTGCTGACAAATGTCTGTTGTCGTGTGTACACAATACGTCGGACAAAAGTCTAAAGTACAAACACACATGCTCGGAAGCCAGAACGAGCCAGAAGCGGTCGGTCTTGATGTGGCAAATTATGAAATCTATAAATGCAGCACACATTCTCTTCTTCTTTAATGGGATAATAATGAAGCTGCTTTGCTGGTGATACTGATGGAGTTATTGCAAACTATTTTTCAAATGCTTTCTCTTCATGCGATATCAAGAATAATATTACTATGCTTTTCTTTTTTTTAAGATCAAAGGTACAACTATGTTGGTGTCCCTTGTCAATTTTACATTGTATTTTTTTAAGTGTAACTGCCTACTCCCAAACTGTCATTTGAAGTCATTTGAAGTAAAACACATAGCCAAGTATTATTCTCCACAATGAGCATGCTCGATGGGTGATATGTCCGGTGAGTATGCTGGCCATGCAAGAACTGGTATGTTTTCAGCTTCCAGGAATTGTATACAGATCCTTGAAACATGGGGTCGTGCATTAATATGCTCCATGAGGTTATGGTCGTGGATGAATGGCACAACAATGGGCCTCAGGATCTCGTCACGGTATCTCTGTGCATTCAAAATGCCATCAATAAAATGCACCTGTGTTTGTTGTCAATAGCATATGCCTGCCCATACCATAACCCCACCGCCATAATGGGCCACTTGATCCACATCGTTGACATCAGCAAACCGCTCACCCACACGATGCCTTACACCCTGTCTGACATCTGCCCTGTACAATGAAAACCAGGATTCATCCATGAAGAGAACACCTCTCCAAAGTGCCAGACGCCATTGAATGTGAGAATTTGCCTACTCAAGCCATTTACGACGACGAACTGCAGACAGGTCGAGATCCCGATGAGGACTACGAGCATGCAAATGAGCATGGGGACAAGGTGCTTTGGGGGCTCGCTCGTCCCCACCCCCTTTCCTGACCGGCCGGGCTGCATGCTCAGATAAGGGTCTTCTATGGTCTTTGGGGGGACCCCCACGCTGTTTTTTCGGCATTGGGGTTCCCCTTTAAATCCATACCAGGCGACGGGGCTAGCAAGGTGTCAATCTCGCCGATGGAGGCGGTGACGATGACTTTCTTCGCTAGTCCCGTCTACCTGGAGTCACGTTCAAAATGAACAGACTTTACTCCGTGTGTGGTCAAGTCTGTTAATTTCAAAAGTCCAGCGGACTAGCATACAGACGGCTGGATTGTCCGCCGGTAAGAAGTCAAGACTTCTTTCTAAGTCAGCCGGACTTTTGGGAAGAAAAAGTCCGCCAGAGCCCACACAAGGGCGGATTGTCCGGCGGACTCTGGTCCGTGGGACCAAGTCCGCCGGATAGTCCGATCGTGTGTACGCAGCATAAGGCACACCTGTGCAATAATCATGGTGTCTAATCAGCATTTTTATATGCTACACCTGTGAAATGGATGGATTATCTCAGCAAAGGATAAGTGCTCACTAATACAGATTTAGACAGATTTGTGAACAATATTTGAGAGGAATAGGCCTTTTGTGTACATAGAAAAAGTCGTAGATCTTTGAGTTCAGCTCATGATAAATAGGGGCAAACACAAAAGTGTTGCATTTTGCTCAGTATATATATATATATGCACACACACACACACACAAGTATTATTAATTGTCTGATATAGAGCTAAAAGTGTTTCACAGCAGTAAAAAAAGTTAAAATGTATGTTAATGAAGCTGTACTTGAAGATCACTATACTCATTAAGCCAAGTTAATGGAACATGACATTAGTTGACCTACTCAATAAGTAAAATGTGCTTCATCTTAGAAAAAAATTACAAATAAAGAACACAATTTAACCACTTCCCGACCGCCCCCTGTATATTTACGTCGGCAGAAAGGCACGTACATTAGTGCACAACACTACACTGACACCAGTACAGTTAGGCACATATTCCACCCCCCTGTCACCCCCTATTCACCCCCCAGATCACCCCCTTACCCCCCCAGTCACAGTGTCACTAATTGCAGTGATCATTTATTTAATGAAGCTGTACTTGAAGATCATACATGAGGGGGTATGAAAATGTGCTATCTTACAGAACATTTAATCTATTCAAAACTCATTAGCAACACTAGACTGAGCCCACTTATACTCATTAAGCCAAGTTAATGGAACATGACATTAGTTGACCTACTCAATAAGTACCGTATTTATCGGCGTATAACATGCACCTTCATTTTAAGAGGGACGTTTCAGGAAAAAAATTACCTTTTAAATAAAGAATTTTGAAGCACAATAAGGGTCAGTGCCCATTAATGCAGTCTTATCAGTGCCCACCTGCAGCCTCACCATTGCCCATCATTACAGCCTGATCAGTGCCCATCATTGCAGCCTTGCCCATCATTGCAGCCTGCTCAGTGCCCATTTGCAGCCTTGCCCATCATTGCAGCATGATCAGTGCCCATCTGCAGCCTTGCCCATCATTGCAGTCTGATCAGTGACCATCTGCAGCCTTGCCCATCATTGCAGCATGATCAGTGCACATCTGCAGCCTTGCCCATCATTGCAGCATGATGAGTGCCCACCTGCAGCTTTGCCCATCATTGCAGGATGATCAGTGCACATCTGCAGTCTTGTCCCTCTGTGCAGCAAGATCAGTGCACATCTGCAGCCTTGTTATTGCTGAAATAGACAGAGCCGGTGTTCTGCCAAAAACTGTCCCTCCATCATATAGTGTCCGCCCCGTACTGCGCAGGCACAGCGCTTGTGCAGTATGGAGGACAAGGAGACTCCGAAAGTCTCCGAAGATGAACGGCGCCTGCAGGTTCAAGCCCCACCATCCAAGTGGACATATGGTAGCACTTAGTAAGAGGGCCCCTCGCGGCCTCGCTTCGCTCGCCACACTTCGGGCACGGCCTCACTTCACTCGTCTACTTTTCATTCTAACTCTATGTCCACTTGGATGGTGGGGCTTCAACCTGGACTCAGTGCGCAGGCACCGTTCATCTTTGGAGACTTTCAGTGTCTCCTTGTCCTCCGTGCTGCGCAAGTGCAGTAGAGGGTGGACACTATCCGACTGGGGACAGTATTCGACACAACAACGGATCTCCTGTGTACTCGGCTCAGCTCACAGTCCTGCCCAGTAACGTCCCTTGGCCCAGCTCCTATAATGGACATAACACCGGTCCAATGGTGGGATGTCAATGCTAGAAGGCGGGACTGGACATGACTGCGAGCAAAGCAGAGTACACAGGAGATTCGGCTCTGTCTATTTCAGTGGCGCTCATTCCCTCCTTCTCCTCCGAGGAAGCCATTCGGCGTATAACAAGCACACACGATTTCCCCCTGCTTTTAGGGGAGAAAACGTGCACGTTATATGCCGGTAAATACGGTAAGTTACATTTTACAACACAAGGTCATTAGTATCTTGGTGGTAACCCATGGAAAACCAGAATAATATTGTTATCTTCTAATGTTACAATATTCAGCTGATTTTATGGTACTAATAAGTCTCTTCCCAATATGAATAATCATAACAGCATTTCTCACATTGTCAGAACTAATATCTGATGAGATATAAGAATGAATTTGCATGCATCTGGTAAATTTATATTGGTTTTGGGTAAGTACTTATACCTCTATCACGACATTGTATGTGACACAGCTAAGAAAACATAAAGAAATGAGAATACTTTATTTCAATGCAGACATTGGAGTTCCTAAACACAAATAGGGTGTTCACTTTGCAGGGGACTGTTTATTTGTAAGCAAATTTTCCTTTAGCTTAGTAAATGGGGTAAAGCTCTGCTGACTTCCATAATCCAATCATATGCAAGCAAATATACTCTATACGCCTTTAGTAAACCAACCCCATTTTCCTAGAACACTCTAAAAGCTGTTGGACAAAACATTTAGGTCTTCTTAACACTTCAGAACCTTCAAGTATATACATAAATTTATGTACACATTTATCAAATTTAGCAAAAGAGTGGGTCATCAGATCCAACTTTTATGCCACATACACACGGTCGGAATTTCCGATGGAAACAGTCCGATGGGAGCTTTTTTATCGGATTTTCCGACCGTGTGTATGCCCATCGGTCTTTTTCTGTCGGAATTTCCGACGGACTTTGGATTGAGAACCTGTTCTTAATTTTTCCGATCGGATTTTCCGATCGTGTGTATGCAATTCCGACACGCAAAATTCCGACTCATGCTCGGAAACAATTCGACGCATGCTCAGAAGCATTAAACCTCCCTTTTATAGTGCAGTCGAACGTTTTTTTAAGGCGTGGTGTTATTGACCGTCGGAATTTGGTATGACCGTGTGTAGGCAAGACAGTTTGAGCGAAATTCCATCAGATTTCCGACGGGAAAACCATCAGAGCTTTTTCCGACGAGAATTCCGGCCGTGTTTACGCGACATTACATACATCTCTCCCAGAGTCTCTGATTACAGAGACATGTGTCACTATAAGAGGGTTTATAAGCATTTAACTATTTCCATAGATCAAAACACTCACTGTGGTTTATTTACTAAAAGAGGAGAGAGCAAAATCTGGTGCAGCTCTGCATAGAAAGCAATCAGCTTCCTGTTTTTTTTTGTTTTTTTTTACAAAGATTTTTGAAAAAGCTGAGGTTAGAAGCTGATTGGCTACCATGCACAGCTGCACCAGGTTTTACACTCTCCAGTTTTAGTAAATCTATCCCACAGTGTTGTCATCATTTCTGTGCAAGAGAATTATCCAAAGCAGATAAGGCTCACTCTTATCATTTAAGTCTATCTAAAGCCAACACTTTTTTTGGATAGAGTGAGGAGATAAGGTAGGCAGGGTTAAAATAATTGTCATTTGGCATCTGTATCTCATTTGGGAGATTTTCCTTTATGTCCTGTCCTGTAGACTAAACAGGAAGTGAGAGGATATCTTTAAAATGTGAGGTAGATCTCCTCTTAAACAACTGTCACAGGTAAAAGCGCCACAATTTCAAAAATGTATCATCTATTCCTTTTCTGTGTCAACTAAAAATTTTGTAATCAACCCATTTTCGTTTCCTGTGACATTTGTGATCCAGGCAAATAATGAGAGTGAATCTCTTTAATGGGGACCCAATATAGCAATACAAATCTGGTTTTAACCCCTCAACACTCTACCCAGAAGCATTTAGCATTTTGCCTTTAACTTTGAAATTAAAATCCAGTCAAACACGCTCTCAATAGACAATAGTTTCAGTTTTTTAGTTTGTCATTCATTTTGTTCAGCTCTATGCTCCACTTTGCAATTCTCTGAATGGCCTTGAATGTGTGGGTGGATAATTGCAGGTCAGTGTGTTCCCTGGTTCCAAACACTACCCTGTAGGCCTAGAGAGGGATGCTGAACAGCACAGATTTAAGTGTCAAGAAGCTAAGGCTTTTGCCTTTAATTGTAATGGATTAAAGAAAACTCATATTATGCTGAATTAAGTGTATTTTCTGACTGTAGCACAGTTGCATTTTTGTCCTTTGTTGGTTAGCATTATTAGTTTACAATGATTTTACATGCTGTATTGAGTTGCTTTTAATCCTTGAAAAAATTGCTTTTTTAGACACCCTTTTCAGTTTAAAATGCTTGATAAGATGAAATATTATGCACATGCACAAACACATATACAGCAAATTGGCTTAGTGGTTCGCACACCTGCCTTGCCACACTAGGGTCCTAAATTTGGATCACAACCAAGACACTATCTGTATATACTAGCTTGTATGTTCTCTCACACTCCAAAGACATACTGGTAGGTTAATTGACTCCTGTCCAAATTGACCCTAGTATGTATGCATGCGCCTTAGATTGTAATCTCCTTGAGGGTAGGGACTGATATGAATGGACAGCACTGCATAAATTGTCAGCAGTATAGCTTTGCACTAGACTGACTGATTCCATTTTTTCTGACTGGTATTTGAACCAGTCTCCTCCCTTCTCAACTCCTTTTTCTATTCATTTGAGGTTAGTACCCACTATATGAAATTGCAGTAATTTTTTATTACATATACAATTTGGTAAGGTGACTTGAACAAACCATAAAAAATAAAAAGAAGTGGGTAAAGTTAAATGAGAATATTATACATATGCATATTGTATATATTGTTATGAACTCTAATGGTTTAACAGGTAGAAAATAAAACCAAAAAGATGGACCATTTAGCTATCTATATCCACAGTACTCCAAATGGCACGTACAGGCAGAACCACGTACCTGTACGTGCCATTCTTTAGGCGGTTGGGGGTCCGATCGGACCCCCCTCCGCCGGCGGGGACGGTCGCATCGCTTCAGGAGCGATGTACAGCACTGCATAAATTGTCAGCAGTATAGCTTTTGCACTAGACTGACTGATTCCATTTTTTCTGACTGGTATTTGAACCAGTCTCCTCCCATGTAAACAAAAAGTGTCAGAAAGGGCTTTGTCTTCAAGTGGTTAGAAGAGTGGGTGACGTGTGACATAGGCTCCTTTTGATATTCATTTGAGGTTAGTACCCACTATATGAAATTGCAGTCATTTTTTATTACATTTACAATTTGGTAAAGTGACTTGAACAAACCATAAAAAATAAAAAGAAGTGGGTAAAATTAAATGAGAATATTATACATATGCATATTGTATATATTGTTATGAACTCTAATGGTTTAACAGGTAGAAAATAAAACCAAAAATATGGACAATTTAGCTATCTATATCCACAGTACTCCAAACTGACATGCTTCTCAAAGGTGTGCATTTCCTAAAGGTAAGCCTTAGCCTCCTGTTGCTCTTTAAATTAAATCCAATTAATCCACCAACACTTTCAAGTGACTTCCACACAACCAGTTCTGACTGAACTCCTTGAGACTAATGCTTGAGAAAGCTACCTGGTGGAATAAAAGTCACATGAAAGGAACTCAATGGTGGTGCTGTCATTTGTTTTGAGCTTATATCCTCAAGACAGTATACTGTATATTAATGAAGAAAAGTAGTATTCTTAGGTCTTGCATAAATTAAACCAATGTCTTAAATAAGAATTAATTTAAAGATACATTACTTTGCCATATCCATTCATTAGGGTTTGTAGTACAGTACATAGAAAAGTATAAAATACATTGCTGTTTTATATTTGGTGCATAAGCTGCACATTCTGTTGAATTTAAATGGCAGACTCTATCATGAATAGACTATTACAGAATAGATGTGAACAATTTTATTAAAGTAAAATATGTGTCAGTAACTCAGTATCTAAAATATTTTACATCTATCCTTGGTTTACCTGATGTGTACAGAAATGTTCTTGTACATCTATCTGTATAGATACATTTTAAGTGTTTGACAAAGGTACAGCTTTTACAAGTACTGACAAGATGGACAATAAAAAATACATCAAGGTATTTTGCGAGCTCAGTCCTTTTTTGAACTACCCACAGGTTTTTTTCAGTATACATAAACTAACTACAACTAAAATTCACAAAATAAAGAGAAGTTAAAAAAAATAACACAGAAAATATCCCAACCAAAATGCACCTAATCACATCCAATAATACATTTTATTTGTTTATATACCTGCCAAACACATAATTGCCTATTGCTATCTGTGCCAAACTGCCAACTGTAGTCATGAATTTTTCAATCTTTGAAAAAGAATGAAATGTTTTGTAAAATATATATTGTACCTACAACAACCCCAATATAATACAGTCTCTGAAAGCATCTCATTAAATATAGTACAGCACTTCAAAAACTCAGTACTTTATAGGACACATTGGTCTGTTTAGTAGACAGCATTCATAATCTTCAGTACTACAGTACAGAAGCAATAAGCAGAATATAATGCATTTTCAAATCAGAGATTCTTTGAAGTTCAATCTATGATGTATTCTCCTGGAGTCATTTAAAGCTTAAGTTTAGGTATGATTTTTATAGCATAGTTACATTGGTCCTTAAATATTTCATTCCTGAATGATCCCTGTGTGAGCTGCAGATCACTGTAGTAGTTGCCACTGCTACAGGGAAAGCAGCAAACTCCCAGATCCTGTTCCCAGTGGCAGCCCTCCCGCACAGTAACCACAAGGTGTGCTTGCTCAGCATTAGTAGTATTTCGAGGTAGTAGTAGTGGAAACTACTACAGTGATTTGCAGCTTATATAGGGATCACTCAGGTATGAGATATGCATACTTACATTGGTCCAAGCTGGAGGATGACAAATTGGCAATACTAATTGTACTTTGCAAAATGCAGATAACACTGATGAGGCAGAAAGATTGCAATGTCCAGGCAGTTTACAGGGTGCCTAATCACTGTGAAGAAGCTTTGGAACCAGCCTTGGTTGGTTTGGAGGGTCATGTCTTCTTTGAAAAGTATGTTTTTGCTTTTGATTTGTTACAGGAAGACTTAGATTAATGAAACCAGTAAAGGAGCAAGCCTTTTTTTTCTGGGGAATAGTACTCTTATTATTATTTTTCTCTGCATTGTGTACAAAGATTCTATCTCAAAAAGACCTGATCTACTGAAATGGATTCATGACAACTTTTTAAACAACCCATTCTTGTTCTATAACTGATAATGTTGAACATGTTTCATACAATGATCATACTGTATATCTGACCTTTTAAGGCTGTTTTTGTTAACAATAAAAATAGTGTTTTAATTGTAAAAAAAATGTTGTTTTGTCTTATCTCCCAGTGATATATTCAGTCCCAAACTTGATCTTTATGAATTGTTTAGTACTCCTAACACCTGTAACCTCCTTGATGTACTTATCATCAGAGGTACCAAACCGGTGTACACATTCAAAGGGTAACCACTTAAGGTGCTTCTTGCATGGGAATGCAAATGAGAAGCATTTAACCAAAGGATCCTGCATTTAAGCCAAAGAATGTGGATGGAGAAGACTCATCCTGGAGATCATGTTATTCACACATTAGCATAAGGCTGTAGGTAAAAGGTCTGAGTGTGGACTGAGGAATCTGTTAGGATGGAACTACAATCTTAGACCATGCTTTTAGTCCAGGCAACAATGATCTGGAAGCCATAGAAGCAACTGCCGACTGAATAGCTAGGTCCACCAAAGAAAAGAGAGTTTTAAGAAGTCCCCTAACCTCATGTCTATCAGGTTCTTGAAAGTAGAATTATCCACCACAGGGGCCCCAAGGATCTTGTTTAAAAAAAATGCAGGATCTAGCATAGTAGCTGCTCATATTCATAGAAAACTTTCCTTAAAAGATACTGTTGAGCAAAGCAAAGGAGTAAACATTGTTTCGGACGAGGCCAGTCCCCATAAAGGACAAGCACCACCAGCAAGTGGACTGGACAAAGTCTTAAGGCAGCTTTAGGGAACCCATGCTGGATACCTTGAGATGAGCAAACTCAGGCTGCTCTAACTCTAAACAGGAACATATACAGTGCACATGACCAATAAGTGTAGCTATGATATTCTAAGCTAGGATGAATTATCCACCACCAGTGTATAATGTTTCAGAAAGTGAGGGTTCATCTTCAACTAACATCTCCTCCTCAGGTAATATGTCAGCTCAGGGGCAAAGTGAAAGACCAATTTAGGTGGGGAAGTTGAAAAGGCAGAGGTGTGGCCCTTGCTATCTATAGCATTGATACGTCCTGAAATTCTGCCCATGAAATCTGACACTGTGGCAGAAAATTTCTCTCTGGACAGGAAAGAGGAAACCTGGGTGGCAGATGGGCCAGCAAGGGCAGGGAGCCAGAATGGTGAAACAGTCAGAATCAAGAGAGTGAATACACTACCACCTCCATTGGAGGTAAATGCTGAGCCTGAGCAAGCAAGTCTACCTGACCCTTTTTTCTTGCACTAGTGATCTGTTGATCTATCATGCTTGCTGCCCCCAGAGGGATACTCACAACTTCTGCTGCTATGAAGAAGAAGAGGAAAGTCTCAATACCAAACACTTGTAGGCTTCTGTGATCCCAGGTAGTGTGGAGAAACCACTACTGCAGTAAGCCAAAATGACAGTGAGGTGGTTCAGGTGCAATCAGCACCAGGGCCACATAGGTTCAGTTGTGCAGGCACACTATACATCACAAAGGGGAAAGTCATGCAAGCACAGTACTGATACTGTTGCTGTTTATTGGGACATGTCAGGAACTGATTCATGCAGATAAGTAAAGTTACTGAGAGGTCCTGTTTAAATATTGTTAAAAACAGTGGATTATGCTGAAGAGTGTATTAATATCCTTACAAAATTATATAATTCACAATGATACTCAGATGTTGAAAAGTTTTTTTTAAAGCACAGCTTTTCTACAAGCAAAAATGCATTCCTTAATTTCATACTTTAGCTAGGATTTATGTATAAAAGGAATTGAGAGGAAGCAACAGAAATAAAAGCAAAGATCTGTCCAGTTAGTGAAATGTTATCTGATCAATGTGACCCCATAGCACCTGTACCACCAGAGTCCTATTCTCAGTTTAGCTTTGCTAGTGAGCACAAATGTATGCTCCCTTTTAGTAAAGCACAGGAAATGGAAACATATTTAAATAATTGGTGGTCATGTTAGGCCAAAAGACTACCAATGTATTACCCTTCCCTAACATCATTCAGCCAAGGGCTAATTTTAATAAAAATAAAAAAAAATACAAATAAGCCTAACTGGTTCTGAAAAAAAATATAACAACTTTTTCTTTTTTGAAGACTATCTTGCCAAACAGACTGTTATGTTGCCTAAAACACTAGGTGTAGTGCCATGGCAGAAAACAATCATGGACAATGATAGCACACAATGGCTTCTATTGGTTTTATATTTGCAGTAATAAAACTGGACATTTCAGTTAAAAAAAAATCAACCATTGAATGTATTAAAGAGACAGAATAGATTCAAGAGACATTGTAATAAGAAAGTAATTTATTAGGTGTGATCCATAGTAATGCCTCTTACATGATATAAATATGGGTTGTCAAGCCTTGGCTGTCAAGATTACCAGGCTACAAGGAGTATTGTAGATATTTTAGAAAATAATCTATGTGTTTTACATTAATCACATTAAGAATATATATTTTAAATAGCAAAGTTTTAATGCATTAATGTGCATTGATAATTTACATTAAGTTAATTTATTTAAAATTCAGTTTATAATACATAACACAAAAAAGAATGCAATACCTATTTTAAAGCAGATTTTGCATTAAAGCTACCTTAAAGTGATTATAAAGTCTTGTTTAAAAATAAAAATTAAAAAAAACATGTTATACTTACCTGCCCTGTGCAGTGGATTTGCACATGGCAACCTGGATCCTCCTCTTCTCAGGTCCCTCTTCACTGCTCCTGGCCCCTCCCTCATGCCGAGTGCTCCCATAGCAAGCAGCTTGCTATGGGGGCAGCCGAGCCAAGCTACAGCTCCGTGTGTCCATTCAGACATAAAGCTGTGGTTTGGCACCGCCCCTTCTCTCTCCTGATTGGCTAACCTGACTTTGATTGACAGCAGCAGGAGACAAAGGCGCCCCTGCTGTGTCTTAGCCAATCAGGAGGGAGAGTCCCGAACAGCTGAGGTACTCATGGACATTGCTGGATAGAGATGCGCTCAGGTAAGTATAAGGGGGCACACAGGATGCATAGAATGCATTAAGATAAAAAAAAACTTCTGCCTTTACAACCCCTTTAAAGCAGATCTCTACTTTAAAAAATGAACCCTGCCCACCTCCACCCTCCCCTTATATATATATATATTGTTTTTATGTCCCTTTTTCCTAGCAGTTTTTCTGCAGAAAACAGCATTCACTACTGTAGTTATATTACCATCTTTCTCTACAGCATTCCCCTGTGGCCTCAAACTGTCATGTTGATGCAACCCGGGGGGGGGGGGGGGTGTTCCTGACAGCCTGGGCCTACAGGAAGTTTGTTGAATAATGATGGACATTATTCAGTCCAGAAAACAAGCGTCAGTCTAGGGAATGAATGTCAGCGCTGGAGCGGGCAGTTTTTTTTTTCCATAAAAATTGAGACTCTTCTAGAAAAAAAAACTTTTAATCTACATTATTTAAAGTTAATATAATCACATACATGAAGTGCTACTTCACCTTTCTTGTCCAGATATTGCTTGCATTAGTGGATGTTGATTCAGTTTTTCTACCAGAAAAAAATAATTTTAGGAAATGCCAACTGATTTATCAGGGCTTTAAAGGATAAGTTCAGCTTTCTGAACATGTTACACTAATTACCCCCTAATTAGGGTGTAACATGTTCAACATTTTCCCCACTACCCGCTCCTTGTGACAGTGGCCGGAGATCTTCTCCCCGCACCCACTATGACAATTCAAAAAGATTGCAACCATGCAGTGCAACCATGCAGTGCTCCACCCACAAATATCCCAGTGAGTAGATGAACTAAAAGCACTTTACCTTTACAACTGAGGACTTGTAGTTCTCAGAACCTCTTGGGGCGCTGATGAGCGCTCTAGGTAGTTTATTGAACTTCCTGTCTTTCAGTAACTGCTTGCCAGTATCAGAGGTACTCACAGACAGCAACACAGACAGTTTGCAGGACTGTGGCATTACACCAATGATTTGCTGATTGGGGCTTCAGTGCTTTACAGGCTCCTAAAAAAAATAAAAATAAAATAACAAATGCACATTTATTTCCCTGCAAAAAAATATGCCTGTGTTATTTTTTTGTAAAGGTGAACTTATCCTTTAAATTGTGAAAGAAAACCAGGCACTATGCTAAAACATTGTAAATATATGAAGAGCTTATAGATAAGAGTCCCATGGAAAAAGACTTAGGGCTTTAGAGCTGTAAGATATATCAAAGCTGTACTGTGTATAAAATGGGATAGAACATGGAATATCATAGGAAAAGTTAACTAACTACTATTTTTTAAATGTTAATTTCATGAACATATTTCCTTAAAGTTAATCTTTCTTTATGTCAATAGCTTTCTCTTTGACTTTACAGGATGGATGTGATATATTGTGAAATGAACCTGAATGTAAGATGAATAAGGATACTCAAGGATTCCGTCTCTTTTCTAAAAATTTCAGTAAGAATTGTTTCAGTACAGTTAGAAGCATAATTTTTGACATAGTGACAAAATATTATAGCCCCTTCCAAAGAGAAAATCACCAGGCTCCAGGAGATTCATATGATTTGCTATTTTTAATAGCACATTGCTTTTACACTGATTACCAGCTCCTGGATTGTCTCTAATGCCCCGTACACACGGTCGGAAATTCCAACCACAAAATCCGTCAGACTTTTTCCGACGGATTTTGTCCGACACTATTTCCATCTACAGCCATCAGGTAAGGTCCTTACCTGGAATCTTTCAAACTTGATGATTCTTTACAGTATGCTAGTAAACATCATGCTTTGTGTCTTATTTTATCTATGCTATTTGTGCAGTAGGATTGTTGTTCTTGTTAGTGGATACTTTATGCGCAACTCCCTGAGTGCTATGCCTCCTACTTGTTCTGACATTACCTGTTCTCGGATGTACTTATATTCTGTATGTAATATGCTGCATTTTTTCCTATTTATGTTCAACCCTCAGATTACAAACTAAACAATAAATAACACTGTATGTGTATTGATGAACATGTTTCAGAAAATGAGAGGAGGAAATCTCAATTAAGTCATCCTCTCATATGAGACCACTGACACTAGAACAAATGTTCCCTCTGGAAAACATCCCCTTTGTGACAACTACAAATGAATAGGTTTCCAATCACTTATATGCAGGTAACAAGTGTCATCAGAACCAATAGGCAGTGTAAATCTTCCCAACAGAGGCACAAACAGCAAAATAAATGACCACTGTAAAACAAACAAAAAACAAATGTTGGCTCCAGATACATTTGAAAGATTTGCACTAAAATGCTCAGTACCAGAAAATAAGGTACTGAAGAAAAAACTACTTTTACCATCTCCAATTTAATGTATGCTTTTCCAACTCAGTTTGCATGACACCTACTTACACTTAATGATCATTTCTACATATATTTTCCTTTATTTTCACATTAAATTCAATGTTTACACTTTATTTATTGCCTGTGCTATGTGTGAAAGTTGTGCTTTTCACACAGTAGTTATTGTGGATGGTAACTATTCAATCAAATATAAAGCATAACTGTAATTTGCTTTGATATATATGTATGTTAGACACATACCTTGCTAATGTTCATATTGTGGTGGAGCTATAAACATTTTGTTAGCCAGAATGGGTAGGGTTTACTAGTATATGAGATGTTTAACCCACATATGTACAAGTGTTTCGGGGGCCAAGGGCAAGATCAATGTCCCTAATTTGATCTGAAAATTCTGACTTGCATGCAGTTTAAGAAAAAAAAAATTGTGTTCATAAATGCAATAATTTACTGGCTAAGATTCGTCACATATTCATTGAACCAACCATTCATCTGCATATTCCTTCACTGAAATGACTGGGTTTAAAAGGACTCCTGGTACAAACTTGGTATAAGTTCTAGCTGGCAGATAGCACAAAAGTCCTATTTATCACCTGGCACTCATGGTTCATTGCCAAGAGCAACAGGGTTAAAATGGACATAATGAAATCACAAATATTAAAAATTTACATTGCTTTTCCCAATATTTTTCCTGTAACAGGCTACCTCTAGTAATAATTTTGTCTTTTTATCAATAGGATCTCAACACTGGCAACTTAAGGTGTAGAGCTCCTGTTGCTTCTTATTAGGACCCACCATACTAACTCTATAAATCCCTAACCCTCCCTGTAACCCCCACTCTCATGCTAAATCTATTTTTTTGTGCTTTGCTGTAGCTTCACCCCAGTCTAAAGCCAAACAGTGATGATAGATCCATGGATGCTAGTAACTTACATTGCACCAGATCATCAGGTCCATTCACACAGCCCTGCAGTGCTGACTTACTGTTTCCTATTACATTTATGATTCAGAAGTCAGGGTTGTGGTTCATGATAGATCTGCCAGCAGAGTGTATGTTTACTAGACACCATAGATCTATTACACAGACCCATATCACTGACTATTCCTTTTACAAATTCATTAGCAAACAATTAGCCAGTACTGCAGGGCTGTGTGATCTATCTGTTGCCTGCTAGCAAATATAAACTGTGCCGGCAGATAGACCACACAGCACAACAATGTTGTCTGATCTTTTACTTGTGTTGTGAATGGAGCTGACCCCACCCCTTGTGTGCTGAATGGCACACTTGTCTCCAGCATGTGCATGCTGCTAGAAATGAGCACTGTCAATCAGCCCTCATTAAGTATTTGTCTTCTTGCTAAGAGCATAGTCAGACAGCAGAGGGGTGAGGAAGGGAGCTATCTGACAACACTGCTCAACAATTGCTGGACAGGTTGAGTATTCAATCTGTGAGGGGTTTAAACCCATTCTTTGCATACTCACCTTTTTCCACAACAGCATGCTTTGCATCAGAGAACTATCCCTATGTTAAAAAAAATGGAATTGGCATCCCATCCCAGCACTGAAATATTTTGTTCCATACCTCTGGACACTTGTTTAGAAATCCATCAAAGTATCAGTAGGTTGAAGGGGCACAGGGGCTGCTTTAAAAAGACTCAGGAGATCATTTTAAAGCTCAGACATCCCTAAACGCATCCTTCTTTTCTTGTATTCAGTGATCTGGAGATTTGAACAGTATGTCTGAGCATAACTAAGATATAGGGTTTTATTTACTAAAACTGGAGAGTGCAAAATCTGGTGAAGCTGTGCATGGTAGCCAGTCAGCTTCTAACTTCAACTTGCTCAATCAGGCATTGCCAAAAAAAACTGGAAGGTTTCTGTGCAAAGCTGTGCAAGACTTTGCACTCTCCAGTTTTATTAAATCAACCCCATAGTACCTTCTTGATTTAGCTTTTCCCCAATGTGTTAAATGAGTAGGGCTTGTAAAAAAGAGCACACAAATCATGTTTTTGTTTTTTTGTTGAACTAGATGGACTAGTATCTTTTTTAAACCTGACTAACTATTTATTTATGTAACGATGTGTTTGCTGGGCAGTGCTATGCCCATATATACTATTTTGAGATGCAGGTTTAACTTTTTGCAGGGTTTTTACAATATCACACTTGCAAGTTACTGCTATATATTTCAAGCAATCATTTTGCTTTAAATGTATAATTATGACTTGATAAAAGGGACAGTATTCTAAATTTATAGAAAAAAACGTATTTTACTACATAAATGAGTTATCATACTGTTGAATTCTCTACCAAGAAAGTTACTAATATCACAGGCCTGCTGTGCCTAACTATAAATCCTGTCTGATTAATATACATGACTGTACAGCTGTTCAGCAACTAAGGATCCAACAAGAAAGACTGTCTGAAAGCCTGCAGCCCATTCATACCATGATTCATTTCACTTTCCCAGAGGGCATGGTCAATAAATCCTAATTTCCAATTGCCCAAGGCATGCCTTAAGCGGGTGCAAATGAGTAAAAAATTAAGTATAAAGACTTCTGGGTGATAAGAGGCCATTTATACATTCTTCTCATAAAAAGACACAATTTGTTCTAGTCCTGCAATGTTATTGTAGAATGGAAAATTAGCTTGCTATTTTCTTTTCTGTATTGGTGGTATAAGTTGCATTCATTGCTCAAAAATAAGAAAACAAATTGTATCATCAGCAGAACAAATAAAGTATAGCACTGAACCTTGATATAAGTAAAGACAGTTAATGGAGCTTCAAATAACTGCTTCACAGCAATTACAGTATAGAATAGGTTGCTTGATTAGTTTCCAAAGCACATATTTTCTTCCACACAAAAGAGAAAAGTGTTGGCATGCGCTTGGGAATAATTGGGGTATTTATTTATATTTTAGTATATTGATGGTAAAGTACATTATCTGCCAACTTTGGTTCTCAAGGACTTCTGAGTTTTTCATGAGTCTGGATGAAATGCTTACTACCATATATGATTCTTTTATAACATTAATTCAAGGTAATACAAAGTGCAGTAGTGTAAAACAACAAAATAATCACATGAAAAATCACACTTAAAGGCCCCTAAGTGCAAATGTTAATGGTGAATATGGCGAGTTATATATATAAGCTGAATAAAAGTCCAAATTCCAAACATGATGTATGTCAACCCCCTTCTTCAGATTATATTGCCATGTATTCTAATATACTCAATATAGTTCACTTCCACCCCTGTGCCAACTTCCGTGCTCACAGAACTCTCACCTCATAAAAGGCTCATATATGCCTTTGAATACTATGCCCAATGGGCCTCCAAGGTACTCCAGCAATCTCTAATTCCAATAGATAAACACCCAGGGCACTATATTGAGTATAAAAGAATACACATCGATATCATCTGATTAGAAGAAGGTGGTTGACATATATCACATTTGGAATTTGGACTTGTATTCAGCTTATATATGAACTCATCATATTCACCATTAGCATTTGCACTTTAATGATCTTTATGTGTGATTTTTCATGTGATTATTTTGTTGTATTACACTATTGGATATTTAGGCCTTCACTGTCACTGTATTTATTTTGACTTGTTATTGTGAGGCTGTGCAACCCCATATTTTATCTTATTGCCGTTACATTGTGGGAACACAACAGGGGCTGCAGCGACCTATATACATATCATTGACTAATATTTATTTTTATTGATTGGTTCACAATACACATTTGATATATACCATTCACACAGTGCAGAAATTCACACCATTGAATACAAAGTACAGAGTGTATGTGTAAAGCATAGTTATCTATTGCAAAAAATCTGATTTTTATTTACTGTAGTCAAACATGAAAGTGGATGAATTTGCTTGGTTGACATTAGTTAGTACATGGGTTTGTAACTGGGAAAAAAATAATATTTATCTTAATGTGGACTACAATGGCAATTAAATCTCTTTGGCACTAAAATATTAAACTGCTTGTTAGCAGCAGTCTCATTATCACTGCATTGATTTCAGTGTGCAACAAATGAGGTGGCTACCATCAAGCAGTAAAATGTATTTGTTTAATCACCACTGTACCCCTGGCCTTAAGTTGACCATTTTTTCAGTCTGCAAGCCAGCTGAACAAAAAAAAAAAAAAACAGATTTCTCTCTCCACAGAAATGAGGTGGATGCAGGAAATCCCCCCGCCCAGGACATCCACTGATTAGCAAAACTTTTTCAGTATGTGCCTTCATCAGAAGTCAATCAAGCCACACGCTGATTTAAATCTGTCTGGTCCCTGCTAAACCAGCTAAATATTGAAGCTATGGCCAGTTGTATTGTCTAAGGAATCTAGAAAAACTGTTTTATGTTGAATGCCTTAATCTACTAGTAAACTGTCACTTCCATCCAAGATTCAAGTCTGTAACTACTGTTAACACCATCAAATTCTTTGCTAACAATTTATACAATAATAAACTACTTCACTTTTTAACTGCCCAACATGGTCTTGCATGCAACCATAATTTTTCTCACTTAACTTATGCCTTCACTTAGCAATATCTCTCTCTCTCTTTCCTTTTCAGCTGATCTGCTGTGCCACACTCGCACACCAGACACTCCTAAGCTCTGCAAAGCTATTTATATTCAGCCAGATCTTTACTTCAGTAAAATTCTTTAAATTATTATTTCACAGTTAGCTTCACTGCAGAGATGTGCAAATCTTTTCTGTTCTCTTACCTTGTCATTTAGAGTTTGTGCCCTAAGGCTGACTGCTCACTGCCCCTCCACCCTACAACTGAGCCAAGTAGCCAGGATAGTGTAAACAGTATCGGAATGCATTTTCAGTTTAGCACAGTTTCCAAGATCAGGAACATGCACAACCTGGCAAGGTAGTCTCATAACCACAAACAAAATATTTCCCAGCACTCTTACCAGCTAGCCTACAAAGTAAAAAAACAAACAAATAGGTACTGTCTTTGTGAGACTGCACAGCTTCAAAATATGTCTGCAAATGTGTGCAGCTAAAACCTCTGTTTTTTAGTGCCATTTTGATGGGGGGGGGGGGGGTTGTAGGCTAGCTGGTAAGTGTGCTGGGAAATATTAAGTTTGATTGTACTGGGAAATGCCCTTCCACGTGTACCTTACTTCAAAAGTTGCCATTCTTTTATAGCCTGCTTGCTGGATTTGGCATGGGGACATGTTGGACATGTTCAGCTGTCATTGTGCTCTTTCCAGACTTTTCATATGTCCCCATGTCTTTAAGGAGGAATAGGCTCCCTATAGGCATAACAGCCCTTAATTTATCCAACTTAAAGACCCTCAAATATAGAGTTAGGCTTGCACTTTACAGAGGAGACTTGACCAGGCACTGTGGCTTCCACATATATTTTCAAATGTGTGCAACTAAAACCTCAGTTTTTAACATAAATCTTTAGACAGTGCCATTTTTTTGCATGCTAGCTGGTAAGTGTGCTGGGAAATCTTTTGTTTGTTTGTACTGTGTGATGCCTTTCCGTGCGCACCTTACTTCAAAAGCTAGTTATAAATTAGGGTGGTTGCCATTCTTGTGTAGTCTCACAACTACCTCTGTTAAAAAGATACAGTATCCTGTCTAAACCTGAATATTTGGTTTTAAATCCACTTTCCTTACAGTGTGCCACACTTTGCACATGGTAAGGTCTTGTTAGCCCACTGTTTAGTAGGATAAGTTACAATCGGTACAGTACACATCATACTATTACTAAAATTTTCTGAGGAACCAATGAAATCTGGACCACTCCTAGATTAACACTTATGCAAGTTACAAAATTGCCAATTGCTGTAGCCCATGGTGACCAATCAGAATTCAAATTTCACTGATAAGTAAAAAATTAATGGAGTCCCAATTGGCGTCAACTTGCAGAATATAAAACAGGTAAAGTTCAGTATGGGCTTACCTTTCACCTCATTTAAAATCAATGAAACCACAGCTCCAGTGAAGTTCATTTATTTTGGTTTAGATAAATGTTTATGTACAATGAGGAAAGTAAATGAACCTCAAGAGGACTTGTGGAGATGAGACATTCAGTAACTGTGGCAGAAAGGGGAAAGAAAGATGGCGCTCACATAGTGGTTAAAGATCAATGTCAGCGAAAAGTAAAATTTTCATGGCTAATGGCAAATGTAATCACATGCTGCCTTTTTATATTTATTTTGCTATTTCAGTGTTGGAATATGTATACATGAACTCCTAGACTTATCCAACCTCTACAATCATTGCAAAGCCAAATGATGGATTCACTCTCATCATCTGACTTTCCATAATTCAGAATAAATAACTGTGAGGTCCCTGAACTGTGAGAGAGTGATACCATCACTTTACACCTGGGGTCAGCAAGATGTATATCGTGATCTACCAGTAGATTGTGGCCAGGTGACTGGTAGATCATGATCTGGGCTTTCTGATTCACCACCCCAGAGCATCAAGCAGAGTGCAATGCAGAGGGACTACTTGTAAATTTGAAACTTTAGTAGAGAGCAAGAGCCACATAGGCCAATGCCTCCTCTGTAGTGCTGGCTCCTTCCCCATGCAGAGTGATACTAACTGCACTCTATCTTCTATCTCAATTAGCGGTCTCCAGCATGGTGCCAGCAGCAGGAAAGAAGAGATCTTTCAGGTAAGTGTGAAGCACTACACTGAGCATAATAGTATAGAGTGGCTTTCACACTGATGTGCTGTGGTTTACCTACACTGTGGGGGCAGTGCAGTGTACCCAAAGCTTTCCTGTGGGTTTTCTGTGCTTAGCCATAGACTTCTATTATATCCTGCGAGTTTGGTACACTTCCCAAAAGCACACCAAAACTCCTGAATTCAGTGCTTTCGGAAAGTGCACCACACCTCCAGGATATAATAGAAGTCTATGGCAAAGCACAACTAACCCAGGAACGTCACAGATGCACTGTGCTACACCCACGGTGCAGGTAAACCGCAGCACACCAGTGTGAAAGCAGCCTTTTAGGGGGCTTAGAACAGTAAGGGTTCATTCCCATTTTCAGTTTAGGGAGTGGTAAAACCACATAGTTAAGATGTGCTTTTACCACCACCGTCCCAACCGCACCTCCTTTAGCTGCAGTGGTCAGGGGTGTACACGCGTCGCAGCCACAGCAGGAGTTATACGCATGGTCATGTTCCCTGCAACCTTGTGCAGTACAGCAAACAAGGGGTTAAAGCAGGTAGCATTTTGTTACTTTCTCACCACCTGCTTTAACCCCTTGGACCCTGCAGAAGCATACAATTGTGCTTGCAGAGTGGCCCCATTTAATTGAATAGGTCACGCATGGCAGGCGTAGCACCTACCAAAAGAAGCAGGGGAATGCAACTAAGGACACATTCACAAGTGCAGCAGGCATTGCTGCTCCTCTGAAAAGTGATTCAAGTGTGTTTGGTAGGTGGTGAGGAGGCAATATGTTGCCTCCTCACCACCTGATTTAAATCTAAAGTTTGCTGTGCGATGCATGCGATTGCGACACAGTAGTATGGCACTTAGAGGTTTGAGGAGGTGTGAGGAGGTGACACTGGGCAATACTGTGCCCGGTGATCTTTTACTTCTCCCATGTTGTTCAGGTATATCTCCACCTCTTTAAGGTTGCCTACCCCTGTTTTACACTGCTAAAAAAAACATTGTTGTAATAATACTTGCATGTAATTATAGTAGTGGTTGGTTTTGTTGCTGGCAATGCATTATGTATAATGTTATACACAGTTCCTGAATTGATAGTCAGACCTATTTTTATTTGGTTTCATGTTCCAATTTCTGATCTGCATTCCTGGTAGGCAAAAAACGGTGATAGATAATTCATGAATGATCTATGACTCAGTTTCTTATTTGATGACTAAGCATGTGAGTAATGTACAGTAATGCTGATAGTTAACACTCGGTTTTTCCGCAATAATAACTAAAATTGAAGCCACTCTAAAACTTCAATATCATAGTACATCATTACATTATGATCACCTTTATGCCACTATGTTTTTATAAAGCGAGTTACATAAAAGATTAATGGATTCATACCTAAATGCTATGTATAACTACTGATCATAACTAGCTACAGCACAGAATTTCTAATACAGAGAAAGTGTTGCCACAGATGTTAGTAAAGCCACCGTGACACAGGGATGTTATATCTTGGCTTTCTGGCTTCATTGCTTCTGTTCCCAACATAATGGAAAGATCGGTATATATTGTGTTGATGCAAAAATAAAATGCTTTCTATTCTACTATGAGAAAGGCAGCAAAAAAATGTTACAGGCGCAAGGCCACATTAGGACTTACAGTATGAAACAGTATTTTGCTTCTCATGCACATGGAAAAGTTCTCTGTTTTCAAATAATTTAGTGCTTAAATCACTGTTTACACACTCATACTGTACTGTATGTGAAGTGTAGACAAATGGCGATATATTATCAAACTTTAATAACAACTGTTATATGAAGTACATATAAATATTGATATACCACCTATTTACAGTAACTTCCCAAGTGAAGTTATGCAGCATCAAACCAATTCACTTAACCTTAATTATACCTGTCTCCTAAAGCTTAGACACACATAGTTGTACAGCAATCTCTCTTAAACTGAAATTACTTAATTTAATTCACTTATTACAGAAAGTTTTTTACAGTATGTATTAGAAGTTATTAGAGATAAAGTCTAATTTCCAGGCTGAATGATGTCCATCAACATTTAGATTTTCCTCCCCAGCCTGACAGTTGCTGGCCCTCCACTTTTATTCTTGGATTTTAGTTCTTTCAATCATTGAGTTTCAGCATCACATGTGGCTGTTACCTGGTGAGGTCTAAATGCAATTGCAGTCTGCTCAGGACACCGATTCCTCAAAAATGATATCAACCCACCAAAGCATTTTGATATTTTTTTTAAAACACCTCCAAAGAGCCAGCCCAATGCCTGCACCAGGGCTGATGGTTCTTAAAGGGAGATCTGAGACAAGGTGCCTTGATGTTTTGTGTACAGCATCCTGCCTGCCCCTCCCATTATCCATAATCTTCCTGCATTGTGCAAGGACCGAGTGATGAGTCTGGGCCTAAACTAAGGTATTTAATACAAAAGAAAGTATTTGTTTTAAAATGTTATTACTAAGTTAATGAAGGGAGGTAGTGTCAGGAAAGACAAAATATAAACAGATTAAACTTCATATTTAAGGTGTATGTCACGTCAAAAATGTATTTCTACTTTTTGATAGTGAACGGAAGAAGTAGAACTCCTGACCGGTCCTGCAAACCAAAGCTCTTTTAGAGGGATTTACCATCATCACCTGTCTTTCTGACAGCAGTTACACCAGGCAGGGAGTGAGGGAGAATCTGCAACCTGGAACCACAAAAATAAAAACATGCAAGGGATTCAAGTCTTCTCCTACCCTACTAAAGAAAAACTATTTTATTTCTATATATAAATAATTACTGCTGTGCCGCCACCACAAGCTATAACTATAATGTGCTCTAACACACCCCACCAAGCTACTGCTGACATATTTTATGTGTTCCCACATCAACATTAAATAACAGTAAAATATAGTGCCACGATGCTTGAATTATACAGTATTAAAAAATATGGAATTTACAAATTACAATATGCATTTGGCATTCTAACCCCCAATACATCAATCAATCATGGTGTCATTACAGAAATATACTTGCTGTTGGGCAATTGAAAAACATTTTACACAAACTTCTTTTTCAATCTATGGTTGTAATCAAATAAATTTATGTACATTATGTAGGTACCCCATCAGTCATTTCAGCTGTAATCACAAAATAAAAGAACAAACAAAATGTTGTTAATCTTTTGGATTGTTTAAAAAAAAATTAATTCAACATGTGTTTACTAGATTTTACTAGCTGTGTGTGCATGTTAACCACTTCAGCCCCGGACCATTTGGCAGCCAAAGGACCAGAGGTCTTTTTTTCAATTTCGCACTGCACTACTTTAACTGGTAATTGCGCGGTCATGCAATTTTGTAACCAAACGAAATTTGCGTCCTTTTCTTCCCACAAATAGAGCTTTCTTTTGATGGTATTTGATTGCCTCTGTGATTTTTATTTTTTGCGATATAAACGGAAAAAGAGCGAAAATTTTGAAAAAAAAAGAGATTTTCTACTTTTTGTTATAAAAAAAATCTAATAAACTCAATTTTAGTCAAACATTTGGGCCAAAATGTATTCAGCCACATGTCTTTAGTAAAAAAAAATGCCAATAAGCGTATATTTATTGGTTTGCGCAAAAGTTATAGCGTCTACAAACTAGAGTACATTTTCTGGAATTTACACCGCTTCTAATTTATGACTGCCTATTTCATTTCTTGAGGTGCTAAAATGGCAGAGAAGTACAAAACCCCCCCAAATGACCCCATTTTGGCAAGTAGACCCCCCAAGCTATTTGCTGAGAGGCATGTTGAGCCCATTGAATATTTTTTTTTTTAGTCCCAAGTGATTGAATAAAGACAAAAATAAAAAAGATTTTTTTTTTTTTTTCAAAAAGTTGTCACTAAATGATATATTGCTCACACATGCCATAGTTATATGTGGAATTGCACCCCAAAATACATTTTGCTGCTTCTCCTGAGTATGGGGATACCACATGTGTGGGACTTTTTGGGAGCCTAGCCGCGTACGGGCCCCCGAAACCCAAGCACCGCCTTCAGGATTTCTAAGGGTGCAAATTTTTGATTTCACTCCTCACTACCTATCACCGTTTCGAAGGCCATAAAATGCCAAAATAGCACAAAACCCCCCCAAATGACCCCATTTTGGAAAGTAGACACCCCAAGCTATTTGTTGAGAGGCATGGTGAGTATTTTACAGCTCTCATTTGTTTTTGAAAATGAAGAAAGTAAAGAAAAAAACATTTTTTTTTTTTCTTTTTTTAAATTTTCAAAACTTTGTGACAAAAAGCGAGATCTGCAAAATACTCACCATACCTCTCAGCAAATAGCTTGGGGTGTCTACTTTCCAAAATGGGGTCATTTTGGGGGGTTTTATGCCATCTGGGCATTCCATGGCCTCCGAAACTGTGATTGGCAGTGAGAAGTGAAATAAAAAAATTACACCCTTAGAAAGCCTGAAGGCGGTGATTGGTTTTTGGGGTTCCGTACGCAGCTAGGCTCCCAAAAAGTCCCACACATGTGGTATCCCCGTACTCAGGAGAAGCAACAGAATGTATTTTGGGGTGTATTTCCACATATGCCCATGACATGTTTGAGCAATATATCATTTAGTGACAACTTTTTGTAAAAAAAAAATATATATATTTTTTTTTTTTTCATTATTCAATCTCTTGGGACAAAAAAAAAAAATTTTAATGGGCTCAACATTGCTCTCATCAAATAGCTTGGGGTGTCTACTTTCCAAAATGGGGTCATTTGGGGGGGTTTGAACTGTCCTGGCATTTTATGCACAACATTTAGAAGCCTATGTCACACGTCACCCACTCTTCTAACCACTTGTAGACAAAGCCCTTTCTGACACTTTTTGTTTACATGAAAACATATTTTTTTTTTGCAAGAAAATTACGTTGAACCCCCAAACACTATATATAATGTTAAAGCAAAGGCCCTACAGATTAAAATGGTGGGTGTTGCATTTTTTTTTTCCACACAGTATTTGCGCAGCGATTTTTCAAACGCATTTTTTGTGTGAAAAAATACACTTTTTTTTATTTTAATGCACTAAAACACACTATATTGCTCAAATTTTTGATGAAATAAAAAATATGATCTTAGGCCGAGTACATGGATACCAAACACGACATGCTTTAAAATTGCGCACAAACACGCAGTGGCGACAAACTACATACATTTTTAAAAGCCTTTAAAAGCCTTTACATGATACCACATTAGATTCACGGAGGAGGTCTACTGCTAAAATTACTGCCCTCGATCTGACCTTCGCGGTGATACCTCACATGCATGGTGCAATTGCTGTTTACATATGACGCCAGACCAACGCTTGTGTACGCCTTTGCGCAAGAGAAGGGGGGGCAGGGGTGCTTTTTTTTTTTTTTTTGGGTTTTTTTTTTATTTATTTAGCTTTTTTATTTTATTTTTAAACTGTTCCTTCCATTTTTTTTTCTTTGTTATGATTTTTATTGTTATCTCAGGGAATGTAAATATCCCCTATGATAGCAATAGGCAGTGACAGGTACTCTTTTTTTGAAAAAATTGGGGTCTATTAGACCCTAGATCTTTCCTCTGCCCTCAAAGCATCTGACCACACCAAGATTGGTGTGATAAAATGCTTTCCCAATTTCCCAATGGCGCGGTTTATATCCGGGAGGGGGGGGACATTCCCTCCCACTGCTTGTAAAAGCAGTCTAGAGGCTAATTACCCGCTAGAATTGCTTTTACATGAAAGCCGATCACTGGCTGAAAAGAATGATACCAAGATGATACCTAAACCTGCAGGCATCATTCTGGTATAAACCATTCAAAGTCCAGCAACATACTGGACATATATTGTAATCTTTTTTTTTTCATTCAGCCTCTTGGCTGAACGAAAAAAAGAGATTGATTGGTGGGTATGCCCACCATTAGAATACCTCCCTTCATCCACCCACTTCTAATGATGGGCATACATGCACCATTTATATATGCCGATGCATGGGGGCATCCTCCCGCAAAAGTTATGCCGTGTACACACGGTTGGAATTTCGACCGTATGTACGTGGCATTAGGAGCCAATCGCTCCTCCCCCCCCCTGCTGCCCCCATGCTTCGGCATATATGCTCTTTTTTTTAACTGTGGTGGTGAAATCACCTCCTACAGCGTTGGAGTCGCGGCTTTATGTATCGTGGGAGCAAACGCTGTTGCTGTCAAGATAAATAAATCCGCGTTGCAACTGAATGGCGCACCTGAAAACAAAAAAATGCTTAACACTAAAACACAGTAAACAAAATTACATACCTGAAAAGCAAGCATGATAAAACATAATAAAACATTGCAGAATAGAATGGAGTAAAAAAAGAGCAACAATAGAGAGAGAATAGAGTGAGAGAGAGAACAATAAAACGACAACTATTTAATTTTTTTTTATTTTTTTGAGATTCACAGGTAAAAAAGCTCCTGACTGAAGCGACTGAATCAAAACGCTACCACAAAAAAAATGTTAGCGATCGCAGGGATCAGGCCTGACTCTGCGAACGCTGCAGTTATGTGTGCTTAGTGTTTTGTAAGTGACAGTGATCGATCGATACTGCACTTGGGTGGGCTGGGCTGGGCGGAGGGGGAAAACGCAGGTGCTAGCAGGTATCTGGGCTGATCCCGCTAACAATGCGGTTTTTTTTGGAACCCTAAACTGCTGGGACGCTAGTATAGATCTGATCAGATCAGATATTGATCTGTTCAGATACTGTGCCACTAAGGGAGGTGTATGCTTTGCGCGTGGGTGTTTGCGGTACTGGCACTAACCTGGGGCGACGCAGACCTTATTTGACCCTAAAACCTAATTGATATCACCCGCCGGGCGATCAGGGGGTTAAACCGTTATTGGGTAATAAATGGCGGGTGCCCTGACAGTATAAAAAACAAGCTAACTAACCAGCGTCACCCGTAACAGTAATACAAAAAAAAACTGGTTAACCTAGCGACACTAATGCAGCGATCAGAAAAACGATCGCTTAGTGACACTGGCAAAAGGGGGTGAAAGGGTTAACTAGGGGCAATCAGGGGGTTAAAACCTTTATTAGGTAATATATGGGGGTACCTGACGCTATATAAAAACCTGACGGGGAACCTAAATAACGAAATAACTAACTGGCTAACCAGCGTCACCAGTGACAGTTATACAGTGATCACTGGTGAAAGGGTTAACTCTAGGGGCAATCAGGGGGTTAAAACCTTTATTTAGGTTGTAATATGGGGGTACCTGACCTATAAACCTATTTATGAACCTATATAAACATGGCGGTTACCTAAAAAAAAAAAATGGTTACCTAGCGACACTAATGCAGCGATCAGAAAAACGATCGCTTAGTGATACTGGCAAAAGGGGGTGAAAGGGTTAACTAGGGGCAATCAGGGGGTTAAAACCTTTATTAGGTAATATATGGGGGTACCTGACGCTATATAAAAAACCTGACGGGGAACCTAAATAACGAAATAACTAACTGGCTAACCAGCGTCACCAGTGACAGTTATACAGTGATCACTGGTGAAAGGGTTAACTCTAGGGGCAATCAAGGGTTAAAACCTTTATTTAGGTTTTAATATGGGGGTACCTGACCTATAAACCTATTTATGAACCTATATAAACATGGCGGTTACCTAAAAAAAAAAATGGTTACCTAGCGACAGCAGTGACACTAATACAGCGATCAGAAAAACGATCGCTTAGTGACACTGGCAAAAGGGGGTGAAAGGGTTACCTGGGGGGGCAATAAAGGGGTTAAACCTTTATTAGGGGGGGGTAGGGGGGGGGGGTTGGGTGGGGGGCGGGGGCGGCTACCTTGGACCTAAAACTAACTGCACTGACAGTTATTACAGTCACACTGACACTAAATGCAGTGATCAGTAAAAAAATGATCTCTGCAATTAGTGACACTGTGACTGGGGGGGCAGGGGGTGATCTGGGGGGTGATCTGGGGGTGACAGGGGGGTGTTTTGTGTGCCTATGTGTACTGGTGTCAGTGTACTGTTGGTGCACTAACCTGTACATGTTGACAGCTCGGCGTTCCGGTCACATAGACCGGCGCACCGAGCGTGACATCACTTCCTCTGTCTGTGTTTTGATTGACACAGACAGAGGAAGCATCTGATTCGCCAGGAGCGATCGCGAGGGGGTGGCCAGAAACCACTGGCCGTCCCCTCATCCCGGATCGCTCCTGAAGCGATCCCGACCGTCCCCGCCGGCCGGGGGGGGTCCGATCGGACCCCCCACGCGCCTGAAGAATGGCACGTACAGGTACGTGATTCTGCCTGTACGTGCCATTCTGCCGACGTATATGTACATGGGGCGGTCGGGAAGTGGTTAAGGTTAGTGATGTGAATTGGTACTAAGGTTGATGATTTCCCTGAGAAAGCATCTGTATAATAGATGCTCAAATAATCGAGATGGTTTCCCTGCCAGTGCTGACTATGCATACATCTGTGAGTTATAAGAGTACTTTATTGTAGCACAAAGATTTCACTGTATTTAGTTGCTCAGTAAAGCAATAAAGAAGAAAAGAGAAGCAGATGTTGAATGCTTTACTATATATATATATATATATATATATATATATATATATATATATATATATATATATATATATAGAAATGCCTGTTGATTTTCTGGGGGAAAGGTTTTTTCATACATAAGGGTTTATATACTAAAGACAAATCCACTTTGCACTACACTTGGAAGTGCAGTAGCTGTAGATCTGAGGGGGGCATGCAAGGAAAATAAAAACAGCATTTTTGCTTGTACAAGATTGGATGATAAAATCAGCCGAGCTTGTCCTCATTTCAGATCTTCCCCTCAGATCTACAGTGACTGCATCTCCAAGTGCACTTCAACTTGTAGTGCAAAGTGGATTTGACTTTAGTAAATCAACCCCATAGCATTACACTAATACAATTCTAAACATAACACTGTTACATACTGTTACAGTAATATAACTTTAAAGCCCCATACACACGGTCGGATTTTTCATCAATTTGGTCCGATCGGACAAGGTTGTTGAAAAATCAGACCGTGTGTATGCACCATCGGACAGTGTTCGTCGGTTTGTCCGTCGGACAAAGTCTTATCTCCTGCTGGAAAGATTTCCCGTCAACCCGGTCCGATCACACCAAATCCGAGCGTGTGTACACTTGTCCGACCGGACAAAGTGCTACGCATGCTCAGATCACATTACAAGACCAAAGCTATTGGCTACTAGCCTCTACGTAGTCCCGTCGTAGGCAACAAACGTCACCACGTTCAGAATGATCGGATTTTCCGACAACTTTGTCCGATCGTGTGTACGCAAAACCAACATCAGACAAAGTATGACGGACATGGTCCGACGGACCTGGTCCACGGATTGTCCGCGCGTGTGTATGGGGCTTTACATATTGCTTTTCCCCAAAAGTTACCTTTTGATAATATAAATATAATTAAAAAAATAGAGGTGTGTGGTGCATCGGGATTCCCTGTGCCTTCAGAACACCTTAAAGCTAACTGGTGCTTCACCCACACAGACCAAAAAAACAAGATTGCTTTAATGCACTTCTCCTCAACAACAAGTCTGGTGTTTGCTGATTGGCCCAGCACTGTCACATGGGCAAATAGAGTCCTTAGCACTGTGTAAGCTCTGACTAGCCTAACATCAGGTAGTTGAATAAAATGTGTGCAAAGTATCTAAAAAATAAAGAGCAAAGAGTATCAGAATCACAACATAATCTAAAAATGATACATAAAGTATATGACATAGAGTAACCTACAGCTGTCAAACACAAATCAGCTTTTAGAAACTTGGAATGCCTATACACAAGCAGATCAAATATATAAAACAGATTTGCTCAGTTGCTCATTGAAAGAACCAAAACATATACAGAAAAGGGGAAGAATCTTTTATTGATAACAGATTTTTCCATATACTGGAAAATGTCTGTCGAAGACAACAGGCACTCATACTTTCTTAAGTATCGTTCACAAGGGTTTAACTTCCCCATAGTGCATTTGCAGTCTGAAAAGTCTCACAGATTTTCTTTGCAAACATGCAGAGCAGGATGAACTTTGGGATGGACAGAAAAATGTAATGTAATTTCTGATTGGCTGCTTTAATCTACCCCCACTGCTCTCTATAGTTATATCCCATATCTAAGTCAAATCATGCTCACAACCTTTAGTGTTATTGAGATTTCAAACAGCAAATATAGGCACCATAGACAAAACTGATTTAGTTTCCTCCTAAATTGATGGCTATGAACTCATTCACAAGTAACTCTAGAATTATAAGGATCAGTTGAACTCATGGTATATTGGTTGATTTCTCTATATCATTGGAAATTATATCTTTTACTGTTGGTGTGGCAGTAAAATAGTTTAGTTTTGATGAGGTCATTGCTTAGTTTGATGTTTGAAAGCAGCTTGGGGTTGATTAATGATGGTCCATGTATGAATATACTGTATGTTTATGCAGATAAAATAACTATGTCATTTTAGATTCTGCAGTTCAGTGAAAATTACTTGATTTTATTCACCTTATCAGCTTTTATTTAACTTATAAATATGTGCATAGTGAACTTTATATGAGCAACGCTATTGCTCTGCATGTTCAAAGCTGACACAGAGAGTAACAGCTGTTGCATGCCTTTACAAGCTATGAATTTACTATTATTTATATACATTCAGTGTACTTGAAATATTCATTTCAGATACTTCATTATTGAATCTCTAGCAGCTTGGCACTATTATCTAAATAGTACATTTAAGTATAATGTATGAATTATAGCTAACAAATTAGCCGGTAAGTAGAAGTTATATGACACTCCATTCCATTTTAGGTCACTTTTAAAGTAATAAGTAATAAAGCCCAACTTCAGCAAAAACTTTCAACAGGGTGGGTAAGACAGGACTTCTAGGAAGTGTTTATTACTGTTGGTCTCCTCATTGGTGAGATTTCTGCTCACCCCCTGCAGCATTGATACCCAGAAAGGAAATAAGAGTGTGTAGGTGTCACCGGGACAGGAAGATTCAGAGAGCAACAATAACAGTTGCTCCTCTCCTTGCTAGCAAATAAATGTGTTTTTGTAGATGTTTCTGTTCACATCAGAAAGATATACCAGCCTTTCCTGTCCTATTGATACGTTATCACTGGGGCAGTAAGTAGGGTCAAATGGCTTGAAAGGGCACATACAGCAATAAAAACCTGCCTACTATTCTAACCTTTCCCCTATCTGTGCAAAACTAAATAAAATAGGGTGGACAAAATAGAGTGGACACTTTGTTGTTCTGTGAAATATAATACATTGGTCATAACCACAATATTTTAGTTTACATATAAACCCACTGGATTTAATGGTTTCTTGTTTGCCTTAACTTGATGATTTTACAGATCTGTTTGATATGGTAACTACTTGATATTTGATATGGTTACTAGATGTAGTTACTAGATGTGGCAAATAAGATCATTGATATTGTAACCTGCAGAATTAGTGGGGTTAGTACTATTATAACGAGAGTGGTCAGATTAGAATAACACATTTATTGATTAGCTACAACAGCAAATGAACAGTTTATACTTGGGCCTCAACTAGTTACAAAAGATAAGTATATATTTTATCCATGCTGCTCAAAATAATCTATTAATAGGATGTGCTTCAAGCTTCATAAATCAAGGTATGACATATCATATAGAGCAGTTACTGTATAGGAGCAAGGTTATTCTAACACAAAACCTGAGCCTCCCACACATTTATACCAGATAAAGCAGTTCTTAAAGCCAGAAGCAAATATGAAAGAAAAATAGTTTAAACCAGCCTTTCTCAAGTAGAGTTCCCGCAGCAGTTGCCAGAAAAAAAATTGCCTAACCAGCCTTTCTCAAGTAGAGTTCCTCCAGCAGCTGCTTTGAGTTCTTTGAGCAGTCAGCAATGACCACCTCTGAAAGTGGGACACTGACCATCAATATAAGATGGTACTTTTCCACTGACCCCAAAGTAAAGGTGGCACTTCTACACTTGTCAGCAATGTATATGGATGCCAGCTGTCTTTTGTTCACTAATTTAAAGGCACACCACAGGTTTCACTGTATTTACTGGATTTTATTATTGTTATTTTATGTCAAGTTAATTACTGAAATTATTGAGTTTATTTGTCCTATAGCACAGAGGGGTGTTAAAAACCTCCCTTCGTGTCCAATATAAATGTGTACACCACATATCTTATACTTTCATTTGAAGTAATATCTACAACTTACTCACCACCATTTATGTGTACCTTAAGCAATAGATATATATATATATTTTTTTTTAAGCAGGGGGTTCCCTAAAAACCTAAAAGTTCCATTATAGTAAAAAAAAAGAAAAGGTTGGTCTAGACCAGTGTTTCTCAACTCCAGTCCTCAAGGCGCCCCAACAGGTCATGTTTTCAAGCTTTCCATTATTTTGCACAGGTGATTTGATCAGTTTCACTGCCTTAGTAATTATCACAGCTGTTTCATCTGAGGGAAATCCTGAAAACATGACCCGTTGGGGCGCCTGGAGGACTGGAGTTGAGAAACACTGGTCTAGACAATACAGCGATCACTAAGACCTATCATTGCATAGCACTCACAGAAAAAACTCCACAAATCATTTTACTGAAGACATAACTACTCAGAGCACCTACAAAGTTCTGTAAGTGCAGTGAACAAGTATAGCTCCACAACACGTATGCGGGTCCATTATCAGTAAATGATGTGTCTGCAGGAGGACTGAATCCAGCATCTTCTACAGCACAATTGCTTTGGTAATGACATACTAAGCTGCCTTTTTTGCAAATTGATTGTATTTATCCCTGGTGTAATGTTCACATTGAGCTATAGACCACTAATTAACATGTCTCGGTAATTAGAACATCATGTATAGATAACACCTGACTTACATTAAGCATTGCAGGGTGCAGAATTAAGTTATTAGCTATATGTGTCTTGTGATTTATCAATATCATCAGCCAGAACATTAAAAAAAAAAACACACACACACACACACACAAAATATGGACAATCTTGTATATGGACTAATCTAGGGTGCATCCTTTCATAACCTGCTTGTATGAATGCATTGCAGCACCGTCTCCTATCTTAGTGGAACAACGTGACTGCTGTCCGTGGTGCTGAAATCTGCAGCTGCTGTCTATGGTGCTGAAATCTGCGGCGGCTGACCACAGAGCTGAACAGCGCGGTCTCTAGCTATGGTGCTGAACTATGCATTCGCTGTCCACAGCGCTGAACTCTGCCGCCGCTGTCCATGGTGCTGAAACCTGAGCCCTGCAGTTCATGGTGCTGGAACCTATCGCCGCTATCCATGGTGCTGAAACCTATCGCCGCTATCCATGGTGCTGAAACCTATCGCCGCTGTCCAGGGTGCTGAAACCTATCGCAGCTATCCGTGGTGCTGAAACCTGAGCCCTGCAGTTCACGGTGCTGGAACCTATCGCCGCTATCCATGGTGCTGAAACCTATCGCATCTATCCATGGTGCTAAACCTGAGCACTGCATGGTGTTGGAACCTATCCCCGCTGTCCATGGTGCTGAAACCTATCGCAGCTATCCATGGTCCTGAAACCTGAGCCCTGCAGTTCATGGTGCTGAAACCTATCGCCGCTGTCCATGGTGCTGAAACCTGCCACCCCGCAGGCTGTGGTGCTGAAACCTTCAGCGCTATCTACTGTGCTGAAATCTGCAACTGCCTATGAACAATACAGCTCTAGAGGAATTTTTTAAAAGCCAGGACCATGTACTACATTTGCCATTAAATACACGCATTTTACTGAATCCAAAATAATCTCAAATCTACTGCAATATCCCATTGATATACATTGGAAGGTGTACACCGGCATGCTCAGCAAACAGACGTGCCCCTTATATACTTGCAGCTGGACCTGTATCTTTATACAGGGTAACCCTCTGCCAGCAGTGCACTGACCTGTGATTTTTCTGGCTGTCCTTTTTCTCCATGATTGACGGTACACAGTTGGTGAGTTCAGTCCAGTCTGCATGCAAACCACAACTCCAGCCTGTAGAGAAGCGAGAAAACAACCAGGTCTCCTTTCTCCCAGGACGGTGACAGGTGCACTTTTTCTGTCCTGGCTTACAGTCACAGGGCTGCTCCAACCGGATATTCCTAACCAAATGCCTTCCAAAAGTAGTCCCCCCTGTCTTCTGGATGTGCAGGAACACTATCACATCATCCCCCTTGATGTTAAAATCCACAAATCTGTAAAGGTCTTTGGCCATGAAGCTGAAGGTCGGCTGGAATTTGGGGGGGATGTTATCCTCTGGAAGTTCAGTCTCATCCTCGTCACTCTGCCACTGAACCTCTGCCATCGCAGGCAGCTCAGAGGACTGCTCTCTTACAGGATCCCCTGCCCTGAAATGCCAGGAGCCGGTCCCAGTTGGGCAGATGTACTGGTAGACAATCATCACAAAGAGTACAGCTAGAACCGGGGCCAGGATCAACTTGTTGGCTCTGTCATCCATGATTCCAGAGAAGCCTTTTTCCTGAACGCTCATAAAGGAGAATGAATGTACCTTTATTCTATTGGCTGACATCAAGTAATATAAGAAAGCCGGGCTTTCAATTTCAGGGTGATCTGTTGGTTCTTGCTTGTACCCATCCCAGCCTGCGTGGCATGCATTGATTGCTTTGTGCTGCACTACAAATCACTAAGTTGAATGCAGTAACAAAGTTACAAGTGTGTGGAGGACACGTGAAGGTGCCATGAGCTGAGCCTGGCCGCTCGGCAGCAATCCTCAGCTAGCTCCACTCATTGCCTGCACAAGGAAACCCTCACGCCTTCTGCTAAACGGGATGGGAGCTGAATGCTGGAATTTCTCATTCACACCAAGCCAATGGCAGAGCAGCGTCTCACTCCTCATACCCAATCACTGGTTTCTTCTGGGAATGAAGCAGACGGAATTGTGAACCAATGGAGAATGTAAACAGGGAGTAGATTGACTCCTACACTGCAGACAGCTGAGCTAAGCCAATGAGAAATGCAATAACTGCTGATGGGGTGGGTGAAGTCTGCGAGGAGCCAATACAGCATGGATAAAGCTCAGCCGTTATGTGGGAAAGGAGACATCCCCGGCATACCTTTACATGTGCTGCTTCCAATCATCCACTGCGCAGTGCAGACTTCTGTGTGAGCTGATGTTCACTTACTCAACCAATTATCTGAAAAACAGGGGGGATGCCACAGCTGACCACCTTGTACAAAGATTGGGGACTTGGCTATTATGCTGATCAAGACAAGAATGCACATTAGGAAAAGAAAAGAAAATCCAGAATATTAAAATAAATAAATCATAGAAAAGCAGAATTCCAGCTAAAGCCCAACTTGTCTGAAAATGTTCCCTCCCCTCCTAACACCTACACTAACTAATCTGTGGAAGATGTATATACTTATTTATTTTCGGCTAACTGATACCCTGTGTTAGCCAGTGGAAAGCCTAACAACAGCTGTGAAAGCTGGGAGCAATGACATCACCCTTAAAGTGATTGCAAAGGCACAAGGTTTTTTATCTTCATGCATTGTATGCATGAAGGTAAAAAACTTTCTGGGTGCAGCTGCCCCCCCATACTTACCTGAGCCCCCTCTCGATCCAGCCATGTCCATAAGTGCCTTTCCTCTCCAGGGACTCGCACTCCTGATTGGCTTTGAGCAGCAGCAGGAACCAATGGTCAATATCAGACAGTGAGCCAATCAGGAGATGGAGGTGACGGGGCTGAGCCACAGCTCCATGTGTCAATGGGCACACAGAACCGCAGGTCGAGAGCACGCCTGCTTGGTTGCCCCCAGAGCAAGCTGCTTGCTCTGGGGGCACCCGGCAAGAGGGAGCGCCAGCAAGGGACCCGAGAAGAGGAGGATCCTGGGCTGCTTTGTGCAAAACCAACTGCACAGAGCAGGTGAGTATAACATCTTTGTTATTTTAATGTAAAAAAAGACAAGGGTTTAGAAACCCTTTAAGCTGGCCATACATTATACACTTTTCTTATTCAATTTCCTTTAGATTTACCTTCAACCAGTAGTGGCTGGTGCTCCATTTTTTTGGGGGGCAAACAAGCCCCCTCCTCGTCGTCAGGTCCGCACTTGCTCCATCCAGGGTCACGGCTTCCCCTCCTTCTCAGCCACCGTGAAGTCCATGCACAGCAGATGGACATAGCCAGGCTGCGGCACGCTCCAATCACAGGCATCACCATCTTTCTTCTCCCAGCGCAGGCTGCAAAGCAACTCTGCCTCTGCACATGTCACTGCTGGAGACTGCACGCTCATTGTTTGTCACCAGCTCCCCCGCCTCCTCCTCCGCTCCTCTACTGCTCCTCTCCGCTACTTATCTGCTTCAACCACCACTGCACACGTTACACAAGTGGGTGGGCTCAGGCTCAGTGCTCTGCACAGGGATCCCACAATTTTGGCACCCTGAGCCGATTCGTCAGTCGGCTTCAGAGGCAGGCACAGCATTGTAAGTGTAGTGCCCACACTTTATTAACCACTTGACCACTGGGCACTTAAACACCCTTAATAACCAGACCAATTTTCAGCTTTCGGTGCTCTCACACTTTGAATGACAATTACTCATTCATACAACACTGTACCCATATGAAATTTTTGTCCTTTTTTTCACACAAATAGAGCTTTCTTTTGGTGGTATTTAATCACCTCTGGGTTTTTTATTTTTTGCGCTATAAAAGAAAAATGACTGAAAATTCAGTAAAAAAAATGAATTTTTCTTCGTTTTTGTTATAAAATTTAGCAAATTTGTAATTTTTCTTGATAAATTTTGGCCAAAATTTATACTGCTACATATCCTTGGTAAAAATAAGTACAAATTGGGGTATATTATTTGGTCTTTGTGAAAGTTATAGAGTCCACAAGCTATGGTGCCAATATCTGAAAATTGATCACACCTGAAGTACTGACGGCCTATCTCATTTCTTGAGACCCTAACATGCCATAAAAGTACAAATACCCCCCAAATGACCCCTTTTTGGAAAGAAGACATTCCAAGGTATTTGGAAAGAGGCATCGTGAGTTTTTTGAAGTTGTCATTTTTTCCCACAATTCTTTGCAATATCAAGATTTTTTTAAATTTTTATTTTTTTCACAAAATTGTCATATTAGCAGGTTATTTCTCACACACAGCATATGCATACCACAAATTACACCCCAAAACACATTCTGCTATTACTCCTGAGTACGGCGATACCACATGTGTGAGACTTTTACACAGCGTGGCCACATACAGAGGCCCAACATGCAGGGAGCACCATCAGGTGTTCTGGAGCACCCAGGCCAATTCTGACATTTCTCTCCTACATGTAAAAATCATCATTTATTTGCTAGAAAATTACATAGAACCCCAAAATATTATATATGTTTTTTTAGCAAAGACCCTAGAGAATACAATGGCGGTCGTTGCAACTTTTTATCTAGCACGGTACTTTTTCGAACGTGTTTTATTTGGAAAAAAAATGTTTTGTGCTTTACAAAAAACAAAACTGTAAATTTAGCCCAATGTTTTTGCATAATGTGAAAGATGAAGTTACGCCGAGTAAATAGATACCCAACATGTCACGTTTCAAAATTGCACACACTCGTGAAATGGCGCCAAACTTCGCTACTTAAAAATCCCCATAGGCTTTAATTTTGTTTACTGGTTACATGTTTTGAGTTACAGAGGAGGTCTAGGACCAAAATTATTGTTCTCGCTCTAACGTTCGCAGCGATACCTCACATGTGTGGTTTGAACACCGTTTTCATATGTGGGCGGGACTTACGTATGCGTTCGCTTCTGCATGCGAGCACACGGGGACAGGGACGCTTTAAAAAAATATATATATATATTTTATTGTTCATTTTACTTTATTTATTTTAGTTTGACCCTTTTTTTCCCCCAAAAAATTTTTTGATCACTTTTATTCCTATTACAAGGAATGTAAACATCCCTTGTAATAGGAATATGGCATTACAGGTCCTCTTTACAGTGAGATATGGGGTCAATAAGACCCCACATCTCACCTCTAGGCTGGCTTTGATCGTAGCGAGTACCGCAGGGTATTGTTGGGTATTGCAGGGTATGGCAGAGTATCGCAGGGTATTGCAGAGTATCGCCGGGTATTGCAGAGTATCGCCGGGTATGGTAGAGTATCGCAGAGTATCGCCGGGTATTGCAGAGTATCGCAGGGTATGGTAGAGTATCGCCGGGTATCGCAGAGTATCGCAGGGTATGGCAGGGTATGGCAGGGTATCGCAGAGCATCGCAGGGTATCGCAGGGTATCGCAGGGTATGGCAGAGTATCGCAGGGTATGGCAGAGTATCGCAGGGTATGGCAGAGTATCGCAGGGTATGGCAGGGTATCGCAGGGTATGGCAGAGCATCGCAGGGTATGGCAGAGCATCGCAGGGTATGGCAGGGCATCGCAGGGTATGGCAGAGTATCGCATGGTATGGCAGAGTATCGCAGGGTATGGCAGAGTATCGCAGGGTATTGCGGGGTATGGCAGAGTATTGCGGGGTATGGCAGAGTATTGCGGGGTATGGCAGAGTATTGCGGGGGTATGGCAGAGTATTGCGGGGGTATGGCAGAGTATTGCGGGGGTATGGCACAGTATTGCGGGGGTATGGCACAGTATTGCGGGGGTATGGCACAGTATTGCGGGGGGTATGGCACAGTATAGGGGGGTATGGCACAGTATTGGGGGGATGGCAGAGAATCCATCCATCCATGCTCAGCCATCCCTCCATACTCTGCAATACCCAGCAATACACTGCAGGCTATTGCTGGGTATTGCAGGGTATGGGGGGATGGCTGAGCATGGATGGATGGATCGGTGGTGGCAGAGCAGGCTGTGGGCACTACAGATCCCGCCCACAGCACTGCTGCCACCGATCCCTCCCCCTCTCCTCTCATACTGTACCGATCGGTACAGAGAGAGGAGGAGAGAGGAACCGGCGTCATCAAATGACGCCGGTTTGCTTACATGTGATCACTCCGTCATTTGACGGAGCGATCACGTGGTAAACGGCCGCGATGAGCTGCCGTTTACCGTGATCCATGATCCGCCGGGTCCTCTGGACCCGGCGATCATGGATGCTCTCGAGTGCGCGCACCAGGGGGCGCGCAAGAGCAGAATTCTGTGAGGCCGTTAATTAACGGCCTCCCAGAGTTAAGCAACCGCCCTGTAGCCGTTTTTCGGCTATGGGCCGGTTGCTAACTGGTTAAAGTGTGCGCTATCAATGTAAATTTAATTTTTCCCAGAACTGTAACAGAGTTCTGGGGGTTAATTGTACAGGTTTTACTTTGGCATCAGTTTGGCTGGGCTGTACTGAAGTTCCGCCTGGTCATAGGTGCAGTGAGGCACCTGTGACAGGCTGAGAACCAAGCCTGGTTGGACGTGTTAGGTACCAATCTTTCCCGGAGCCAATCAGTGGGCGCGTCTGACCCCGCTGTGTAGTCTGGGAAGGGGTATTTAAGGTGCTGAAGTCACGTGTTCAGGGTTCGGTCAGGGTTTTGATTCCTGGTTCCGGTCCGGGTCAGCCCTGTGAGGGGTCCCGGACCCAGGAGTGTCTGCCGTCCCCGCAAGCCGTGTATTTTTAAAAGGTGGTTTCCTCCATGCGTGATCAAAGGTGCCCGATAAGAATAATTCCCCCAGCCCCTTACCTCAGAGTAAGGGTAAAAACACCTTACTTAGATCCAGCTGGACAGCAGTAATTATCCCAACGATCAGCAAACAAACGGATTCTTGTGGCTCCTTACCTCTTCTCAATGCATAACTCGGCATGTAGGTAAAAGAGAGGGAAGGAGGGACTCCATTGTGCAGTAAACCATATATATTTTATTAAAAACAAATGAATCACTCACAGTTACAGCAGATAATAAACAGCGATGTGCAGGGTTGTGTGTGATCTCGGCCGTGACCACATGCATTGAAAAGAGGTAAGGAGCCACAAGAATCCGTTTGTTTGCTGATCGTTGGGATAATTACTGCTGTCCAGCTGGATCTAAGTAAGGTGTTTTTACCCTTACTCTGAGGTAAGGGGCTGGGGGAATTATTCTTATCGGGCACCTTTGATCACGCATGGAGGAAACCACCTTTTAAAAATACACGGCTACTAGGAGGATTCAACAGATTTTGAAATCTGCACCCATTTGAATTACAGTGGACTTTTAAAGCATTTGTACTAGTTCATCACTGGACTTTCAGCATTTTGCACTTTAAATTCCTTTTTTGCATTTTTCACATGCGTTGTTTGCCCAGTTCTTGGCACACACAGCATTGATTGTGATTTTTATTTATTTATTGCTTGGATCTTTATTTACACCTTTTTATATATTTTTGCACTTTTATATATTTATACTTTTATATTTTTTCACCTTTTGCATGATTATACATGTTTACTTCAGGAATTTGTTTGTTCACTATTTTGATCTACAAGTGATCATTGCACAAAATTTTTTCTTTGGGATATAAACGCACTTTATTTTGCACAGGACACTTTCTCACCATTGGATGTTTTTATCAATATCTTGATCAGTTTTTATTGTTATAGCACAGTTTATCACTTGATGCTATATATCGCCATTGTAGTTATCAATCTTGAGACGCTTTGTTGGAAGCCGTCCTTTGGAGTTCTCCCTTAGGATTGTTATCCTTCCAAGCAGCAAGCGCCACATTCATTTTTTTAATTTACATTTTTTAATTTATATCTGTCTTAGTGCCATATATTACCATGTAGTTATTCTCTTAATTAATTTTATTAAGATATTTGGATATTTTTCAGTGTCTGCGCCCCATTGTTATATAATTTTTATAATAATAATTTTTATATATTCCCTGTACGGTATTACGGTGTGTGAGCACCTTGATGGTGGCTGCGACGGTTGCGAATTTTATTGTATTTATTAGTGGTTTTTTATCCTTGTTTTGGTTTGCGCATTTGGATTCCCCCTTTATGGACCCAAATGGCCCCCACTGTTCTATGGGTATCTCCTCTCCCAGGGCCTTTTCCCACTTTAGCATATAATTATGTTTGCCCATCGTATCAAAGGATCTTGCGTTCAATATTTTGTATATATCAGAGATTTGGCCTTTTTGGGCCGAGCCTGCAAGTACAATGTTTTCAAAGGGGGGTTGGAGGGGAAAATTGAAGATTTGGTGCAAATGACAAGGCATAGTGGCGGATTTGGAGATACCCATAGAACACCTGTTTCAGTAAATCAAACTTAGCCCGTAGGTCTGCAAACGTGTGTAGCCTAAAGCCCCATACACACGGTAGGATTTTCCGATGGATTCTGTCCTATCCTACAATGTTGTCGGAAAATCAGACCGTGTGTAGGCACCATCGGACAGTTTCCATCAGATTGTCTGACGGACAAAGTCCTATCTCCTGCTGGATAGATTTTTGGACAACAAGGTCCGATCACACCAAATCCGTTCGTGTGTATGGTAGTCCAACCGGACAAAGTGCTACGCATGCTCAGATCACATTACAAGACCAAAGCTATTGGCTACTAGCCTCTACGTAGTCCCGTCGTAGGCAACAAACGTCACCACGTTCAGAATGATCGGATTTTCCGACAACTTTGTCCGACCGTGTGTACGCAAAACCAACATCAGACAAAGTATGACGGACATGGTCTGACGGACCTGGTCCTCGGACAATCCGCGCGTGTGTATGGGGCTTAAGAGTCCGGGGATCCACCAAACTTCCAAAGTGAAAGAGGTTTCTCGTGGTCCAGGGAGAGGACATTTGATGGGTAATGCTGTCTGGCATTTTAGGATTGCAGGCAAATGAGGTCAGGAGCGAGCTGTCCAAGGATAACTTATGGAGCTGTGTCAGTTTATGCCACAGCCTCCGGAGTTGTAACATTGGGCCCAATAGCCGTGCGGGGTCTACCTCTGCGTTTGCGTTCCACAGTAAGCTGTTTGGGTGTACTGGGGCCAGCCATAATTTTTCTATTTCTGTCCATTTATTATAGGAGCGTAAAGTGAACCAGGAGGCTACCGCTTTCAGTTGTGCTGCTTGATAGTACTTGATAAGATTAGGGAAAGCTAGGCCTCCATCTGATCGTGCCGATTGTAGTACCGAGCGTGGGATTCTATGTCTCTTGTAATTCCAGGTATATTGGAGTAGGTCGGTTTGTAGTTTTCTTAATTGGCCATAGGGGACCGGAATGGGCAGGGTTTGAAAGAGGTATAAAAGCTTCGGGAGGATTGCCATCTTTACTGAGGCAATTCGTCCCAATAGGGAGATACTGATCAGTTTTTAATGCACTCTTGGGGTTTCAAAAGCAGAAGAAAAATGCATGACAAATGCATCCCTTTAAATCCTATGGAATGCTTCACATTGTAAATGTGCTTCACTTTGAAAAATCCTGCATGCTGCACCTTTGGGGCCGTTTTTCAAAAACACCTTCCATTTTAATTCATAAAAAGCACATCAAGAGCACAGGAAAGAGCCCTAATGGAGATGAGCTTTGAACATGATTGGAGAGAAGGGGCACACCTCCTTCTCATACTACACGTTGAACAAGCACAGCTGTGACTGTCAATCACAGGCTATATGCCAGAGCTCTCTTCTTTCAATGCCTTTTTTCTCTTGGTGTTGGGAGAAGTGACTCAGATGCATAACATAACAGAAGAATGAAGCAGCATAGAGAAATCAGACCCAGATATGGATAGAGACAAGCACACAGTATAGAAGGCTTTGCTTTGTTCCAATTTCCTGCCTGAGGTTTACAGCCCCTTTAAGATAAGAAATGTTACAAAAAAAGGAAACAAATACAGCCACCATATCCAAAGACTGGTAAACTCCAATATATTACATAGTTTCATAGTTGTTAGGTTGAAAAAAGACACTTGCCCATCCAATCCAACCTGTGTACTTGACATATGTGCATTAACTGGTTCCCGACCCGCTCATGTTCATATACTGCGGCACAATGGCACCACTGGGCGATCGTGTGCATGAGCGCCAGCACAAGGATTTGTATGTGTAAACACACACATCTCTGAGCTGTCAGAGAAGAGGAGACATGTTGTTTGTTCCTAGTAAGTAGGAACAGTGAAACGTCTCCTCTCCTACTCAATCTTATCCCCATACAGTTAGAACACACTGTGGGAACACACATTTAACCCCTTGATTGCCCTCTAGTGTTAATCCCTTCCCTACCAGTGTCATTTGCACAGTAATCAATGCATTTTTATAGCATTGGTCGCTGTATAAATGTCAATGGTCCCAAAAATGTGTCAAAAGTGTCCAATATGTCACAATACCGCTAAAAAATCGCAGATCATCACCATTACTAGTAAAAAAAATAATAATAAAAAATGCCATAAATCTTTCCCATAGTTTGTAGACACTATAACTTTTGTGCAAAGCAATCAATTACCAGAAATATGTAGACGAATATATATTGGCCTAAACTGATGAAATTTGTTTTTTAAAAACATTTTTGGGGATATTTATTATAGCAAAAAGTAAAAAATATAGTTTTTCTTTCAAAATTGTTGCTATTTTTATAGCGCAAAAAATCAAAACTGCTGAGGTGATCAAATAGCACCAAAAGAAATCTCTATTTGTGGGGAAAAAAGGACACAAATTTTGTTTAGATACAGCATTGCTTGACTGCGCAATTACCAGTTGAAGTGACGCAGTGTCAAATTGTAAAAAGTGCTCTGGTCAGGAAGGGGGTAAAACCTTCTGGGGCTGAAGTGGTTAATATAATATTTTCCCATATGCCTGTATATTGTGTTCACTAAGATGCAAGTCCAAGAGTCTTTTAAAACTATCAATACTTCCTGCTGACATCACAGATTGTGGAAGAGAGTTCCACATCCTTATCGCCCTAACAGGGAAATACCCCCTATGCAGTTTAAGGTTAAACCGCTTCTCCTCCAATCTCATTGAGTGGCCTCATGTCTTATTACACTCCCTAAAACAAAATAGTTCCTACCTAAGCTGGAATTCCCATTAAGATATTTGTATATCATTATAATATCTCCTTTCAATTGTCTCTTCTCCCAGGAGAATACGTTTAGTGCTTGTAACCCATTCCTTGTAATTGAGGTCATCCAGTCCCCTTATGAATTTTGTTGCCCTTCTCTGGATTAGCTCCAGTTCCACCACAGGATTGATGACCAGAACTGGACAGAATACTCCAGATGTGGGCGAACTAGAGTGGCAGGATTATCATTTTATCTCTGGAGTAAATGCTCTTTTTAATGCATGGCAATATTCTGCTCGCTTTGCTTGCTGCAGCTTGGCATTGCATGCTGTTGCTCAGTCTCTCTTCAACTAGGACCCCCAGGTTTTTTATCCATCCGGGATTCCCCAGAAATTCTCCCCCTAGTGAGAACCTTGCATTTATAATTTAGCCCCAAGTGCAGTACTTTACATTTTTCTTTATTAAACCACACCCCATTAATTTATTGAGGTTTTCTTAGATTTGTATCATCAGCAAACACGGAGATTGAACTATTTATACCAACCTCTATATTATTTATGAATAAATAAAACAGAACTGGTCCCAGGACAGAGCCCTGGGGTACCCCACTTACCACTCAAGACCAGACTGAGTACATGTTATGTAATTTACATAGGGTATTCTATATATTTCTATGTGGCCTAATTTCCCTTTCTGTAATTCTTTATATCCCTTTTTATAGTATAGCTATGTATTGACACAAGCTGCCCCGTCAGACTTGCTTGTCTGTTTATTCATTACCATTACTGCGATCTCAGTTCACCCTATGTTATCGCCTTTACGTCCTCTAAAAACTATAAGAAAATGGCCGCGGTCATAGCCCGCTCTCACAAAAAATGGCTGCGCCTTTATCATACATAGGGACTACAAGAAAATGGCCAACCGCCCAATTAACACCACTACTTATAGACACTTCCTATGGCCCCTACCTTATCCCAGATGAAGTCACGTGACGGTGACGATACGCGTCGGATTTTCGGACCCCGGAAGTGACGTAGAGGTAGCGAGCTCGCCGCTCGTTTTTGAAATCCATACTGTCTAGTTGTGAAATGTGAGTACCTGTCTATTTGTTAATAAAAGCTGTTACCGTTTGAAACATACTGCACTATAGAGGTCTTCACTCTCTCCCTGTTCATTTACTACACCTATGCTGAACGGTCCCTGGCTTATTACATTGAGAGACATTCTCCAGCTGCCACCTCTGCATAGGCTTAAATTGATGCTGGAAACATAGAAGGAAGAACGCTCTGTGAGACCACACCAACCTCCCCAAAAGTGACCACCTCCCTGGCATTTAACTACGCTGCTTACCTTACAGCAGTAAGGTAAGAAGTTAGGACACCTACGGGTGTCCACGACACTGAAGACGCACAGCACCCCTACCACAGTGCCACTCTGTGCCAGCACATCAGCACCTTAGTGCTGCACCCAGCACTTTTTGCACCACTGGAAATATTAGCCTGCATCACCTTGCACATTTTGTTTTTACTCTTCTCTGCTATGTGTCTCTCATAGTCTTTTTAGCCACCCCGATTGTGTTCTTACACTTCTTATTGCATTCCTTGTAGTGTTGGCATTATGACAATGACCCCTCCACTTTATATTTTTTAAAGGCCATGTTTTAATCTTTACTATGACTTTTTATGTTATGGTCTAGCCACCCAGGTTTAACCTTTGTTTCTCTATATTTATTGCCCATTGGAATGGACTGAATGATACCTTTATTTAACCACTTGCTGAGGGGCTAACTGGGAATTTACGTCATGATTTTGATGTTAAGGTCCGGAATTATGACTACAACTAGATGCCATAACCCCAGTATTTTATTTTACTAATGACAGCGGGATCCCTTTTAGAAGTGGCAGGAAAGGTGCCTTCCCCCCTCCCGCCGCTTTCCAGTGGCTTCTGGGCTTACGTTACCGATCGCTTAGAGATGAGGTATAGGAGAGCTATTGAGTCTTTTAGACCCCAAATCTTTTCATAAAGAGGATCTGTCATGCTGTATTGTTATCACAAGGGATGTTTACATACCTTGTGATAGCAATAAAAGTGATCCAAAAAAAGGTGTAAAAAACAGTGTAAAAATTTTAAAAGTATCAAAATAAATTAAAAAAATGAAAACGCCCCCATCCCCGCATTCTTGTGCACAGTAGTGAATACATACGTAGGTCACGCCCACATATGTAAATGGTGTTTGCACCACAAATGTGAGGTATTGCCGCAAATTTCTGAGCGAGAGCAATAATTCTAGCACTACACTCTGTAATGCTAAACTTGTAACCTGTAGAAATTTTTAAAGCGTCACTTGTGGACATTTTTAAGTACCAATGTAAAAAAATTGCAATGACCACCATTTTATTCTCTAGGGTGCCATTCCACAAGCACATGCAATTTTAAAGCATGACATGTTAGGTATCTTTTTACTTAGCATTTGAAAAACCGCTGCACAAAAACAATGTGATGTAAAAAATTGCAATGACCACCATTTTATTCTCTAGGGTCTCGGCTAAAATATATTATATATATATATATATATATATATATATATATATATAATGTTGGGAGTTCCAAGTCATTTTTTAGGAAAAAAATACAGATTTTTACTTGTAAACAACAAATGTCAGAAAAAGGCTGGGTCCTTACTGTGAGTATATTCCTAAACCACTCCCATGTTTCCTCGCTGTTCAATGTTTCTAGGATATAGTCCCTTTTAATATCTTGTAGTATTGAGCGCAGTTTAGAAAAGTTGGCTTGTTGAAATTTAGTGTTCCATACCATCTTGCCTCCTTTTCCTAGGATTTATGCTAAATGTAATTATCCTGTGATCACTGGTTCCCAAGTTGTCCTGTATTTCCACATCACATGACTTTTTTTCATTTTTCATTTAAATATGCTTTAACCGCTTAAGGAGTGCCTCACGCCGATATACGTCGGCAGATTGGCACGGCTGGACACAATCACGTACCTGTACGTGTCGCGCTCGCGACCCGGTCCTGAACTCCATGACAGCGCCCACGGGACCAGCAGACCCGATCGCCGTTGGTGTCCCGCGATCGGGTCACAGAGCTAAAGAACGAGAAGAGGTCTGTGTAAACAAACCTCTCCCCGTGCTTCCTAGCGCGACTGACACTGATCGTCTGTTCCCTGTCATCGGGACAGATAATCAGTGACGTCAGATGCCAAGCCACGCCCCCTACAGTTAAAAAAAAACACATGCACACACTTAACCCCTCCCCACCCCCTAGTGGTTAACTCCTTCACTGCCAGTGTCATTTATACAATCAGTGCATTTAAATAGCACTGATTGCTGTATAAATGACAATGGTCCCAAAAATGTGTCAAAAATGTCCAATGTGTCCGCCATAATGTCGCAGTCACAATAAAAATCGCTGATCGCCGCTATTACTAGTAAAAAAAAAAAAAATATTAATAAAAATGCTATAAAAACTATCCCCTATTTTGTAAACGCTATAACTTTTGCGCAAACCAATCAATAATCCCTAATTGCGATTTTTTTTCAAACCCCTATTTGGTTCGCACCAGATCTTTAGAACTTTGCAAAAGTTTGGTACAGAATAACGGACCTTATTGAAGTCTATGGGACCCGAACTGTAAAAATCTAAAGTGCCCATTTTGAAGGCTTATATGCAAGTAATTGGGCATACAATGGTTATGGGGTCTAGGTACTGCCCTGGGGGACCTGTATCAATGAAAATAACATTTGTAAAAAGCAACATTTTTAAATGAGCAGTAATTTATTGATGCTTAAAGCGAATGCATTAAAATGAAAAATTCCTTTTCAATATAGTGCCTGAGGGTCCCCTTAGTCTACTTGCAAAGTGGCACATCTGTACTGTGTATAGAAGCTGCTGCAGCAATAATTGCATTTATAAAGCCAAAAAATTTTAATTTTCCCTGTAAGCTTGCTTTATTTCTTAAGCAACGGCTGGCTGAGTCAGTCTGTTTGATGAGGCCACAATGTAGTGCACTGGGACCAAGATTAGAGATTTTTTAGATAAATTCTGGTGTCTCTTCCACAGACTTTGGATAGAAGTAACAGGTGTGGAAAAATTGGTCTTTGGGTGTCAGTGCGCCTTCACACTGTAACCCTATTGAGGTACTCTTGATGAAAGCAAGAATTGGCCTTGCTAGGTCTTTCAGGTCTGTTATGGATATCGAAGGGAACAAAAATGGTGTGGGTCCTCCAAAAATCCATACAAGACCCTTATCTGAGCATGCAGCCCAGCATGTCAGGAGAAGAAGGGGAGGAGTGAGCGCCCCTCCCCTCCTGAGCCATACCAGGCCACATGCCCTCAACAGAGGACATGTTGATGGGGACAAGGTCCGGTGGTTGTGGCAGTCTGTGGGTGGGGGGCGTGCCAGCCTGCTCTTTAACCACTAGTATACATTACACACATACCACATGCCTGGACCAATACCTAAATACCGCATACATCTAATTATTTATTTCCGCAGGTTAGTTGAATTGACAGTTACAGGATCGCATGCGATATTTAGGCAAAATGTGTCTGGACACCTAAATATCGAATGTGAGTTCCTTTTGTGAATGGGGCCCAATATGTTTACTTTCTACATATTATCTTTAGAGCAAGTGCAGTTTACTAGGATATTGTACCGCTGTGGCAGTGATCATGTACAATGGCTGGCTGCCCTGATATCACTGTATGTCAGGCTGCCAGCCATTATCTGTGATCACCTTCATAACAGTACAATGTCACCAGGCCAGTGCTGCCATTCAGCATCCATAATCACTACCATCCACTCACAAGGTCCCTACTCACTGCCACCAACTCACAGTGTCCATACTCACCACCGCCCACTCGCAGTTTCACTAATCACCACCGCACCAGTCATATTATCACTACTTACCACCACACTAGTTACAGTGTCCCTGATAAACGCCACACCAGTTATTGTGTCCTGATCACTACCACATCAGTCATATTGTCCATAATCACTGCCACACAAATTACAGTGTCCCTGATCACTGCCACACCAATTACAGTGTCCCTGATAACCTTCTCACCAGTCATATTGTCCCTGATCACCACCACACAAGTAATATTGTCCCTAATCACTGCAACACCAGTTACTGTGTCCTTGATCACTGCCACTCCAGTCCCAGGGTATATGAGCATTACCACATCAGTCATATTGTCCCTGATTACACCACACCAGTCCTAGTGTCCCTAAACACAGCTACAACAGTTACAGTGTCCCTGAACACAGCAATACCAGTTACAGTGTCCCTGATCACCACTACATCAGTCCCAGTGTCCATGATCATTGCCAGATCAGTCATATTGTCTCTGATCATCACCACATCAATCCTAGTGTCCCTTGTCACTGCCAAAACAGTTAGTGTCCCTGATCACCACCACACTAGTACAGTGTCGCCTCTGCCTGCTGCCTGTGTTAACCCTGGCTTGTTTATTAAATATGTTTCTGCCTGCAGTCTGGGCTGATCCTTTTGCCTTTTTGCTGACCACATGTCTGCCTGTGGCCTGAACTGATCTATCTGCACATCCTGCTAACTAAGTTTCTGTAAGACATCAGGTCAGTGAGCATGGCATTCCTTGGAGCAGCCACGTACCAGTAAGCTAGGCTTGCTTTGCTTATAGGACCTGGAAATGGTATGTGTGATGCTACACTATGACATTCTCTGACCACTCATATAGCAGTGACCATTACATTTTTGTCATACGCAAGATACAATGCTTGTTTAAAATCAGTCCAAAAAGTGGAAGAGTCCCACGCATGTGGAATCGCCATACTCAGGAGGAGTATCAAAATGAGCTTTGGCTTGATTTTAAGTATGCCTATGCTGTGTGTGAAATAAGTCTAATTAAACTGACAACTTTGTGTAAAAAAAAAAAATTTCATTTTCTTTCTGTATTTTTGAAAAACTTGTGGCAAAACTTGTGTCTTCAAAAGTAATATACATGTGGGTGTTTTACTCCCAAAAATGTGCTAATTTTGAAGGTGTTTCTACTGTCCTGTTGCTCCAGGGTCTCCAAAAAAGTGATAGGCAGTGAGGAAATTAGATGCATAAATTATGCCCCTAGAAAGCCCTAAGGTGGTCATTGGATTTTGGGCCCCCTTTATGTGCAAAATGCATTGGATGGAGACGGGAGCTGTGACATGATTAGGATCCAGATCTGTTGGTGATTTCCATGCTGGATCATCCTCTCTCTACTGCTTGCTACCATCATGTTGTAAGTGCATATATTAGCTCAATAAATTCCCCTGCTTCTTTCTGTGTTCCCAATCATATACACACACCTGGTGGAAGTGCAGAGGTAATCCTGAGTGAGGAAAGCTGTGCAGTAAACCTTGAGTGTGGAGATAGAGTCCAGAGTGTGCTGTGGAGACGCTGAGCTAAGGACTGTCAGATCCATCCACCTCAGAGGTTGGGAGATACACAGAGGACGTGGCTAGGCATCAGGCATCTATTTACCTAATGCGAGCGATAATCTGCAATAAATTTAGAGATCATCGGGATTTGGTAAGAGGTCAATTTAATCTTCATATGGATTGATGTAATATGATATCACTGGGAATGGTGTACAGCACATTTAGTTGGTGCAGAAAAAGGTATAACTGCGCTGACCCTAAATAACATATTTATCTTACCACATATCAAAACAATCTTTATCAGTGATTCGTCATTGTGAATTCAAATAAAGTGCATATTTAGTGAACTGCAATATTATAAAGAAAATTATCCTTATTAATCAAGAATAAAATCATGTGTTAAACAAAGAACAGTCCCAATATTCCTCTTCAAAAGATGATTATCTGAATCATACGTGCACAAATCTACATCCTTGATTGGAAAATTTTCACCAATTTGTGAGACACCAGCACCTTCTAAAATGGACACTCACCAGAAACAAGGTAAAAAGACGCCTTTGGTTTATGTTGGGTTAACCACTCCAGTAATAAAAGCATGTAAAAAAGGGTGATAAAACTGTGCTAAACCCAACGTGAGCAAAGTGCCAAAAAATGAAAAGCAGCTAACACACGAACAAAGTCCAAGAAACAATGACAAAAATAAAAAATGTAGCATTAAACAGTTGTGATGAAATAAAATGACAATGAAATCACTTCAACTAGATTAAAAAAAAAAAACGGGTGTGTGGAAAAACATAACCAATAATATTAGTGAAGCACAGTAGTCCAATGACCAAATGTCCACAAATAGAATGTCCTGCAATGGAGAACTTTCTCTTCAATCTCAAACTGAAGTAAAGAGCATGCAGTCAGGATGTATAAAAGTGCAGATGGATCGAATATACAATAATATACATCTGGAAAGTATTAAAATGTGAAGATGGGTTCTCTTACCACACCAGATGGACGCACAAACCATACGGCAGTGCGTCTAATGCGCTTAAAGTACTGTATCCCCAGTGATGAGATGGTGCCAGGAGTAATGCTGATGCCACGGCTGTAATTCCAATCCACTCGCGGTTGGATGACCATCCCAAACAGGTGGTTCAAGGGGAGTGACAAAAGGATCGATTCACACAATGGATAATAATCGAAAGATGACCATCAGTGCACAAACATAGAGGAAAAAGAAAAAAGGAGGCTCCACGTGGTGCAGGTCAACCAAAATGGTTTAATAGAGTAAAAATATCATACAAAAAACGTAAATGGAGTAATAAAAGTGATCACAAAAAAGTTATAATTATAAAAGCAATATGGGAAGCAGGAGGTGCGTATAAGCATACCTGAAGTTTTCCCGATTGAATGCCAGTAATCACTCCTTGCATCTCCACATTAATCTCAATATCTCATAAAAAGCAAACAGACATCATTGCGCAACATATTATAATTTATTCAATCATTAAAATAAGTATAGGGAATTTTCACTCACAAGTGTGGTGCCTATAGACTGGCACTAAATCTTTCCAGCAATGCTCTTAGGGCTAGCAAGCGTCGTTCCATCACCCGGGTTTGACCGTACGATCAAAGCCTTGATTTGGTGTGGGTTGGGGCAGGAAGTGACGTTGGCCTTACCCAGAAGCCTCTAAAGCCCCATACACACGGTCGGACTTTTTCATGGATTTGGTCCGATCGGACAAGGTTGTTGAAAAATCAGACCGTGTGTATGCACCATCGGACAGTGTTCGTCGGTTTGTCCGTCGGACAAAGTCTTATCTCCTGCTGGAAAGATTTGCCGTCAACCCGGTCCGATCACACCAAATCCGAGCGTGTGTACGCTTGTCCGACGGACAAAGTGCTACGCATGCTCAGAAGAAATTCTGTGACGGAAGCGCTCGGTCAGGTAAAACTACCTTTCCTAATCGACACAGCACATTCGTCACGCTGCAATGTTAAAATGTCTTTAATGCAGCGCATTCTCTTTTTCTTTACAATGCAACAAGAATGACATCTTTTAGCTGCTCCTATTCACCCGCACTTCTCACAAACTTACTTCTTTATTACTTTGCAGCATTTATACACTACATGTTTATTTTTACTCTGAACGGAAAAGAATCTTTGTTATTTTTTTACCATGATTTGTCTTTTTTTTTTTTTTTTGGGAATACATATTTGAATGTTTTTTTTTTTTTTTTTTTTTGGAGGGGGGTTGTGTGTCTCAAATTACCAAAAACACATTATTAACATTTGTATTTCTTGCTTAAATTTACTAGGAGGTTGTTTGTTGTTGGTGCCCCTTGTTAATTCTACTTTAGGATTAGTGAAATGTACCTGCTTACTCAAAGAAAAACTGTCATTGTAGCAAAGTAAAACACAATAGTCAATGATTATTTCAAATCAAAAAAACCTTTATTTAGGTCACACCAACAAACCAAAGAGGAACGCAGCCATGGTGAAACTTGGGGAATTTGCAAAGTCTTGGCCCCCCACGGCAACCATCATTGTTCAAGCGTAGAAAATTGGGGGCCTGAGGAGTACGTATATTAAGGGGAGTGCAATCTGGTCGTGAAGTCCAAAGTATCCGGAACTGCAGCAGATGCCATCTAGGTCCCCAGGCTCTGGTACAACAAGAGGCTCCATCTTCTCTCAGACCAGACTGATTCCAGGTCGTCACTCTCAGGTCTTCCTTCCACGCTTCCTTCCACGCTGTGGCTGTCGTGCTGGTGGGGTGGCAGAAGGAGGAGGAGGAGGAGGAGGCGGAGCATGGTAACTATGGCAAACATGTGTGACTGGGGTCATCTCCCCAGCCCTACTCTTATTTAGGACATGGAGGATGAGCCCCTCACACATGTTGCGTTGCCCCACCTCCATACCCATCATTTTTGTGACAACCACCGAGCCAAAGGTCTCCTCGTCGGCGGGTGTGGCATGTAGGGAGTCTGAAGCCTCTCTGATCATGCGGAGCGCTGACTGTGCCGCATAATCCCCCATTCTCGCCCTTTTGTAGGGAAGGCGGAGGAGAGGGATTTGGGAGTCATTCAGGCTCCGCGGCCTAGCCCCCTCTTGGCTGCCACTACCCAGCTGGTGGCTGCCACTCACCCCTGCCTCCTCCTGACTGCCACCTTCCACAGCCACCTCCTGGCTGAGGTCTTCCTGTGTATGAAAAAGGGACATAGTTTCAGTTATTTGTTCATCAAACACACACAATTCTCATCTAGTGACTGGTGCAAAATGTTTACAAATAGAAAACCATACAATTCTCAGCCCTGCAGTTTAGATTCTGGCCCCAAATGTCTCCCACACCACTGTCTGTTGATATGTCAAACACGTTAGGAACTAAGCAATTGGGGATCCTGAATTAAGTGAACATCATTCATTATTCCCATAAATGGTAACAAAACTACTATACCTGGAACAAGCTGGGCTCCTCCACCTCTTCCAGACTGGAAGGCCCAGGTTGATCCTCGGAAGCCTCATCAAGGGTGGGCTGCGCGCAAGGAAGCGTGGAAGGAGGAGTTGAGGTTGGCTCCGTGACATCAGCCTGGTCTTTCAGAAAATGGAGACTCTGATAGTACCAGAGCTTGGGCACATAGACCTCATCTGCTGAAGTTGCAGTTTCCTCAGACTTCACGACCTTCTTCCGCTCCCTGATATACGCACTCCTCAGGCTGCCAATTTTCTTTCTTATATCATCAACAGTTGCCGTGGGGAACCTTGGCTTGACAAATTCCACAAGTTCCTCCAGGGCTGCGTGCCTCTTTGGTTTGTTGGTGTAATGTGGGTGTATACCCTGCCACAATATGGGAAAATCCCTGTATTTGGCAATGAAGAGGGGGAGAAAACTCATGTCGTTGAATCCCTTCATATCAATCTCTGCAAGACACAACACCACACAAAACCCTATAAATTATGTCAGGCTAAACTCTCCTAATCTTCTCCATAAAGAAGCCTCAAGTTCAAATCAGTCTAGGCTAGTTATGTACCAACGTCAAATTGTACCTTCGTTTGTAGCGATCGTCTCGTGTGAGTTTTCTCTCCCCTCGTCTCCCAGATCGTGACTACGACACAGGCGTGTGACGTTTTATATACAGTGCGCATGCTTCAAACTCCGCCCGCCCCTGACGATCTTTCTCGTCTATTCCCCACCCCTTCTCTTTACGGCGCAGTGGGGAGAGCACATGGCGGGGACACAGCAGGTGCGCCACAAATATCCCACCAACGAGGAGGAGGACGAGGAAAGTCCGGAGGCAGAAACGTCCCGATCCCGGAGCCTGAAATTCAAGGCCTCCAATATGTCATTTGGAGAAATGTTGGAGATGGTGGACATATTAAAGAGGAGCGACTATGATGGGAAGTATGGGCCTTACCTCAACCCCAATGTCCGCAAGGCCAAGATCATGTCTAAAGTTGTGAGGAGGCTGTACAATCATTTTGGGGTACAACGATCCAAGGAGCAACTGAGGAAACGCTGGTCAGACCTGAAACTGAGGGAGGCCGATCAGTACAGAAAGATCAAGCGAATTCTTCTAAAAAGTAAGTAGTTGTGTTTTGTGTTTGATTTCTTGCTTGCATACTGCTCCATGTGGTTTGATTTTTACAAAGTTGTACATTCCAAAATGGCCACTTTCAGGTTCGTCTGTGCATTCGATCGTACTCAGCCTCGATCTTTCTGCCACTGTCATGGTCGTGTGTGTGTCCATTCGATCGTACGCAACCTCGATCGTTAGGCCACTTATAATACGATGTTTGGTGTTTTTTTTGGGGGAAAGGAAGTTTGTTCTCACTAGAAATGTCATCAAGAATGTAAAGCCAATTTATTCAATGTAAAGGAGAGGTCACCCAGTAGCTGTTTACCCATCTGGACTCTAGAGCACTAGTGCTGGGACACCCAAACCCCCTTTTATTATGCTTTTCCACACATGTGCTCCAGTGGATACTAGAGGGGGGTCTCCATCACACAAACTTCTACCAAAAAGCTAGTCAGTTTAGCACCTTTACAAAGTGACTACATTCATGTAGTTGACATTTGTAACTGGCCAAACTAAAATAGTGTCCGTCACTTTCAAGCAATGTTTGTCATTTCCTATTTCTGCCCTCAATAGCTTGTGTTGCTAAATCTTCCTTTTGGACATTCTCATAGGGGAGCGAAAACTTGGGCCGTCTGAGGAAACCCCCAAACCAACACCTCCCAAAAAAGGGGAAAGAGCAGAAGCAGAGGAGGAGGAGGAGGAGGAAGGAGAGATCATCGAACTTGGAGAAATTGTCACCACAACAGGTGAGTGTGGGAGAACACAGCTACTGGTAAGCTAATCCATGTATGGCTGCCTCATTTCCAACACCCCATTTTTGTTTGTTTGTGGTTTTTAGGTGACGTGGATGTTGTGGAAGAAAAATCGCACTTTACCACAGAGAGTGCCCACGTACTCATCGGAGAGATAATGGTCTGCAATCGAGATCTAGATTACATAAAGCAAAACATCAATGATGTTCAACAAAAATTGAAGAACATCATTGATGTTTTAGGAAAAATATGAAAACGCACCAAGTAATTAACACACATTTGTGCCAGCTTCTGAACACATTTGCAAATTAAAAACTGTGTGAAATTTGGAACATGCACACATTGTGTCCACATTTGCTAGCTCCCATCATGGTGGATGAATGCCAACGTTTTTTTGGGGGTGCAAACACTTTACGAACTACGAAAGTGGTTGTGGTGAAGGGGTTGCACCCCCAAAAAACGTCCATTCATCCCCATGATGGAAAATGGCACTTTTGAAACTTCTAGGCATGTGTTTTACCATCTAATGTCCATTTTCAGACCCAAATTGTGTGCATGTTCTAAATTTCCACTTTCCGGGGGTGACCCCCCCATGTGATGAAGGCAAGATCAAACACACTTTGAACATATAGTCATGTCTGATCTTGTCTTCACTTTACAAAGTTGAACTTTCCGAGTTCATAGGTTCTGTTTTGCTCCATGCCTGGTTTTACCAATTGCGGAATGTTTGTAAACACTGTTGTAAATAAACAAGATGTTGTCAGTTTTGGCGTGAAGATTGTAAACGCACTTGGGAATGTTTTCCTAGTAAACTTTTTTAGTTTTCTAAATGTGTGGCTTCTTTATTTAAAAAACACAATGCATTATGTATGTAAAATGTAAAGGATATGGGGGGCAATGGGTGTTATTTACTAAAGGCAAATCCACTTTGCACTCCAATTTTCTTTCCCTGGGAACTTTTTCTATGCACTTGTCGAGCATAGCGGATTTGACTTATGTAAATGACACCCACAGTGCTTTTTACGAAAACACGGAGCACAGCATTTTTGAGAATACACACATGTCAGACCTGGTGCTGAAAAGGAGTATTTTGGGTGTCAGTTATGCAGGACAAACCTTCTCTAGACCAAAGATTAGGTAGCAAACACACAACATGAGAATAATCTTTTTGGGAAGAAGAGACTGTTACCTCCTTTTGCCCAGAAAGTGCATTCCCACTGTCGAAGGCAAAGGGAAAAAATGTCAAGGTAAAATAAGCTAAAAAGAAGACTGAAATGACAAGAAATCATAGGTTGGTTAAAATATCTGATTTATTAAAAAATGCCTCTCACACATCGTCAGGCAGAGCAATGGCCCCCCTACCCACAAAGTACTCCATATATTGGTCCCGGACCACACGGGCATTTAGAGGGGGCAAGCCTGGACGTGCCACTCGAAGGTCTGTGAGTTCCGCATTTGGAGGGCCCTCCACATCTGGGCCAACGGGCACCACATAGTTCCTGTTATGTCTTTTGAGGAAGTTGTGCAATATGCAACAGGCAAGAACTATGTGGTTCAGTTTGTATTCCGCCAAGTTAAATGCCGTCAGGAACAGGCGGAAGCGGCTGGCCAGGATGCCAAAAGTGTTCTCCACCACTCTTCTGGCTCTGGACAGCCTGTAGTTGAAGACCCTCTGGTCCGGGGTGAGGGTCCTCATCGGGAACGGCCTCATCACATGGGGAGTCAACGCAAACGCTTCATCTGCGACAAAGACGAAGGGGAGTCCTTCGGCATTCTCCTCTGGAGGTGGCAAGCACAGACTGCCACTTTGGAGACGCCAGTAGAACTCCGTGTGCGTAATGGCCCCACCATCCGATATCCGGCCATTCATCCCCACGTCCACATACATAAACTCGTATGTTGCCAACACCACCGCCAACATCACTACACTATTAAACCCTTTATAATTATAATAGTAGGACCCCGAGTTGGGCGGTGGGACGATGCGGACGTGTTTCCCATCAATTGCCCTCCGCAGTTAGGAAAGTCCCAACGGCTGGCAAAGTGGGAGGCCACAGTCTGCCATTCCTGTGGCGTGGAAGGGAACTGTGGAGTGAAACAAGAAAAAAAAAATTAGTCACTTTGCACCTAAACATTGCAAGCAGATTAGACAATCAACATCTTGGAACAAGAGCATTGTATAAAATTGGAGGCTGGAAAGTATTTGCACAGAAAAGTAGAGGCTCCCCTTCACAGATTACTCACCCCCCCATCAATCCCCCCACTTCTGATGGGACATTGGCAATAACTAGGGTTTGGGGGGGGGGGTGGTGGACAGGTAACCCTCTGCACTTCATTGATTGGCAAATGGCTCAAAAATGTGGGCTAGTTTGCCCAGACCCTCTGTACTTAACACTATTGGCAGGCCACAGGAAAGATCAAATAACATTTCAACCCCCCCCCCCCCAAAAAAGGCAGGCACAGTGTGACATTATTAAATTACCAAGCAAGCTAATAGGAGGGAAAGAAGACAAAAAAATAGGAAATGGAAAGTATGGAGGCAGCCCCTTGCACTACATGCTTTGCTGAATTCATCCCTAAAGATGCCCACTATAAAGAGGTAGGTATATAGTGTGTATGGACCTTGGGAAAGCCAGCAGATAAAGGATTGGTACCATCTGACAGAGCAGTTGGGGGAGGGGGTTCCTAATGAGTTTGCCCCCCCCCCCCCAAAAAAAAAAAAAAAAAGGGGGCTCTACATGAAGTAAACCACACAGCAAACATTTGTGCATATTTTAGGGGGTGTTTGGGGGCAAACAATACTATGCAGCAGACAAAAGACATTGCTTAAGTGACTAGGCCATAGGTGTCTATTGGGGCAGAAGAGCATGCTGGGGAGGTAGGTGAAGGGAAAAATGCATGAAGGAGAAAAGGGGCACAGCATATTAGAGCATATTGCAATCATGGTAATTAGGGAAGGAGGTCAAAAATAGAAGACATTAGCAAACAGAGCATACATAGAAGGGACTAGTAAAGTAGAAATGTTACCTTAATATAGTCCTCCTGCAGGACCTGAATGATGGCAGAACAGGTCTCTGGAATAATGAGTCCCAGGGCCTGGGGAGAGATACCTGAAGAGAACTTCAAATCCTGAAGACTTCTCCCTGTCGCCAAGTACCTCAACGTGGCAACAAGCCTCTGCTCCGGAGTAATGGCTTGTCTCATGCAGGTATCCTGCCGGCTGATAAAGGGGGTCAGCAAAGCCAAAAGACGGTGAAAATCGGGGTCCGTCATCCTGAGAAAGTTCCTGAAATCATCAGGATTATTCTCCCGGATCTCACGAAGCAAAGGCATGTGCGAGAATTGGTCACGCTGAAGCAACCAATTCTTGGTCCACATACTCCTCGTCACTCTGTTCATGGACGGGTCTTGGCTCAAAGCTAAAAGCCCGACACCAATTCCGCGTACAGCACGAACTCGGCGACGAGTACGCACGGGAAACATCGCTCAGAAGGTCACAAAAGGTCGGCTGGTCAGAACGGACAAACAGAAAGCACCGATAAACAGCAAGGCCTGAAAGAACGAACTGAATAGCAGCAACGAGCAGACAATAAGCAGTGCAAATCAAAGCGTCCTATATCAAGATATAGGCCGCAATGACCAACAAATGCGAACTGACTACACGCACTAATAAACAGATACGCACGACAAGCACAAACTGAAGAGCAGTAACGATCTGAGTCAGAAAACTGAGAAGTGCGAATCTTAAGTCACCAAACTTCCACTAACTCTCGAAAAACACGGGATCAGCAGAAGGAGCCCAACGGGTGCCTGACGTGGTGCTGAACTTCCCTTTTGTAATCTCGTGGACGACGACTTACGTCACAACGTTCTTCCGGACCGGATATTCCGACAACGTAGTCCGACCGTGTGTACGCAACACCAACATCGGACAAAGTACGTCGGACAAAGTCCGACCGACCTGGTCCGCGGATTGTCCGAGCGTGTGTATGGGGCTTTAGTGTTTCGCATCCAATCATGTGTCTTCAGGAAGCTCAGGAAGTTGGGGGAATACAATTTAAACATTTTTGGATACATGTGGACACTTGTTTTATTGAACCTCTTTATTATATTTAATAATCACATGTTGAAACACTGTGTTTGAAGTTACCCCAATTCTTTGAATAGAGTTTCCTTTATTTTTATTCAAGAGATAGCGCAACCTTTTATATTTTCAATTTTTTTTCTATTATCTCCTTGTACCCAAGGAGTGATAAAAGTGCAGCAGTCTTCACTAGATTCTTTACACATATTTTTATTTAAATGACCACAATTGCTTGAGGGACTCGCATGCTGCAAGTGGAATTTTCAGTAACTCTAAAAGTCTACGAGAATAAATTCCTGACCTTTCATTAAAAAGTTCTACCGTTATCAATAAAAAGCTGTCTTTGGAGAAGAGTTACCTTTATCTCGGTTGCAAATACTCTGGTCCCAAGTCGCCATGAGCTCCATGTGCACCCTTTAAAGGAGAATGCGTTTAAAGTGCTTATCTTCTGGTACATGACCCGTCTCAAAGCCATTTACCCTTCGGCTTCAGACTCTGGACTTCGAATAGTCTGACTAAGTAGGCTAGGAAATTGACTCGCCATATTCTTACAGCTGCCAGGTGTCTTGTAGCACTCCAGTGGAAGAGGAAACACCCCCGACCTCGACCTCAGAAATTGGGAGATACACAGAGGATGTGGCTAGGCATCGGGCATCTATTTACCTAATGCGAGTGATGATCTGCTATAATTTAAAGATCATCGGGATTTGGTAAGAGGTCAATTTAATCTTCATATGGATTGATGTAATATGATATCACTGGAAATGGTGTACAGCACACTTAGTTGGTGCAGAAAAAGGTGTAACTGCGCTGACCCTAAATAATATATTTATCTTACCACATATCAAAAACAATCTTTATCAGTGATTTATCATCATGAATTCAAATAAAGTGAACTGCAATATTATAAAGAAAATGATCCTTCTTAATCAAGAATAAAATCATGTGTTAAACAAAGAACAGTCCTAATATTCCTAATATACACCCTAAAGTGGAACTTCCGCTCATCGGAACCCTCCCCCCCTCCGGTGCTACAATTGGCAGCTTTCAGGGGGAGGGGATGCAGATACCTGTATAATACAGGTATCTGCACACACTTCCGGGCATAGATATCTGCAGAATCTGCCGGTATTTATGCCACTTCCTGTCCCCCCCCCCCCCCCCCTGTCTGCTGGGAAACACACGGATCCCAGAGACAGCAGGGACCGTCCTTATTGCACAGTAGGGAACCGCACATGCGCAGTAGGGAACCGGGAAGTGAAGCCACAAGGCTTCACTTCCTGATTCCCATACCGAAGTTGGCAGCGACAGCACCCGAGAGCCGAGCGACAGATGGGCTTCAGGTGCCGACATTGCGGGGGCTCTGGACGGGTAAGTGTCCATATTTTAAAAGTCAACAGCTGTAGTATTTGTAGCTGTTGACTTAAAAAAAAAAAAAGGTGGAACTCCCGCTTTAAGTGTTACACTTGCACATTACTTAGCATGCATGTGCTTATCATAAAAAAATGTGTCTGATGCTTGAAGCAGTTTCTCTGTAGCCCTGTAACAACATCAAAATTGAATTACATATACCAACCTGCATTTAACAAAATAAATTATAGGGGGAGTTATTTACAAAATGTAAATCCACTTTGCACTACAAGTGCACTGCAAGTGCACTTGGAAGTACAGTCGCTGTAAGTCTGAGGGGTAGATTTTAAATGAGGGGAAGCTCTGCTGATTTTATCATCTAATCATGTGCAAGCTAAAATGCTATTTTTTATTTTCCTTGCATGTCCCCCTCGGATTTACAGCGACTGCACTTCTACTTCCTTTTTTATGATTATATTACTTGTGTAATTCTAAAGTTGTATAAATATCTGGATAGAATCAATAATGTTTTTTTAAGAAACTGTGGGGGCTATTTAAGAAAGGAAAACCCACTTTGCACTACAAGTGCACTCACTTGTAGTGCAAAGTGGGTTTTCCTTTCTTAAATAGCCCCCACAGTTTCTTAAAAAAAACATTATTGATTCTATCCAGATATTTATACAACTTTAAAATTAAAGTAATATAATCATAAAAAAAGGAAGTAGAAAACAAACCTTAATAGAGTACTTAAAAAGTCAGTATGGTACACAATTCTTAAAATGATATGGAGCAACAGTTGTACTTTTTAAAACTGTCATTGTAATATATTTCTTAAACAAGAACATCTCAAGGAAAAGATACTTAACAAGTTCTTTATCGAGAATGTCTTTTTTTGTCAAATTACTCGTCAAGGGAGGGTAAAGATCATAAAGATATAGCGAATGAGTCGAATACAGAATGCCAAACCAGTAGATGCGTCTTCAGCCTGGAGCAACATTTGATTTCGGTTTGTACTTCTTGTTCTTGGTGTACAGCATCAATTCACAGCTCTACAGATGATTTTTTGTGGCAGATGCTACAAGTTCCATGAAATGTTCTTGAGAACAAGGACATGCACATGGTAACATTTCAGCAAGAAGATTTATCAGTTTCAGATTTGGTTATTGAGTAAAATAAAATATCACCATGAACTGTATTTAATCGTCACTTTTTTTTTTTTTTTATTGCTTGCATACACTTCTCTGTATTTAAGTATATTGGTCACTATTTGAGATACTTTTAGTAATTGTAATATGGCAGCAGCTTACCGTACTGAAGATGTGCTGACAAAGAGTTGTTCTATGTCTGGATGCCATCCAGTGTTATGAAGAGTTCTAAAGAGTAAGCACTAGCATTTTAGCCAAGTCTTTATGACACAAGTTTTACTGAGGTAAAATATAAAGAGATTTTAGAAATCACCTCAGTCCAATTGACCTCAATAAGATCCTGTGCCAGAGACACCCTGTCACCAAGACATATAGACTGTCTCCTGGATAGGAAGTGAGGGAAAATCTCCCCAGTGGTGACGCAAAGAAAAATATAAAAAACTCTCTTCTAAAAAGTGTTTTAAGTGATTTTCGTGTCTCCATTTGCGAGATCTTCTCTTAGGGCAGAGATTGCAATTAAAACGTAAAAAGTATTTAAATCCAAAAACAAAAGTTAAATTTACCACAGCCATCCAATCTTTAAATGTGGTGGCTGCATTCGTTTTTTTAAGTTTTTTTTTTACTTTTACCTGGTAATCCAGCAAGTAACACACTTCCCCTCTTAAGGGGGCTGCACTCCCACTACCCTCTACCCTCCTATAGAGAATGGCAGAGTGTAGTGCTAGGGGACCAATAGATTTAGATGGACTTGACTACCAAATTAAGGAAGAACTACAGCTTGTATTTGTATTGTAAGCACCCCTGTCAGTGTTAAATGGTTTGTCTCAACCCTCTAATGGCCACTTTTTCTGGACAGCTTGGTCTGTCAAATGAAGAAGAAAACAAATAGACTTATTGACCAAATTACCAGGTAAATATAAAGGAAAAAATATAAAAAGAAAGCTAAGGAACTAATGCAACCACCACATCTAGGGATTGGTAAGCTGCAATATATTTGATTTTGCTTTTGGGTTTAGATATGCTTTAATTTAAATTCTAAACTTTCCACAGTATATCCACATTTTTTTTTTTTTAAATGGCTGTATTTGCTCTTTCATAACAAATTGACTAAAGAAAAGATTGTTGAACATTGATGTGTTCCTGTTGAGTTACTATATATATATTTAAACCAGAACTCCAAGCAGATATAAAAGCCACACATTAATGCAACTCTAAAAACCAATAATACAACAGTAACTGTATTTTTTTTTTTTAATGCAAGCATTGTAAGTACCCGACATTGACCTGTTATTAGCCCTTTTCAGTCGGCTATACAGCAAAGCTTGGGTGGTGATTAGTAAATTGATACTTAGATAGGTCGTGAGCTATTATCAATCAAAATAACACATTGGAAACACTGGCACTGGCTGTGGTAAGCAATGCTGGAAACACTGGCACTGGCTGTGATAAATAACACTGGAAATACCGGCATTGAATATTATATATATATTAATATTATATATATATTATATATATGTATATTATAATTATCAGCAATGTTGGAAATGCTGGCACTATCCATGATCAGCAACATTGAAAATGCTGGCATCGGTGGTGATTATCAACCTTAGAAACAATGGTTGTAAACAGCAACACTGGACATGGTTAGCAATCTTGTAGACATTGGCTATGACTAGTAAGTGGCTGCAAAAATCGAATGTGATCAGAACTTCTGTCAGTGATCAGAAACCTTTGAAAACTTTGCTGTAACATTGGTTGTGATTAAAAACCTGCTGTGGCCAACACCTAGTTCTCTTCTTCCTCTCGCAATGCCTCTGTGTATGTTAAAGGAAGGGGAGAGCTGGCTGCTGATTGCAGCCAGTGTTTACATGCTGAAATTGGTCAAAGAGATCACAAGGTACAGAGCCATTTTTATTGTCTCTCTTACTTCTGTTCATGGTCTGCACTGTCCAATGACAGCATGATCGCAGGCACTGTGAGCACATGTAGAAGAAAAATGGATGTTCAAAAATGTTCCAATTGGTCATTCAATTTCAACGGCCAATCATGGGATGGTTTAAAAAATGCTGGTTGGCTGGCAGCCATGACAATCTCCTGACTTTCACAGTCACTAAATACTAAACACTTACACTTATGCCCCATACACACGGTCGGATTTTCCGATGGATTCTGTCCTATCGGACAATGTTGTCGGAAATTCCGACCATGTGTAGGCACCATCGGACAGTTTCCATCGGATTGTCCGACGGACAAAGTTCTATCTCCTGCTGGATAGATTTTTCGACAACAAAGTCCGATCACACCAATTCCGATCGTGTGTAGCGAATTCCGACGGACAAAGTGCTACGCATGCTCAGATCACATTACAAGACCAAAGCTATTGGCTACTAGCCTCTACGTAGTCCCGTCGTAGGCAACAAACATCACCACGTTCAGAATGATCGGATTTTCCGACAACTTTGTCCGACCGTGTGTATGCAACACCAGTGTAAATCCGTCGGACCAAATCCGATGGATTTGGTGGTCGGATTTTCCGACCGTGTGTATGGGGCTTTTGACTTTACTTGCTGTCTGATTGTTCTGGGACCATGGTTCAGCAGGAACTGAAGCCAGAGGCAGACAGACAACAAGCATTTGCTAGTGAAAGCAGCCTTTTTTTATTTTTTTCATGATAAAATATAGTTATACCCAGCAAATAGCATAAAACCAGTATTTTTCACAATAAATGTAAGACATACAGGATTACACATGTTCACAACATGAAAGGGGAATCGATCTAAAAGCTTAGATATATTTAATCATTTTCTTGTTCTTTTGTCCAGCTAGCAGCACTGCCCAAACTCTGTCAGTTCCATCAGCAAGAATGCCTTCCTAATTTTTCATTATTGTTGCTTGTTTACTGAGGCTGATACATTCCCAGGACCCTCAGCTGAGTTTATGGGGTTCCTGCACCCAAAGTTTCTCAGCTGATGCAGTTCTTAATGCAGATGACAAACTACAATTTCCTCTGTATCTGTTACTGTCCTCATTTTATGATTCCATCGTTAAAGCCAACTTGCTAATACACTACACTATGTCAGTGTAATGCCCCATACACACGGTCGGATTTTCCGACGGAAAATGTCATATCGGGCAATATTGTCGGAAATTCCGACCGTGTGTAGGCTCCATCGGACTTTTTCCATCGGATTTTCCGACGTACAAAGTTTTATCTCCTGCTCTCAAATTTTCCGACAACAAAGTCCTATCGGACTTTTTCCGATCGTGTGTAGCGAATTCCGACGGAAAAAGTGCCACACATGCATAGATCACATTACAAGACCAAAGCTATTGGCTACTAGCCTCTACGTAGTCCCGTCATACGCAACGAACGTCACCACGTTCAGGATGATCGGATTTTCCGACAACTTTGTCCGACCGTGTGTATTCAACACCAGTGTCGGACAAAATCCGTCGGAAAAAATCCGACGGATTTTGTGGTCGGAATTTCCGACCGTTTGTACGGGGCATAAGAATGCATAGAGAGCCTGCATGTTCTTACTCTACAGTACTGAACCACATGGACTTTACTGATCTCAGTCCACATCCCAAGCTGGCCTCTACACTAAAATGTTCTGCTGGCTTGTAATTTTAACATAAAAATGTATAATTTTTAACATAAAAATAAATGTTAATTAATTTACTTTGATATTTTAAGAACCTTACTTAATTTTCATAAGTTCTTAAAAGACACCTTTTACATTTACGAAAATAATGTATAATATTTAGTAATCTAGACAAAACTTTTAAGGTATGTGCATTTCCATATTCTAATTGAGTTACATTTACTTAAAAAAAATTATCTTCATTTGACTGAAATTGCTGGATGCATGTTTGTCAAAAGTGCAATCGCACAAGTGTATGCTGTATATTTTAGAGTTTGACGTCTTTTGGAACTTTGAAAGCCTGCACAAGGCAGTTCCCATACATTTGAAGCCCATCAGGAAAAAAGAGCGCCACAAGTGACAAGAATTTTTTCAATGTGTATAGGGATTACTAATGCGCAAACCACATAAAGTGATACAAAATGTAAAACTAATTAAAGTAGCTGCCAACAAAAAAAGGTGTTCACACACTAAGCATAAATAAATTTAACAGGAATGTGGCGCTTACTGAGCTTAAACTAAATGAACATTATTATTATTATTATTATTATTATTATTATTAATAATAATAATAATAACTGCAAATATACAGTAACAATGTCAAATATCCACTGAAAGCAATTGTGCAAAAAATGTGCAACGATAGCAACTAGACAAATAAAGCTCAAAATAGTGCTACAATCTGGCAGACATTAAGTGTGCAAATATCAATTGTGCAATAATTGTGTAAACAATGACAACATAAAGTGCAAATAGCAATCCAGGACTTCCAACAGTGCAAAACAGATTCTTTGTGCAAAAAAATATATATATATAAAGGTCAATGTGTAAAAAAGTATCTTTATAAAGTGCAATAAACTCCAAATAAGGTGCTAGGTCCAAACATGTGGGCCAATTCATCCGATTTAAAGTGCATGTGTTACAATCTTAATAACTACCTCCATCCATTGTGGGTGATAAAGTTTCCCCCAGCCTCTCACTTCATAAATCAAACAAATAAGCCAAACTTGAATGATCCACACTGGCCTATCGGTCCCTGGCAGATCAATCCCCCAATTATTCAGGCACAATCAAACTCTCAGGATGACAATGCTCATGGACATGGCAAAGTAAGAGGATGGCTCCATGGTGCAGTATTGATAACACTTTTAATATAATTAGTAAAAACTTACAGTTAATGTAACAGATATACGGTATGTACAAACAGCAAAAGACTTCCGATCTCGGCTGCGTCCGGAAGTAAAATCACCACTGCTCTTTTCACTGACGCGTTGGGTCACTGTCCACGTGACTTTCTCAAAGGGTTTCATCGACCAAAAGTCACATGGACAGTGATGTAACATGTCAGTGAAAAGAGCCGTGATGACGTCACTTCTGGTCGTGGACGAGATTGGAAGTTTTTTCCTGTTTGTACATGCTGTATATCTGTTACATCAATGTTGTCATTGTTTACACAATTATTGCACAATTGATATTTGCACACTTATTGTCTGCCAGATTGTAGCACTATTTTGCACTTTATTTGCCTAGTTGCTATCATTGCACATTTTTTGCACAATCACTTTCAGTGGATATTTGACATTGTTATAGTTGCAGTTATTTATTATTATTATTATTATTATTAATGTTCATTTAGTTTTAGCTCAGTAAGCACCACATTCCTATTAATTTTAATAATTTTTTCAAGTCATCCGGTTCGGTTCGCAGCAGAACATGCGAACAGGCAAAAAATTTGTTCGAACACGCAGACACCATTAAAGTCTATGGGACACGAACGTGAAAAATCAAAAGTGCTAATTTCAAGGGTTAATATGCAAGTTATTGTCATAAAAAGTGTTTTGGGACCTGGGTCCTGCCCCAGGGGACATGTATCAATGCAAAAAGAAGTTTTAAAAATGGACGTTTTTTCAGGAGCAGTGATTTTAATAATGCTTAAAGTGAAACAATAAAAGTGAAGTATTCCTTTAAATTTCGTACCTGTGGGGTGTCTATAGTATGCCTGTGAAGTGACACATTTTTCCGTGTTTAGAACATTCCATGCACAAAATGACATTTCTAAAGGAAAAAAAGTAATTTAAAAACTACTCAAGGCTATAATGAATTGATTATGGGAGAAATCAAAAGTGCTAATTTTAATGGCTTATATGCATGGTATTGTCATAAAAAGTGTTTGGGGACCTGGATCCTGCCCCAAGGGACATGTATGAATGCAAAAAGAAGTTTTAAAAATGCAAATTTTTTCGGGAGCAGTGATTTTTATAATGCTTAAAGTGAAACAATAAAAGTGAAATATTCCTTTAAATTTCATACCTGGGGGGTGTCTATAGTATGCCTGTAAAGTGGCGCATTTTTCCCGTGTTTAGAACAGTCCCCACACAAAATGAAATTTCTAAAGGAAAAAAAGTAATTTAAAACTACTAGTGGCTATAATTGTCGGGTTCCTGTAATACAGATAAAAGTCATTGAAAAAAACAGCATGGGATCCCCCAGTCCATTACCAGGCCTTTGGGTCTAGTATGAATATTAGGGGAACCCTGAACCAAAATGTAAAAAAATAATTGTGTGGGGGTCCCCCCAAATTCCATGCCAGGCCCTTCAGGTCTGGTATGGATATTAAGGGGAACCCTGCGCCCAATTTTTTTAAAACAGCATAGGGGTCCCCCTCAAAATCCATACCAGACCCTTCAGGTCAGTTCTTATGTAACTGAGGGTGGGGCCACACGGTGACATACCCGGGTGACCCCTCCCCATGTTGAGGGCATGTGGCCTGGCACGGTTCTGGAGTGGGGGGCGCTCTCATCCCCCCTCTTTTCCTGCAGCCTGCCAGGTTGCGTGCTCGGATAAGGGTCTGGTATGGATTTTGAGGGGGACCCCGATGCCATTTTTTTTTAAATTGGCACAGGGTTCCCCTTAATATCCATACCAGACCTGAAGGGCCTGGCATGGAATTTGGGGGGGGGGGGGGGACTCCCACACAATAATTTTTTTACATTTTGGTTCAGGGTTCCCCTTAATATTCATACCAGACCCAAAGGGCCTGGTAATGGACTGGGGGATACCATGCTGTTTTTTTTCAATGACTTTTATCTGTATTGCCGGGACCTGACAACTCATTATAGCCGCTAGTAGTTTTAAATTACTTTTTTCCTTTAGAAATGACAACCCCCAGGTACGAAATTTAAAGGAATATTTCACTTTTATTGTTTCACTTCAAGCATTACTAAAATCACTGCTCCCGAAAAAATGGACAATTTTAAAACTTTTTTTGCTGGGGCAGGACCCAGGTCCCCAAACACTTTTTATAACAATAGCATGCATATAAGCCTTTAAAATTAGCACTTTTGATTTCTCCCATAGACTTTAATAAGGGTGTTCCGCGGCTTTCGAATTGAATAAATTCCTGACCTTTCATTAAAAAGTTCTACCGTTATCAATAAAAAGCTGTCTTTGGAGAAGAGTTACCTTTATCTCGGTTGCAAATACTCTGGTCCCAAGTCGCCATGAGCTCCATGTGCACCCTTTAAAGGAGAATGCGTTTAAAGTGCTTATCTTCTGGTACATGACCCGTCTCAAAGCCATTTACCCTTCGGCTTCAGACTCTGGACTTCGAATAGTCTGACTAAGTAGGCTAGGAAATTGACTCGCCATATTCTTACAGCTGCCAGGTGTCTTGTAGCACTCCAGTGGAAGAGGAAACACCCCCGACCTCGACCTCAGAAATTGGGAGATACACAGAGGATGTGGCTAGGCATCGGGCATCTATTTACCTAATGCGAGTGATGATCTGCTATAATTTAAAGATCATCGGGATTTGGTAAGAGGTCAATTTAATCTTCATATGGATTGATGTAATATGATATCACTGGAAATGGTGTACAGCACATTTAGTTTGTGCAGAAAAAGGTGTAACTGCGCTGACCCTAAATAATATATTTATCTTACCACATATCAAAAACAATCTTTATCAGTGATTTATCATCATGAATTCAAATAAAGTGAACTGCAATATTATAAAGAAAATGATCCTTCTTAATCAAGAATAAAATCATGTGTTAAACAAAGAACAATCCTAATATTCCTAATATACACCCTAAAGTGGAACTTCCGCTCATCGGAACCCTCCCCCCCTCCGGTGCTACAATTGGCAGCTTTCAGGGGGGAGGGGGTGCAGATACCTGTATAATACAGGTATCTGCACACACTTCCGGGCATAGATATCTGCAGAATCTGCCGGTATTTATGCCACTTCCTGCCCCCCCCCGCTGTCTGCTGGGAAACACACGGATCCCAGAGACAGCAGGGACCGTCCTTATTGCACAGTAGGGAACCGCACATGCGCAGTAGGGAACCGGGAAGTGAAGCCACAAGGCTTCACTTCCTGATTCCCATACCGAAGTTGGCAGCGACAGCACCCGAGAGCCGAGCGACAGATGGGCTTCAGGTGCCGACATTGCGGGGGCTCTGGACGGGTAAGTGTCCATATTTTAAAAGTCAACAGCTGTAGTATTTGTAGCTGCTGACTTAAAAAAAAAAAAAAGGTGGAACTCCCGCTTTAAGTGTTACACTTGCACATTACTTAGCATGCATGTGCTTATCATAAAAAAATGTGTCTGATGCTTGAAGCAGTTTCTCTGTAGCCCTGTAACAACATCAAAATTGAATTACATATACCAACCTGCATTTAACAAAATAAATTATAGGGGGAGTTATTTACAAAATGTAAATCCACTTTGCACTACAAGTGCACTGCAAGTGCACTTGGAAGTACAGTCGCTGTAAGTCTGAGGGGTAGATTTTAAATGAGGGGAAGCTCTGCTGATTTTATCATCTAATCATGTGCAAGCTAAAATGCTATTTTTTATTTTCCTTGCATGTCCCCCTCGGATTTACAGCGACTGCACTTCTACTTCCTTTTTTTATGATTATATTACTTGTGTAATTCTAAAGTTGTATAAATATCTGGATAGAATCAATAATGTTTTTTTAAGAAACTGTGGGGGATATTTAAGAAAGGAAACCCCACTTTGCACTACAAGTGCACTCAGTGCAAAGTGGGTTTTCCTTTCTTAAATAGCCCCCACAGTTTCTTAAAAAAAACATTATTGATTCTATCCAGATATTTATACAACTTTAAAATTACACAAGGAAGTAGAAAACAAACCTTAATAGAGTACTTAAAAAGTCAGTATGGTACACAATTCTTAAAATGATATGGAGCAACAGTTGTACTTTTTAAAACTGTCATTGTAATATATTTCTTAAACAAGAACATCTCAAGGAAAAGATACTTAACAAGTTCTTTATCGAGAATGTCTTTTTTTGTCAAATTACTCGTCAAGGGAGGGTAAAGATCATAAAGATATAGCGAATGAGTCGAATACAGAATGCCAAACCAGTAGATGCGTCTTCAGCCTGGAGCAACATTTGATTTCGGTTTGTACTTCTTGTTCTTGGTGTACAGCATCAATTCACAGCTCTACAGATGATTTTTTGTGGCAGATGCTACAAGTTCCATGAAATGTTCTTGAGAACAAGGACATGCACATGGTAACATTTCAGCAAGAAGATTTATCAGTTTCAGATTTGGTTATTGAGTAAAATAAAATATCACCATGAACTGTATTTAATCGTCACTTTTTTTTTTTTTTTATTGCTTGCATACACTTCTCTGTATTTAAGTATATTGGTCACTATTTGAGATACTTTTAGTAATTGTAATATGGCAGCAGCTTACCGTACTGAAGATGTGCTGACAAAGAGTTGTTCTATGTCTGGATGCCATCCAGTGTTATGAAGAGTTCTAAAGAGTAAGCACTAGCATTTTAGCCAAGTCTTTAAGACACAAGTTTTACTGAGGTAAAATATAAAGAGATTTTAGAAATCACCTCAGTCCAATTGACCTCAATAAGATCCTGTGCCAGAGACACCCTGTCACCAAGACATATAGACTTTCTCCTGGATAGGAAGTGAGGGAAAATCTCCCCAGTGGTGACGCAAAGAAAAATATAAAAAACTCTCTTCTAAAAAGTGTTTTAAGTGATTTTCATGTCTCCATTTGCGAGATCTTCTCTTAGGGTAGAGATTGCAATTAAAACGTAAAAAGTATTTAAATCCAAAAACAAAAGTTACATTTACCACAGCCATCCAATCTTTAAATGTGGTGGCTGCATTCGTTTTTTTAAGTTTTTTTTTACTTGTACCTGGTAATCCAGCAAGTAACACACTTCCCCTCTTAAGGGGGCTGCACTCCCACTACCCTCTACCCTCCTATAGAGAATGGCAGAGTGTAGTGCTAGGGGACCAATAGATTTAGATGGACTTGACTACCAAATTAAGGAAGAACTACAGCTTGTATTTGTATTGTAAGCACCCCTGTCAGTGTTAAATGGTTTGTCTCAACCCTCTAATGGCCACTTTTTCTGGACAGCTTGGTCTGTCAAATGAAGAAGAAAACAAATAGACTTATTGACCAAATTACCAGGTAAATATAAAGGAAAAAATATAAAAAGAAAGCTAAGGAACGAATGCAGCCACCACATCTAGGGATTGGTAAGCTGCAATATATTTGATTTTGCTTTTGGGTTTATATATGCTTTAATTTAAATTCTAAACTTTCCACAGTATATCCACAATTTTTTTTTTTTTTAAATGGCTGTATTTGCTCTTTCAGAACAAATTGACTAAAGAAAAGATTGTTGAACATTGATGTGTTCCTGTTGAGTTACTATATGTATATTTAAACCAGAACTCCAAGCAGATATAAAAGCCACACATTAATGCAACTCTAAAAACCAATAATACAACAGTAACTGTTTTTTTTTTTTTTTTTAATGCAAGCATTGTAAGTACCCGACATTGACCTGTTATTAGCCCTTTTCAGTCGGCTATACAGCAAAGCTTGGGTGGTGATTAGTAAATTGATACATAGATAGGTTGTGAGCTATTATTAATCAAAATAACACATTGGAAACACTGGCACTGGCTGTGGTAAGCAATGCTGGAAACACTGGCACTGGCTGTGATAAATAACACTGGAAATACCGGCATTGAATATTATATATATATATTAATATTATATATATATTATATATATGTATATTATAATTATCAGCAATGTTGGAAATGCTGGCACTATCCATGATCAGCAACATTGAAAATGCTGGCATTGGTGGTGATTATCAACCTTAGAAACAATGGTTGTAAACAGCAACACTGGACATGGTTAGCAATCTTGTAAACATTGGCTATGACTAGTAAGTGGCTGCAAAAATCGAATGTGATCAGAACTTCTGGCAGTGATCAGAAACCTTTGAAAACTTTGCTGTAACATTGGTTGTGATTAAAAACCTGCTGTGGCCAACACCTAGCTCTCTTCTTCCTCTCGCAATGCCTCTGTGTATGTTAAAGGAAGGGGAGAGCTGGCTGCTGACTGCAGCCAGTGTTTACATGCTGAAATTGGTCAAAGAGATCACAAGGTACAGAGCCATTTTTATTGTCTCTCTTACTTCTGTTCATGGTCTGCACTGTCCAATGACAGCATGATCACAGGCACTGTGAGCACATGTAGAAGAAAAATGGATGTTCAAAAATTTTCCAATTGGTCATTCAATTTCAACGGCCAATCATGGGATGGTTTAAAAAATGCTGGTTGGCTGGCAGCCATGACAATCTCCTGACTTTCACAGTCACTAAATACTAAACACTTAAGCCCCATACACACGGTCGGATTTTTGCATGGATTCTGTCCGATCGGACAATGTTGTTGAAAAATCAGACCGTGTGTATGCACCATCGGACAGTGTACGTCGGATTGTCCGACGGACAAAGTCCTATCTCCTGCTGGATAGATTTTCCGACAACACGGTCCGATCACACCAAATCCGATCGTATGTACGGTTGTCCGACGGACAAAGTGCTACGCATGCTCAGAAGAAATTCTGTGACGGAAGCGATCGGTCAGGTAAAACTACCTTTCCTAATCGACACAGCACATTCGTCACGCTGCAATGTTTAAATGTCTTTAATGCAGCGCATTCTCTTTTTCTTTACAATGCAACAAGAATGACATGTTTTAGCTGCTCCTATTCACCCGCACTTCTCACAAACTTAGTTCTTTATTACTTTTCAGGATTTATACACTACATGTTTATTTTTTACTCAGATCGTAAAAGAATCTTTGTTATATTTTTAGCATGATTTGTCTTTTTTTTTTTTTTTTTTTTGGGAATACATATTTGAATGAGATTTATTTTTTATTTTTTGGAGGGGGGTTGTGTGTCTCAACTTAGCAAAACCACATTATTAACATTTGTATTTGTTGCTTAAATTTACTAGGAGTTTGTTGGTTGTTGGTGCCCCTTGTTAATTCTACTTTAGGATTAGTGAAATGTACCTGCATACTCCCAAATAAACTGTCATTGTAGAAAAGTAAAACACAATAGTCAATGATTAGTTCAAATCCAAAAAACATTTATTTAGGTCTCAGCAACAAACCAAAGAGGAACGCAGCCATGGTGAAACTTGGGGAATTTGCAAAGCCTTGGACACCCACGGCAACCATCATTTTTCAAGCTTAGAAAATTGGGGGCCTGAGGAGTACCTATCTAAATAATAAGGGAGTGCAATCTGGTCCTGAAGTCCAAAACATCCGAAACTGCAGCAGATGCCATCTAGGTCCACAGGCTCTGGTCCTACGAGAGGCTCCATCTTCTCTCAGACCAGACTGAATCAAGGTCATCACTCTCTTGTCTTCCTTGTACTCTTCCTTCCACGCCGTGGTGCTGGTGCTGGTGGGGTGGCAGAAGGAGGAGGAGGAGGCAGAGCAAGGTCACTCTCGCAAACATGTGTGAGGGGAGTCATCTCCCCAGCCATCCCCTCATTTAGGATTTTGAGGATGACATCCTCACACATGCTGCGTTGCCCCGCCTCCATACCCGTCATTTTATTGGCAACCAAGGAGGCAAAGGCCTCCTCGTAGGTGGGTGTGGCATATAGGGAGGCTGAAGCATCTCGTATCAGCTGGAGCGCTGACTCTCCCACCTCCCCCATGCTTTTCGCCCTTCTGTAGGGAAGGCGGAGGGAGGGACTTGGGAGACAGTCAGGCTCCTACGCCTACCCCCCTGTTGGCTGCCACTAACCCCTGCCTCCTCCTGACTTCCACATTCCACAGCCACCTCCTGGCTGAGGTCTTCCTGTGTATGAAAAAGGGACATAGTTTCAGTTATTTGTTCATCAAACACACACAATTCTCATCTAGTGACTGTTGCAAAATGTTTACAAATAGAAAACCATACAATTCTCAGCCCTGCAGTTTAGATTCTTCCCAAAAAATGTCTCCAACACCACTGTCTGTTGATATGTCAATCACGTTAGGAACTAAGCAATTGGGGATCCTGAATTAACTGAACATCATTCATTATTCCCAAAAATGGTTACAAAACTACTATACCTGGAAAAAGCTGGGCTCCTGCACATCTTCCATACTGGAAGGCCCAGGTTGGTCCTCGGAAGCCTCATCAGGGTTGGCGTGCGTGGAAGGACGCGTGCAAGGAAGAGTCGAGAGTGACTTCCTGACATTAGCCTGGTCTTTGAGAAAGTGGAGCCTCTCATAGTACCAGAGCGTGGGGACATAGACATCAGCTGCTGCAGCTCCAGATGCTAGGGACTTCCGGACCTTATTGCGCTCCCGGAAATAGGTACTCCTCATGTTATTAATTTTGACTTTTAAGTTCGCCACGGTTGCCGTGGGCAGGTTTGGCTTTACAAATGCCACAAGTTTCAGCATGGCTGCGTACCTCTTTGGTCTGTTGCTGTAGTCGCGGTGCTTTGCTTGCCATAATAGGGGAAATTCCCTGTATTTATCAATGAAGAGGGGGAGAAAACTCACGTCGTAGAAGCCCTCCATCACCTCTGCAAGACACAACACCACACAAAACAATATAAATAATGTCAGCCTAAACTCTCCTAATCTTCTCCATAAAGAAGCCTCAAGTTCTAATCAGTCTAGGCTAGTTATGTACCAACGTCAAATTGTACCTTCGTTTCTAGTGATCGTCTCGTGCGTGAGCTTTCTCTCCCTCGTCTCCCAGATCGTGGCTATGACACAGGCGTGTGACGTTTTATATACAGTGCGCATGCGTCAAACTCCGCCCGCCCCTGACGATCTTTCTCGTCTATTCCCCACCCCTTCTCTTTACGGCACAGTGGGGAGAGCACATGGCGGGGACACAGCAGGTGCGCCCCAAATATCCCACCAACGAGGAGGAGGACGAGGAAAGTCCGGAGGCAGAAACGTCCCGATCCCGGAGCCTGAAATTCAAGGCCTCCAATATGTCATTTGGAGAAATGTTGGAGATGGTGGACATATTAAAGAGGAGCGACTATGATGGGAAGTATGGGCCTTACCTCAACCCCAATGTCCGCAAGGCCAAGATCATGTCTAAAGTTGTGAGAAGGCTGTACAATCATTTTGGGGTACAACGATCCAAGGAGCAACTCAGGAAACGCTGGTCAGACCTGAAACTGAGGGAGGCCGATCAGTACAGAAAGATCAAGCGAGTTCTTCAAAAAAGTAAGTAGTTGTGTTTTGTGTTTGATTTCTTGCTTGCATACTGCTCCATGTGGTTTGATTTTTACAAAGTTGTACATTCCAAAATGGCCACTTTCAGGTTCGTCTGTGCATTCGATCGTACTCAGCCTCGATCTTTCTGCCACTGTCATGATCGTGTGTGTCCATTCGATCGCACGCAACCTCGATCGTTCGGCCACTTATAATACGAGGTTTGGTGAAGTTTTTTATTGAAAGGAAGTTTGTTCTCACTAGAGATGTCAGCAAGAGCGTAAACCAAATTTATTCAATGTAAAGGAGAGGTCACTCAGTAGCTGTTTACCCATCTGGACTCTAGAGCACTAGTGCTGGGACACCCAAACCCCCTTTTTATTATGCTTTTCCACACATGTGCTCCAGTGGATACTAGAGGGGGGTCTCCATCAGACAAACTTCTACCAAAAAGCTAGTAAGTTTAGCACCTTTACAAAGTGACTACATTCATGTAGTTGGCATTTGTAACTGGCCAAACAAAAATAGTGTCCGTCACTTTCAAGCAATGTTTGTCATTTCCTATTTCTGCCCTCAATAGATTGTGTTGCTAAATCTTCCTTTTGTACATTCTCATAGGGGAGCGAAAACTTGGGCCGTCTGAAGAAAAACCCCAAAACCAACACCTCCCAAAAAAGGGGAAAGAGCAGAAGCAGAGGAGGAGGAGGAGGAAGGAGAGATCATCGAACTTGGAGAACTTGTCACCACAACAGGTGAGTGTGGGAGAACACAGCTACTGGTAAGCTAATCAATGTATGGCTGCCTCATTTCCAACACCCGATTTTTGTTTGTTTGTGGTTTTTAGGTGACGTGGATGTTGTGGAAGAAAAATCGCACTTTACCACAAAGTGCCCACGTACTCATCGGGGAGATAATGGTCTGCAATAGAGATCTAGATTACATAAAGCAAAACATCAATGATGTTCAACAAAAATTGAAGAACATCATTGATGTTTTAGGAAAAATATGAAAACGCACCAAGTAATTAACACACATTTGTGCCTGCTTCTGAACACATTTGCAACTTAAGAACTGTGTGAAATTTGGAACATGCACACATTGTGTCCACATGTGCTAGCTCCCATCATGGTGGATGAATGACAACGTTTTTTTGGGGGTGCAACCACTTTACGAACTACGAAAGTGGTTGTGGTGAAGGGTTTGCACCCCCAAAAAACGTCCATTCATCCCCATGATGGAAAATGGCACTTTTGAAGCTTCTAGGCATGTGTTTTACCATCTAATGACCATTTTCAGACCCAAATTGTGTGCATGTTCTAAATTTCCACTTTCCAGAGGTGACCCCCCATGTGAAGAAGGCAAGATCAAACACACTTTGAACATATAGTCATGTCTGATCTTGTCTTCACTTACAAAGTTGAACTTTCCTAGTTCATAGGTTCTGTTTTGCTCCATGCCTGGTTTTACCAATTGCGGAATGTTTGTAAACAATGTTGTAAATAACCAAGATGTTGTCAGTTTGGGCAAGAAGATTGTAAACGCACTTGTGAATGTTTTCCAAGTAAACTTTTTTAATTTTCTAAATGTGTGGCTTCCTTATTTAAAAAACACAATGCATTATGTATGTCAAATGTAAAGGATATGGGGGGCAATGGGTGTTATTTACTAAAGGCAAGTCCACTTTGCACTGCAAGTTTCTTTTCCAGGGCACTTTTTCACTGCACTTGTAGAGCATAGTCGATTTGACTTATGTAAATGACACCCACAGTGCTTTGTACGAAAACACGGAGCACAGCATTTTTGAGAATACACACATGTCTGACCTGGTGCTGAAAAGGAGTATTTTGGGTGTCAGTTATGCACTACAAACCTTCTCTAGACCAAAGATTAGGTATCAAACACACAACATGAGAATAATCTTTTTGGGAAGAAGAGACTGTTACCTCCTTTTGCCCAGAAAGTGCATTCCCACTGTCGAAGGCAAAGGGAAAAAAATTCAAGGTCAAATAAGCTAAAAAGAATACGGAAATGACAAGAAATCATAGGTTGGTTGAAAACTAAGATTTATTAAAAAATGCCTCTCACACATCGTCAGGCAGAGCAATGGCCCCCCTACCCACAAAGTAGTCCATATATTGCTCGCGGACCGCGCGGGCATTTAGAGGGGGCAAGCCTGGACGTGCCACTTGAAGGGCTGTGAGGTCAGCATTTGGAGGGCCCTCCACATCTGGGCCAACGGGCACCACATAGTTCCTGTTATGTCTTTTGAGGAAGTTGTGCAATATGCAACAGGCAAGAACTATGTGGTTGAGTTTGTATTCCGCCAAGTTAATAGCCGTCAAGAACAGGCGGAAGCGGCTGGCCAGGATGCCAAAAGTGTTCTCAACAACTCTTCGGGCTCTGGACAGCCTGTAGTTGAAGACCCTCTGGTCTGGGGTGAGGGTCCTCATCGGGAACGGCCTCATCAGATGGGGAGTCAACGCAAACGCTTCATCTGCGACAAAGACGAAGGGGAGTCCTTCTGCATTCTCCTCTGGAGGTGGCAAGCACAGACTGCCACTTTGGAGACGCCAGTAGAACTCCGTGTGCGCAATGGCACCACCATCCGAGATCCGGCCGTTCATCCCCACGTCCACATACATAAATTCATATGTCGCCGACACCACCGCCAACATCACTACACTATTAAACCCTTTATAATTATAATAGTAGGACCCCGAGTTGGGCGGTGGGACGATGCGGACGTGTTTCCCATCAATTGCCCCTCCGCAGTTAGGAAAGTCCCAACGGCTGGCAAAGTGGGAGGCCACAGTCTGCCATTCCTGTGGCGTGGAAGGGAACTGTGGAGTGAAACAAGAAAAAAAAAATTAGTCACTTTGCACATAAACATTGCAAGCAGATTAGACAATCAACATCTTGGAACAAGAGCATTGTTTAAAATTGGAGGCTGGAAAGTATTTGCACAGAAAAGTAGAGGCTCCCCTTCACAGATTAATCACCCCCCATCAATACCCCCACTTCTGATGGGCCATTGACTAGGGTTTTGGGGGGGGGTTGGACAGGTAACCCTCTGCACTTCATTGATTGCCAAATGGCTTAATAATGTGTGCTAGTTTGGCCAGACCCTCCTTACTTAACACTATTGGCAGCCCACAGGAAAGATAAAATAACATTTCAACCCCCCCCCCCCCCCCAAAAAAGGAAAGCACATTGTGACATTCTGAAATTACCAAGCAAGCTAATAGGAGGGAAAGAACACAAAAAATTAGGAAATGGAAAGTATGGAGGCAGCCCCTTGCACTACATGCTTTGCTGAATTCATCCCTAAAGATGCCCACTATAAAGAGGTAGGTATATAGTGTCTATTGACCTTTGGAAAGCCAGCAGATAGAGGATTGGTACCATCTGACAGAGCAGTTGGGGGAGGGGGTTCCTAATGAGTTAGCCCCCCCCCCCACAAAAAAAAGGGGGGGGCTCTACATGAAGTAAACCACACAGCAAACATTTGTGCATATTTTAGGGGGTGTTTGGGGCAAACAATACTATGCAGCAGACAAAAGACATTGCTTAAGGGACTAGGCCATAGGTGTCTATTGGGCCAGAAGAGCATGCTGGGGAGGTAAGTGAAGGCAAAAATGCATGAAGGAGAAAAGGGGCACAGCATATTAGAGCATATTGCAATCATGGTAATTAGGGAAGGAGGTCAAAAATAGAAGACATTAGCAAACAGAGCATACATAGAAGGGAATAGTAAAGTATAAATGTTACCTTAATATAGTCCTCCTGCAGGACCTGGATGATGGCAGAACAGGTCTCTGGAATAATGATTCCCAGGGCCTGGGGAGAGATACCTGAAGAGAACTTCAAATCCTGAAGACTTCTCCCTGTCGCCAAGTACCTCAACGTGGCAACAAGCCTCTGCTCCGGAGTAATGGCTTGTCTCATGCAGGTATCCTGCCGGCTGATAAAGGGGGTCAGCAAAGCCAAAAGACGGTGAAAATCGGGGTCCGTCATCCGGAGAAAGTTCCTGAAATCATCAGGATTATTCTCCCGGATCTCACGAAGCAAAGGCATGTGCGAGAATTGGTCACGCTGAAGCAACCAATTCTTGGTCCACATCCTCCTCGTCACTCTGTTCATGGACGGGTCTTGGGTCAAAGCTAAAAGCCTGACACCAATTCCGCGTACAGCACGAACTCGGCGACGAGTACGCACGGGAAACATCGCTCACAAGGTCACAAAAGGTCGGCTGGTCAGAACGGACAAACAGAAAGCACCGATAAACAGCAAGGCCTGAAAGAACAAAATGAATACCAGAAACGAGCAGACAATAAGCAGTGCAAATCAAAGCGTCCTATATCAAGATATAGGCCGCAATGACCAACAAATGCGAACTGACTACACGCACTAATAAACAGATACGCACGACAAGCACAAACTGAAGAGCAGTAACGATCTGAGTCAGAAAACTGAGAAGCGCGAATCTTAAGTCACCAAACTTCGACTAACTCGCGATAAACACGGGATCAGCAGAAGGAGCCCAACGGGTGCCTGACGTGGTGCTGAACTTCCCTTTTCTAATCTCGTGGAAGACGACTTACGTCACGACGTTCTTGCAGACCGGATATTCCGACAACGTAGTCCGACCATGTGTACGCAACACCAACATCGGACAAAGTACGACGGACAGGATCCGACCGACCTGGTCCGCGGATAATCCGACCGTGTGTATGGGACTTTACACTTATGCCCCATACACACGGTCGGATTTTCCGATGGATTCTGTCCTATCGGACAATGTTGTCGGAAATTCCGACCGTGTGTAGGCACCATCGGACAGTTTCCATCGGATTGTCCGACGGACAAAGTTCTATCTCCTGCTGGATAGATTTTTCGACAACAAAGTCCGATCACACCAATTCCGATCGTGTGTAGCGAATTCCGACGGACAAAGTGCTACGCATGCTCAGATCACATTACAAGACCAAAGCTATTGGCTACTAGCCTCTACGTAGTTCCGTCATACGCAATGAACGTCACCACGTTCAGAATGATCGGATTTTCCGACAACTTTGTCCGACCGTGTGTATGCAACACCAGTGTCGGACTAAATCTGTCGGACCAAATCCGATGGATTTGGTGGTCGGATTTTCCAACCGTGTGTATGGGGCTTTTGACTTTACTTGCTGTCTGATTGTTCTGGGACCATGGTTCAGCAGGAACTGAAGCCAGAGGCAGACAGACAACAAGCATTTGCTAGTGAAAGCAGCCTTTTTTTATTTTTTTTCATGATAAAATATAGTTATACCCAGCAAATAGCATAAAACCAGTATTTTTCACAATAAATGTAAGACATACAGGATTACACATGTTCACAACATGAAAGGGGAAGCGATCTAAAAGCTTAGATATATTTAATCATTTTCTTGTTCTTTTGTCCAGCTAGCAGCACTGCCCAAACTCTGTCAGTTCCATCAGCAAGAATGCCTTCCTAATTTTTCATTATTGTTGCTTGTTTACTGAGGCTGATACATTCCCAGGACCCTCAGCTGAGTTTATGGGGTTCCTGCACCCAAAGTTTCTCAGCTGATGCAGTTCTTAATGCAGATGACAAACTACAATTTCCTCTGTATCTGTTACTGTCCTCATTTTATGATTCCATCGTTAAAGCCAACTTGCTAATACACTACACTATGTCAGTGTAATGCCCCATACACACGGTCGGATTTTCCGACGGAAAATGTCATATTGGACAATATTGTCGGAAATTCCGACCGTGTGTAGGCTCCATCGGACTTTTTCCATCGGATTTTCCGACGGACAAAGTTTTATCTCCTGCTCTCAAATTTTCCGACAACAAAGTCCTATCGGACTTTTTCCGATCGTGTGTAGATTACAAGACCAAAGCTATTGGCTACTAGCCTCTACGTAGTCCCGTCATACGCAACGAACGTCACCACGTTCAGGATGATCGGATTTTCCGACAACTTTGTCCGACCGTGTGTATGCAACACCAGTGTCAGACAAAATCCGTCGGAAAAAATCCGACGGATTTTGTGGTCGGAATTTCCGACCGTTTGTACGGGGCATAAGAATGCATAGAGAGCCTGCATGTTCTTACTCTACAGTACTGAACCACATGGACTTTACTGATCTCAGTCCACATCCCAAGCTGGCCTCTACACTAAAATGTTCTGTTGGCTTGTAATTTTAACATAAAAATGTATAATTTTTAACATAAAAATAAATGTTAATTAATTTACTTTGATATTTTAAGAACCTTACTTAATTTTCATAAGTTCTTAAAAGACACCTTTTACATTTACGAAAATAATGTATAATATTGAGTAATCTAGACAAAACTTTTAAGGTATGTGCATTTCCATATTCTAATTGAGTTACATTTACTTAAAAAAATTATCTTCATTTGACTGAAATTGCTGGATGCATGTTTGTCAAAAGTGCAATCGCACAAGTGTATGCTGTATATTTTAGAGTTTGACGTCTTTTGGAACTTTGAAAGCCTGCACAAGACAGTTCCCATACATTTGAAGCCCATCAGGAAAAAAGAGCGCCACAAGTGACAAGAATTTTTTCAATGTGTATAGGGATTACTAATGCGCAAACCACATAAAGTGATACAAAATGTAAAACTAATTAAAGTAGCTGCCAACAAAAAAAGGTGTTCACACACTAAGCATAAATAAATTTAACAGGAATGTGGCGCTTACTGAGCTTAAACTAAATGAACATTATTATTAGTATTATTATTATTATTAATAATAATAATAATAATAATAACTGCAAATATACAGTAACAATGTCAAATATCCACTGAAAGCAATTGTGCAAAAAATGTGCAACGATAGCAACTAGACAAATAAAGCTCAAAATAGTGCTACAATCTGGCAGACAATAAGTGTGCAAATATCAATTGTGCAATAATTGTGTAAACAATGACAACATAAAGTGCAAATAGCAATCCAGGACTTCCAACAGTGCAAAACAGATTCTTTGTGCAAAAAAATATATATATATAAAGGTCAATGTGTAAAAAAGTATCTTTATAAAGTGCAATAAACTCCAAATAAGGTGCTAGGTCCAAACATGTGGGCCAATTCATCCAATTTAAAGTGCATGTGTTACAATCTTAATAACTACCTCCATCCATTGTGGGTGATAAAGTTTCCCCCAGCCTCTCACCTCATAAATCAAACAAATAAGCCAAACTTGAATGATCCACACTGGCCTATCGGTCCCTGGCAGATCAATCCCCCAATTATTCAGGCACAATCAAACTCTCAGGATGACAATGCTCATGGACATGGCAAAGTAAGAGGATGGCTCCATGGTGCAGTATTGATAACACTTTTAATATAGTTAGTAAAAACTTACAGTTAATGTAACAGATATACGGTATGTACAAACAGCAAAAAACTTCCGACCTCGGCTGCGTCCGGAAGTAAAATAACCACTGCTCTTTTCACTGACGCGTTGGGTCACTGTCCACGTGACTTTCTCAAAGGGTTTCATCGACCAAAAGTCACATGGACAGTGATGTAACATGTCAGTGAAAAGAGCCGTGATGACGTCACTTCTGGTCGTGGCCGAGATTGGAAGTTTTTTCCTGTTTGTACATGCTGTATATCTGTTACATCAATATTGTCATTGTTTACACAATTATTGCACAATTGATATTTGCACACTTATTGTCTGCCAGATTGTAGCACTATTTTGCACTTTATTTGCCTAGTTGCTATCATTGCACATTTTTTGCACAATCACTTTCAGTGGATATTTGACATTGTTATAGTTGCAGTAATTTATTATTATTATTATTATTATTAATGTTCATTTAGTTTTAGCTCAGTAAGCACCACATTCCTATTAATTTTAATAATTTTTTCAAGTCATCCGGTTCGGTTCGCAGCAGAACATGCAAACAGGCAAAAAATTTGTTCGAACACGCAAACACCATTAAAGTCTATGGGACACGAACGTGAAAAATCAAAAGTGCTAATTTCAAGGGTTAATATGCAAGTTATTGTCATAAAAAGTGTTTTGGGACCTGGGTCCTGCCCCAGGGGACATGTATCAATGCAAAAAGAAGTTTTAAAAATGGACGTTTTTTCAGGAGCAGTGATTTTAATAATGCTTAAAGTGAAACAATAAAAGTGAAGTATTCCTTTAAATTTCGTACCTGTGGGGTGTCTATAGTATGCCTATGAAGTGACATATTTTTCACGTGTTTAGAACATTCTATGCACAAAATGACATTTCTAAAGGAAAAAAAGTAATTTAAAAACTACTCAAGGCTATAATGAATTGACTATGGGAGAAATCAAAAGTGCTAATTTTAATGGCTTATATGCATGGTATTGTCATAAAAAGTGTTTGGGGACCTGGATCCTGCCCCAAGGGACATGTATGAATGCAAAAAGAAGTTTTAAAAATGCAAATTTTTTCGGGAGCAGTGATTTTTATAATGCTTAAAGTGAAACAATAAAAGTGAAATATTCCTTTAAATTTCATACCTGGGGGTGTCTATAGTATGCCTGTAAAGTGGCGCATTTTTCCCGTGTTTAGAACAGTCCCCACACAAAATGAAATTTCTAAAGGAAAAAAAGTTATTTAAAACTACTAGTGGCTATAATTGTCGGGTTCCTGTAATACAGATAAAAGTCATTGAAAAAAACAGCATGGGATCCCCCAGTCCATTACCAGGCCCTTTGGGTCTGGTATGAATATTAAGGAGAACCCTGAACCAAAATGTAAAAAAATAATTGTGTGGGGGTCCCCCCAAATTCCATGCCAGGCCCTTCAGGTCTGGTATGGATATTAAGGGGAACCCTGCGCCCAATTCTTTTAAAACAGCATAGGGGTCCCCCTCAAAATCCATACCAGACCCTTCAGGTCAGTTCTTATATAACTGAGGGTGGGGCCACACGGTGACATACCCGGGTGACCCCTCCCCATGTTGAGGGCATGTGGCCTGGCACGGTTCTGGAGTGGGGGGCGCTCTCATCCCCCCTCTTTTCCTGCAGCCTGCCAGGTTGCGTGCTTGGATAAGGGTCTGGTATGGATTTTGAGGGGGACCCCGATGCCATTTTTTTTTTAAATTGGCACAGGGTTCCCCTTAATATCCATACCAGACCTGAAGGGCCTGGCATGGAATTTGGGGGGACTCCCACACAATAATTTTTTTTACATTTTGGTTCAGGGTTCCCCTTAATATTCATACCAGACCCAAAGGGCCTGGTAATGGACTGGGGGGGATCCCATGCTGTTTTTTTTCAATTACTTTTATCTGTATTGCCGGGACCTGACAATTCATTATAGCCGCTAGTAGTTTTAAATTACTTTTTTCCTTTAGAAATGACAACCCCCAGGTACGAAATTTAAAGGAATATTTCACTTTTAATGTTTCACTTCAAGCATTACTAAAATCACTGCTCCCGAAAAAATGGACAATTTTAAAACTTTTTTTGCTGGGGAAGGACCCAGGTCCCCAAACACTTTTTATAACAATAGCATGCATATAAGCCTTTAAAAATTAGCACTTTTGATTTCTCCCATAGACTTTAATAAGGGTGCTCCGCGGCTTTCGAATTTGCCGCGAACACCCCAAATTGTTCGCTATTCGGTGAACAGGGTAACACCCGATGTTCGAGTCGAACTTATGTTCGACTCAAACATCGGACTCATCCCTACTATTGAAAAGTAAGAATGAACATTGAACAAATTATCGTTCACATGCTTTAAATGTTGCTTAACATACCATCCAAAATGTTTATTTTATTTCCCGATTAATATATGTATAATAAATGGACATACGTCCCTTGTATACACCTATTGGCAGAACGCAACCAAGATGCAGGGTGTGGGACCACCAGCTGTTAATCTTAAAAACAAAATGAATGTTTCAGCCAGTTTGGTATTTGAGATATTGTAATTCAGATTATGTAACATCAAGCTCTGCCCACTTTGCACCCAATGTTATTAAAATTTAAAAACAAAGATAGCATTCGTTTGCACTGCATCTGTGCCGATTTGTGCTGCAAAAAGGAACATATGTGCTGGTTTGGTTTCAGAGATATTGTGCATTATAATCAATGAAAACTCTCCCACTTTGCACCACATGTTATTGCATTTTAAAAACAATTACACAGTTTGTTTGTGCTGCTTTTGTGCTGATTTGTACCACAAAAACAAACATTCTGTTTGTTCAGTTTTTGAGATATTGGACATTCAACGTTAGATTATGTAACCTAAAGCCCTGCCCACTTTGTTATTATATTTCAAAAACAAATATACCATATTTATGCTGCATTGGCAGGAAAACAAGCATATTGGTACAGTGTATTTTTTTCATATAGCACTCTCATTTTGCATCAGAAAGAATGATTATGGGACTCAATTATGCTTTTTAGCCTGAGCTACCCTGAAAACCTAAAATATACATTTTTTTTAGAAGATCTTTTTAGAGCTAGATGTGAGGAATCTGTCTTTTTTTTGTAATTCCTTTATTTCTTTTCAAGATGATACAATTTAACAGTCAAAAAGGATGACAGTGATTATAATAAAAACAGAAACGTGTAACAGATAGGGTTAGATGTTATATCAGCATTGTCAAATATCGATTCCCCTGGTTATACACTCTGTAAAATACATGTAAGGTTGCAGCTGTGTGTCAAAACTGTCTGTGTGCTATACTGGGGGGGGGGGGCTTCCAGACTGTTACCTTGATAACCCACTATGGCTAGTATAGCTACCAAGGCCATACTGTAAGAAACTCATTCACAGCTGTCTGGGAGGGTTATCTCCCAACCAGCTGGGCCCAGCCATGTGGCACAACAGACGGGTGATGTAAAATAGGATATTTATATTATCTGACTAAACCAGCCCATGACTGGGAGCATTGGGGGAAGGAGGACTGGGGGAGTGGAAGGGCAGGGGGGAAAGGACTCCCCAGTTGGGGAGAAGGGGAAAGGTAGGTAAAAGGGGAGCTGTGTAGAGGGGTGACGTGGGGGGAAAAAAAGAGGAGGTGGTTGGTGGTGCCCCCCAACCAGGGAGTAATTTGAGCCGCAAGGATTAATCAGGCAGTGCAACCTTGTCTCCCGAAAGGCCTCCTCTCTTCCGTACAAGGTGGCAGTGAGTTCCTCCATGTTTCTTAGTTCGTTCACCTTGGCAGACCACAGGGATTTCGTTGGTGGAATCTCCGATCTCCAGCACAAGGGGATGTATCTGTCTATGTAAACAAGGCGATTCACCGTTTTGCCAGATGACATGTCAGATCTTCTGTTCCCAGTGATCGGGAACAGCTATCTCTATCTTGTCCCTGGTAGCCCATCCCCCCTACAGTTAGAACACACCCAGGGAACACACTTAACTCCTTAATCACCCCCTAGTGTAAACCCCTTCCCTGCCAGTGTCATTTACACATTGACCAGTGCATTTTTATAGCACTGATCAATGTAATAATGTGAAAAAGTGTGTCACCGGCGCAATAAATATAATATTCAAAAATGAAATTCAAATATGATCGGCTGCAATTAAAAATTAAGATTTGTACACATGGTAGAGACACAGTTTCAGTAATATTGCACAAGCACTCTTGGATCAGCGCAGTTACACCTCATGCAAAATGTTATAATGTCACTGGTCCCCAAAAAGTGTTATTTGGGGTCAGATTTGTCCGCCGCAATGTTGCAGTCCTGCTAAAAATTGCAGATCGCTGCCATTAACAGTAAAAACAATGAAAAAAATAGTCCCTAAATCTATCCCATAGTTTGTAGACGCGATAGCTTTTGCGCAAAATCAATATACACCTATTGTGATTTTTTTACCAAAAATATGTTTTCAAAAATGTCGGTCTTTTTTGGTTTAAAAAAAGCGCAAAAAATAAAAAACCACAGAAGTGATCAAATACCGCCAAAAGAAAGCTCGAATTGTGGGAGAAAATGGACATCAATTTTGTTTGGGTATAGCGCTGTACAATCACACAATTGTCAGTTAAAGCGACACAGTGGTGTATCGCAAAAAATGGCCTGGTCATTAAGGGGGCTGAAGTGGTTAAAGTGCAAATTACTTTCCCAAAAGGTTTCAAAAAAATACATTCTGTATTCTATGTTCTTTCCAGATATACTGTATATACATCTGTGTGTTTCAGTTTGATTTGTTAGATGAGAATGCATTTTTTTTTAAATGTTTATTTACATTTGACGCTGCTTTAATAATATTACATTTGTAACACTTTATAAATAATAAATGTTAATTTGTTTTGAAAGCCTGTTTCATTAGACTATTCCTTTTTTTAAAAAAACATATTATTGTATTATTTTTATATACAAACCTTCAAACATATATCAAATACATTTGTAAAATAAGTTTTACAAACTTAAAAAAATTGAGTAAGTTAGAAGTTAATATCACTTAAAACTAAGTAACTAAGTCACTAAGTCATTAAGTCATTAAGTAATAGGGCAGCACAGTGGTGTAGTGGTTATCACTTTCGTCTAGCAGCAAAAAAGGGTCGCTGATTTGAATCCTGACCACGACGCTACCTGCCTGCAGTTTTCATGTTCTACCCTGTGCCTGCACAGGTTTCCTCCCACACTTCAAAGACATACTAATAGGGTAATTGGCCCCTGTGTAAATTGTCCCTAATATGTGTATGTATGAATGTAAGTTAGGGATCTTAGATTGAAAGCTCCTTGAGGGCAGGGACTGATGTGAATGTACAATGTATATGTAAAGTGCTCTATAAATTGACAGTGCTTGAAATAGATAAGTTTGTGTGTGTTTTCCTAACTTAAACTTTTCTTGAAACTTGAAAAATTGAGTTGGTTTTACTTGACACTATGGTCTATAAACTGGAAAAATTGAGTTGGATTTACTTACAAATATAGTTTCAGATAAGTTAAGGTATGTATTCCTAACTTAAAACACTATGGTCTATAAACTAAAAAAAATTGAGTTGGTTTTACTTAAAACAACAAAGTTGAAAACATGAAAAGTCTAATGAGTCAGACAAAAATAAGTTTAGTTGACAGTACTTAAAAAGCTGATGCAAATAGTTGCCTCAATTTTTTTGAGTAGACCCAGCACAATATTTTTTACAGTGTACTACTAGTTCTGCAGTTGCTCTTTATGCAATCTGAGAATAATAAAGCTTTAATGCAGGCAATGTTCATTCTCCAACTACTATAGTTTCTCCTCATATTTCTAGCAAAACCTTTACATTTCCATCTTTTTATTATTTTGACAGTTGTGATATTTAAAATGAAGATACTTATTCCTACAACTTTCTAGAAATTGAAGTCGTAGTTAGGCCATTTAGCAATTTACATTTTTGCATTAGTAAAGATGTATTATACTGTGCTAATGCACATTAGCAAAATGGTTCAACAGCTACAGCTATCTGAGTGCTGCAGCAACACAGTCAGCCATTTCACTGTAATAGCAACATTTGTTTTCAACAATTTACTCTAAATTGCTACATCAATATTGACAACAGCATGTTACATGATCCAGTGTTATACTTTGCCACATTTACTTTTTAAAACATTTCTCTGTAGAATCGCTATTCATTAGTACAGTGACTTGCTGAGGGGGCTGATGACCTGATTATCAGTTAACCTTCTTAAAGTAGGTGTACATAATTAAATATTTTAACATTTTAATACTGTATTGTTTCAATAGTCATTTTCATTGAAGTCTACAGCTTTTATTAAAATAATACCATGTAACCCATGCATGAGGGTCTTTGTTTGGGTGCTCCCTGATATAGGGTTATAAACGCCTATCTCTATACAAAGATAGTGCAGCGCTTAAGTGAAATAAATAAAATGTGAAAGCATAAATATTGATACAAAAAATGAAATAATATATAGTTTAAGGTATTAAAACCAAGGTAACAATCCAAATATCCTCTGATGAGAAGAGGGGCATACACGCTTACTAGATTGAATGGGCTCCCATACAATGGGTACGGAGTCATTCAGACTTGTTTGAATATGACACACAAGGCCTTAGAATGGACACCTCTTTACTGAAAATGATCAGGTAGTTAGCATATCACACATAACTCTCCGGATGGGTCCCACATGTAAACTCATGGTCGGTTACCCACATTATCCATATAAGAAAGAAAGTGCCACATAGTATAAAACTGCTAGACAATGTTTATTAAAATCAAAGAGTAACACTTTACACATAACAACCAACCTGGGGAAAGGAAGAGACGGCTTCCTGGATGTAAGCACATGATGATGTCACATGCACAGGCTCCATCCTGTCATCTATCTCTGTATCTCAATTGCTCTCCTGCTTTATCAGCCTGTCACTTGCCCTTCCAGTGGAGACTAGAAGAAGCCATGCTGACATCCATTGTACATGCAAGTTCCACTGTTGTCACTAACAGGAAGCCAGCCCAGAGCAATAACAAACAACTGCCTTTGAATCCAGTGCATATACCAAGGAACTGCCCACAAAGAAGCTGAAGGAAATCAACAAGGAGATAAAAAAAGGATACAAAAAATTAACAACAGTAAAAAAACAAAAAAAAAACAACTGGCAGTTGTTTATGATATACAAGTCTTTAGTCATTTCAATCCAGTTAAGGTTTAAATTTATTTTAACTCCATATATTGCAAGAAATAAGATGACCACACACAATCATTTTTATATTTAATCTTGTATATTAAATGGGTTTCAATAGGAAAACCTGGAGAAGCAGATAAAAAGCCACAGGCCTCTGGTTTATCCAGTTCTTCATATATAAGCTGGAATGATCTTAGCAATTTTTTTTTACGCCAACAATGTGGTTCAGCTTGAAGCCATGAAAAAAAAAAGAAGGGACTATAACAATCAAATATTTCATAACAACTTCTACTCTTCCAGTGTTTCTTGCTGCATAATTCTCAATATGCAGTTTAACCACTTCAAGACCAGACTGTTTATCCCCCTTCCTGACCAGGCCATTTTACAGTTTTCAGTGCCACCACACTTTGAATGACAATAACTCAGTCATGCAAAACTGTGCCCAAATTCATTTTATACGTTTTTTTGAGACAGATAGAGATTTTTGGTGGTATTCAATCACAGCTGTTTTTTTTGTTTGCTTGTTTGTTTGTTTTTTGCTATATAAAGGAAAACAGCTAAACAATTATAAAAAAAAAATGTCCAGAGTTTTTGTTATAAAACATTGCAAATAATCTTTCTTTATAAATGTATTCCTCTATACCTTTTTGGTAACACTAACCCAAATTATCTAATTTCTTAAGGCCTTAAAATGCCAGACCATTGCAAATATCCATCCACCAAATTACCTCTTTTTGAAAAATAGATAGTGCAAGGTATTCATTAATAGATATGGTGAGGTTTTTTTTGTCACTTTTTTTAGAAAATGAAGAAACTAAATAAAAGTTTTTTTTCACAAAGTTGACATTTTAACCCCTTCAGATCCATGCTATAGCCAAATGTCGGCTAGAGCCCGGACCTACTTTGCCGGGAGGGCATCAATAGACATCCTCCCATGCTCGAGTGGCCTGCGCGCTCCCTGCAGGGTGCGTGCGGTGCGCTCTGTGATCAGCGAGTCTATGGGACTTTTGGAAAATGCATAATGAAAATTAAAATGTATTTTTTATACAAAGTTGTCAATTAATAGGTTATTTCTAACACCCGGGCTTACTTGCATCCCAAAACACATTTTACCACTCCTTCCAAGTGTGAAAGTTTTTCACATCCTAATCACATAGAGAGGCCCAAAATCCAAGGAACATCTGCAGGCTTTCTAGGGGCATAAATTACATATCTAATTTCCTCTAAACCTAATTTTCTCATATATCTATCACATTTTTGGAGGCCCTGGAGCACCAGGACTGTAGAAACACCAACAAAACCACATTTTGGAGAGTAAACACCCCATAATATTTTTAGGCACGGCAAGTTTTTCGAAGACTTCATTTTTTACTACAAGTTTATAATATAAAATATAGAATGAATTTATTTTTATTTTTTTAATACAAAGTTGTCAATTTAATAAGATATTTTTCACACACAGCATAGGCACACTTAGAAATACCACTCAAAACACATTCTGCTACTCCTTCTGAGTATGGTGATACCACATGTGTGAGACCTTTTCACTGTTTGAACTGATTATGTACCGGACATTGTATCTTGTATACCCCACAACTAATTGTACCAAAACCAGTGTACTGTAATGGTCGCCTCTATATAAGAGGTCAGGTAATATAGCTTAGTGTAGCATAAACTATAGCAGACCTCATTCCTTTAAGCCAAGTAAGCCTAGCCTACTGGTATGTGGCTGCCCAGAGGAATGCCATGTTCACTGGCTATGAAGCACAGGAGGCTGAAGAAAGAAAGAACAAAAAAGTTCCTGTGGTTCTAGTAGTTGTCTGCAGTGGATGGCTGATACTGGGGTCTAACAGCAACATAGTCAGCCAGACAGGCAGTCAGTTCAGGCAACAGGCAGAGGCATGGTCAGCAAACAGGTAAAGGATTTGTCCAGGCAGATGGTAAAAACATGGTCAATAAACAGGCCAGGGTCAGTACAGGCAGAGGCAACACTTCACTGGTATGGCGATGTTCAAGAACACTGTTACTAGCTGCACAGGTCTGGTGACACTGGGAATTGTGTAGCAGCGATTAGGAACACTGTTGCTCACTTACACTGGTCGATGGCTGCACTAGCCTGGTATGGTGGCAATCAGGAACACATATTCCAGCTGCAGTGGTCTGGTGACTAGGGATGGGCCCGGTGCTCGATGCGAACCCACGTTCGCATCGAGCACCGGGCGTTCGCTCGCTCGGCGAGCCCAGAACTATTTTGGCCGCTCGCATCACGTTGGTGTGATGCGCGCGGCCCCGCAATGCATTGCGGCCGGCGCGGCCGGCGCAGTGCATTGCTGGCTGATGATTGGCCAAGCATGCACTGTGACCCCGCATGCTTGGCCAATCACAGCCCCGGAAACTCGAAGAGCCATAATTGGCTACAGGCAGGACGCCTGTAGCCAATTACAGCTCAGGGGCTGTAGTACACGCCCCCCCCTATAAAAGGCCGCCACGCCGTCTGCGCCGGTCACATGCTGTTCCGGCGCAGATTGAGCAGGCTAGATCTGTGACACTCTGCTGGATTTAGTTAGGTAGAGAGATTCACTTACAGAGATTGAGTTAGATAGATTCAGTTACAAAGATTGATTGAGAAAGAGGGGCTTGTAGTGTGTTCGTGGCAGGCAGGCAGAGCTCCTATATTTTGTTACCAGAAGCACCTATAGGACTTGTAGTGTGTTCGTGGCAGGCAGGCAGAGCTCCTATATTTTGTTACCAGAAGCACCTATAGGACTTGTAGTGTGTTCGTGGCAGGCAGGCAGAGCTCCTATATTTTGTTACCAGAAGCACCTATAGGACTTGTAGTGTGTTCGTGGCAGGCAGGCAGAGCTCCTATATTTTGTTCCCAGAAGCACCTATAGGACTTGTAGTGTGTTCGTGGCAGGCAGGCAGAGCTCCTATATTTTGTTCCCAGAAGCACCTATAGGACTTGTAGTGTGTTCGTGGCAGGCAGGCAGAGCTCCTATATTTTGTTCCCAGAAGCACCTATAGGACTTGAAGTGTGTTAGTCCCATCACACACACAGAGCTATATTTTGTTCCCAGAAGCACCTATAGGACTTGAAGTGTGTTAGTCCCATCACACACACAGAGCTATATTTTGTTCCCAGAAGCACCTATAGGACTTGAAGTGTGTTAGTCCCATCACACACACAGAGCTATATTTTGTTCCCAGAAGCACCTATAGGACTTGAAGTGTGTTAGTCCCATCACACACACAGAGCTATATTTTGTTCCCAGAAGCACCTATAGGACTTGAAGTGTGTTAGTCCCATCACACACACAGACCTTTATTTTCTTCCCAGAAGCACCTATAGGACTTGAAGTGTGTTAGTCCCATCACACACACAGAGCTATATTTTGTTCCCAGAAGCACCTATAGGACTTGAAGTGTGTTAGTCCCATCACACACACAGAGCTATATTTTGTTCCCAGAAGCACCTATAGGACTTGAAGTGTGTTAGTCCCATCACACACACAGAGCTATATTTTGTTCCCAGAAGCACCTATAGGACTTGAAGTGTGTTAGTCCCATCACACAGACCTTTATTTTCTTCCCAGAAGCACCTATAGGACTTGAAGTGTGTTAGTCCCATCACACACACAGAGCTATATTTTGTTCCCAGAAGCACCTATAGGACTTGAAGTGTGTTAGTCCCATCACACACACAGAGCTATATTTTGTTCCCAGAAGCACCTATAGGACTTGAAGTGTGTTAGTCCCATCACACACACAGAGCTATATTTTTGTTCCCAGAAGCACCTATAGGACTTGAAGTGTGTTAGTCCCATCACACACACAGAGCTATATTTTGTTCCCAGAAGCACCTATAGGACTTGAAGTGTGTTAGTCCCATCACACACACAGAGCTATAATTTGTTCCCAGAAGCACCTATAGGACTTGAAGTGTGTTAGTCCCATCACACACACAGAGCTATATTTTGTTCCCAGAAGCACCTATAGGACTTGAAGTGTGTTAGTCCCATCACACACACAGAGCTATATTTTGTTCCCAGAAGCACCTATAGGACTTGAAGTGTGTTAGTCCCATCACACACACAGAGCTATATTTTGTTCCCAGAAGCACCTATAGGACTTGAAGTGTGTTAGTCCCATCACACAGACCTTTATTTTCTTCCAGAAGCACCTATAGGACTTGAAGTGTGTTAGTCCCATCACACACACAGAGCTATATTTTGTTCCCAGAAGCACCTATAGGACTTGAAGTGTGTTAGTCCCATCACACACACAGAGCTATATTTTGTTCCCAGAAGCACCTATAGGACTTGAAGTGTGTTAGTCCCATCACACACACAGAGCTATATTTTGTTCCCAGAAGCACCTATAGGACTTGAAGTGTGTTAGTCCCATCACACACACAGAGCTATATTTTCTTCCCAGAAGCACCTATAGGACTTGAAGTGTGTTAGTCCCATCACACACACAGAGCTATATTTTGTTACCAGAAGCACCTATAGGACTTGAAGTGTGTTAGTCCCATCACACACACAGACCTTTATTTTCTTCCCAGAAGCACCTATAGGACTTGAAGTGTGTTAGTCCCATCACACACACAGAGCTATATTTTGTTCCCAGAAGCACCTATAGGACTTGAAGTGTGTTAGTCCCATCACACACACAGAGCTATATTTTGTTCCCAGAAGCACCTATAGGACTTGAAGTGTGTTTAGTCCCATCACACACACAGAGCTATATTTTGTTCCCAGAAGCACCTATAGGACTTGAAGTGTGTTAGTCCCATCACACACACAGAGCTATAATTTGTTCCCAGAAGCACCTATAGGACTTGAAGTGTGTTAGTCCCATCACACACACAGAGCTATATTTTGTTCCCAGAAGCACCTATAGGACTTGAAGTGTGTTAGTCCCATCACACACACAGAGCTATATTTTGTTCCCAGAAGCACCTATAGGACTTGAAGTGTGTTAGTCCCATCACACACACAGAGCTATATTTTGTTCCCAGAAGCACCTATAGGACTTGAAGTGTGTTAGTCCCATCACACAGACCTTTATTTTCTTCCCAGAAGCACCTATAGGACTTGAAGTGTGTTAGTCCCATCACACACACAGAGCTATATTTTGTTCCCAGAAGCACCTTTAGGACTTGAAGTGTGTTAGTCCCATCACACACACAGAGCTATATTTTGTTCCCAGAAGCACCTATAGGACTTGAAGTGTGTTAGTCCCATCACACACACAGAGCTATATTTTGTTCCCAGAAGCACCTATAGGACTTGAAGTGTGTTAGTCCCATCACACACACAGACCTTTATTTTCTTCCCAGAAGCACCTATAGGACTTGAAGTGTGTTAGTCCCATCACACACACAGAGCTATATTTTGTTCCCAGAAGCACCTATAGGACTTGAAGTGTGTTAGTCCCATCACACACACAGAGCTATATTTTGTTCCCAGAAGCACCTATAGGACTTGAAGTGTGTTAGTCCCATCACACAGACCTTTATTTCCTTCCCAGAAGCACCTATAGGACTTGAAGTGTGTTAGTCCCATCACACACACACAGAGCTATATTTTGTTCCCAGAAGCACCTATAGGACTTGAAGTGTGTTAGTCCCATCACACACACAGATCTATATTTTGTTCCCAGAAGCACCTATAGGACTTGAAGTGTGTTAGTCCCATCACACACACAGAGCTATATTTTGTTCCCAGAAGCACCTATAGGACTTGAAGTGTGTTAGTCCCATCACACACACAGAGCTATATTTTGTTCCCAGAAGCACCTATAGGACTTGAAGTGTGTTAGTCCCATCACACACACAGATCTATATTTTGTTCCCAGAAGCACCTATAGGACTTGAAGTGTGTTAGTCCCATCACACACACAGAGCTATATTTTGTTCCCAGAAGCACCTATAGGACTTGAAGTGTGTTAGTCCCATCACACAGACCTTTATTTTCTTCCCAGAAGCACCTATAGGACTTGAAGTGTGTTAGTCCCATCACACACACAGAGCTATATTTTGTTCCCAGAAGCACCTATAGGACTTGAAGTGTGTTAGTCCCATCACACACACAGAGCTATATTTTGTTCCCAGAAGCACCTATAGGACTTGAAGTGTGTTAGTCCCATTTACACAGACCTTTATTTTCTTCCCAGAAGCACCTATAGGACTTGAAGTGTGTTAGTCCCATCACACAGAGCTCCTCTATTTTCTTTGCAGAAGCACCCATAGGACTTCTAGTGTGTTAGTGGCATCACACAGAGCTCCTATATATTCTTCTCAGCAGCACCCACAGGACTTCTAGTGTGTTAGTGGCATCACACAGAGCTCCTCTATTTTCTTTGCAGAAGCACCCACAGGACTTCTAGTGTGTTAGTGGCATCACACAGAGCTCCTCTATTTTCTTTGCAGAAGCACCCACAGGACTTCTAGTGTGTTAGTGGCATCACACAGAGCTCCTCTATTTTCTTTGCAGAAGCACCCACAGGACTTCTAGTGTGTTAGTGGCATCACACAGATCTCCTCTATTTTCTTTGCAGAAGCACCCATAGGACTTCTAGTGTGTTAGTGGCATCACACAGAGCTCCTCTATTTTCTTTGCAGAAGCACCCACAGGACTTCTAGTGTGTTAGTGGCATCACACAGAGCTCCTCTATTTTCTTTGCAGAAGCACCCACAGGACTTCTAGTGTGTTAGTGGCATCACACAGAGCTCCTCTATTTTCTTTGCAGAAGCACCCATAGGACTTCTAGTGTGTTAGTGGCATCACACAGAGCTCCTCTATTTTCTTTGCAGAAGCACCCACAGGACTTCTAGTGTGTTAGTGGCATCACACAGAGCTCCTATATATTCTTCTCAGCAGCACCCACAGGACTTCTAGTGTGTTAGTGGCATCACACAGAGCTCCTCTATTTTCTTTGCAGAAGCACCCACAGGACTTCTAGTGTGTTAGTGGCATCACACAGAGCTCCTCTATTTTCTTTGCAGAAGCACCCACAGGACTTCTAGTGTGTTAGTGGCATCACACAGAGCTCCTCTATTTTCTTTGCAGAAGCACCGACAGGACTTCTAGTGTGTTAGTGGCATCACACAGAGCTCCTATATTTTCTTTGCAGAAGCACCCATAGGACTTCTAGTGTGTTAGTGGCATCACACAGAGCTCCTATATTTTCTTCTCAGCAGCACCCACAGGACTTCTAGTGTGTTAGTGGCATCACACAGAGCTCCTCTATTTTCTTTGCAGAAGCACTCATAGGACTTCTAGTGTGTTAGTGGCATCACACAGAGCTCCTATATATTCTTCTCAGCAGCACCCACAGGACTACCGACTACAATGGCTGGAAGACCGCCAAGGGGAGGCAGAGCGTGCAGAGCCAAGAACACAGGGCAGGCAGGCTCTGTTTCTAGTGGACGTGGCCGTGGACGTGGACGTGGTCGTGCATCGTCATCAGCACGTGGCCATGGGACACGCGCGTCTTTGTTTTCGGCAGCTGGACATGTGGAGCCGCATCATGCTGAAGGCTTGGTAGAATGGATGACCAAGCCCTCCTCATCCTCCTCATCCTCTCTCACCCAGGCTCAGGGTACTGACAGAGCATCATCAGCCACCCCTTCCCTAGACCCACCATGTCCTCCTGAGGAGTCCCCCGAACTCTTTGAGCACAGTGTTGGGTACATGCTCCAGGAGGATGCCCAACGATTCGAAGGCTCGGATGACGATACCCAGCTTGAGGAATCTGGCAGTACTGTTCCACCAGCTGCAGCTTACTGCCAGGTTTGCTCTAGTGGTGAAGAGGGAGGGGATGATGAGGTCACTGACTCCACGTGGGTGCCTCAAGGGAGAGAGGATGAGGAGGAGGACGAGGAGGAGGAGGATGCGGCGTCACATGTCCAACGAGGCAGGATGCCCCCTGGAGGCCAGGTAGAGGCCAGCACAGCAACTGTACAACACCGCAGAGCTCCGCCTGTGCAGGGCGCTGCCTCTGCACGTTATCAGAAAAGTTCTTTGGTGTGGGCCTTTTTTGAGACGAGTGCAGCAGATCGCACCACTGCTATTTGCAATATTTGTCTCAAGCGTATCTCGCGTGGCCAAAACATCAGCCGCTTGGGCACCACAAGCATGACCAGACATATGGCGACCTGCCATGCAGCTCGTTGGCAGGCACACATAAAAGACCCACACCAAAGAACTAAGCGGACCTCTCCTTGCTCCTCCTCAGCTGGGATCTCCATCCCCACTACACCTTCAGTCCTCTCTGAAAGCTGCTCTGAGAGGACTGAAGGTGTAGAATTAGGTGTGTCACAACCAAGTACTTGCAGTACACCGACGTCCGATTGCAGCAGGCAAATTTCCCTGCCCCAGCTGCTGGACCGTAGAAAGAAGTACACTCCCAGCCATCCACATGCCCAGCGGTTGAATGCTAGCCTGGCTAAATTGCTAGCACTTCAACTGCTGCCTTTTCAGTTGGTAGACTCGGCCCCCTTCCGTGAGTTTGTTCAATGTGCGGTTCCTCAGTGGCAGGTTCCCAAACGCCACTTTTTCTCGCGGAAGGCGATTCCGTCTCTCTACCGGCATGTGGAGGGCAATGTCCATGCCTCGCTGGACAGGGCGGTCAGCGGTAAGGTGCATATTACCGCTGACTCATGGTCCAGCAGGCATGGACAGGGAAGGTACCTTTCTTTCACGGCCCATTGGGTCACTCTATTGGCAGCTGGGAGGGATGCAGGACAAGGTGCAGTAGTGTTGGAGGTTGTTCCGCCACCACGCCTCCAAAACGCGACTACTGCTACTGGTTGTGACACACCTCTCTCCTCCACCCCCTCCTCTTCTTCTTCCTCCAGTGCTCTGTCCTTGGAACCAGCGGTGCTCCGTAGGCGTACAAGGGGCTACGCAAGTACGCAGGCAAAAAGATGCCATGCCGTGCTTGCGCTGGTGTGTTTGGGGGACAGGAGCCACACTGGGCCAGAGGTTCTGGCAGCTCTGCAGGGGCAGGCCGAGAGGTGGTTGACGCCACGTCAGCTTAAGCCAGGAATGGTCGTTTCTGACAATGGCACCAACCTCCTCTCCGCCCTGCGACAGGGGCAGCTCACCCATGTGCCCTGCATGGCTCACGTCCTCAACCTGGTGGTGCAGCGGTTCTTGGGCAGGTTCCCAGGCTTACAGGATGTCCTGAGGCAGGCCAGGAAAGTCTGTGTGCATTTCCGCCGATCTTATAATGCCAGTGCTCGGCTGACTGAGCTGCAAAAGGAGCTGAACCTGCCCAAGAACCGCCTAATATGTGACATGCCCACCAGGTGGAACTCAACGTTGGCCATGCTGCAGCGACTGCACACGCAGCAGAGGGCCATCAATGAGTACCTTTGCGACTACGGCACCAGGACAGGGTCAGGGAGCTTGGTTTTTTTTCCCCACGTCAGTGGGGCATGATCAGGGATGCATGCACTGTCCTCTCACCATTTGAGGAGGCCACGAGGATGGTGAGCAGTGACAGTGCATGCATCAGTGACACTGTCCCTCTTGTCCACCTGTTGGAGCATACGCTGCGCGGGATAATGGACAGGGCACTTGAGGCAGAACAGAGGCAGGAAGAGGAGGACTTCCTTGCCTCTCAAGGCCCCCTTTATCCGGACAGTGTTCCTTCTGTCCCACCCATCACACAGGAAGAGGATGAGGAGGAGGAGGAGGAGGAGGATTGTGTGAGCATGGAGGTGGAGCCTGGCACTCAGCATCAGCAGCAGCAGTCTTTTAGGGATGATGTACAGTCCCAACAAACCAGTGGACTTGTACGTGGCTGGGAGGAGGTGGCTGGCGATCATGTCATCCTCAGTGACCCAGAAGACTCCGGACCGAATGCCTCAGCTAACCTACGCTGCATGGCCTCCCTGATCCTGCAAAGCCTGCGGAAGGATCCTCGTGTTCTTCGGATCAAGGAGAGGGACCATTACTGGCTGGCCACTCTCCTTGATCCGCGGTACAAGGGTAAGGTTGCGGACCTTATCTTGCCGTCGCAGAGGGAGCAGAGGATGAGACATCTCAGGGAGGCCTTGCAGAAAGGTCTGTGCAACGCGTTCCCAGAAACTGGGAGGCTACAAACTCCTGGTCCTGGGCGACGAGTTGCTGAGGCTTCGGTCAGTGCAGAAGGAGCGGTGGGGAAGGTGGACGTCTGACCGATGCGTTCAGACAATTTTTTAGTCCGCAGCCCCAAGGTATGATCGGTTCCAGCAACCATCGCCAGCGTCTGATATACATGGTGCAGGAATACCTTGGGGCAAGGTCAGACTTGGACACCTTTCCCACCGAAAATCCTCTGGCTTACTGGGTCCTGAGGATGGATCACTGGCCAGAGCTTGCACAGTATGCAATTGAGCTACTGGCCTGTCCTGCCTCCAGCGTTCTTTCCGAACGCACATTCAGTGCTGCTGGAGGATTTGTGACTGATCATAGGGTGCGCCTGTCCACCGCCTCGGTTGATCGACTGACATTCATCAAAATGAATCAGTCTTGGATCACCACCAGCTACCAGGCACCTGAGGCGGATATAACCGAATAATTTTTAATGTCACATCCCTTCAAGACTGCCTATGCTGATGCTGAGTGACTGTCCTCTTATGTTCACTGACTATCCTCTTCCTCCTCCTCCTCAATGATCCATGCCACCACACCAGTGCCTAAGGCACAATTTTTCAGCCCCTGTTTAACAGGGGCGTGTACTTACAATTTTTTTAAAAAAAATGCTTCGCAACACGTGTGACTGCTGTGCTCCAAGTACAGTATCTGTGAGGGCCGGGTTGCAGTGTTGTGGCACCAGCACCAGTGCCTAAGGCACAATTTTTCAGCCCTGTTTAACAGGGGCGGGTACTTACAATTTTTTAAAAAAATGCTTCGCAACACGTGTGACTGCTGTGCTCCAAGTACAGTATCTGTGAGGGCCGGGTTGCAGTGTTGTGGCACCAGCACCAGTGCCTAAGGCACAATTTTTCAGCCCCTGTTTAACAGGGGCGGGTACTTCCAATTTTTTAAAAAAATGCTTCGCAACACGTGTGACTGCTGTGCTCCAAGTACAGTCTCTGTGAGGGGTTGCAGTGTTGTGGCACCAGCACCAGTGCCTAAGGCACAATTTTTCAGCCCCTGTTTAACAGGGGCGGGTAATTACAAATCTTGATCTAATAGTTCACAGCAGGGCCCATTCCTGCGCCCACCAAGAGTAACTATGAGGGCCTGGATCAGCGCAGTTACACCTCATGCAAAATGTTATAATGTCACTGGTCCCCAAAAAGTGTCATTTGGGGTCAGATTTGTCCGCCGCAATGTTGCAGTCCTGCTAAAAATTGCAGATCGCTGCCATTAACAGTAAAAACAATGAAAAAAATAGTCCCTAAATCTATCCTATAGTTTGTAGACGCAATAGCTTTTGCGCAAAATCAATATACACCTATTGTGATTTTTTTTACCAAAAATATGTCGAAAAATATATATTGGCCTAAACTAATATAATAAATTTGTTTTTTTATATATTTTTTTTTGAATATGTAAAAGTAAAAAAAAATATTTTTTTTTCAAAAATGTCGGTCTTTTTTGGTTTAAAAAAATCGCAAAAAATAAAAACCACAGAAGTGATCAAATACCGCCAAAAGAAAGCTTGAATTGTGGGAGAAAATGGACATCAATTTTGTTTGGGTACAGCGCTGTACAATCACACAATTGTCAGTTAAAGCGACACAGTGGTGTATCGCAAAAAATAGCCTGGTCATTAAGGGGGCTGAAGTGGTTAAAGTGCAAATTACTTTCCCAAAAGGATTAAAAAAAATACGTTCTGTATTCTATGTTCTTTCCAGATATACTGTATATACATCTGTGTGTTTCAGTTTGATTTGTTAGGTGAGAATGCATTTTTTTTTTAAATGTTTATTTACATTTGACGCTGCTTTAATAATATTACATTTGTAACACTTTATAAATAATAAATGTTAATTTGTTTTGAAAGCCTGTTTCATTAGACTATTCCTTTTTAAAAAAAAACATATTATTGTATTATTTTTATATACAAACCTTCAAACATATATCAAATACATTTGTAAAATAAGTTTTACAAACTTAAAAAAAATTGAGTAAGTTAGAAGTTAATATCACTTAAAACTAAGTAACTAAGTCACTAAGTCATTAAGTCATTAAGTAATAGGGCAGCACAGTGGTGTAGTGGTTATCACTTTCGTCTAGCAGCAAAAAAGGGTCGCTGATTTGAATCCTGACCACGACGCTACCTGTCTGCAGTTTGCATGTTCTACCCTGTGCCTGCACAGGTTTCCTCCCACACTCCAAAGACATACTAATAGGGTAATTGGCCCCTGTGTAAATTGTCCCTAATATGTGTATGTATGAATGTAAGTTAGGGATCTTAGATTGAAAACTCCTTGAGGGCAGGGACTGATGTGAATGTACAATGTATATGTAATGTGCTCTATAAATTGACAGTGCTATTTAAGTACTTGAAATAGATAAGTTTGTGTGTGTTTTCCTAACTTAAACTTTTCTTGAAACTTGAAAAATTGAGTTGGATTTACTTACAAATATAGTTTCAGATAAGTTAAGGTATGTATTCCTAACTTAAAACACTATGGTCTATAAACTAAAAAAAATTGAGTTGGTTTTACTTAAAACAACAAAGTTGAAAACATGAAAAGTCTAATGAGTCAGACAAAAATAAGTTTAGTTGACAGTACTTAAAAAGCTGATGCAAATAGTTGCCTCAATTTTTTTGAGTAGACCCAGCACAATATTTTTTACAGTGTACTACTAGTTCTGCAGTTGCTCTTTATGCAATCTGAGAATAATAAAGCTTTAATGCAGGCAACTAACAACCAGAATTCCCTCCACACTTATTATCTAAAAAAAAAATGTTCATTCTCCAACTACTATAGTTTCTCCTCATATTTCTAGTAAAACCTTTACATTTCCATCTTTTTATTATTTTGACAGTTGTGATATTTAAAATGAAGATACTTATTCCTACAACTTTCTAGAAATTGAAGTCGTAGTTAGGCCATTTAGCAATTTACATTTTTGCATTAGTAAAGATGTATTATACTGTGCTAATGCACATTAGTAAAATGGTTCAACAGCTACAGCTATCTGAGTGCTGCAGCAACACAGTCAGCCATTTCACTGTAATAGCAACATTTGTTTTCAACAATTTACTCTAAATTGCTACATCAATATTGACAACAGCATGTTACATGATCCAGTGTTATACTTTGCCACATTTACTTTTTAAAACATTTCTCTGTAGAATCGCTATTCATTAGTACAGTGACTTGCTGAGGGGGCTGATGACCTGATCATCAGTTAACCTTCTTAAAGTAGGTGTACATAATTAAATATTTTAACATTTTAATACTGTATTGTTTCAATAGTCATTTTCATTGAAGTCTACAGCTTTTATTAAAATAATACCATGTAACCCATGCATGAGGTTCTTTGTTTGGGTGCTCCCTGATATAGGGTTATAAACGCCTATCTCTATACAAAGATAGTGCAGCGCTTAAGTGAAATAAATTAAATGTGAAAGCATAAATATTGATACAAAAAATGAAATAATATATAGTTTAAGATATTAAAACCACGGTAACAATCCAAATATCCTCTGATGAGAATCGCCATACAATGTAAAGAGGGGCATACACGCTTACTAGATTGAATGGGCTCCCATACAATGGGTACGGAGTCATTCAGACTTGTTTGAATATGACACACAAGGCCATAGAATGGACACCTCTTTACTGAAAATGATCAGGTAGTTAGCATATCACACATAACTCTCCGGATGGGTCCCACATGTAAACTCATGGTCGGTTACCCACATTATCCATATAAGAAAGAAAGTGCCACATAGTATAAAACTGCTAGACAATGTTTATTAAAATCAAAGAGTAACACTTTACACATAACAACCAACCTGGGGAAAGGAAGAGACCGCTTCCTGGATGTAAGCACATGATGATGTCACATGCACAGGCTCCATCCTGTCATCTATCTCTGTATCTCAATTGCTCTCCTGCTTTATCAGCCTGTCACTTGCCCTTCCAGTGGAGACTAGAAGAAGCCATGCTGACATCCATTGTACATGCATGTTCCACTGTTGTCACTAACAGGAAGCCAGCCCAGAGCAATAACAAACAACTGCCTTTGAATCCAGTGCATATACCAAGGAACTGCCCACAAAGAAGCTGAAGGAAATCAACAAGGAGATAAAAAAAGATACAAAAAATTAACAACAGTAAAAAAACAACTGGCAGTTGTTTATGATATACAAGTCTTTAGTCATTTCAATCCAGTTAAGGTTTAAATGTATTTTAACTCCATATATTGCAAGAAATAAGATGATCACACACAATCATTTTTATATTTAATCTTGTATATTAAATGGGTTTCAATAGGAAAACCTGGAGAAGCAGATAAAAAGCCACAGGCCTCTGGTTTATCCAGTTCTTCATATATAAGCTGGAATGATCTTAGCAATTTTTTTTTACGCCAACAATGTGGTTCAGCTTGAAGCCATGAAAAAAAAAAGAAGGGACTATAACAATCAAATATTTCATAACAACTTCTACTCTTCCAGTGTTTCTTGCTGCATAATTCTCAATATGCAGTTTAACCACTTCAAGACCAGACTGTTTATCCCCCTTCCTGACCAGGCCATTTTACAGTTTTCAGCGCCACCACACTTTGAATGACAATAACTCAGTCATGCAAAACTGTGCCCAAATTAATTTTATACGTTTTTTTGAGACAGATAGAGATTTTTGGTGGTATTCAATCACAGCTGGTTTTTTTTGTTTGCTTGTTTGTTTTTTGCTATATAAAGGAAAACAGCTAAACAATTATATAAAAAAAAAATGTCCAGAGTTTTTGTTATAAAACATTGCAAATAATTAATCTTTCTTTATAAATGGATTCCTCTATACCTTTTTGGTAACACTAACCCAAATTATCTAATTTCTTAAGGCCTTAAAATGCCAGACCATGGCAAATATCCATCCACCAAATTACCTCTTTTTGAAAAATAGATAGTGCAAGGTATTCATTAATAGATATGGTGAGTTTTTTTTTGTCACTTTTTTTAGAAAATGAAGAAACTAAATAAAAGTTTTTTTTCACAAAGTTGTCATTTTAACCCCTTCAGATCCATGCTATAGCCAAAAGGTCGGCTAGAGCCCGGACCTACTTTGCCGGGAGGGCATCAATAGACATCCTCCCATGCTCGAGTGGCCTGCGCGCTCCCTGCAGGGTGCGTGCGGTGCGCTCTGTGATCAGCGAGTCTATGGGACTTTTGGAAAATGCATAATGAAAATTAAAATGTATTTTTTATACAAAGTTGTCAATTAATAGGTTATTTCTAACACCCGGGCTTACTTGCATCCCAAAACACATTTTACCACTCCTTCCAAGTGTGAAAGTTTTTCACATCCTAATCACATAGAGAGGCCCAAAATCCAAGGAACATCTGCAGGCTTTCTAGGGGCATAAATTACATATCTAATTTCCTCTAAACCTAATTTTCTCATATATCTATCACATTTTTGGAGGCCCTGGAGCACCAGGACTGTAGAAACACCAACAAAGGGGCGTGGCCAAGATGGCGATCTGAGAGGAAGCAGGATCCGGAGCTCTGCTGGCTAAATACATTAATCCTGACTCCTAACCAACATTATAGCCGCCGAAACCACCTGGTGCAAGCCGAATGCCATACCGGACCCGGCGCAGTGCAAAAAAACTGCGTTTCCCGCAAGGAGCAGGGGATTTACCGGCTCCAGCGCCCCGGCACGTGGTGGCGTCCTCCCCGCACAGAGGCAACATGGCGTCCCAGACAGACCCAGAGGACAAGGCCGCGGAAGCTCAGGTCGGCTTCCAGGAGGTCATGGCGGCGATCGCTTCTTGTCAGGCCGCCCTGACCAACAAGATCGAGGCGGTACAAATGGAGGTTGGATTAGTCCGGCAGGACCTGGACAAGCTCCGGTCCCGGGTCTCTGAGGTGGAACATCGTGTGGGGCTGACGGAGGACCTGGTGGGGGAGCACGCCGCGTCTATCCGATCCTTGCAGACAAAAGTCAAAGCCCTGGAATATAAAGTGGACGATGCCGAGAACCGGAACCGGAGGAACAACCTCCGGATCGTTGGCCTACCGGAGGGAGTGGAAGGGAAAAATCCTACCCAGTTTGTGGAGGAGCTGCTGCGGGCCGTCCTCCCATCCGCGCAGTTCTCCCCTTATTTCACCGTGGAGAGAGCACACCGGATCCCTCCTGTCCCTGGCCCACCTGGATCCCATCCCCGCACTATGATCTACCGAATGCTGAACTTCAGGGATAGGGATGAAACTCTCCGAGCGGCCCGCAGAGAGGGCGAAGTGAAGTACCAAAACACTAAATTAATGTTCTTCCCTGACTATTCCCTGGAGACGCAGAAACAGCGCAGATCGTTCGACCAGGTTAAAGCAGAATTAAGATCCCGCAACCTCAAATACAGTATCCTCTTCCCTGCTAAACTGAGGGTCCAGATGGGAGACTCGGTTAAATTTTTTACCGCACCACGTGAGGCGGCAGCATGGCTCGAATCTTTGCCTCCTGCCCGCTAGGTACGCTGCTGTGGAACACCATGGATAATGACATTGTTTTTCTGTTCTCTTTTTTGTTTTCGTACAAGCTGCCTTATTTTACCACTGTTATACCATGCCGCCGTGGTGACTGCACTGAATGCTGATACCGGATGCAACACCAAACCAAATACCCCTGTGTCGCGGTACTACCTCGCTACTGCCGGTGTGCGGTGCTACTGGAGCTGCCTGACTCACGCGGCTCCCACAAATACGCGGTACACAATCTCCGGATGACCCACCTGGCACCCGCGGTAGTGGTGACGAGGATCCTTACATCTATTGTCTCACCTGCACCCTCGCTTACCCACGATGAGTCACACGGACGACCTCAGACCGCAGCTGGAAGGAAGGTACCGGGAGCCAAGCATGGAGATGGAGAGGGTATGTACTGTTATCCCGCTCGCACTGTCATCAATTACACCGCTTGTCCTGCCCGGCCTTATGTGACATTGCTGTGCGGCCTGGCCTGGGCTCCCCCCCCCCCCCCTCTCTCTATGCTCCCGGTCCGCGGGGTGGTAGCCCCACCAACCTCCCCCTTCCTGAGGGCCTGCAGCGGCGCTGGGACTGCGCCTCCACTTGACTTAGGGGTCGTGACCAGTACATTATGTGGGAATTCCTCTCCGGGAACGGAGAGGAGGACTGAGATGTCGCTGATCCACACACGGACGAAACTGCAGTGTTGGCGACCCCGGGAATAAGTTAGAACCGGGCTGCATTCTGAAAATGGCGGTAATGACTGCTGCGGCGGCGGCTACTTGACAAGTGGATGTCACTGTAACCAAGTTTCTGAGCCCCTAGATATGACTAGGAGACCACATTTTTTGTTTTTCTGTCTATACCAGCACCTCTGCTGACCTGCAATGAGTGCCTCTCGCCTTGTGCGAATGCCCCCTCTGATTCACAGTTCCAGTTGGGAATTTTTGGGATCCATGCACTCTCCACGTTCTTGGGGGGTGGGGGGGGGGGGGGGCGCCAAGTTGTGTCCTCACAGTTCGGGAGGACTGGGTTTGTTAAAATGTTGTGTTTGGAGTCGCTTGCTGAGAAACTATTAATGTATACACTGTCTGCTTATTGTACATTCAGGCCTATGCTAGAGTATTATGCGGGGGACTTTGTGGGGTTTATATTGTCGGCCCTGGGGAGGACCTGTGGACTGAACTCACTTACAACCCCTACAAGCTAAATGAATAATCTATCCATAGTGTCTTGGAACGTCCGGGGATTAAACTCGGCCGTCAAAAGGTCCCTAGTGTTTAAATATCTCCAAAAATTCAACCCCCATATCTGTGTCCTCCAAGAAACACACCTGACAGGTTCGCGAGTGCTTGGCCTGAGGAGGGCATGGGTTGGAACACACCACCACTCAACCTACTCCAATTATGCCAGGGGTGTGAGCATTTTGGTCCATAGGTCCCTCCCTATACAGATGTTGGATGTGCGGATTGACCCTGGGGGCAGGTATGTGATTGTACATGCTTTAATACATAACAAACCTCTGGTCCTGGTAGGGGTGTATCTCCCCCCCCCGGCTGACGCCCAAATACTATACGATATCATGCGTGCTGTGCTAGCATTTAATACTACTGAGGTATTTCTCTTCGGGGATTTTAACATGGTTCCCTCGCAGTCAATGGATAGGCTTCACACAGGAACCCGACCAGTGTCCGGGCTACAGAGTTGGGCAGACACATTTTCGCTCACGGATGTTTGGAGATACTTTAACCCAGACGGGAGGGAATTCACGTGTCACTCCGCATCATACAGGGCTCTCTCTCGTATAGACTTGGCATACGCCTCCTCTGGGGCTTTGGGCTATGCGAGGGCGGCAAAACACCTCCCCCGGGGAATATCTGACCATGCTCCGTTACATGTCACCATCTCCCTGGCCCCGAAATCGGGGACAAGGCTGTGGCGACTGTCCAGGTTTTGGGCAATTGATGAGAGGCTACAGGAACCGATGGAGGAAGCTATCTGTAACTATTGGGTTAATAATGGGGAACCAGCCAGTGCGACTACGCTATGGGACACCTTCAAGGCATGGACGAGGGGAGAATATATCTCCCAGATATCCGCCCTGAAGAGGGAGGCAGCCAAGTCACTAGAATCTCTGGAAAAGGAGGCAGCTAGGACCGAAGCCAACTATATACAAGACCCCACAGACGCTAACTATGCAACCTGGCAGGGGACACTTCGTGACCTCTCCATGCATAATGTCGACCACACTCATAAGTCCATGCTCTACTCTAAGCAGAAGATCTTTGAGTATGGCAACAAAAACGGGAAATTACTGGCGTGGATAGCAAGAGGACAAACGAATACCACACACATTGCCACTGTTAAGGATGTACGGGGACAACTGTTGACCTCTCCAGAGGACATCAGTGGTAGATTTCTAGAATTTTTCCGGGAACTATACACCTCTAGGGCCAATTATTCCCCTACAGAGCTACGGGATTATCTGGGGGGGGTCCCCTTCCCAACTCTCTCAGAGGAACACAGGGAGGCGCTAGACAACAATATATCACTGGAGGAGGTACAGGCGGCAATTGGGGGTTTGCAGAGTGGGAAAACCCCGGGAGCAGACGGATTGCCCACGGAGTTCTACTCTCAATATGCGGAACTCATCGCTCCTAGAATGACATCCCTATTTGCAGAAATAGCCAAGACCGAGACTCTTCCGGAGTCCATGGAGGAGGCAATAATTGTTTTAATACCCAAACCCGGCAAGGACCCACAAGAATGTAGCTCATACAGACCCATCTCGCTGCTCAATGTGGATGCAAAGGTTCTGGCTAAAATCTTGGCCACTCGCCTGACTGGTGTGATTTCCACCTTGATCCACATTGATCAGACCGGGTTTATGCCGGGTAAGGGCACAGACATCAATATTAGGCGCCTTTTCCTAAATACCTCGATCACTCACGACAACATGGGATCAAGGGTCATTGCCTCTCTCGATGCCGAAAAGGCATTCGACTCTGTGGAGTGGGGGTATCTGTGGGGGGTTCTTGGGTCTTTCGGATTTGGCCCTGCCTTCATCCGGTGGATCCAAGTGCTGTACAGGGCACCTAAAGCCAGGGTGCGCACTAATAACTGCGTGTCCGACCCCTTCACACTGCAGAGGGGTACCAGACAGGGTTGCCCCCTGTCCCCCAGCCTCTTCGCCCTGGCACTGGAGCCCCTGGCAATCTTGGTCCGAGAGGCTCCGGGGGTCAGGGGACTCAGGATTGGTCAGCTAGAGGAAAAAATTTCTCTCTATGCGGACGACACCCTGCTATACTTGAACGATGCTGGTCCATCCCTGGCGGCGGCTCTTGAGCTCTTCGACAGATTTGGCTCACTATCGGGCATTAGAATTAACTGGACTAAGTCCGTACTATTTCCACTTGATGCGGGGGCCCAAAATACATCTATACCCACCCCACTGTTGTGGGTTACGGAATTTAAATATCTGGGGATTCAGGTTGGCAGGGACAATGCACAATATTATACCCTAAACGTCACTCCGCAGGTACGCCTTCTTAAGGATAGGTGCCGTGCCTGGTCCAACCTCCCGCTGAATCTCATAGGACGAATAGCCATTCTCAAAATGATCATGTTGCCCAAACTTAATTATTACTTTCGAAACAGCCCAATATGGATCCCCCCAGCCATCTTCCAGGAAATGGACAAGTATATCATGACCTTTCTATGGAACGGGGCTGCCCCGAGGCTGGCGAAGCCCGTACTGCAACTACCGACACAACTGGGGGGCCTTGCCCTCCCAAGCCTACAGGCCTATTACTGGGCAGCAATGCTAGTTACGGTACACTGGTGGTTTGGAGCACGACGCTCCAATGCGGCTGTTTGCCTAGAGGCAACTGCCCTGGGCTCTTTGCAGGACCTGCAAAATTTAGCATATAGAGGCACACGGGCCTATGAGGATCTGCCGGGTCCCACCAGGGCAACTGCTAGAGTTTGGGTGAGGGCCAGACGCAGGTTTGCTCAGCCGCTCTGTTGGTCTCCGGCCCAACCCTTATGGGGAAACCCGAATCTACCACACCTGAGGTCGATACCTGACCCGCAGGTGTGGGCAAGGTTCAACATCAAGACGCTGGGGGACATCCTGCACTCGGATGGCCTGATGTCATTCCCCCAACTGACTGCCAAATTTGACTTACCTGGATGGATGTACTTCCGCTACGTCCAGCTGCGACATGCTGTCAGGGCTCAGTTCCCTGCTCCACCGGTGTTGCGGCTGGACCCGGTGGAAGATCTGCTAATGGACAAGGACCTTCGAAAACCCCTATCTCTACTATACAATACACTACTGCCTAAAGACCCCCCAGAATGGGTAGACTATGGGAACACTGGAAAAGAGATATACCTACATTAGAGAGGGAGGACTGGGAGGATTGCTTGGAGCAGGGTCCGAAATTAGTCATAGCAGCAAGCGACAAGCTTATCCAAACAAAATTCCTTCATAGGGTGTACTTCACCCCAGAGCGCTTGGCTAGAATGTACCCAGATAGGGACCCCCTATGCCCACGTTGTAAGATACACCCGGGCACCTACCTGCATATGTTCTGGGACTGTCCCGCACTGTCCACATACTGGACGGATATCTTTGACCAGTTGAATGTGCGCTTGGAGCTGGCGGTTGTCAGGTCCCCAGAGATTGCCTTGCTAGGAATACATGATGATGATCAGCGCTCACATCATACTAAGTTGCTGATCTCGTACCTCCTCTTTTATGCCAAAAAAGAAATACTCTGCCAGTGGACCTCACCATCTCCCCCTGTGGTAGCTACATGGGAGGCTAAGGTCAACGCTGCACTTCCCCTTTACAAAATAACATATACGAATAGGGGATGCCCCTGGAAATATGATAAAGTGTGGATGCCATGGACATCTTTTTGAGCTGGTCAGAGGGCAGGGGGGGAGCCTGCCCCCCCTGCTCACTCCCCTACTGGGCCCCCCTTAACCCAACTGGCAGCAACAACAACAGCCATGTTGTGGGCCCGGCTCCTCTCTCTACGTCTCCCCCCCTGTCTTCTCTCTGTTCTCCCTCCTTCCTTTACTCCCCAACCTGGTACTCAATCTACCTCTGGCCATCCCCTTAATCTCCACAACTCACTACACCCACTCACTCTCTTTCTCCCCCTTATCCCTCTCTCCTATTTCTTATTGTTTCTTCCACTGGGACATACTCAATGTATGCTGGTATCTAATGTGATTGAATAAAACTATATGGAGACCTAGTAAATAGCCCGTAATGACTTCGCTGTTTTTTCCCACCTGCATAGTAAGTTCTGATGCCAAGTTCTGTGTGTACTGATTGTATTTATTGCTCAAAAGTACCTTGTGTCTATGTATGCTGTACAAATTTTTCTCAAATAAAGCACTCCTGTTTGTTAAAAAAAAAGAAACACCAACAAAACCACATTTTGGAGAGTAAACACCCCATAATATTTTTAGGCACGGCAAGTTTTTCGAAGACTTCATTTTTTACTACAAGTTTATAATATAAAATATAGAATGAATTTATTTTTTTTTTTAATACAAAGTTGTCAATTTAATAAGATATTTTTCACACACAGCATAGGCACACTTAGAAATACCACTCAAAACACATTCTGCTACTCCTTCTGAGTATGGTGATACCACATGTGTGAGACCTTTTCACTGTTTGAACTGATTATGTACCGGACATTGTATCTTGTATACCCCACAACTAATTGTACCAAAACCAGTGTACTGTAATGGTCGCCTCTATATAAGAGGTCAGGTAATATAGCTTAGTGTAGCATAAACTATAGCAGACCTCATTCCTTTAAGCCAAGTAAGCCTAGCCTACTGGTATGTGGCTGCCCAGAGGAATGCCGTGTTCACTGGCTATGAAGCACAGGAGGCTGAAGAAAGAAAGAACAAAAAAGTTCCTGTGGTTCTAGTAGTTGTCTGCAGTGGATGGCTGATACTGGGGTCTAACAGCAACATAGTCAGCCAGACAGGCAGTCAGTTCAGGCAACAGGCAGAGGCATGGTCAGCAAACAGGTAAAGGATTTGTCCAGGCAGATGGTAAAAGCATGGTCAATAAACAGGCCAAGGTCAGTACAGGCAGAGGCAACACTTCACTGGTATGGCGATGTTCAAGAACACTGTTACTAGATGAAACAGGTCTGGTGACACTGGGAATTGTGTAGCAGCGATTAGGAACACTGTTGCTCACTTACACTGGTCGATGGCTGCACTAGCCTGGTATGGTGGCAATCAGGAACACATATTCCAGCTGCAGTGGTCTGGTGACATTGTGACTGATGTGGCAGTGATTAACGACACTGTGACTTCCTACACTATTAGGGCTCCCTCACATCCGATGGAAACAGTCCGATGGGAGCTTTCCATCAGATTTTCCGACCATGTGTATGCCCATCTGACTTTTTCTGTCGGCATTCACGACAGACTTTAGATTGAGAGCCTGTTCTTAATTTTTCAGACGGAAAACCTTTCTATAGGATTTTTCGATCGTGTGTATGCAATTCCGACATGCAAAATTCTGACGCATTCTCGGAAACAATTTGACACATGGTTGGAAGCATTAAACTCCCCTTTTATAGTGCCGTCAAACATGTTGTATGTCACGGTGTTATTGACTGTTGGAATTTGGTGTGACCGTGTGTAGGCAAGACAGTTTGAGCGAAATTCCGTTGGAATTCCGACGGGAAAACCATCAGAGCTTTTTCCAACGAGAATTCCAATCGTGTGTACGCGGCATTAGAGTGACAACACTCACATGTGCTTTCTCTAACTCTCACTCATGCTGTATTAATGGGGTGACAGTGTTGTCACTCTAGGCTTCTCTCTCCTGATTTGGACTACAGAATAATTCCCCCTTCCTCCCCTGTAGCGAAGTGCAGTGTTTTGTAATCTAAGTAAACTGGGCAGGACAGATACATGATGGGTCTGATAAGTGCAGAACAAACCGAGAGAGCAGGAAATTATTAGCCCACTGGATTTCTAGCAGGATACACCTATATTTTTAACAAACCAAAAGAGAGAATAAGTGTTAATTCGCTGAGACTGTGATTACCAGTTAGTGGCCACTGGTCTGGTCAGAATTAAAGTGAACTGAAAAATATACATAAAGATACAATATACTGTATAGTCTTATCTAGCTAATGCTAAGGAAATCTTGCGGCAAGTACAGCATTCAAAGAACAGCATAAACTAAAATGGATGCATTCACTCTGCACTGCAGCATGTGATCATCTCCTAAACGGATGTAAATGAACTTGCCACAAACACTGTCTGTGGACTTTTTTTTGCAATTTTTAAAAAAATGCTGACATTCCAATTACATTATAAAATCTATGACCATATTTTTTCTTTTTATGATGCATTAAGGGTTGTCCTATATTGTAGTTGCCCCTTACCACATCAAAAGATTTCACTCTTCACTTCATCGGTAACTCTGTCTGAGACAACCTGCTGTGAGCGGATGGATGGAGCTGACCCAAAGGTTCCCTTTTCTTTCAAGGTAACTAAACATAAAGATATATAAGAGATAGGGTTATAAAGTTCACCTCTGTGTATAATGTGCATGTTCTATAAATTTCACTAAACTATAAAAAAAAAAAACGAATATATTACCTTTGACAGAAGTATGCAGATATGTTTAAATACATCATTAACTGCTCCTGAGCTTAAATTAATCATATATCCATTTACACCACTACTCAAAATCTTATACAGGGTGTGCAGTAAGGGAGGGATGAATACTGATAACATAAAGGGAAGAATTCCACCAGTCAAAAAATCTATTAATTAATAAACATCATCAACAATATTACCAGACTAATGTAAAAAAAAAAAAATTAAAACCATCAGTGTCCCCATAAAATATATGCTTACTCTGCCCAATGCTAAAGCCCCATACACACTATCAGATTTTCTGCTGATTTTTGTCTTCAGATTTACCAAAATCATATAATATGAGGTCAAATCTTAGGCTTTTCAATTTGTATGCAAACAGGCAGGCCCTTGCACTACATGGTTTTGGTAAATCTCAAGACAAAAAAAATCAGCAGAAAATCTGATAGTGTATATGGGGCTTAAAGCACTTATGACCAAGAACCAGATCCAGATAGCCTCCATTGAATTATGTTAAAACAATATTTCATTAATGGGGACGTAAGGATATGCTAGACAGCTAGGAGAAAAAAGGGACGATAGAATGCCTCAGGCGAGATTCATATACACTATATTACCAAAAGTATTGGGACATGCACATGAACTTTAATGGCATCCAAGTCTTGGTCCGTAGGGTTCAATATTGAGTTGTCCCACCCTTTGCAGCTATAACAGCTTCGACTCTTCTGGGAAGGCTGTACACAAGGTTTAGGAGTGTGCCTATGGGAATGTTTGACCATTCTTCCAGAAGCGCATTTGTGAGGTCAGGCACTGATGTGGACAAGAAGGCCTGACTCGCAGTCTCCACTCTAATTCATCTCAAAGGTGTTCTATCAGATTGAGGTCAGTACTCTGTGCAACTCAAGTTCCTCCTCCCCAAACTCGCTCATCCATGTCTTTATGGGCCTTGCTTTGTGCACTGGTCCAAATCGTTTGGTGGAGTGGGGATTATGGTGTGAGATTGTTTTTCAGGGGTTTTGCTCCTTAGTTCCAGTGAAAGAAACTCTTAAGGCGTCAGCATACCAAGACATTTTATGCTCCCAACTTTGTGGGAACAGTTTGGGGATGTCCCCTTCCTGGTCCAACATGACTGCGCACCAGTGCTTAACCCCTTCCCGCCCGGTCAATAGCATATTGACGTCCGTTATCCTGACTGGGCGTCATATGACCTCCCTCAGGATAACATGCCGCCGCGCGCCCGTGAGGGCACGCATCGCGGCAATCGGTGGAGCGCTGTGTCAGTCTGACACACCGCTACACTGATCTCGGTAAAGAGCCTCCGGCGGAGGCTCTTTACCACATGATCAGCTGTGTCCAATCACGGCTGATCACACTGTGAACAGTAAAAGCCGGTGATCGGCTTTTCCTCACTCGCGTCTGACAGACGCGAGTAGAGGAGAGCCGATCAACGGCTCTCCTGACAGGGGGGGTCTGTGCTGATTGTTTATCAGTGCAGCCCCCCCTCAGATGTCCACACTGGACCACCAGGGAAGTGGGCAACATGTGGATGGCCAGGTATGTAACCCCTGGATATCCACATGTGCAAATGATGCCCAATCTGTGCCAGTCAGTGCCCACAAGTGGCAATCAGTGTCATCAGTGCCACCCATCACCCAGCAATACCACCCATCAGTGTCATCAGTGCCACCTATCAGTGTCCAGCAGTGCCCATCCGTGCCCACCTATCAGTGCCCATCCATGCCACCTATCCGTGCCACCCATGAGTGCCCATCAGTGCCACCTATGAGTGCCCATCAGTGCCGCCTATGAGTGCCCATCAGTGCCGCATACCAGTGCCACCTATCAGTGCCAATCAGTGCCAACTTTCAGGGCCCATTAGTGCCCATCATCAGTGGCCGTTGGTGCCACCTCATCAGTACCACCTCATTGCTGCCACCTCATTGGTGCCCATCAGTGCCGCCTTATCAGTGCCCGTCAGTGCAGCCATATCAGTGCCCGTCATTGAAGAAGAAAACTTACTTATTTACAAAAAAAAATCCAGAAACAAAGAAAAACTTTTTTTTTTTCGAAATTTTTTATTTGTTGCGCAAAAAATAAAAATCGCAGAGGTGATCAAATACCACCAAAATAAAGCTCTATTTGTGGGAACAAAATGATAAAAAATTTTTTGGGTACAGTGTTGTATGACCGTGCAATTATCATTCAAAGTGCGACAGCGCTGAAAGCTGAAAATTGGTCTGGGCAAGAAGGTGTCTAAGTGCCTAGTATTGAAGTGGTTAAACAAGGTCCATAAAGACATGGACGAGCGAGTTTGGGATGGAGGAACTTGACTGGCCTGCACAGATTCCTAACCTCAACCTGATAAAACACCTTTGGGATGAATTAGAGCAGAGACTGCAAGCCATGCCTTCTCATCCACATCAGTGCCTGACCTCACAAATGTGCTCTTGGAAGAATGGTCAAACATTCCTATATAGACACTCCTAAACTTTGTGGACAGCCTTTCCAGAAGAGTTAAAACTGTTATAGCTGCAAAGGGTGGGCCAACTCAATATTGAACCCTACGGACTAAGACTGGTATGCCATTAAAGTTCATGTACTTTGGGTAATATAGTGTAGCTGAAGTGGTAGTTACTTAAAAATCTAAGTAAAACTGGTATGTATACTCACATCTTTGAGGTTGCAAGAAGCTCAGCTGGGAGTCAAGCAAACCTTTTTCAGGCTTGTGAAGAATATATCTATCATATGCAGATAATGAAAGGTCATTTTTAATGCTTGTCGGGTTGTTTTCCAGATAGTCAACTACTAACCAGTATTCGAATCTCAGTAAGCAACGGAGAGGGAGACTTATGCCCCCCCCCCCCAAAAATGGAGGTGAACTAAGCAGTGGCGCCCCTGAAAGAAAAAGAAAACTCTCCAAAACGTCATCTTTCACCATGGGTGCTTCTGCTGACTTAACCTCCATTTTTTGGGGCACTATTCTCCCTCTTCATTCATTAATGGTTAATCAGATAACAATCCCCCTGATATAAAATAAGTTAGTTTGTCAAAAATAGAAACAATTAGAATGTATTTTTATCTGCTCTACTTTCCTTCCTGACAACCCCCATATTTCTTGCTACGCTCATGCCTTTTCAATTTACAGCTCTATGTTTTTGCTTTTGTTTTCTCCTTAGAAAATAATAAAAATTGTACTGCATTTTTTATTTTAGTTATCTCATTTGAAATGTAAGTAAGAAAACATTATATCTAGGTTGTGTATTTATTCTTGCATCCCATTGTTGTTGATGAGAAATCTACTCGTCCAAGGCCACCGTCTTGTAACTGTACCTTTTTTGGGTGCTCTAGCCACTTATATGTCATTATACGTCAGTACTTTGAAGAGGGATATCATTGTTATGGCAGCAGCTAGCAACCATAACCCCAGTATCTTCTTCAGCGGGCGGTCCGCTTTCAGATAAAAATGGTCTCTGCAGTGGATTCACCGCAAAATCACTTTTATCAGCGGCAGGAGAGGGGCCCCCCTCCCTCCGCACTCTGGTGCCCTCCGCCTCTTACCGGAGCCGAAGGCAATCGGGTCCTTTCTCCTGTTAGGTATGGAGACGAGTGAGGGGAAGATGGCCCCCACCCATCTCCATACCATTGCAGGGCAGAAGTGACGTCAAAACGTCACTTCAGCCCATAGATCGTAAAGCAACATTTTTTTTTTTTTTAAACATTTTTTTATTGCATTTTAGTGTAAATATGAGATCTGAGGTCTTTTTGACCCCAGATCTCATATTCAAGAGGTCATGTCATGCTTTTTTTCTATTACAAGGGATGTTTAAATTCCTTGTAATAGGAACAAAAGAACCGTGCAAAAATAAAAAGTAAAAGGTAAAATAAATAAGAAAACTAAATAAAATAATTCTAGCCTTAGACCTCCCCTGTAACTCAAAACATGCAACCTGTAGACTTTTTAAAACATCACCTATGGAGATTTTTAAGGGTAAAAGTTTGTCGCCATTCCACGAGCGGGCGCAATTTTGAAGCGTGACATGTTGGGTATCAATTTACTCGGTGTAACATTATCTTTCACAATATAAAAAAGAAATTGGGCTAACTTTACTGTTGTCTTATTTTTTTATTTAAAAAAGTGTATTTTTTCCAAAAAAAAGTGCGCTTGTAAGACCGCTGCGCAAATATGGTGTGACAGAAAGTATTGCAACGACCGCCATTTTATTCTCTAGGGTGTTAGAAAAAAATATATAATGTTTGGGGGTTCTAAGTAATTTTCTAGCAAAAAAACTAATGTTTTTAACCAAATATCAGAAAGAGGCTCGGGGCTTAAAGCGGAAGTAAATCCATCGATTTAACAGTCTAAAAAAAAAAAGGCATGCCGTGAATGCTAACTGCACATTGGCTGTGCTCTCAACCAAACAGTCAAACCATCCAATGGCTGGTGTCATAACGGATCACATGTGCAGCACTGTGGCAGTTGAAGATTAAACAGAGGCAAAGATGGCAGCTTCCTTGGCTGAAAACGATAGGGGGGTTTACTTCCACTTTAAGTGGCTAGGGATGTATTGTGTGCATGCTCTTTCTGTTGCTATTGCTAGAAAAATAAATGTGATTTCGCTTTAGACACAAGCAAGAGTGCTCCTTCTGACAGTATTAAATAGCTGTTGGTAAACCAATATGCTGGTGTCCAGCACATGTCTGAAAACAAGTACATGATTGAAACCTAATATCTGTTTCATGTATCGGTACAAATTGATTCTCCTTGATGTATCCGTTGTGCCTTTTTTCTTGGATGTTTTCTGACGTTCCCTGTATTAATCAGTCCAGATATTTCTGTTGGTATTGCTCTATAGTTCCATCCTCAGTGTACTGATGGTTTGTTTTTCTTTCAAGATCAGAAGCCTTGGGTGATAATATCTGACATAACAAGCATAACTGCATGATCATAAAACTGAAAAAATTGGGAAACTTAAGTGTCTTGTTTCTCCATGTATTATTTAATGAATTTTCCAAACGATAATAATCTCCAATGCAGACAGTAGAGAAGGAAATACAAACATCTGATAGGTTTTATGTGCACAAATTGCAATATTTTACACTATGCTGTAGTAATAATGAACTATAAAAGACACCACAGCCTAACCCCATTTTCATTCCAGAATAATTACAAAACAGGTTTGCTGCAAGTAAATTTAATTTTTTTTTATATCCACAATAAAATATGTAATTATGATTAATTCTGGTGCCTGTGCAGTTCTGGGCTGTGATTACAGATATCGAACACAGGACAGCCCCCAGCAGCACCTCTCACTATGTGTCTTTTATAAAGTTACAGTGTTGCAGTCTTAAGCCCCATACACACGCGCGGATTATCCGAGGACCAGGTCCGTCAGACCATGTCCGTCATACTTTGTCTGATGTTGGTTTTGCGTACACACGGTCGGACAAAGTTGTCGGAAAATCCGATCATTCTGAACGTGGTGACGTTTGTTGCCTACGACGGGACTACGTAGAGGCTAGTAGCCAATAGCTTTGGTCTTGTAATGTGATCTGAGCATGCGTAGCACTTTGTCCGGTCGGACTACCATACACACGATCGGATTTGGTGTGATTGGACCTTGTTGTCCAAAAATCTATCCAGCAGGAGATAGGACTTTGTAGGACTTTGGAAACTGTCCGATGGTGCCTACACACGGTCTGATTTTCCGACAACATTGTAGGATAGGACAGAATCCATCGGAAAATCCTACCGTGTGTATGGGGCTTTATTATTAGCTAAGACAAAAGTAAGGAAACACTTCTTCTTTGTACAGCAGAATGATGACATAACCTCAGCCTAGGCAAAGCCTTGACATTAACTATGAGAGATACAGTTTGTTTTTCTTAATTATTATTATACAGGACTTATATACTGCCAGCAGTTTGCGCAGCGCTTTACAACATCAGGGGAGACAGTACAATTACAATACAATTCAATACAGGAGGGATCAGAGGGCCCTGCTCGTTAAAGTTTACAATCTAGTAGGGAGGGTCAAGTGGATTATACTTTTACTGTACATTTCAGGATTTTATGCACTTAAGCTTGTAGAATTCTCACTACCTTACTTCCTCTTGGCTACAGAGAACTATTTTTATTGTATATGCACATGATTTTAGACAGGACACATGGACTGACCAGCCTACTTCCCTGCCATTGCAACTGATTTACAGAGTTTTTCAGCAGGGTACAAGCAATATGTGAAAAGTCTGAGGCCTCCAATTCAGGTGTTTTAAAGATTTGGAAAGAAAAAAAATAAAGCAAACAAAAAAGGGAGATACATATTAGCATCCCTATTTCTGAACAATATGCTTCATTCCCAATGCCAAATATACAGCAGAATGTATAGAATGTATGGGATATATAATGCAGAGCATAGCATACAGAGAATCTCAGTGTGGAGTATATATCATACAGCACAGTATACAAAGTGTAAGTATATCATTTAAAATGTGCACTGGTGTGATTTACACAATTTACAGTACAGTGTGCACGGTGGAGTTGTGTGTGGTATGTAGCACACCATGTGCACATTAGAAAGTATACAACACAATGTACAAAATACTGTGCACATTATACAATACATGGCATAATGCATGATGTAAACAGTGAAGCTGTAAGCAGTATAGAATTCAAAGCACAGAGTACTGTGGAGTGGTGTGGCCTAGTTAACACACAGTATAGGGAGTGGAACAGTGTGTCATATACAATATACGGCACTATGTAGAGAGGGGAGAAATATGGAGTGCATAATGTACAGAGAGTAGATATCGGAGTGTTGTGCAGTATGCAATGCACAGAGAGTGAGTAGTGAGATGCACACAGAAGACTCTTGTCATATACTTCCTAAATAGTAATCTACTGTATATGAGTGTAAGAATCCTCCACTGGCTTCTCTATTTATACTATATGGGATAGTAATACAATATAAGATGTAAGAACTGTGAGGGTGAACTACAATGTGTGATAATAGTGCAGGAGGCCCTAGTCTAAATGTAGTGCTGCTATGCTGTAGTCAGTCTGAGTTCTAATTGATATTACATATTTCCTCAGATTTTCTTTGCTCAGCATTATTGTTTGCTTCTGCCCGCCGTTGGGGAGTGTCCCTAGTAATAGTGTAAGGCCTCTTTCCCACGGGGGCTGTTCTGCCGCTGTTAAAAGCATGTTGTGTTATTTTGAAATTCCAGTACTCCAGGCACAGCGATCACTTGTAGTTGTACATTGCGATTAGCAGCGTTTACGTGCGTTTACATGTGGCTGTGTTTAGCTGTGGTGGAACATTCTTTTCATTTGGGATGTGCTTCCTGTTGTTTTTCTTTCCTCTTTGCCACTGCTATCCGCAGAAGAAATAGTACACTGCGATTACCAGCGGTTATATGTAGATAGCTGCACTAAATCGGTCCTGGATGCAGTCAAATTTATTTTTTCTAACCGCACAAAACCCCATGTAATGAAACCATTGCTAAACACAGTGTGTGAATGAGGCCATAGGAAAGTGTGTGCGAGTTTAGGTGCGGTAGATAACTTCATCTATCCGCAGCTAAAAGCTGAATTCTATCTGCCCGTGTAAAAGGGGCCTTAGAAGATCCAATAACCTAAGTTATAAATATTTATGTCTCCCTGGCTAACCGCTAGGAGGTTTATTGCCGGTGATACATGCTGGGAAAATATATAAATATTTGTGTTGATCGTGGAAAATCTTCTTGCCTCCCAGATTCTGCCTGCTGAGGAAGCAGATGTACCTCTGTTTCTTTTCCTTCCAGGCCTGCTTTCAGGGGAGGGAATACTGTGCTAGAGATAAGCCTAACCTGAGGCCTGAAGCTTCCTGCTGTCCTGCTGGAGGGCATATCCAGCAGAGGAAATGCAGGAAGGTGATATATTGGAGCACTAGGGGTGAAACCTCATTTGCCAAAGAGTGTCAGGAAGAGCTGGGTAGAAGTTGTGGACATCGCGGGAAGTTCTATTGGCTTATAAAAAGAGTATGCATGCTGCATTAAAGCTGCTCTACAGTCTGGAGCATGTAAAGGTGTCTTGACTGTTAGTAGCAATACCCATATTTGAAGTCTTTTTCAGTATACTGTGGACTAACCTCTCGCTCTCCTTAGGTTTATTGGCTATAATAATGTTAAATCTTATTATAGTGAGAGCTGCCTGATTTATGTCACCCATTAAGAGTCAAGAATTGCACTCTGAGGTCAAATACTAGCCCAAAAAGGTATCTGGGGATCCTCCACCACTGCCTAGGGGTAAGAGGCTTCTAAAATAGTTATCTGTCTTTGTAGATGATTTTTTGGAAATGGGTTAGTAGTTTTCACCTAGAATACCCAATAACTTGTATAGCATGTAAACTGGAAAAGCAGCAATAGTTTTAAAAAGGTAAAATTAGATACACTGATAGTTATTTGTGCCAATATTTATCACATATAATAAGTCTTTATTAGGGTACAATTTACTCACTAGTGATCCAACCCTTTATTGTTCTTTTCAAAACTAAAAAAAACAAGTTTTGGATGAATTAAAAAATATTTGTTCGGTAGATGGATGTGTGCCTTTTTTGCAATCCAAAATATTAAGTTATATTAAGTTATACGTGTTTCGGAATATAAGTGGACTTTTGAGCAAGCTTGTGTAAGTTAATTTGTGTAAGTAAGTTTTGTGTATATGTAGTGCCACCCCCGAAGTAGCCGCTTGGTGATTTTGGGTTCTCTGTTCTGCTTCTCAACTCCAAGAATGGCCTCAGCCCCTCTGGCACACCTGGTTAGTTATAACACTTTCAAGAATGCAAGTGAAGAAAGTACCAATATCCTGGCTCTGGATTGATACCAGAAACAGACACAACTGGTAGTGATAAATGAGCTAAATATATTATCACGGTTTAAAGCATATGGAAAAACATCTTACAACACTTACAACATGTTTAAACCTGGCTGCAAATAATTAATATATTAGAAAAGATAACCTTCAATGCTTAGCAATTATAAGTATAGAAAAGGCAGTAATCCATATGCCCTTAAAACAGGCACTGAGCGGGAGGACAGAAGACTGGTCCACTTCTCATCTCCTTCTGGGCTGCAAACACCCTTGAGTGGTACACATACAAAGAAAAGAAATAGGTTACACAAGTACAGTAAGCACAGTTTTGTAACGTTACATGTCCTGAGGTGAAGAATAGTACTGTCTTCTGCTAGCAAACGGTGGGGCCCATGTTTTAAGAGTAGGTTTAAACAAGCTTGCGTGGAGCAGTAATCATCTAGAATGTTCCATTGGGTAGAGATTTAAAAGGACAAACTACTAGAGATGGCAACTCCAAACAAGCATCCTGTGACACTAAAAAGGGAAATTGGTGGCTGCATGCAGTGTCAGTATTGTGTCAAGCAAGAAGGATGTTGGGTTTGCACCTGCTCACCTGTCCTCTGTGCGATGACACAACAATAATCCCAGGTGCTGGTTCAGGCTCCTGGTGCTCCTAGTGATGTTGTAAGGCACTGTATCTCTTGCTGATGACCGATCAAGATGACTGGTAGTGAAACTTGCAAGGTGAACTGGCAGTGGCCAAACCCAATACCTGGATGGGTATCGTGGTCCCTGAAAGGTGCGGGTCATCTCCGCTGAGCTGAGTGATGCTGGGCTGCTGAGTAGTGCCCGGAGGGGCAACACTCTCCTAGCAGTCTCTGGAAAAGCTTGGCTTTTTCCCTCTTTGATGCTGCCAGAGTCTGTCTCCCTCTCTCTCTTTCCTTTCTCAGCAGTTTTTTTCTCACGTCCTGTCACCTCACCACACACTCTCTCCTTTTGATCACTCTCTCCTTTAGATTGCTCTCTCTCCTCAGCCTGATACTGGTACCTCAGCCCGCTCTCCTCACTCCCCTCATATCTCCTTTCCCGGGCTTTCTCTATTCCTCCTCTCATTGGTTCTGCCCCTCCTCCAATAGAAAACAGGCAGGGAGCCTCCTCAGTGCGGCTCGTTCTCTATCTCACATACCGCTAACAGGAGAAAGGTGGGGGACAAGCGGGGGAAGGAGACACTGACAGACCCTCTGTTACTGTGGCACAGCCACTCCTGTCTCCCGTTGGGGCGGCGTGTGTCTCGATTGGGTGGAGGGGGAGGCGGAAGGAGACACTGACAGACCGCAGCTCTCCTCCTCTCCTCTCTCACATGCAGGTCCTCGGGTCTTCTACCGTGGCGGTGCTCTGAGCGGGGGGAAACCCACAGCCACCCACAGCACAGCCTCTCTGGTCCCCTGTGAGTCTCCCTGCTTGTTTGAGCTGACGGGAGGTGGAGAAGGAGACAGTGGCAGCCTGCAGCTGCTTGCCGTGTTCTCTGTGCGGGGGGGATTAAAGAGTGCGGGTTGTGGTGGTAGCTGGCACCTGCTACACATGCATCTACGCCCCCTGACAGGAAACAAACAAATAAAAGATTTATTGGTCAATTCAGCTTTGGAATGTCTGTGAAATGTTTATAAAGTATATGTGCATTGATATATTCAGATTTTTCCAGTGTGGATATTTGCCTAATTGATCTGCTTTCACACTGAAAACGCTGGGCATTAGCAGTAAAGCGACACTCGTTTTAGCGGTGCTTTACCGTTGTTTAAGTGGCGCTTTTTGCCAACGCTTTTCAGCCACTAGCGAGGCACTTTTAACCCCAAACAAGGAGTTAAAAACACCGGTGTTGCAGTGCTTTCAAAGTGCTTTGAAGGTGCATTTAAAGCGCTGCCCATTCATTTCAATGGGCAGGGCGTTTGGGAGCGTTGTATACAGCGCTCCCAAACCGCCCCAAAGATGCTGCTTGCTGGACTTTTCCTAACGTCCAGCAAGCGCACCTCCCCAGTGTGAAAAGACAGACTGAAATGAATGGGAGGCATTATTTAGAGGCTATTTCTAGCACTAAAACACCTGAAAACTGCCTCAGTTTGAAAGGGGTCTACTGCAATGTGTTCTGCATATTAGTAAACATTTAGCTACTTATTTAAAACCTAAATGTACACATTTTTTGTGATGTTGCAGATAAAAAAATTGTAAAATACAAAAGTGCATGTCATTAGCCATGCTTAGGAGGTCAAATAAGATGTTAGCTCTTTTTGCATTAAAATATTGGGGGTTATTTACTAAAGGCAAATCCACTTTGCACTACAAGTGGACTGCAAGTGCAGTCGCTGTAGATCTGAGGTGGACATGCAAGGAAAATAAAAAACAGCATTTTAGCTTGCACATGATTGGATGATAAAATCAGCAGAGCTTCCCCTCATTTCAGTGCTTCCCCTCAGATCTACAGAGATCTACAGCGACTGCACTTACAAGTGCACTTTCAAGTGTACTTGCAGTGTACTTGTAGTGCAGAGGGGATTTGCCTTTGGTAAATCAACCCCATTGTGTGTGTATAGTGTGTACTGTATTAGGGCATAGGTTAAACTATTCTGTGAACAGTATTTTTTAGTAAAATGCATTTGGGAATAATGAATTCCGCTACACTGCATGCATAGGCTAATGGAAAAGCTCAGTGGCCAGGTTTATTCTATTGTCTGCTATAGTTATCAATAAATGCTCAGTAAATCAAATGGATATAATTTATTCCATACAAAGTACCTTGATTCACTGAATATTTTTATTCATCCAGCTTTCTTCACCAAGATATAATGGAATATCAGCCATATACTTCAAGAGCAATGCTTTTCCACTGATTGATTCTTGTTGTATATATGATAATAAAGTTTCATCAAGTTACCTCTTAGGCTTGGGAGTACTCTTGTTTTATCAAATATAATACAATTTTAATAGAGTATGGTACTTAAATTGAAGCATAGAAATGCAATCAAAAAATATTTATTCCACTTACCTCAACAAAGAAATGAACCCATACATCTTAACCTACTTACAGGTAAAAAAAAAAAAAAAACTCTATGGAAAGTCAAGGTAACACATAAAAAAAAGGCTGTTGCAACCTGTTAATTTAAGTGTTGCAGTTTTAAATTAAGATAGATTAAAGGTAAAGCAGTATTAAAAACAAAACATGTATTGCAGCTTACTAATACTTAGATGTGATGGCTGCATTCTTTTTCTTTTTTAGGCTTGTTTTTCCTTTATTTTCATCTTATGACGTGGGCACTGGGCAGTTACACACTTCCTGACTTAGGGTGTCTCCACTCTGGATAGACACTACAGAGACACCTTTGGACAGCTGCCTCATCATTCTGGGAAGAGTAGTAATACATGCACTAGCAAGTTTGGACCTGGTCGGTGAATATACAGTTCTTTAGCAAACAAGTGGACCTGTGAAGGATCCTTCTCTGCTCTGGTGGTAAAGTGGGCTTGCAAATAAGTAACACACAGCCCTATAGATAGCTATTGTTTCGTGTGCATATAGCAGTCCATGTTCCCTTAAAGCAAGAAGACTTACGGGTACTGGTTGCCCCTATGTTTCAGTACATAATGCTATAGGGCACAGAAGTGGGAGCATGAGACTCACTCTACTAACAAATATGCAAATAAGTGGGTTTCATGGATAAGGTTCAAAAGCACCAACAAAAAACATTAACTCACAGCAACTAATTAGAAATCACATTAGATAAAAATTAGATTTTTTTTTTTTTTTGAGAGTTTTCACATCATCCATGTTCCTTGCACTGGATAAAAAAAAAACACCAATGCAGCAAATTAGATATGCCCTTTGGTGTGTTGAAGAGGTTCTGATATTACTCCTACTTCATTGCATACTAGTTGCTTTTCACACTTGGGTAACATAACTACCTCCAGTAAGAGATTCTTCCCTGCCCAATCTGTTATCATTGATAACAGCTACTTACAGACCCAGCTAATGAGCAAATTAAAAAAAGGGTTTAATTTCTGTGTTAGGCTCAATTCACACTAATGCGCTTTTTGATGCATTTTGCATTTTTCAGAAATGCAGGGAATTTTTTTTAACATGAGTTCCTATGGTACACATTCACATTAATGCATTCTTGTGCCTCTGAGTTTTTGGAAAGGGTCGGGGACTTTTTTCCCCACAAAATGCAGCATTTTGCATGTAATAGACTTCAATGGACCCGCATCCAGAATGCAAGTACCGCGATTTTGCCGTGATTTGTGTTTCTTTTTTTTTAGCTGTACATTCACTATATATAACTGGTTACTAAGGAGGCGGGCCAGGAAGCCGGCCGCTGCCTCCTTAACAACCGATGAGTCATCAGCTGCCTGCTGACAACTGAATGTAAAAAAAAAGAATTGCTGTCAAAAAAAATAAACTGGGAAAAAAAAGCAGCGTGGGGTCCCCCCAGGTCCATACCAGGCCCTTCAGGTCTAGTATGAATTTGGAGGGGACCCACCCACACCAACATTTTTAAAAAAAATCCCCACCAAAATCCATACCAGACCCTTATCTGAGCATGCAGCCCGGCAGGTCAGGAAAAGGAGGGGACGAGTGAGCGCCCCCCCCCCTCCTGAACCATACCAGACCGTATGACCTCAACATGGGGATTGGGTGCTTTGGGGGAGAAGGGCTCTGCGCCCCCCACCCCAAAGCACTTTGCCCCTATGTTGATGGGGACAAGGGCCTCTTCCTGACAACCCTGGCTGGTGGTTGTCAGGATCTGCAGGCGGGGGCTTATCGGAATCTGGAAGCCCCCTTTAACAAGGGGGCCAACAGATCCTGGCCTCCCCCTATGTGAATGAGTATGGGGTATGAGCATTGTACCCCTACCCATTCACCAAAAAAAGTTGTGTAGTGTGAAAAAATACAGTAGACAGTTTTTGACAAGTATTTTATTAAAAATGTATTTTTCTTCCCTGCTTCTTCCTCCTCCAGCTTCTCCTTCTCCCGCTTCTTCCTTTGGTCTTCTACTTTTTCCTGTCTTCTTTGTCCGGTGTGCTCCTTCCTCTGCCGCCTCTCCCGCCGACAACCCTCCTCCGCTGCTGCATCCTGCTGATCTGTCCGCGCCGATGTCAAGCATTTCTTAGATAACGACAGGGGCATGGCCGTCGGACAACATCATCCAGAGGCCCTGTCCCCTTGTTATGTTACCGGCAGGGGCATGATGGGTCCATGATGTCACAAGGGGGTGGGGCCTCCAGGTGATGTCATCTGATGACCACGCCCCCATCGTTATCTAATAAATGCTTGACATCGCCACAGACAGATCAGAGGGACGCAGCATCGGAGGAGGGTCGTCGATGGAAGCGGCAGGAGTGGCGGTAGAGGAAGAAGCACACCAGACAAAGAAGACAGGAGAAAAAAGAAGACTGGAAGAAGAAGCGGGAGAAGACGAAGCCCGGAGGAGGAAGAAGCGGGGAAGGAGAAGATGGAGGAACAAGCGGGGAAGAAGAAGACAATTTTAATAAAAGACTTGTCAAAAACTGTCTACTGTATTTTCACACTACTTTTTTTGGTGTATGGGTAGGGGTACAATGTACCTCATACTAATTCACATGGGGGAGGCCAGGATCTGGGGGCCCCCTTTTCAAAGGGGGCTTCCAGATTCCGATAAGCCCCCCCCCCACAGACCCCGACAACCACCAGCCAGGGTTGTCGGGAAGAGGCCCTTGTCCCCATCAACATGGCGCAGCCCCCACCCCAAAGCTCACCCCCTCACTTTCCTGACCTACCGGGTTGCATGCTCTGATAAGGGTCTGGTATGGATTTAGGGGGGACCCCACGCCATTTTTGTTTTACATTTTGGTGTAGGGGTGTCCCCTCCGAATCCATACTAGACCCAAGGGCCTGGTATGGACCTGGGGGGACCCCATGCTGTTTTTTTCACGATTTTCTTTTAGCCAGCAATTCTTTTTTTTTTTTACAATCACCGGAGAAGCCCACTGACAGCTGATGGCTCATCGGTTGTTAAGGATGCGACGGCCGGCTTCTTGGCCCCCTCCTTAGCAACCAGCTATATATATTGTAAAAAAAGGCAAAATGCAAATCGTGGTAAAATCGCTGTAAAAATGCACTGCAGAAACGCTCAAAAGCAACATGCATAGATGTGAATCGAGCCTCAAGGCATGGTCCTCCAGACAGATAATATTTTTAGGACCAGTTCACACCACATGCAGTCCAGTGCATTTTTTTTCTGCATCAAAAATGCATGGAAAGTAGGTTATATGGTTTCCAATGGCATAGTTCCCATCAGTGCGGGCAGTTCCAGGGCGATCCAGTTCCTGAAAAAAAAGTAGAACATGCTGCATTTTTCCTTCCCTGGACTGTACTGTAATGTGGTAAAATGCATAAAAAATGAGTGCACTGGAATGCATCAAAAATGCACTGAACCCAAGTACAATAAAAAAAAAAAAGGAAAAAAGAAAAAAAAGCACCTGGAATGTTTCCAGAAATGTATCAAAAGCGCACTGGAAAGCATTAAAAACGTGCATCTGGAAACGCATCTGGAACCGATCGGGAGTGCATTTTTGTGCTGTGAAGCAGCCCTAAGAGTAACACTGTGTACAACAAAATACAATAACACTTCATTATATCCCCAGGCAAAGTTCCACTTCAAATGCCAAGATTTTCACTATAGACCAGTAATGAATACATCATACATGATGATTTGTGAATGTCTGAAAACTTGTTCCATTAACAAGTGATGGTAATTCGTTGCAACAGCCGCACAGAATAACAGGTTCATCTATTCTCCAGAGGCAGAATCTACATTTTCAATTTTTACTGTCTTTAGTGATCTGGGTGATTTTCCTGTCTAGACAAAGCCATAAAGTTAATGTGCAACGTCCTGGTATCTTTATTCACAGGAAAATCACTGCAACTAACTTGTTACATTTCATTTCCTTAACATGCCATCATGGCATAAAACTTTTTCATTGTTGTATCTGTTTTCTTTGAGTTAGTTTTGCTACACTGCACCATGTCTCTGTTTCCTGTTTTACTTTTCTCCATCACTGCACTTTGGACACCTGCTAAGATGTATTCTTATTTTTTAGCTTGCTTGATCGAGTATTGCAATGTTGAGGAAAGAACTTGTATAATGCATTATTACTCATCTCTTTATGATGAAACACAACTATAGTAATTTAGTATATGACATACGACAATGATACAACAAAACAGCATTATCTACTTTATTTTCTGCAAAATGCCATCTGTTTTAAGTTCATTACCATAATCCCGAGTGTTCAGAAAGTGAAATTATTTGTTTCTGGAGCGTTTTACTCTACCAATTTTGTTTGCAGCCAGGTGTCATACACATTTACAGTAGTCTGCTTCCCTGAGGTTGGATACATTTGGACACATTTCAGTTGTCATAAAATAAAAACTTTTTGCATACTAGTAGAATAACATGTGGTGTTACGCACTGTTTCTAGGTTTATAGAATTTTTTATTCATAAAAATGCACAGTGTGCCATTGACTATATTGAGTCACAACATCAGTGGAGGACTCAGTTTGTGCTTCAGGTTATTACCCTCTGATATGTGTATATTCACTTGTGTTCAGCATACATAATCAGGTGGTAGCATGTGGCAAAATATTATTATAGTGTATTATAGTGTGTGTATACCCCAACAATGAACTACTACCTTTTGGTCTGTTAAATATAAAACTGAAACATTTTTGTTGTACCTTATATACTCGAGTATAGGTTGACCCAAATATAAGCCGAGGCCCCTAATTTACCACAAAAAAAGTGGGAAAATGTATTGACTTGTGTATAAGCCGAGGGTGAGAAATGCAGCAGCTACTGTAAGTGGAAAAGAGGGTCAACAATGCCCACCTGCAGCTGCATACCTCCCTGTGTCCTGCGCATGCCTACCTGTGCAGATCTGCCTACCTTCCTGTGTCCTGTGTACCTCCCTGTGTCCTGTGTACCTCCCTGTGTCTATTGCAGCCTACCTGTTTCCTGCGCATGCCTCCGTGTGCTGATCTGCAGCCTCCGTGTGCCCATCTGCAGCTCTGTGCCCATCTGCAGCTCCATGTGTCATTTTGCATTCACCGATAAGCGTGTCATAAAAACATACAGCGGCCATTCCAGTATTCAAAAGCCGTGCCTCCTCGTCTGTGATAGGCGGAACACTCAATTTCCCAGCAATCAGTGTTCCGCCTATCACAGACATCCGTTCATCCTCATACCACAGATGAGGATGAGATGATGTCAGTGATAGGTGGAACACTGACTGCTGGGAAATTGAGTGTTCCGCCTATCACAGACGAGGAGGCGTGGCTTTTGAACACTGGAATGGCCGCCGTCTGTCTGCATGACACGCTGATCAGGTAGGCAGACGGCGGCGACTCTAATACAAGCCAAGGGGGGCACTTTCAGCCTAAAAAAAAAAGGGCTGAAAATCTCAGCTTATACTCGAGTATATACGGTACCTGTTAAACCAGTGCAAAAAATACTTGTTGACCATGTCGGAAATGAAGAGCTTCCCTGTACACAATTATTTGCTGTCTCAAGAAGTCTGATTAGTCCTCTAGTTCGTATCTTAGGCCCCTTTCACACGGGGCAGACTCCGTCCAGCAGATCCCCCTAGTTTGAATGTAATTCATGGCTGTTAGTAATTTCTTAGTACTGTCTTTTATAATGGCTTGCTGTAAGGGCCATCTTTAATATTGATTGTGAACATATTACAGCGCACACATTCAAGAATGACATTTCCTGCAGGGCTAGTTAAAAACACCTGAACATATTCAAAAAATACGGGGGTTTGGTCACACTATATGGTTATATATTGTTAAGCCCACTTACTGTGACAAAGTACCCAGAATTAGTGGGTCCTACCCTAGTAATAGAATGAAAGATCTTGTGTCTCAACCATGGGAGCCAAACTCCTCTATGTGGGAGAACTGAACGGATTCCTCCTATACACTGGTGGCCACTAAATAAGAGGTAATGAAGAGGGGGAGGGGTGCTCTAACCCAAAAAAAAATGGTCAGGGTTTATTACAACATACAAAAACATATTTGGGAAGCACCCACTAATGCGTTTAAATTCAAGATAGTGCTGCTATAAGACCAACAAACAATAGCAGACATATTACAGCACATACATTTAAGAATGACATTTCCTGCAGGGTTAGTTAAAAAACATATTAAAAAAATACGGGGTTTGGTCACACTATATGGTTTTATTGTGCTAAGCCTTCTTACTGCGACAAAGTACCCCGAATTCGTGGTATGGGGTACTTTGTCGCAGTAAGTGGGCTTAGCGCTATATATCCATATAGTGTGACCAAACCCCCGTATTTTTGGAATATGTTCAGGTGTTTTTAACTAGCCCTGCAGGAAATTCTTGAATGTGTGCACTGTAATATGTTCGCTATTGTTTGTTGGTCTTATAGCAGCACCATCTTAAATTTAAACGTATTAGTGAGTGCTTCCCAAATAGGTTTTTGTATTTTTTAATATTGATTGGACCCAGGGCAAACATTTCCTTTGGGCCCCCCAGCTTTCCCCCCACTCTGAGACATACAATGAATTGCAGCTAGACTCAAAATCAGGTCAGGCAGCAATTGTGATTGGTTGCCAGAGGTCACAGCATTCCATTACTGCTCATTGACTGGATGCTAGAGGTTACAGCACACATTACGACCCATTGATTAGTTGCTAGAGGTTACAGCACACCATTTCTGCTAACTGATTGGTTGCTAGAAGTTACTTCACATCCTTGGTTGCTAGAGGTTACATGCTTACTTATCGCTCATTGGTTGCTAGAGGTTACATGCTTATCACTCACTGGTTGCTAGAGTGTCAGGAATGGATCCGTCCGCTGGTAAGACCCATCATTTGGCGTGCAGTGCTGTGGTCCACCAGCAGGTGTCTCCTGGCAGCTTATAACTGTCAGGAGAGGCCTTCCCTGCTGGGATATCACCTTTGGGCCGCAGTACTGGCGTCCACCAGCGGATGGATCCTGGCAGTATGGAGCAGACAGCTCTTTCTGCGCTCAGCTGTCACATGAGGCCAATCACTGGCAGATTATAAATACCCGGCCAGCCCTCACACACTTGCCTTGGTATCTCTCTTCCATGTGCCCTGAACCTGTGACCTGTAATCTGTAATCTGTACCCTTCCCATCCTGATCCTGATCCTGTGTTCCTGCTCCTTTGTTGCCTTTCCCATCCTTAGTTCCCTCTCCCATCCTGCCCTTGTTTCATCTGCTGATCTCCCGTGCATGACCCTGGCTTGGCTAATCGTTTGTGATTCTGGTATTGCCCATTTATTGTATATATTATTTGTTTGTAGTTTGTGGTTGGTAGTGCACTATTTGTTTTCACTTCTTGTTATTTATTTTAATAAACACTTATTACTTCACTTATATGTGTTTTGGGTTTCCTCTGTGCAGTCCACACAGTCTGGTCTACTAATTTCCCTGATAGTATACCAAGGCCATCCCTGACCAGACGTGGCTGCATTGAGGAACCATCCTGGTTTGTTAGTCTGCCAATATGGATTACAATGAAATCCTTTATTATTCTCTGCTGGCAGAAGAGGATGGTGAATCTTGTCAGATTTTAAAAGGATGGACTAGTGACCAGCTGATGGAAACCATCCGATCAGCTCATTCCCTGGTGGATCAAGGCTACATGTTATTTGAGGATGTTCAGCACCTAATTAAATTATGTGCAAAGCCAGCCCTGTCATGTTTTCCAGAAGGAAGTGATGATTTCTCTCCCCCCTTCAATTATGGCCAAGTTGAATCTCTGGTATGGTTGTTAGAGGATGATCCAGCCTATTTCATTGAACGGTATTCCTCTTGTTCACAGCAGGTGTTGACTGATTGCATCCATTCAGTGCAATCTCTGGTTAGTCAGGCTGTGTGTGAACCAGCGTTTGTCCAACCTGTGCTACAAGCATGGTCAGATCTCTTGTATTTAGCTAAGCCACAACATCCCAGCCCTGTCATTAATCACCTGCCTTCTCAAGTATCTATCTCCCCATTGCCTATGGCAACCTCAGCTACAGCCCAGTTTTCTCTGCTTTCTACCAAAAACTATTATCCAGTCGCCAAGTGTAGCACCTATCCTGCCTTCAGCCCACCTGCCTCTTCTCCTCCACCTGTAACAGTCCCACAAGATCCTCCTCCAGCCACTGTTCCTTGGTCTTCATTTTGCCCAGAAACTTTCTTTTCTTACAGCCCTGCACCCACGTACAAAGCTGCAGTGGCTAAGCCAAAAAAGAAACGGAAGTTCTTTCCGACCCACACTATCCTGCCAGTAACCCAACCTGCCTCCACCCCAACCAACCTGTTCCAGCCTGACGTCCCAGTTCCTGCTACCCAGCCTGACGTCCCAGTTCCTGCTACCCAGCCTGACGTCCCAGTTCCTGCTACCCAGCCTGACGTCCCAGTTCCTGCTACCCAGCCTGACGTCCCAGTTCCTGCTACCCAGCCTGACGTCCCAGTTCCTGCTACCCAGCCTGACGTCCCAGTTCCTGCTACCCAGCCTGACGTCCCAGTTCCCGCTACCCAGCCTGACGTCCCAGTTCCCGCTACCCAGCCTGACGTCCCAGTTCCCGCTACCCAGCCTGACGTCCCAGTTCCCGCTACCCAGCCTGACGTCCCAGTTCCCGCTACCCAGCCTGACGTCCCAGTTCCTGACGTCCCAGTTCCTGCTACCCAGCCTGACGTCCCAGTTCCTGCTACCCAGCCTGACGTCCCAGTTCCTGCTACCCAGCTTGACGTCCCAGCACAGGGTGAGCTGTGTACGGAGTGCAGGACCTAGGGGTGAGCTGTGTACGGAATGCAGGATTTAGGGGTGAGCTGTGTATGGAGTGCATGGTTTAGGGGTAAGCTGCGTATGAAGTGCAGGGTTTAGGGGTAAGCTGCGTATGAAGTGCAGGGTTTAGGGGTGAGCTGTGTACGGAATGCAGGGTATAAGGTTGAGCTGTGTACGGAGTGCAGGATTGAGGGGTGAGCTGTGTACGGAGGGCAAGATTTAGGGATGAGGTGTGTACGGAGTGCAAGATTTAAGATGAAGATGAAGTGCAGGGTTTAGGGGTAAGCTGCGTATGAAGTGCAGGGTTTAGGGGTGAGCTGTGTACGGAATGCAGGGTATAAGGTTCAGCTGTGTACGGAGTGCCGGATCGAGGGGTGAGCTGTGTACGGAGGGCAAGATTTAGGGGTGAGGTGTGTACGGAGTGCAAGATTTAGGAGTGAGCTGTGTACAGAGTGCAGAATTGAGGGGTGAGCTGTGTACGGAGTGCAGGACTTAGGGGAAGTCATATAAGGAGAGAGATCTCCAAGTTAAAAACCCGATTTTTTGTAGATAACACTTTTTTGTTTCATGGTTTCCGTTTTTTTTTGTTTTTAACATGTGGGTTATTTATGTAAATAGTTTTGGTAAATTTGTATTGAGTGTTTTCAACCACAAGATATCGCCAACCATGCTTGGCTATTTGTATATAGGACTGAACTCTTTTATAGTTTTTTCTTTTCATAAATGTAATTATTTTTGCTCTTCATTGAGCCTAAATGTATATATGGTTCCCCAGCTGGCCACCTATATAATTTTCTGAGCAACCGGAGCTTTTTTGGATTTAAGTTCCGTTTTTGCTATTTGCATATGTTGTGAGGTCAGGCTTTTTTTAAATCGTAACCTTTGATTGTAGTTCCGGTTCCCCCCAGGTCTGCCTTTTTTGGACGGACACAATGTCACTTCCGGTTCCAGTGGGACGAGCAGTTCCTGGTTTTGGACGCAATTAAAATGGTTTAATTACATCCGGCCCCTACTACATATAAGGCATAAGACCACGCCCCTGATGACATCGGTAAGACAAAACCAGTTGGGTAGAGCTGGATCATGTGGCGCTGCCAAGTTTGGAGGTCGGCCATCTTGACATTGACTATATTAAACTATGACGTTTTTTATCTATGGTGGAACGATACATTCATTGAGGGCCATATAAAGTGGAATCTGTACAAGGGTGCAAGAGTGCTGTTTGATCGATTGGATTCTGTAACAAGTGCATTTGACCACTGTATGTAGTGGTTCACTCTGGATGGTAACAGTCAGTGTGTGTGCATCTGTCGGTGGAGGATCTCTCACAAGATTTTTTATTTCAGACCCCACACTTACTGGACTTGTTTTGTTGGATTTCTTGTCATGGACTTTTTGTCATTTTTTAGTGCCGCACAGTGGTGGCTGGTGGTGGAGGATTTTTGGGGGGCATGGGCGGCCCTTTCCAGGTCCGCACTTACCCTATGGCAGAGCTTCCCCGGACTGTCTGTAAAGCAGGCTGCTCCTCCAGTCCCTCCTCCCTTGCTCTCTGGGCTGCTGTCACCTCTAATCCATCCTCCATCTACACAGTGCTGCCTGTCACAAGCGCTGAGTCACATTTTGCACACTCTCCGTCTTTCCCTGTAGGTCTCGCTGACAGCGGTGGGCACATAAGGGGTTAAGTCACGTGTCCGGCCAGAAGAGCTTCTCTCCCCTCCAACACTTTGTCACTGCTCTCTGCCGCCTCACTGGCTTGACTGACCTGCCAGTTATGAAGTGGATGGTGTCTCTCTGAATGGCCGATGCTGATTCGCTGGCATTTCCAGGTGGGAGGGCTCGTACAATGTACGACAATGTAAAACTGGCCAATTGGGGCCTCGGTATGTGGTCACGTGCCTGTGAGGGGGTGATGGACATGGTAGAAACCTATTGATCTGGACAGTGCACAGCCACATAGAGAGTGTGAGCTGGAGGTGGTGCCACGGGCTGCGGGGGCACCGCCACTGAGACTGCACCTTTTGTATGTTTTTATCTGAGAATAATTACTGGCTGTTTGCTTTCTACAAAATACCAGGATGTGGGTGGATCTGTCCAGATGATGGCAGAGTGGGATTAAGTGATGAGCAAAAGGAATAATTTCCCTTAGGCCTTTAGGCCATCTAGGGCAGTGGTTCTCAACCCTATCCTCAAGTACCCGCAACAGGCCATGTTTTGGGAATTTCTCTTAGATAAAATAGCTGTCCAAAATACACAGCCATTGACTCTGATTTAAAGCATTTGCAAGAAAAAGGAAAACCTGCAAACATGGCCAGTTGGGGGTAGGATGAGAACCACTGATCTAGTGGACCCCATGTGCTCAAAGAAAAATCCATACTGTTGTGGTGCAAATGCAATATTAATGCACAAAACTGTATAATACAATGGTTTTTGTTTTCTTTACGATTCATTTCAATAAACCTGCTTAACTAGTTGCCATCCGCCCACCACCAAATGATGGCAGGGTGGTGCGGCTCTTATTCTGGGATGCCGTCATATGACGGAATCCCAGAACGGCCGCTCTCATGATCGCGGCCGCCCCATGTTGCTAGGACACGGCGTGACCCTGATCTCTGTAAAGAGCCCCGTCCACGGCTCTTTAACCATGTGATCGGCTGTGTCCAATCACAGCCGGTCACGTGTAAACACGGAGATGCCAGTAATCAGTGCTCCTCGCCTCACACTGACAGAGTGTGTGGCGAGGAGAGCCGATCAGCAGCATCTCCTCACAGGAGACATCTACACATGTAATAAGGGCATTGATCATCAGTGCCTTGATTACAATAGCGCCACAAGTGCCACAAATCAATGCCAGCGATAAGTGCCCACCACTGCCAGCAATCAGTGCCTACCACTGTCCATAAGTGCTAGCAATCAGTGCCCATTAGTGATGCCAGTCAGTACTGGATATCAGTCCTGCCTATCAGTGCTGCCCATCAATGCCCACCACTGCTGTCCATCAATGCCCATCAGTGTCGCCCATCAGTGATACCCATCAGTGGCCCATCAGTAGAGCCTATCCGTGCTACCTATCAGTGCCCACCAGTGCCACCTATCAGTGCCAATTAGTGCCACCTATTAGTGCCCATCAGTGCCACCTAACTGTGCCCATCAGTGCCGCCTATAAGTGCTCATCAGTGCCACATATCAGTGCCCATATGTGCAGCATATTAGTGCCTCCTCATCACTGCCACCTAATTAGTGCCCTGTAGGCAAGTGGTTAACATACCTAAATAATGGCCCGTACACACGATCAGAAAATCATACTAAAAATACTGCTTTCAAAGCGATTGTATGATTATCTGATCGCTAGTTCACAGCTTTCGAGAGCTGATCACGACAGTTCATCCAATATTATCCAATGGGACAAGCACAAACATTTAATCCGTTTAATCAGTACAGTTGTCATTCTAAAGTACAATACAAATACATTACAGAATTTTTATTCTGTGGTACGAGAATTTTTGTCACTTCTTCATTTTCAATATGAGGATAGCATGCAAAAAAAAAAAAACGGATGATCATTCGTAATACAATTCCATAGTGTGTACCAGGCATAAGTCTTTTTAGTAAAAATATATAAAGTGGCAATGCATGGATGTGAACTATTCATAGTCACAGTGCACAAGATCACCACAGTTCTTTATGAAGGTACTGGGTCAACATAACAGCCAACCAACTAGCATTTTAAACAGAAGAGATTAACTATGGAAACCTCCAAATATTTAGAGAGAATGCACATTTTGTGCACACTTTTTACCTGAAAGGAATTGTATTTGTATATCATTCTTATGTGTGATCATCCTATTTTTGCTTGCATGCTGTGCTATGTTTCCCTGAATGTCTTTGATAAACACATTTACTGAGTCTCCCTGTAGTGACTATATGTATGTCAGAAAGTTACTGATAAAATCATCTGATATCAAATGATATGCCTCCGCATTTGCTTTATATATTATAATATATGACTGCTTGCTGAGTTACTGTTGAGTACAATATGTTAAGGTGTATTATGTTTTGTTAGTAATATTGCTATTTTGCATGTTATGTTTAAGTGTCAAGCTGTGATGCATGTGGTGGTTGTTGAATTCATTTTTGACAAACTGTTTGCTTAAATTGTAGTTCTGCTCTGTTATATTCTGGGTGTTATTCCACACTAAATATGTTGCTGAGCTTGTACAAAGCAAAAGCATTAACTGTTTTGCTGCATTGAATGCTGAGTTAGTATACTGTGCAACAATTATCATTGTGTAAGATGTGTTGTACAGTGTGGATAAGGCACTATTTCTATGTATTTGTAATAAACCAGGAGAAGGCCCATGAACTTCAAATAACCCATGTCCCAAGGTATGTCCGATGATGAATTTCAACTTACATTAGCCCTAACATAATGAAATGCTGCAGAGACTCAGTAACTAGAAAGGGGACAGTGACAATGTGACAAATCCCAGACTGGTGCAAGTTGCTTTGCTTTCTGTCACTGCTCATGTGTTGCTAGTAGTCTGAAATGGTCCTTACTCTGCCACTGTTGTCCTCCTATTCTCTCAAGCCAATGCCAGATAAAAATGTGTATGTGACCTGCTTACAGCCATGTCACTCCATTCTAGACCTGCTAGCTTGAGTTGGGCTCCTTCCTAGTCAGTGCTACACTGCCAGTGTACAGTGGCTTGCGAAAGTATTCGGTCCCCTTGAACTTTTCAACCTTTTGCCACATTTCAGGCTTCAAACATAAAGATATAACATTTTTATTTTTTGTGAAGAATCACCAACAAGTGGGACACAATTGTGAAGTGGAACGAAATCTTTTGGATTTTTGAAACTTTTTTAACTAATAAAAAAATGAAAAGTGGGGCGTGCAAAATTATTCGGCCCCCTTGCGTTAATACTTTGTAGAGCCACCTTTTGCTGCGATTATAGCTGCAAGTCGCTTGGGGTATGTCTCTATCAGTTTTGCACATCGAGAGACTGAAATTCTTGCCCATTCTTCCTTGCAAAACAGCTCGAGCTCAGTGAGGTTGGATGGAGAGCATTTGTGAACAGCAGTTTTCAGCTCTTTCCACAGATTCTCGATTGGATTCAGGTCTGGACTTTGACTTGGCCATTCTAACACCTGGATACGTTTATTTGTGAACCATTCCTTTGTAGATTTTGCTGAATGTTTGGGATCATTGTCTTGTTGGAAGATAAATCTCCATCCCAGTTTCAGGTCTTTTGCAGACTCCAACAGGTTTTCCTCCAGAATGGTCCTGTATTTGGCTGCATCCATCTTCCCCTCAATTTTAACCATCTTCCCTGTCCCTGCTGAAGAAAAGCAGGCCCAAACCATGATGCTGCCACCACCATGTTTGACAGTGGGGATGATGTGTTGAGGGTGATGAGCTGTGTTGCTTTTACGCCAAACATATCGTTTGGCATTGTGGCCAAAAAGTTCGATTTTGGTTTCATCGGACCAGAGCACCTTCTTCCACATGTTTGGTGTGTCTCCCAGGTGGTTTGTGGCGTACTTTAGACGAGACTTTTTATAGATATCTTTGAGAAATGGCTTTCTTCTTGCCACTCTTCCATAAAGGCCAGATTTGTGCAGTGTACGACTGATTGTTGTCCTATGGACAGACTCTCCCACCTCAGCTGTAGTTCTCTGCAGTGATCATGGGCCTCTTGGCTGCATCTCTGATCAGTCTTCTCCTTGTCTGAGCTGAAAGTTTAGAGGAACAGCCAGGTCTTGGTAGATTTGCAGTGGTCTGATACTCCTTCCATTTCAAAATGATCGCTTGCACAGTGCTCCTTGGGATGTTTAAAGCTTGGGAAATCTTTTTGTATCCAAATCCGGCTTTAAACTTCTCCACAACAGTATTACGGACCTGCCTGGTGTGTTCCTTGGTTTTCATGATGCTCTCTGCGCTTTCAACAGAACCCTGAGACTATCACAGAGCAGGTGCATTTATACAGAGACTTGATTACACACAGGTGGATTCTATTTATCACCATCAGTCATTTAGGACAACATTGGATCATTCAGAGATCCTTGCTGAACTTCTGGAGTGAGTTTGCTGCACTGAAAGTAAAGGGGCCGAATAATTTAGCACGCACCACTTTTCAGTTTTTTATTTGTTAAAAAAGTTTAAAATATCCAATAGATTTCGTTCCACTTCACAATTGTGCCCTACTTGTTGGTGATTCTTCACAAAAAATAAAAATGTTATATCCTTATGTTTGAAGCCTGAAATGTGGCAAAAGGTTGAAAAGTTCAAGGGGGCTGAATACTTTCGCAAGCCACTGTATCTCTCACCACTATTCCTGTTTCACAGAAGCCAAAGAACTATGGGCAGAATCAATATACTGTATGAAAAACAGGGAGAAGAGGTCCCCTATGGGTTGGACTTTTAAGGCATAAAGACTTTTTGACCCCAGATTGAAAACTAAATAATGTAGATTAGAAAAACGTTTATTACAAAACTATATAAAAAGGTTGACATATATGACAGTATATAAAAACACCTGAGAATGTTCAAACAGTACTTGATTTACAGAGTACAAAATATGAATGCATGTTGTGAGCGATAACTCACAACTGACGCGTTTCGGAGATTAGTAGTTTCCTCCTTCTTCAGAGGTGAGAGTATAACAACATTCCTATTGTATATAGAAAATATCATAGTAAGGTAATATGTCAAAAATGTGAACCTTAGAAAGGTTCATATTAAGGTTCACATTTTTGACATATTACCTTACTATGATATTTTCTATATACAATAGGAATGTTGTTATACTCTCACCTCTGAAGAAGGAGGAAACTACTAATCTCCGAAACGCGTCAGGTGTGAGTTATCGCTCACAACATGCATTCATATTTTGTACTCTGTAAATCAAGTACTGTTTGAACATTCTCAGTTGTTTTTATATACTGTCATATATGTCAACCTTTTTATATAGTTTTGTAATAAACGTTTTTCTAATCTACATTATTTAGTTTTCGATCTGGGGTCAAAAAGTCTTTATGCCTTAAAAGTCCAACCCATAGGGGACCTCTTCTCCCTGTTTTTCTTGACTATAGGATGTGGCATATAATATAAAAATTCCCCTTCTCTCTACACATGTGTAGTTTTTGCTAAGCCTACAACTCTCCTCAATATACTGTATTGGACTCCCAACCAGAGGTGTAACTAGAACCTTCTAGTTCTAATCAGGTGCAAACAGGGCCGGACTGGGAATAAAAAACAGCCCTGGAAAAAATTTCATACCAGCCCTATAGCATCATTATACAAGCCTAACAGAATAACTATCTAGTTCATGAAAGGGAAAACCATGCATTTTAAAGCACATTTGAAGAGTGTATTATATCTAGATAAGTCAGATATGAAATCAAATAGGGCTTTGTATATATTTCAGTTAAAAGTGGTCAATCATCAAGGGGACACCAGGAACTCGAAATGTGTGTGTGGGGGGGGGGGGGGGCTCTGCTGACCAGAGACCACCTTCTGCAGAAAGAATACACTAAGGTAAGGGGGGTGGGTTTCTGATATAAGGGGGAAACCTTTATATGAGTGCCGCTATACATTATTGTATTCACTCCCCCTTACATCAGTGACCCCCCTCAGACTTGCCTGGTGGCGCTGTCACTGACCTCCTCTCAGGTGCATCATGCAGGAATCAGTCAGTCGGCTCCAGCTCGGTGGCTCTGTTTTTATTCTATAGTGTTCTCTCCACAGTCCACACAAGTCTGACTTCTCCCATGACCCCCATCCCGCCGGCACTCTCACTCTTGACTCCTCTTCAGACCCCCCCTCAGAGACTGCAGACGTGATACAGGAGATGGTCAGAGGTTGCGGACATGATACAAGAGATGGTTAGAGACTGAGGACATCATACCAAAGATGGTCAGAGACTGCAAGCATGATACAGGAGATCAATGCAGCCTCACCAGTGCCCATCAAATGCGGCTTTACTGTGCCTGTGAATTCAGCCTCACTGTGCCTGGCATTGCAGCTTCACTGTGCTCATCAATGCAGCCTCACTGTGCCCATCAAATGCACCTTTACTGTGCCCGTGAAATGCAGTCTCGTTGTGCCCATCATGCAGCCTCACTGTGCCATCATTGCAGCCTCACTGTGCCCATCATTGCAGCCTCAATGTGCCCACCATTGCAGCCTTACTGTGCCCACCATTGCAGCCTCACTGTGCCTGTGAATGCAGCCTCACTGTGCCTATCAAATGCAGCTTTGCTGTGCCTGTGAAATGCAGTCTCACTGTGCCCATGAATGCAGCCTCACTGTGCCCACCATTGCATCCTCACTGTGCCCGTGAATGCAGCCTCACTGTGCCCATCATTGCAGCCTCACTGTGCCCACCATTGCAGCCTCACTGTGCCCACCATTGCAACATGTGCCCGTGAATGCAGCCTCACTGTGCCCACCATTGCAGTCTCACTGTGCCCATAATGCAGCCTCACTGTGCTTACCATTGCAGCCTCACTGTGCCCACCATTGGAGCCTGTGCCCATGAATGCAGCCTCACTGTGCCCACCATTGCAGCCTCACTGTGCCCACCATTGCAGCCTGTGCCCATGAATGCAGCCTCACTGTGCCCACCATTGCAGCCTGTGACCACCATTGCAGCCTGTGCCCATGAATGCAGCCTCATTGTGCCCACCGTTGCAGCCTCACTGTGCCCACCAATGCAGCCACTGTGCCCATGAATGCAGCCTCACTGTGCCCACCATTGCAGCCTGTGCCCATGAATGCAGCATCACTGTGCTCACTGTTGCAGCCTCACTGTGCCCACCATTGCAGCCTGTGCCCATGAATGCAGCCTCACTGTGCCCACCATTGCAGCCTGTGCCCTTGAATGCAGCCTCACTGTACCCACCATTGCAGTCCCCAAACACTTTTTAAGACAATAACTTAAAATTAGCACTTGATTTTTCATGTTCGTGTCCCATAGACATTAACAGTGTTCAGGGTGTTCGGCCCATCCCTATTGTTAATGAAATCACAACAGAATGCACAAAGGGATCTGTGTTAAGGATTTATGATGTCTAGCATCTCCTGCTGGTACTAAAGGTAGTGGACTGACAAGTATCCCTAACAAAAAAAAATAATAATAATAATTTTCAATTGTAATGTAAACATCCCTTGTGGCAGCAAGAGGCATGTGACAGGTACTCTTTATGAAGAGATCTGGGGTCTTTAAGAGTTGTAGTTGCAATATAAAAATGTTATTCTTGTGTTAAGATACAGGGGGTTATTTACGAAAGGCAAATCCACTTTGCACTACAAGTGCAAACTACAAGCGCAAAGTGCACTTGAAATTGCACTGAAAGTGCACTTGCTGTAAATATGAGGGGTAGATCTGAAATGAGGGGAAGCTCTGCGGATTTTATTATCCAATCATGTGCAAGCTAAAATGCTGCTTTTTTATTTTCCTTGCATGTCCCCCTCGGATCTACAGTGACTGCACTTCCAAGTGTACTTTCAGTGCAATTTCAAGTGCACTTTGCACTTGTAGTTGGCACTTGTAGTGCAAAGTGGATTTGCCTTTAGTAAATAACCCCCACTGTGTTTCAGGTAGCCTTTAATAATATTTTGAACATGTTACAGAATTCTTTTCAACATTGGTCATTTAGTACGACCAATGTATTGTATTTGACATGGGCATTAAATGGCATAAACTACTCCCTCAGTTCTGCATGTAATGCAGTCCTTCATTTGGTACTCTTTTCCTGTGACTGTGGCTGTAAACTTGTCCCTTTTGGTATTCTTTTTTTTTTTGTTCTGATGCAAGCATAGCATTGTTTGCATGGGAAGAAACCTTTCCCTGAGAAAAATAAAAAATTGGGCTTTTTTGGGGGATCTATTATGTTTCTTGCAGTTTTATCGCGTAATGTTGGGGCTCATCTATACATGAATTTTGGATGTGAGGGTAGCACCTGTTTTAGATTTTTGGCAGATGTATAACTAATCCTTCTCCCCTGTCCACTTGTCTGATTACAAGGTTTTTCCTATTTTCTAGACGTTTAATTAAGATTTTAATATGTTTAGCTTCTCTAACTTTTCTGAGTTCCATTTGATGTAAATCCTGCACTACCATCTTTTTGACTATTTCGATGTGCCCATTATCACTAACCGGTGGATTAAATATAGACTTATTTCTGAGTGATGTATATTGAAATTAAGTTTCTTTGGGTGCAGTCCTTCTCTCCCTTGGTTGAGACAACATATATTTTGATGTTTAGTTTCCTTACATATTTTTGGACATCTACAAGAAAATTTATTTCAATATACATCCCTCAGAAATAAGTCTATATTTAATCCCCCGGTTAGCAGTGGAGGAGGATTAGTTATACAGACAAAAGAGGCCTACAAAGCGTAATTAAGGAGACAGCTAGATGATAACAATACATATATCCCACTAAGAAGTAACCCCACGAGGAGTTATAAAAACGAGTTGGAAAAATTTGTGGATAAGGGTTTAAAGAGGGGGCTATTGAATAATAAAGAAAGTATATATCTTGTTCCTAACACCTGTGGGATCCCTGTTATTTATACGGTTCCCAAAATACATAAGGACAGGTTAAACCCTCCTGGACGTCCTATAGTTAATGGAATCCAATCTGTTGGAGCAAGAATGGGCCAATATCTAGACCACCACCTACAATCTCTGGCACAGAAAAACAGAGCATACTTGAGGGACACGAAGCATCTTATCCAACTGCTGGAGGAAATCCAAATGAAAGAGGGTCCCTGTTTATTATCTACGGCTGATGTCAATTCATTGTATACAATTATCGGGCATCAAGAAGTAAAGGCAACGTAATGGGCATTGAAGCATCTGAGTGGAACACTTAGAAAACAGCAAGCATATCTGTTAGAAAGAGTATTGCCTGTCACATAATGATTTCTGGCATGATAACACATACTACAAACAAGTTAAAGGTATTGCAATGTTTGCTAAATTCGCCCCAAGCGTAGCAAATATTTTTATGGCAGAGTGGCAGGAGAATGCTATTTACCAAGCCATACCTAAAGAGTTAATAATGTATAAACGCTACATCGATGACGTCATTATCGTCTGGAATGGAAATGAAACTTCTTTGGTTCAATTTCTGAATAAACTCAATCAAAATGACAGAAACATTTCCTTCACATAGGTACATGGTACAAAACAAATACATTTTTTGGCCCTAAACTTCATCTGTGTCGGAGGGAAGGTTTAATACCACAACCTTTTTCAAATCAGTGGATAAAAATGTCTTTATACTGATAAAAAGTTGCCATTATGCCCCTTGGCTACTTAATGTACCTAAGGGCCAATTCATGAGGTTAAAAAGGAATTGCACAGATGACAAAGATTTCAAAGAACAAGCAGAGCTTATTGGCCAGAGATTTGTCAAAAAATGTTATCAAGATGTTTTCATCAAACAACATATTGAAAAAGTGGACCAGATAGACAGACGTACCCTAATAGAAACAAACCAAAATTGAACACATCTCAAGATAACATGCCCATTGTCCTCAACTAAGGAATCCAACATAAAAAAATAGAAAAAGTTTTTAAAAAACATTGGCCCATTCTGACAGCTGACAAACATCTAAAACAGGTGCTACCCTCACATCCAATACAGTGCGCATGTGCGGACCTCCGGAATCGCGGTAGCTCATGATGCATGTGTTAATTGACTCATACGTTTTTTTTTTTTTATCTATAAATATACCCCGCCATAGCCGCATGTCTCATTCCTCCAGATATAGCCACGAGGTAGGTGGCGTTACTAGTAGAGGTGGAGCCTGGCAGTGGAACCTTGTTCGTAATCGCTACAAGTGAGACCTGTTTGGATTTTGTATTTACGCTTACTACTTTTAAATAAATGTGAGTTTAATATTAGCTGGGGTGGTGAGGTTCTGGTCATTTAACACTAAGGATACTGCACTATTGGAGGAAATTTTGTCTTTTCCATGTCATTTTGATTCGCTGGCGACGAATGTGGAACCAGCTCTGCAGCAGCTACATTGGGAGGATACTGCATTGGCTGCAGAGTGAGCTATACCATTTCAAATCTTACCAGGAACTAGTGAGGACCAGAGTGGAGCCATCCTTAAAGGAGGATTACACTGTGTGCAAGGTGTGTTTGACCCCTTGCAGGGTCTTATAAGGAGGTGAGCATGCATTGCACTCGGTGGTGGGAGCACTTTAACAAGTGGTGTGGAGTCACAGTGAAGCACAATTGCAAATGTACCCACGATTTTTTCACTTTGATAAGAAGTTTTATTTTTATTTTTATGTCACCTTTGGACTTTTATTCAATGTTATGCACTGTTTAAATGTGATTGTCATATTCTTTACCGATTAATTCATGAGCAGCACTGTTAAATGTATATAACTGATTTTGTTTATTTGTGGGAACACATAGGTGACAGCAGCAGCTATTTTGAACTCATTTGTTTAGTTTGTACTATTAGGTGGCAGCGTGCAGCTATTCCAATTATTTCAATGCAGATCATTACTTTAAAGCATTATAAAAGAAGACAGGAAAACTGGCATTAAAAGTCCTGATAAAAGGAAACATTTATTCCTTGTTTCTAAAGCTACCTGCAAGCTGGCCAATTCCTTCCATCTTCTGTGGAGGAAAGATCCCACATTGCTGGGGAGATATCTGCCTACCTCTGGCCTTTAGTCTCCTTTTGCCTGAGCAAGAACGAAGGTAAAAGTAGCTGTACACATTAAGATTATTAATAGAAATTAAAATTCAGAGAAAAGAATTATACAATTACTAAAAGGTTCTTTCTTGTGTAGATGGGAAGAATGTGATTAGCTAGCTGCCTCAATTCCCCACAAAGCTGCATTGTTTACTATAAATGTCTATGTTGTAAATTGCTGATTGAATAAAAGTGAGGTGAATGCAAGCCAACAATGAAATTCTGCCTGCGAGACAAGTGAATGAGCGCCTTTACATGTTAAGTGGCAGGCTTTCCAGACAAAAAAGTGACAAGCTCCTTTGTTCAGCACTTTTAAGTTATTGCCCGTTTCTATTGTTTACGGTTAACATACCAAGTAAACATGATGGTTTTCAACTTATACTGCAAATGCTCTGTTCTGATCTGAAATCTAAGTGATAGACTAGAAATAGTGCTAGAAGTAAGACCCCTTTCACACTGGGGCGGCAGGTCCTTTAGCGGTAAAGCGCTGCTAGTTTTAATGGTGCTTTTCGGATGCAAGTGGGGCGCTTTTAACCCCCGCTAGCGGCAGAAGAAGGGGTTAAAAAGCGACTGTGCTGCGGTGCTTCCAAAGTGCTTTTCAGGTGCTTCGGAAGCACCAATGCACAGGGGCGGTGTAGGAGCGATGTATACAGCGCTCCTACACCGCCCCAAAGATGCTGCTTGCAGGACTTTTTTTCCTGTCCCGCAAGCGCACCGCCCCAGTGTGGAAGCACTCAGGCTTTCACACTGGGGAGGCATTAGAGGCCGTTTTCAGGCACTTTACAGTCGCTATTTTTAGCGCTAAAATACCTGAAAACCGCCTTAGTATGAAAGGGGTCTAAAAGCAAATTACAAAAATGTAGCATCTTTTACTGAAATTAGCACAGGTAAAAATAATGCTTTAACACGTTACATGCCTGCCAAATGCGTAGACTAGAGAAAATCCATATTTTGAATGAGGCATGTTTTCATAGGTGAAAACCAGGTGACCTTGGGCAGGTACAGATTACATACAGCAATTATACCAAAATATCAGAGGCTTGGATTGCTAATATCAGAGACTCTGGCCCACCCTGTCCCATCTGCCATCCTGTGCTTGATGCTGCCTAAAATATGGTAAGTTGTGTAATGCACCTTGTGTGTGAATACCCCATAATGATGCTCTGGAGTCAAACTACCACCCCATACCAATGCGCATTTGTCCGACGGAAAACCTTTTTATCGGATTTTCCGATCGTGTGCATGCAATTCCGACACGCAAAATTCTGGCGCATGCTCGGAAACAATTTGACGCATGCTCAGAAGCATTAAACTTTCCTTTTATAGTGCAGTCGAACGTGTTGTATGCCGTGGTGTTATTGACCGTCTGAATTTGGTGTGACCGTGTGTAGGCAAGACAGTTTGAGTGAAATTCTGTCAGAATTCCGACGGGAAAACCATCAGAGATTTTTCCGACGAGAATTCCGACCGTGTGTACGCAGCATTAGGGCTTCACAGAACAGCTGTATTTATGCTGAGATTAAATTACAAACAGGTGGACTCTATTTACTAATTAGGTGGTTCCACTAGATTTTAGTTAGGGGTATCAGAGTGAAAGATCGGTGGAAATAGGAGAAAAAGAGAAAATATCTCTCGTCATTCTACTTACAGGAGCATTTTCAAGATGAATTAGCAAAGTCTGTTTCAATGTGTCAGTCAATAGCCTCTTCTCCTAGAGGATGTGTGTGTAGAGAATTGTATGTATTGTTTCAAGGCAGCATTCTCATACCATTATTAAGAATCAGTTTCTCATCCAAAATACTTGCAAGGTTGTTTATTCATCATCAAAGTCAAGACATCATGGTTACAGCTTCAGAGATCAGGTCATCTTAGTAAATATGGATGGTTAGGCCTCAGAAGGAGGAAGGGACATCTGATGCTACATTCTCCGAGTGTCGAGTTCCTCACATTCTACACCTCCCCAACCTAGCTCTACCATTACCTCTCCCTCCATTCTTATTCTGTCTCATACTGTATTGTCAGCATTTCCCTGGTGACACCCAAATTTGCATATATACCCAACATGGTTTCAGTCTAAGGATAGATAGCATAGCTCCACCCATAGGCCTGTTTCCTGACGTAGTTATGTCGGAAATAGAATTAACCTTTACAGTAAGACCATATTTGTCGTCTATGCCCTATGTCGCTATGTGTCCCAATAACCTATCAATAATGACATATATTTTTGTGTGTTTATCAGAAACCTATATCACTTAAAATATAATGAATTTACACTTTTAACACAGAGTAAAGGGGACTGAATACAAGTGCATGCCACACTTTTCAGATATTTATTTGTAAAAAAAAATTGAAAACCATTTATCATTTTCCTTCTACTTCACAATTATGTGCCATTTTGTGTTGGTCTATCACATACAATTTTTAGTTTTTAGTTGTAACATGACAAAATGTGGAAAATTTCAAGGGTCATGAATACTTTTCAAGGCACTGTGTGTGTATATATATATATATATATATATATATATATATATATATATATATATATATATATATATATATATATATATAGTATACACTTATATTTTACTCAATAGTCAACCTAGATCTTATCTTAAAAATGTAGCAGTGGACTCATTGTGTTGTACATAGCCTGTACAAGGAGAGAGATCAGCAGTGACCAGTCTTTATTACACGAAGCTTCTTCACGCTTGATTGCTGTACAGATCTGGAAAAATACACAAAGCACGCCAAGGTTCAAGTAGGAATACACAAACCTTCTATATTTACTGAGTATTTGCTTAACCCTAAGTCTGGCTTTCTAAACATACAAATCCCAGTTCTGACAGGAGAAGAGAAACAGATCATCTGCTCCTAGTAATTAGGAACACTGATCTGTCTCCTCCTCTAGTCAGTCCCATCCCCCCACAGTTATAAACACACATGATGGAACACATTTAACCCCTTGATCACCCCCTATTGTTAACCTGCCAGTGACATTACACAGTAATCAGTGCATTTTTATAGCACTGATCGCTGTATAAGTGTCAATGGTCCCAAAAATGTGTGAACAGTGTCACAGATCGCCGCCATTACTAGTAAAAAATAAACAAATAATAAAAATGCCATACATATATCCCCTATTTTGTATGCGCTATAACTTCTGCGCAAACCAATCAATATACGCTTATTGCGTCTTTTTTTTTTTTACCAAAAATATGTAGAAGAATACATATTGGCCTAAACTCATGAAGAAATCTGGGACTTTAAATGAAGCCTGTCATTATGGATGAGAATACTAGTTTTTATGAAAATAGTATATTTTATTGATTGAAAGTGTCCTTCGCGCTACTGTGAGTAAATAGAAGGTGTAACTGTAATCAAGTGATATGTGATGTTTATGTGTAAAACCAGCAGCAAAACCTAAAAAAAAAAAAAAAAAATAGAAATAAAAGATAAAGTGATATCGCACGGTCATATAAAATCACTCAAAACACTAACACTACAATAAACAATTCCTCCACATATGAATCAAGAGCATATGTAAATAAAATGCACAGTGTTGTGTATACAAAGTGTATATACAATACAAAGTGCTCCAATATAAAGTGCAAAGTGTCCAAAAAAATGTACACCCTGTATATATATCACAAAAACTGCTTGGGTGAACTACAGATGAAAAAATGCAAAAAAGTTGCAAATACAGTGAATGTGAGCAATAAATAATTGTCCTTCAGGGAAAATGAAAATAAAGTTCAAAAAGGTGGATGAATATAAAGTGGCTTAGTGAGGAAATGGTCAAGTAAAAAAAGTTCATGAGCAACTCCACAGGTGTTCTCATTATGGCAGTGGTCTCACAGAACTTTCACCTCATACATATGAAGAAATTAGCATCAACAGATATCGCCAGGTAAGTTGGTCTTTCTGCAGCATCCAGATGGAACCCAATCAATCAGACTCTCATACATTAACCATAGCACTAGCGGCTTCTCCTAAATCTCTATTTTTCTCCATATATCGGTCCCAATATACTCAGGTGTGGTATAGGTAATGCAGTGATAGAAAGAAGAGAAAGATGCCTCCAATAATGTAGTACGGTTAAAATATACTATGGATTAATTTATTAAGGTGCCTATATACTCTCTGTTTGTTTTTTCTGCCCCTTTGAATTGTTTTTAATGTAAGAGTATATAAGCACCTTAATAAATGAATTTGAGCGCCTCCAAATTTCCCATGGAGGAGCTGGTTTGTAAGTAATTGATTTGTTGCTATTCTCTCTTTCTGAGGGTATTATATAGTAATTGACATTCATTTATTTATTCCTTAGTTTCTTTTTGCAATATACTCCTGATGAGTGGCTGAAATGCCCTGAAAAGCGTTGAGTTTCAATAATAGGTGCCAAGACATTCCTAGCTTCAATCTCACAATTCTTTACATATCATGTGTACTATCTGATGTATGAGCAATTTATGGAATTTTTTTATTAATGTTTATATATATATATATATATATATATATATATATATATATATATATATATATATAAATAAAACTTTCTTCTTTTCCTCTCTGCACGTATATCAGGGATGGAGGCCTGCCATTATTATACAAGGTTGTGCCTGGTCACACTCTTTCTTGATGAAGAAATTTGTTTTGGGGGATATTTTTAATAGCAAAAAGTAAAAATATATATATTTTTTCCGAAATTGTCGCTCTTTTATGTTCATAGCGCAAACAATTAAAAACTGCAGAGTTAATTAAGTACCACCAAAAGAAAGCTCTATTTGTGGGAAACATTTTGTTTGGGTAAAGCGTCGCATGACCGTGCAATGGTCAGTTAAAGCAACGGAGTGCTGTATTGCAAAAAATGGCCTGGTCATTAAGGGGGGAAATATTCTGGGACTGAAGTGGTCACTAAAACAGGGTTGGGTGAAACTTTTGAGAAAAAACAAATACAGATACATATAATCAGTATTTAAAGTATACAGAAATACAATGAATAAGCTAGGCTGTAGATGGTGATAAGTAATTGCTAAGCGCTGCATTTAGGGGATACAAGTTGTAGTCCAGCGTGTGCTCTGATAGCTGGTTAATTTTTTTCAGTCTCTAAGACCCCTTTCACACCACACTGCCCATAGCGTCGGCGGTAAAACGCGCTATTTTTAGCGGCGTTTTACCGTCGAATTAGCGGTGCATTTCAGCCGCTAGCGGGGCGCTTTTACACCCCCCGCAAGCGGCCGAGAAAGGGTTAAAACCCCCGGCAAACCGCTGCGATATCGGTGGTATTACAGCGCTGCCCCATTGATTTCAATGGGGAGCAGCAGTGGAGGAGCGGTGAGTTCACCGCTCCTTCACCGCTCCAAAGAAGCTGCTGGCAGGACTTTTTGTGACGCCCTGCCAGCGCACCGCACACTGCAGACAATGGAGCAGCAGTTTGAGGGCGGATTGCAGGCGCTATTTCTAACGCTATAGCGCCTGCAAAACGCCCTCGGTGTGAAAGGGGTCTTAGATGGAGTCTGAGTTCCCAGGTGTCATGAGCATCTAGTGCCCCTGCTCCTAATTCCAGCATCCAGGTTTTGGCTGTGGCATTCTCCCTGTCTGTGTCCACCTGCAAGGTGATTGATGTAGTCAGTCTCTGGGTGGAAACCAAACCTGTTATAAGCCAGCCAAACACTCGCTCGCATGCTTGTGATAGAGAGTGATACGTGTGTAATTCCTAAACAAGCCCCCTTTCTATCTGCCCTGTATATGACCTTGGACTGGATTTTGGACTGGTTTTCAGCTGTAAAAGTCTTTAGACTGTATTAGCAAGTTTGATTTATTTCAAATGCATTACTCTAGCTTAATATACCATAATGCTGTAATAGATCTGATGTAAAAGTGAAAAGGTGAGGCCACAGCAAAACCTGCAAAATGTATATAAACTGTGGATCATCTTTGACTAAGTTTACATTTATATTGAGAAATCACTTTGGACAATATATAAATGAAAAGGTTCTAATTTTTCATACGTTTAAAAGAGTGTTATCCAACCTTGTTTGGTAATCTTAAAAAAATCTAATGCTAATAGAATGTTGATGTCCTAAGAATGGAAAAAAAATATTCATATTTTTCCCCATTTAAATCAATTGGTATTCAGAGGACATATTTGTTTTTTTTTTTCCAATGTGTGAGTGGAGTGATTGCCAAAACCCTATTGGCCTGTCATTAATGCTTGATTCTCATGTGAAAGTATGAATGATTAAGAAATGATCTGGTGCTTGAACTCCAGCAAAATGCTTATACTAGAATAGAAAGCAATAAATCATCTCCTGCATTTGACCCATATTTTATCACTGCAGCAGGATTCAGTTATTCAGCATTAATTCACTAAATGAATCGCAGGCAAAACTGAATTCAGAAGAATCTGTTTAGTAGACATGCCTCACAATTTAGAATAGCTCATAACACAATATTTTTTTTTTCTTTTGATAAACTCATTTAAATGATTAATCTTTTTCCTTGTATGTAAATGATATTCTCAGTTTCAAGTAGAAGTTTGGTTCACAGGGGAGCTTGGCTTTGCTGCTCAAGGCATAGATGGCACCACAATCCTGGTGCCAACTCACACCCATTGTAACTCTTCCTGGCATGGGTTTATTAACTGCTTTATTTTAAGAAAGGTGTCATGGTTATGCAGTAATGTGTGTCTGTCAGCTCACCTCTCTTCCTTGTGTTTCCTATAGAGGCAAGCCATCCTAACCTGACTGTTTAAATAATCTTCCCTCAGCATAGCTCCACCCCAGCCTCTAATTAGGAACACTATATTAACCTGTGCATTGCAAGCCAACCTTGCTGATCAACCATTGTGTATTCACTGTGTGTTTGGCTTCATGTTTCCTGTTTGCCGTGTGCTTTACGTTTGTCTCTGTTACCGAAGTTGGCGTGTTCTCGACTATTCCTGTCTGCTCGTGATCCTGATCTTTTGGCGTGTCCCCAACTATCCCTGTTTGCCTGTGACCCTGAACCTTTGGCGTGTACTCTGTTGTTCCTGTCTGCTAGTCGCCCTGACCTCTGGCTTATCCCTTTACTATCCTTGTTGTTCCAGCCTGCTGCTGCCTTCTCCTGTAGTCTACCATGAGCGTGAGCTGTGAGACCCTAGTAGCCGTGACCTGGAGCCAGACTGCAGCGCAGCCCATCCTTTCCACTAGAGGCTCTGGTGAACACCTGCTGGCTCTTAGACTCCACGCCCCGGGGGAATCTATGCTCTAGCACCCACTGGGATCTGTGTTAGTGATCCAGTAGACCTACTTCCTGAACATCCCTGGGTACAATCCGCAGCAGTCTGTCCTAGGGTCCACTATCTTAGTTGTGCACTTACGACTCCTACGGAGTGCATCTGTCACCTGGTCTCAGGTGACCTGACAATAGGAAAGTACATGAATAGCCAACCCATATTTTGCCTTTAACAATATATTGTTTGTCAAGGTTGCCATTAGTTTAAAACACCAATAGCTCAGGAAGGGATGAGCCTATTCTTTACATTCCTTCTTTAAACTCATATTTGCATATTACAGAGTGTCAAGGCAGGGAGAACTCAGGAAGAGGTTTTTTAGGTAGAAGGAAATATCTACTGTAGATATCTGAACTTCTTTTATCTGGTCGTGGTCGCTCTCTATCTTTTATTTTTTATTTTTTCAGTGAGGGTTACTTGAAGTTTGTTTTAGTATTATTTTTCATCTAGTTATCCCAATCCACTGATTTGCTGTCGTAAGCTGTCATAATCATCCTGCTGCTTTTTCTGGCCTTTGTCAGTAGTTTCAGGAAACTTCTAAAGTCTTACTAAATGCAACATCATTGCAAAGAACTGTTTTATTTTTCAATCAGTTGACTTGACTCATTTTGTCTGTGAAGATTAGATAATCAAAGACAAAATCTGGTGCTTGCTATAGGCAAAAATTACAGGTTTTCTTTTGTTTTATTATTTTTCTTTTGTACCACTATTCATCAGCAGAATTCAGAAATGCAATCAACAATCCTCTGGCAGGGGTTATGATTTTCTTTGTTTAATATGTGGTTGTTTATGTATTTCAATATGCCACGTTCTTCCATATTTCATTTGGTGCAATCTGTGGATACTAGCTTCATCACACAAATACTCTCCTTTCTTTTTAAGTAAAGTTGTACTTTCCATGCCAGGCATTTTTTCATTTATGGACAGACAATATGCGCAATCTGACACAAATTTAAATGCACCAACAATGTGTTTTACTTGTGGGGATGATTTAACATTTTCTTTCTATATTGAGTTGCTGGTTTTAGACCTATGCTGCTTTAGGTTATATGCCTGTAAATGTAAAAATATTAATTTTCAGTTTGCTAGACTGTAAGGGAACAATTTATGAAAAAAATTGCATAGCCATTTCTCCAGTGAATCTGTATGTACGACCGTTCTCTGCGAATTGGGCAAAAATTCATAATATTTAGTCTATTTTCGTTTCTGAGCGAATGTTCTTCTATTATAGACAGTAGTAAAATGCCATATCATGACCACTCCGAAGAGCCTAGAAGCCTAGGAAAATGTTTTTGCAACAAGATATAATGTAACAATTCTAGGGAATGCTAAGGGAAATAAGCGAATAAATGTTACATATTGATGGTCAGGGGGAAGAATGCCCTGCTTACATTGATGATCAGTGGGGAGAATGCCTCTTTACAGATGTTAAGGATAATTAGTGTCAGTGGTTACTTATCCAAGAGGCAGAAATTCCACATTTCTCAAGAAACCCCTAACTACCTCTGGAGGAACCTTATGCAGCGTACACACAAGCGGAATTTCCGTCTGAAAAATCTTGGATGGTTTTTCCGACGGAATTCCACTCAACCTTGTCTTGCATACACACGGTCACACAAAAGTTCTCTGAACTTTCGACCGTCAAGAACGCTGCGATGTACAACACTACGAGGAGCCGAGAAAATTAAGTTCAATGCTTCCGAGCATGCGTCTAATTGTTTCCGAGCATGCGTGATTTTTTGCGCGTCCGAATTGCATACAGACGATCGCATTTTCGGATAGGAACTTTTCCAGACAGAAAAATAGAGAACATGCTCTCAATCTTTTGCTGGCTGGAATTCCGCTAAGCAACAAAAGACCGATGGAGCATACACACAGTCGCATTTTACGACAAAAAAACTCTCATCTGAGTTTTGCTGGCGGCATTTCCGATCATGTGTATGTGGCATTATAGTTCAATTGATCCTTGGTTGACCAAAGCAGCTCTGGGAATTGTCTTCAAATTATAGTACTGCTTCCTTAACTTGCCATGATTAACCAGAATCCCCATTTCCAAACATTGTTAGCTATTTTTTTTCTCCACATTCATATGGAGAGTCCATCATGCATACAAGACAAGCAAAAACTCTTTTATGTCTTTACTGGGGCTGAATACAAAACACGATCTTCTGTGGGAAAATCCTATCTTCTTAAGCCACGTTCACAAGCGACGCTGCCACATTGCGTTTTTTAAAAATGTTTGCACGTTTTTGTGGTGCGTTTTTGGAGCAGCACCATTCATTTAGAATGGGTCTCCCTCTGCTCCAAAAAAGTGCCAAAGAAACTCATGTACCAAATTTTGGCACTGAGCCAGGAGCATTTGGTGTCCCATGTTTTGCATGACAATCGCTGCAAAAACGCACTGCGTTTGGGTTGTCATTAAAATGCAATGGCACCGCAAGTGCGTTGCACATTTTGCTGCAATTATAGAATTGGATAATTCTGTTTGCGACTCCAATACTGTAATGCCTTATACACACGGTCGGACATTCCGACCACAAAATCCATCTGATTTTTTCCGACGGATTTTGGCCAAAACTTGTGTTGCATACACACGGTCGGACAAAGTTATCGGAAAATCTGACTGTTCGGAACGAGGTGACGTACAAAATGTACGATGGGACTACGTAGAGGCCAGTAGCCAATAGCTTTAGTCTCCAAATTTCTTCTGAGCATGCCTGGCACTTTGTGCGTCGGAATTCGCTACACACGATCGGAAAAAGTCCGATCAGATTTTGTTGTCGGAAAATTTTAGATCCTGCTCTCCGACGGAAAAAGCCCGCTAGAGCCCACACACGATTGGATTTTCCGACAACATAATCCGATCAGACTTTTTCCATCTGAATATTCCGACCGTGTGTACGGGGTATTAGCGTGAATGAGGCCTTAGAAAAACCCTGAAGTTTACTAGCTTAGCAGAATAGGTGTTATTTGCACAACTCTGTTTTCCCAAGAAGCTACCCTAATATGGCCCAGTTATGCTACGGTTTCCCCAGGGAAGAAAACCTTCTTGTTGTTTCTTAAATGCTTAATATTTGAAGGAACAAAACAGCTGTTGGCTAAAGAAAACAAAAGCAATGCATATTTTCTGTGAAGATGTACAAATTAAGTACTGTGATGCTAAGACTGATGATCCAGAAACATATTGTAACTACTTTCGCACATAAATAAAACATTCTTTTCTGAACATTGAAGTTTAAAACACTTGCATGTGAGCATTTATAATTGTTATTTTTAAGTGCTTCTACACAAATTTAAATTGTTCATAAAATGTCATTTTCAAATTGAAAAGCATATGTACCATAAGTAATGCACAATTTACAACAAAACAATTGCACCATGGCTTATTATGCTTTTCTGCATCCAATTTCATAGTTTGACTAAGAATAATATGTACATTAATTAACTCTGACTGCAAAATTGTGATTTAAAAATGTAATACTTTTGAAATGTTTGTACAGCGTATAAACAATAATGTGGGTAGCTGTTGCAATTTACTAGCGTTGTTAAGAGCTTGGAAAGCAATGTACTTGAAAATATTAGTTTACAGCCCTAGTTCAGACAAAAACCCCAGCATGTCAGCAATACGTACTGCCCAGCATCATTTAATCTGGAAGACTGAGACGGACTGAGTGCAGGGTGCCATGGAACCACCCATTGAGGGGGCATCATTATCACGGCACCTTGAACTCAATGTATTGATGCTGGGAGTGCTGCTGATGTCATTAGGTCAGCACAGTTCTCTGCAACATTAGAACTGCCAAAGAGAGGGGTGAGTCTGGATTTGGGTTTTAAAATAAAATACATTTTTATTTTTTACTATGAAGTCTTTTTTTTTTTTTTTTAGATCCTACACGGTTCCCTGTCCCTTTACTTGTCCAAAATTACAGCGCTGACATAATAGAACATTAATAATATTCTACCCTATAGCTTCAGAGAAGCCCCTGCCCATTTTGCTTTAGTTGTAAGTCCTATTAGAATTTGGCCTCACTATCCAATACACTATGTACAGTATGTATCCACAGTGATCTGGGAATTTTCACACTATTCGTTTTTAAAGGAATAAACTTGTTTTTATCAGTGGAAACCTGTGTTAAAAAGAATGGAGATATTTAAACACCCGTGCACCTTTTTTACTTGTTTGCCAAGTCTCATAGAAAAATAAAATGGGATTTAAAGGGATAAAAAATAGTCAGTAGCCTCATTGCTTACCATTCTTGGTGAAAAGACCACTTTATTGTATACCTGAATTTATCATATTTTAGAGAGGGGGTTGGGGGAACCTAGGACATGTACCCCACATCTCCTGTGGGGTGTGCCAGGTCACTGACGTTGTCTCCAGCCACTGCAGCAGCTGACATCTCTACCTGCTGACTGCCTGTCAGCAATTCAGTACAGTGTTGAGGAGAGTTTCCTTTAGGCTCCTTCTTGGCTCTGACGTCACATGACACAACACCATCGGGTACCTGGGCGCAATAATATCTCTGATACTGTGCTGTGCGGAAGGTCTGTGAGTTCAGGGGAGAAAGAATGACCTGAAAGGGGGGTAAAATTATTGCTGCTGGATGTGAGAGTATTTGTGATGAGAGCGAGGATTTGAGGTGGAAGTTGATTTGGGGGATTTGATGGGGAAGGGGGGCTTTATTGGGGTAAAGGACTTGTACTAGAAGGGGGATTTGGGAAAAGGGGAAGCTTTTTCTGCTAGGTGGGAGCATCTGGGTGGGGGAGGCAGGATTTTAGCTATAATGGGGGGATTGGGGGGAGATATGTGTACTAGGCATGGAAATTTGAGGGGGGAAGGATGTGTGCTAGGCAGGAAGATTGGGGGGCATGATTGTACTATAATGGGTACATTTTGGGGAGGCGAGGATTGATGCTAGCAGGGAGTAAGAGGTTTTATGCTAGGATAAAGGAATGGGGGGGGGGGGGTTTGTGCTAAGACAGGGGGATTGGGGGAATTGTTATAAAATGGGGGGGGATTTAGTGGAAAAGGATTTGTGACAAGAGGGGGAATTTAGAGGAGAGGATACTTACCTGAGCCCTCATTTAACCAGCACTATGCCTATGTGTAGCTCTCCACTCACTTCCTGGTCTCTCTGGCTTTGCTGAGGCAGAGGGAGCAATTGGCTCCCAATGCTGTCAATCAAAGCCAGTGACTAGGAAGGAGGCGGGACAGAGTACTGCTGTCTGTGTCTAAAGACGCAGACACCTGGGCTTGGGAGCGAGCTTGCGTGAGTGCCCCCATAGAAAGCAGCTTTCTATGAGGGCACTTGCTACAGAAGAGGAGCCAGGAGTTCCGGCGGAGGAAGAGGTGGTTCAGGGCCGCTCTGTGCAATTCCTTTGCACAGAGCAAGTGAGTATAAACTTGTTTGTTATTGTTAAAAAATAAAAATCATGCATTTACAATCAATTTAATGTGGACGCATTACACCCAATAATCCACCTGTCACGTACCTTGGTTGGAGGCCGAGTTGATGAGAGGACTTCTTTTGCGGCTCTGGTCCGAGCACCCCTTAATGTAGCGACAAAGGTACAAGGCTCAAAGAAGCTCAGTGCCAGTAGGTTAGTAGCAAGTGATTGCCATGGACAGAGGCGTAGTCAAGGTGAGCCAGCATCATACACGGTAAGGCAGCAGCATGCAAAGGAAGCAGGCAGAACAAGGTCTCGTACCAGGCCCAGATCAGTACCAGGGAAGCAGGCAGAAAATAGTCAGAGGCAAGCCAAGGTCGGAATCCGGAATTCACAGAGCAAGGTTAGGAATGAGTAACGGAAGATCAGTTAACAAAAGCAGGAACACAGGAAAGCTGAAGAATATCCAGCAATTAGCATACACCAGGATCTCCTTTAACCACTTCACCTCTGGAAGGTTTACCCCTTTCTGGACCAGGCCATTTTTTGCGATACAGCACTGCATTACTTTAACTGACAATTGCATGGTCATGCAACACTGTACCCAAATAATTTATATTATTCATTTTAAATTGATGTCCTTTTTTTTCCCCATAAATAGAGCTTTCTTTCGGTGGTATCTGATCACCTCTGCATTTTTAATTTTTGTGCGTTATAAACAAAGAACGACCCACAATTTTGAAACAAAAAAAAAACAATATATGTTTTACTTTCTGCTCTAAAACATATCCAATAAAAAAAATTTAAAAATATAATTTCTTCATAAATTTAGGCCAATATGTATTCTGCTACATATATTTGGTAAAAAAAAAACAATAAGCGTATATTGATTGGTTTGCACAAAAGCTGTTTCGTCTATAAATGATGGGATATTTTTATTTATTTATCTTTTACTAGTAATGGCAGCGATCAGCGACTTATAGTGGGACTGCGATATTGCGGCGGAAGAATTGGTCACCTAACTGACACTTTTGACACTTTTGGGAACCAGTGACATTATTACAGTGATCAGTGCTAAAAATATGCACTGTCACTGTACTAATGATACTGGCAGGGGAGGGGTTAACATCAGGGGCAATCAAAGGGTTAACTGTGTGCCTAGCTAATGTTTCAGTGTAGTGGGGGAGGTGCTTTTACTAGTGGAAGGCATGGATCCATGTTCCTGCTTTACAGAAACACAGGATCCATGTCTTCTGTACTGACAAAATCACAATCTGCCTTGTTTACATATGCAGGATTATGTATATATACGTGATCCTGTATGGTCGGGAAGTGGGTAAATAGGCAGCTTGGCGCACACAAATACATCTACCTGTCAGTACACGCTGGATATTAACCTGAGCTCATCTGTGTGATGGTACAAGTGCACGAGCATTTGCTGCATGGGAATGAGCATTAGCTGTGTGAAAAGGAGCATTAGCTGCACAAGAATGAACATTAGCTGTATTAGTTTCCTAACACCTCCCCTTATCATTGTGACTTCATTTTGAGAGCAAACAAATTTGTATTAATCTAAGGCAGGCTATACATTATGCAACTTTTTTTTCATTCAACCATGGGAAACTTACTTGATTCCCCCATCAACACAGTCAGTGGAATCCCTCCCATGGCGCTATTGTGTTCGGGGAGCACAAGGGGCCCTCTGCCACCAGCAGAATACAATAATCACTGTTGGCTGCTATAGTCACTGGCGGTGATTGGGCAAAAGAAAAAAAAAAAAAACAACAGACTGATTGTACTGAAGTCGATCAATGGATTGCTCTGCCTGCCCATAAATGGATCAAAATTCAGCCAGTTCCTGCTAACCCAGACACATTTCAATGCATCTATGCCCAGTTTAAGACATCCATGAAGACATGAGTCACCTCAACTGCTTATAATGTATTAGCACCATTGCCATTGGCACCATTGCCTAACTACATTGAGATAAAAATCTTAGGCACTTTGATAACTCAGTAGACACTAACTTCTTAAGCTCCAGCCATAGATGGATTGAAATTCAGCAGCATTTTGATCCATCTATGAGCAGGCTGGTTGTACTGAAGGTGATCCATCAATCAACTTCAGTACAGCTAGCCTTTTTTTTGCCCAATCAATGCCTGCGGCTATAGCAGCCATCAGTAATCATTGTAATCTGTCAGTGGGGAAGGCTTCCTGCTCTCCCCGTCAGCAGAATACAATAGTGCTGCAGGAGGGATTCCCCCATCAACACTGACTGTGGTGATGGGGTATTTGAGCCCTTGGCAACCTGTGGTTGAAGGAAAGAAAATTACAAGTATGGCCTGCCTTAGATGAATACAAATTCATACAAATTCACAATCAGTTTTGATGGAGGAATCAGCCAATTTTCTTTCCTTCAAACTGTGATTGCTGAAAATTGCATAATGTATGGCCTGCCATAGTTCTCGTTAGATAAACTGAACAAACGAGCTTTCAACTGAACAAACAAGCATCAGAATGTTCTCTGAATGTCTTCTAAAGGGCAACTTCAGCTTAAAAGAAATTCATGAGGAATTTGGCCTACACTGAAATAGTCCTACATTTCAGCTTATCCATATACACACACACATAACTAGCTTAAAACGCTTATAAACAATACATTATAAAGATGCTTGTTTGCAAACCTTGCTTTAGAGTCGACAAAATTGTTACTATCTGTGAAACCCTTTAGGTTATCTTGAATAATCTTACATAAATGCTAACATATGTTCTTTCCATCTGTCCTTTCAAAATTCATGCCGTGATCATTTTTCCCTTTCTACTCTTACAACATACTGGAATAGTCAGATCATTTAATACAGTGATTGTCTTGTTAGGTTTAAAGATGATCAAACTGGGTCTCTGTGTTATGAACAATGATGGTGTGCATATAAAAAAGTGTGAAAAATCTGTGCTAGGTTAATAAATGTAAGATCATGAAGCAGCTTGCTAAAAAATGTGATACCAACTCTCATTAAAAAGATTTGTATTTCTTCTTAGTATCACATTGATATTGATTGTGGAGGGACGTCCATCGCTTCCCCTACTGACCGACTAGGCTGTGGTAACATCTTATGCGCTTTTGGCCATTGTAATCTTTGGCCCACCTTCTCTGACATGATGAACGTTTTTAGCCAGTGGTGGATCTCTTTGCACTTGAGTTAAAAGAACACATGGACTTTACACTTACTTGGCACCATTGCCTAATTACATTGAGATAAAACGATTAGGCACTTTGATAACTCAGTAGACACTAACTTCTTAAGCTCCAGCCATAGATGTATTGAAATTCAGCAGAATTTTGATCCATCTATGGGCAGGCTGGTTGTACTGAAGGTGATCCATCGATCAACTTCAGTACAACCAGCCTTTTGTTTTTTTTTAAGATTTCAAATCGCAAAAGAAGATGCTTCTGTCCTGTGTTATAGTGTTTTCTCATGAGATTTAGGATACCCAGCACTAGGTTTTTACCAGAAAGATTGTGATGACACGTTCTCCAATGTGAAACCTAGTGGTAAGGTAAGTATGTTTCTAATTTTTCACAGGTGTGTTTTTTTACAAAAGCAATTGGAAAGTGATCAACGTGCTCTCCTTTATTGAAGCATCTTTCAAACACACTCCACTATGTGCATAAAACGATAAAGTGATCCTAAACCCATTCTCCAAAGAGGAGTAAACTCTTCACCTAGGAACAATAAATATATAAAAAATACACAGTTCTTTAAATATTTCTTCCTACGCTATCCGTAGCTCTCAAAGTTCTAAAACACAACACTGGTGAGAGCAAGGAAGTCCAAACACTAGACAATCAGCATCCAATTTTACTTTTCAATCAGTTTTTATTGAATTTCATAACATACAGTAAAGATGCAAATTACACATTGTATGCCGTTAAAATAAATTAACTCAGAATAGCACTTAAATAATGTCAACTCAATTATCAATGAAGTGTTACAGAACAAGAATTACCATTATTAAAATGCTACAAAACGCAATACATTCAATATAGAAATATAAGATCAATATAGTAACATAAGATCAAATAGAAGTATATGTCCTCTAGACACCCCCATGGGGACTACACTGTGTCTAAGAGGAGAACGTTGCCACAATAATAGAACTTATCCAGGAACCTGTGTCCATACTCTAGAACCCAGAGGCAAAAGTGTATATCAATCTGTTAGATATGAGTGTTACAAAAAGTTAGTAATAGTCGACCATTGTTCCCATGATGCCCACTTGGTTTTTTCCTTGGGTAATTTGCCCTCACTGGATGCCATCATTAATTCATAACTATAATGTAGGTTTACGGTATCTAAGAGGTGAGTGATAGAGGGAGTTGTATCTGACTTCCATAATCTGGTTATAGTTAACCTAGCTGCCAATAGGATATGTGTCGTCACATGACGAAATGAAAAGGGTATGTCTTCAATGGATAAATTCAGGATAGCTAGACCCGGAGACATTGGTATATCTATCTGGGATATATCTTTTAAGAGAAGAAAAACGGTTTTCCAGTATTCCTGTATGAGGGTACATTCCCAAAATATGTGGAATATGCTTCCTATGTTGGAATTACATCTCCAGCAAGCATCCAATTTTGACTGATGCAATTGGTGAATCTTGCATAGAATGCTAATAATTGATCAAAGGATGTAAAATCATGCACGGCCCAATACAGGGGACATCCAAGTAATATTGCAGATGATAGCCACACACACACACACACACACACACACACACACACATCACACCAATCCACTTACTGGAATTAATTGACCCTCTAAAATTAGTGCTCTTTAGTGCTAGTTAGAGATGTAAAATTTCTGGAAATTTTGAAGCCAAAATTTTAATTTTGGAAAAAGTAAAAAAAATAATTTAGTGTGGAGTAGTTTTACAAACTGAAAATCATCTTGTTTCACTGGGAAGTTGAAATACAGTGTATATAAAAGTGTTATGCTTGAAATAAAAGTACAGATTATTCAGTAAATAAACTAAAATTTCTTTTTAAAATTGTATTTTTTTTATTATAAATTGAATAACAAGGACCAACTACACATGAGAACATTTAACCACTCCCCATTCCCTCATAAAAATTTGAAAACTTCCTGCCAATATGTATTTTCAGTTATGGACAATACTGGTCCAGAAGCATATATTACTCTTGCATGAGGTTGATGAAGTTTCTCCTGATTTTCAGGTGTAATTTTATATATAAATGAATGAATCGTGTGTTTATGGGAGGCCGTGGTTTGCAACACTTCCTTACTTGAGGATGCTGCTGGTGAAGAAACACTTTCTGATCCAGAAGTGGCAGAAAAAGGGTTTTTGGAATAAGAACTCTGGAGAGAAAAGCTACTTGCACCTTCATTATGGTCCTCATTATTTCATTCCATAAAGTATTTTTGAATATCTTTAGGACACCTCTGGCATGCAAGGATGTGTTTTGTCAACCTTGTAGCATTTTGGAAAAGAGTATTTCTTCTCACAATATTTTGCAAATTGCAGCATTGCTCTCAGCAGAAATTGCACTGTTGCAATGTAAACAGTATGCCGTGATGGTGGAGAATATTAATAGGAATCATTTAAAGGTTATAAAGAAAACCTAATTTGTCAGTCAAATTTACCCTCTTACCTGTCAATTGAGCCCTGTTGGGACAGAAACTATCTACTCTATCCCAAGGTGGTAGAAGGTACAAGATGTAGCCCACAAGTAAAGTAAACTGAAGCATTCCCTCTGCATTGCCCCCTAGTGGAAGAAATTCATATGTCTCTTGTTTGAGAACTGCATTGAGAAATATAGTGTTACTTGAATTGTATTCCAGGATTTTCTTGCCTTCAGCAGAGAGAACTTGCAATAATTTAAGACTTTACATAAAGGCTCAGAAAACTTTCATTAAGGTTTTCATGTTATATTGTTTGAATAAGATGTCATGGATATATTATTTATCATTACAAAAACACTTTTTTCCGTTAAAAATAAATAAAAGCTCTGAAAAAAAAAACATGAAACATGTAAAATAAAAACATTTTTCCCCTATTTTTTTTGGGCCTTCCCATCTCTAGTGCTAATGGGAGTATACCTGATAGCCCAGGAGTAAATTACCCCCAAAAAAGAAAACATTTGCCAACAAATAAATGCAAAAGGAGATGTACATTGTGTAGTATTTAAAATAAAGACCATGTTATCAAAATGTGAAAATAGCAGTACGACATATAGCATTAGATATCCAATAGCATCACAGATCAAAGGAACGCTGATCCATGGTAACTTTGCGTGATCATGTCATGTTTAGCCCTGCCCTACATGTTTCTTCATAGATGATGTCCTGTCCTATAATATGTTGATTACATGCAAACATCCAGCCCCTTCTCAGCCTCCTCAGTAAAGAGGGACAGAAAAGAATTCTCAATAATGGATTATCTCATCAGAAAGGTGAAACCTTTTCAGCTCACTCAGAACAATCATCAAAACGCAAACCCTTGCCAGGTTTCAGTCTCCCCTGTCACCTCCAGACATCCTGTTTCCCAGGCAACTCTAGACTATACACTCAGGTGACACACTTTTATTATTAAAGCATTTTGATACTCACAAAAGAAGTAGTGTCATCGGCATGTCATATACACCACTCAAGGCCAGCACTTCTTCGGGGGGGGGGCAACTAAGGGCAACCACTCCTCTGACCACACTCATCTCATCTTACTATTCCTTACTCATGGATAGGCCTCTCCATGTCTTCTTAAAATGCAAAATCGCTGGGTGACAGATGTACCTGATCTTTCGGCTGAAAATAACTTTTTCATTCCCGCAGTAATTTCGGTCAGAGATAGACTTATCCAGTTAAAATACCTACATAGGGTATATTATATGCCATTACGGCTATTTAAAATGCGAAACAAGATACCCCTACCTGCCATAAAAGTGATAAGGAACCTGACGATTTTCTACACATGGTGTGGAGCAGTGATTCCATCAGACCTTTTTGGTCGCTGGTGACAGCATTCATTTCTGCTACCTTTGATTTACCCGATGTGTGTTGTCCCAAGTGATGCCTCCTTGGCATTTTTGAAGACTTAGACGTCTCTATGATCACCAAACACTTTCCCCAGCTCCTATTTTATTATGCTGGAAAGGTGATTGTCTTAAATTGTACCCATTCTACTGTGTTATATTGGTTTAGGAAAAAAAGAATTCATCAAACACTACCCCTATACAACCTCACGTATGAAGCTAGAGGATGCCTTAGGAAATGTAATAAAAGATACTAGTGATTCTATGCTCCATGATCTCTGACATGAACACTTGAGTAAAGCAAAATAGGGCTGTTGTACATGTAATCCTATTGGTTACTAGAGGCAGCACCGATCCTTTAAGACCTTGGTATGTTTTGGTCCCTCTCTATTCTATATGTGCTATTAGTGTCACCACACACTGATTTATCTTCTGCTATCAGATTTTTTGTGGATTTACAACCACAATTTGTGTTTGCATTGCTCTGCTTATACAGTATATACAGGTGAAAGAGTGTTTATGAAGATCGGAAATCTTTACAGGTTGCCTATGTTTTGTTCTGTTTTACCAACAGTTATGGAATAGAATATATTTTCCCAATGTTTTGTTTTTCTTTGTTCACAAGTTTTGTTTTGTATGATATACAATATGCATCTGCCTATACATTCATTTCTCAGATCTCTCTGTTGTGGACCTTATAACTCCTTTTTAGAGCTTACATTGTGTATCTTTGGATGGTTTTTCTGACGGAATTCCACTCAAGCTTGGCTTGCATACACACGGTCACACAAAAGTAAAAACTTTCAACCGTCAAGAATGCGGTGACGTACTACACTATGACAAGCCAAGAAAATTAAGTTCTATGCTTCCGAGCATGCATCGAATTGTTTCCGAGCATGCGTAGGAATTTGGCACGTCGAAATTTGTACAGACGATTGGAATTTCGGATCTGAACTTTTTCCGACCGAAAAATAGAGAACATGCTCTCAATCTTTTGCTGGCGGAAATTCTGCCATCAAAAGTCCGATGGAGCATACACACGGTCAGAATTTCCGACCAAAAGCTCTCATTGACTTTTTCAGGCGGAATTTCTGATCGTGTGTACGGGGCATTAGGCTCTACAGGATTATTTAAATAATATTTATTAAAAGTGAGTTTACAAATAAATTTCTGTAAATAAATTTCTGTAATACATTTGACCACAAAGGCTTCAAATATATCCAATTTTTTTGTATGGGCAAACTTAAAATGGATGTAAACCCTCACATATACCCAGTAAAGTGAACAGCCACAGATGATACACAGGGATAAAACAAACCTCCCTATATAAGTATTACATCCATATCTGCGGTCTTCAGCTTTAGATACTGTTTAGAAAGTGCCCTTCATGTTAGGATTATTTCTCTTCCTGGTTATTGTTGCAGAGCAGCCTGGGCATGCAGCCAAGACAGCTGATTGGCGCAAAGGCACACACCCCCTCTACACATATAGGGCAGGAAAAAGATTAGCACAACGTATCAAAGGGGCTAGAGTTAAATCTAAAATTCAGCTTTCTCCATTCTCGAACATCTCAGGCATAACTGTTGGCAACACTACTCATAAGATTAGTCTTTCTCCATTGTATCCTCAATGTTCTGATAATCTATTACCTCAAATTTTATACCTGTTTAGGACAATTCCTATTCCTAAATATTACCTTAAGTCACTTCAAACGATACTCAACCGATGTATCCTCAATGTTCTGATAATCTATTTATAGCAACATCCCCAACTCCAAACTCCAGCTGCTCTTATCATAATGTAATGGAAATTTGTCAGGCTGATAACAGAGGAATGCAGCAAGAGACAGATACAAGACACAGGGCTCTGGAGAGAGACAAGAAAACACTACAGAAATATGTGCCCAGCTCAAATTTCATAAATCGGGTTTACATCCACTTTAAGGACTCTTTTGCAACACCAACCCTGCCTTCTTTGAGGCTTTTTACATTACGGTTCAGCCACGCAGGTTTCACCTTCGCTCTTCTATAGTTAATGCCCATTGCCTCAGTCCAAAAAAAAAAAAAAAAGATCGCCGCCATTACTAGTAAAAAAAATAATAATAATAAAAGTGCTATAAATCTATCACATATTTTGTAGATGCTATAACTTTGGGGCAAACCAATCAATATACGCTTATTGTGATTTTTTTTTTTTTTTTCATCAAAAATATGTAGAAAAATATATATCGGCATAAACTGATGAATACATTTTTTTTTGTTTTTTTTTGGGGGGGGGGGATATTTATTATAGCTAAAAGTACAAAATATTGTGTTTTTTTTTTTTTTCAAAATTGTCGTTTTTAGTTTATATTGCAAAAAAAAAAAAAAAAAAAAAACGCAAAGGTGATCAAATACCACCAAAAGAAAGCTCTATTTATGGTGAAAAAACGGCATACATTTTGTTTGGGTACAAAGCCGCATGACTGCGCAATTTTCATTTAAAGCAACACAGTGCCATATCGCAAAAAATGGCCTGGTAATTAAGGGGGAAAATCTTCCGGGGGCAGTGTTTAGAGTGAAAAAAAAATGCTTTTTTTTTTTATAGCGCAAAAAAAAACACAGAGGTAATCAAATACCAACAAAGGAAAGCTCTATTTGTGGGGGAAAAGACACACATTTAGTTTGGGTATAGCGTTGCATGTCTGCGCAATTGTCAGTTAAAGCGACGCAGTGCCAAATTGTAAAAGGTGCTCTGGTCTGGAAGGGGGTAAAATCTTCAGTGGCTGAAGTGATTAAAGAACACAACATACAGGGATATGGGAAAGCTGTTCAATTTATAACAATCTGGACAGGTAAATAATGTGAAGGGCCATTCAGTTAGAGCACAATACAAACATACCGCGTGCTCAATTTATTCAACTAGCAATGAGAATGATGGGCTTAGGGGATGGCCGTTTGGTCAATCCATAGCACTGTGTACAAAGGAGACAACAACAATCACTATGTACAACAGGCAATAAGCTGTGGTCACATGGTGTGTTGCTTTCCTAACCTACCAGAATATTGGCAACATTGTGTTTTTCTACAGTAGGGATCTTTTTTCAGAGTGGTATAGAAAAAGACCAAAGATGGACCTTTAAAGTGGTAGTAAAGGTGCAAGGTTTTTTACCTTTGTGCATTCTATCTATGCACGAAGGTAAAAAACCTTCTGTGAGCAGCAGCCCCCCCCCCCCCAAATACTTTCCTGAGCCCCCTCTTGATCCATCGATGTCCACGAGAACCTTTGGCTCTCCGGGGACTCGCACTCCTGATTGTCTTTTGGCAGCAGCAAAAGCCAATGTCAATCACAGCCAGTGAGCCAATCAGAAGACAGAGAGGCAGGGCAAAGCCGTGACTCTGTATGTAAATGGACACACAGAGCCATGGTCTGGGAGTGCGCCTGCTTGGGCACTCATCAGGAGGGAAGGGCCAGGAGTGCCCAAGGACCCAAGAAGAGGAGGATCCGGGTTGCTGTGTGCAAAACCATTGCACAAAAAGCAGGTAAATATAACATGTTTGTTATTTTAATGGGAAAAAATTTAGGGTTTAGTAACACTTTAAATAAAGTCAAATATAATCAACTAGAAGGATTTAGGAGTGTATTTAACACTGCTTTCAAAATAATTAAAATGATACAATGAGCAGTAATCTGTTGTATTTATATTGATATATTGACTTCTTACAGCAAAGACATTCACATTTCAAAGATATATCACAGTTCTTTTTCACTAAGATTTAGTCTTTTTTAGCCTGTGGCCACACTTTCAAAAGTTTATTGTCTTAATAAAGTTGTTTCAACATTAAAGACTCCCTCTCATATTTCTTCAGAGAAATGTACCTGTGGAGATTATCGCTGTCTGTTCATAGAGAAACAAAGCTAAGAAATACAGGACTCTTTCTTTGCCCAGCATTTTATGAAAGATGTATTGCTTGCTGTCTTTGAATATTGTAACGTTTCAAAGTATAATAACACAGCCTTATTTTTTTGATGTAAGCATACTTTTTAACAGGCTACCAGTACTCAGTTTTTTTTATAAACCCATAAAGAAAACTAAGAAGTTTATTGGCCAAGTAAAGAAATGATTGAAAATTAGGATGTGGATGACTAGAAAGATGATGGCGGGCAAGTACAAGAAAATGGTTAATTATTGAGCCATGGCTTTTGTTCTGTCCTTGTTACATGTTTCCCTGTGTGTAACTCAACATGCAGCTAAACCCTTCTATTCTGCAATAAGCCAGATTGAATTTAATCTTGAAGCTTTATTAACAAAATCAATGTATAAAACATATACAAAAGACAATGAAATAGCTAGACTACAGCTGGAAATAAGCCCATGCTCACCAACGACGCTGCCTGTAGGAGATGTAAGTTTAGTCTACAACATGTGCTGCAGGTATGATAGCTAGTTTCTCAGTTTTTAAGATAGAGTCTGAGATCCCTGGATGCACCTGTTTCCTTTTCTTAGAATGAGGGTTGATGGAAGCTCGTATTTAAGCCAAACAGTTTCTAGTTTCTGTAAAGCAGTAAATCTATTCTGAGCTCCATCTAGTGGCCACTTTTAATATTGCATGGAGAACGACATAATTCATTTCCTCACCTGTAGGCAGGACACTCCCCGCCTGGTATCAACGGATACCACTATTTGATTCCTCAAAAGAATACAAGACCAAAACAGAAACTGGTCTAAGGAACAACTTTGCTTCCTTGTTCCTATGAACTTTAAAACTATGACCTTTCTGACTCTCCAATCTTCACTTGGAAGAGTTTTGGTGACAAGGCCATTTTGATCAAAAAAATGGGTCAAGTTTTTGCAGAGCACTGTCAGTGGAAATTGATTTCTTGTTTAGGATACAGTTAATCTCCCTGGAATAAGTTTCATATTGCACAGTGCGTATAATGAAATCTTAAGACTGCTGGAGTTCTACTGCTGAATTATGCTTTTGACAGTAATGCCAGCTTTTACAGTCAGTCATTTGCATGGGTGGCCAGATGACTCTGTAAGGGTGTACTATAATGCCCTCCCGGAATTCCGCGCCCCCTGCACCCGGTAATATCCGTGACCAACGGTCTGGGGGACCAGGCGCATCTCTCCCCTCCAATTGGTACAGTGCGAGAGGAGAGGGGGAGAGATCGGGTGCAGCAGCGCTGTGGGCGGGATCTGTAGTGTCCACAGCGCTGCTCTGTGCCCATTCCAGCCTTATCCATCCATACTCAGCCATCCCATCCATACTCACAGCCATCCATACTCAGCCATGCCATCCATACTCGGCCATCCCATCCATGCTCAGCTATTCCCATCCATGCTCAGCTATCCCATCCATTTGCAGCCATTCCCATCCATGCTCAGCCATCCCAATCAATGCTCAACCATCCCATCCATTGTCAGCCATCCCCATCCATGCTCAGCCATCCCCATCCATGCTCAGCCATCCCCATCCATGCTCAGCCATCCCATCAATATTCAGGCATCCCCATCTATGCTCGGCCATCCCCATCCATGCTTGCCCATCCCCGTACATGCTCAGCAATCCCCATCCATGGCTCATCCATTCACGGTTCATCCATCCCCATCCACGGCTCATTTATGCCTCATTCATGCTCATCCATGCCACACGAGTTCTCATCTGTGCCACATCCATGCCACTACAGTGCCCATTGGTGCTACTAACAGTGCCTCACAAAAGTGTACTAGGTAGTCAAATTAGATTTGAAATCTAGAACACCTGATGGTGCTCCCTGCTTGTTGGGCCTCTGTATGCGGCCAGGCTGTGGAAAAGTCTCACACATGTGGTATCATTATACTCGGGAGGAGTAGTAGAATATATTTTGGGGTGTAATTTTGGCTGTACATGCTATGTGCTAGAAATATTGTATAAATGGCCAACTTTGTGTAAAATGCGTTTTCATTTTCTTTCCACATTTTCCAAAAACATGTGGAAAAAAAGTAAACGTTCAAAAGACTCATTATGCCTCATAGAATATACGTTGGGTTGTTTGATTTCCAAAATGGGGTAATTGTTTGGGCATTTCCATTGTCCTGGTGCTCCAGTGCCTTCCAAAGTGCAAGAGGTAGTCATGTGTACTTTATGTCCCTAGAACACCTGACGGTGCTACCTGCATATGTTGGACCTCTCTATGTGGCCATACTGTGTAAAAGTCTCACACATGTGGTATTGCCATACTCAGGAGGAGTAGTAGAATGTGCTTTGGGGTGTATTTTGTTGTATGCATATGTTGTGTGTGAGAAATAACCTTTATTTTGCAAAGAATCTTCAAAAAATCTTCAAAAAATTCCCTATGCCTCTTACTAAATACGTTGGAATGTCTACTTTCCAAAAAGAGGTTATTTGGGAGGTATTTGTACTTTTCTGGCTTGTTAGGGTCTCAAGAAATGAGATAGGCTGTCAGTGCATTAGGTGTGATAATTTTTCAATGATTGGTACCATAAATTGTAGACTCTAACTTTCACAAAGACCAAATAATATACACGGATTTGGGTTATTTTTACCAAAGATATGTAGTAGTATAAATTTTGGCCAAAATTTATGAAGAAAAATGACTAATTTGCTACATTTTATAACATATGGGTACAGTGTTGCATGACTGAGTAATTGTCATTCAAACTGTGAGAGCGCTGAAAGCTGAAAATTGGTCTGGTTAGGAAGGGGGTTTAAGTGCCCAGAGGGTAAGTGGTTAAAGGGATGAACTAGATGAATGAGGCAATAGCTGGAATGAGTGACTTGCAGGTTGAGAATCTGTTAAATCTGTGTGATTGAAACCAACTGTCTGAAGTCACTGTCTGTAGTGTGGAGATCTCATGGCATATTTCAACATCTGAGTCTGGATCAACTAGCTTAATTGTGCCTGTATTAGTATCCATCCACTCTGTAGTGTACAAGAATGCAGGTCCTGTAAACCATGTTGTGGCCTTAAGGTGACATGCATAAACAGCTCTTGTAACGTGATCTGCAGGGTTATGGTGAGTAGATACAAGGTGTTCTTCCTCGTGTCATTCTCACTAGTGCTGTGAATGCATTGTAAAGTCCATGGGGCTGGCCCAGGGAGGTAGAACAGCTTTAGTCATATTCAGGTGTCGGTACCACTCTCTGAGGCTAACGCATACTGAAAGTACTCATGGTAATATTCTGAATTTAGTGCTTATCTACATGATCCTTAAAATTAACCTTTTGATAAGCCAATCTATGTAAGGCAGGATTATAATGCATCATTATAAAAATATGGTAATACTTTACAACTAGTTAAATTGACCTACCCATACCCCTGAGATTTTTATGAATCCAAGGAATAAGCAAAAAACACTTAGTATAAACATACTTTAGCCTTCCCCTACTACCCCAATATTTAGTCTTCGGTTCTTTCTACAGTAAATACACACAGAAATTCAAAGCACCCCAAAGCAATTTACACTTGTACAACCTCCTTCAGTTTGTTTATGACCTCTTTTATATATACACTATATTAACAAAATGTATTGTCTTTACATGCACATGAAATTGAATGGCGTCCCAGTCTTAGTCCGTAGGGTTCAATATTGAGTTGGCCCACCCGTTGCCACTATACCAGCTTAAACTCTTCTGAGAAGGCTATTCACAAGGTTAAGGAGTGTGTCTACGGGAATGTTTGACCATTCTTCCAGAAGTGCATTTGTGAGGTCAGAATTCATCCCAAAGGTGTTCTATCAGGTTGAGGTCAGGACTCTGTGCAGGCCAGTCAAGTTCCTCCACCCCAAACTCGCTCATCCATGTCGTTATGGACCTTTGCTTTGTGCACTGGTCCAAATCATTTGGTGGAGGGGGATTATGGTGTGTGGTTGTTTTTTTAGGGGTTGGGCTTGGCCCCTTAGTTCCAGTGAAGGGAACTCTTAAGGCATCAGCATACAAAAACATTTTGGACAATTTCATCAACAGTTTGGGGATGTCCCTTCCTGTCCCAACATAACTGCACACCAGTGCACAAACCAGGTCCATAAAGACATGGATGAGCGAGTTTGGGGTGGAGGAACTTGACTGGTCTGCACAGAGTCCTGACCTCAACCTGATAGAACACCTTTGGGATGAATTGGAGCAGAGAATGCGAGCCAGGCCTTCTTGTCCACATCAGTGCTTGACCTCACAAATGCGCTTCTGGAAGAATGGTCAAACATTCATATAGACACACTCCTAAACCTTGTGGACAGCCTTTCCAGAAGAATTAAAGCTGGTATAGCTGCAAAGGGTGGGCCAACTCAATATTGAACCCTACGGATTAAGACTGGGATGCCATTAATGTTCATGTGCGTGTAAAGGTAGGTATACCAATACTTTTGGAAATATAGTGTATATGGAGCATCAGAACCAGTTATTAATTATTAATGTTATTGGTATATTTTTAATATTGAGAAAACAATATTTGGTTACAGGTAAATCTAGTGGAATATTATCAGAGGATTGTTGTTGGAGGATTGGTGCTGTAGATGTATTGTTTTATATACACTTATTTTATGTGTTGTAGTTCTTTTTTCAGCAGTGATACAAGGCTATAAGTGGAACAGGTCTAGGGTAAATGAGAGAATGGAAGGTAGGTAGTGTTGGAACCATGATGAAAAAATAAAAATATCTCCTAAATTTCAGATGGAGAGGAGAGGGTACAAAGGCCTCAAAACAGAGGTGAAGCCCAGGGCAGCCACATGAGAATTTTTTTCAAAGTAGAACATACTGTGTTCTTATCACTTAGTTAGAGATCTGTAAATAGATTGTTTGATCAACGTAATATGTAAAAAAGTATATTTTATGATCTCTAAACAGGATTAATTTGAGAAATTTTAAAGTAAAATTAAAGCTGGGGAAACCTAGAAAACGCCATTGTTTTCCCAGGTGAGACAAGTCTTACAAGAAAATTGTGGGGGATGTTAACCCAGCTGGACCCTTCTAAGAATTGTAAATTAGAGAAGAGTTAATAGATATCGGGTTTGTCTACTTAAAATCCTAAACTGTAGGAATCCAAATACATCACCTATAATCTATGGACATTCTATAATGAATATCCTAATATGCCTAAAAGAAATTATTACATTTTGATCACATGTTTAGGGCAATCGTTTATTGAAAATTGTACCATCTATGCAGATATCTAATATGGTATGATTATAAGATTATAACTTTATGTATTATATCTCATGAATTAGAGGAAAGTCATGATTTTTCTTGTTTGCTGATGTAATAATATTGTAGGTGTATGTATTCACCTGATTTAGAAATATCACAGATGGAGAAATGGTTTAAATATACAGATTATTGTACTTAGAGATATATATTATAACTATATACCCATATATGCCCATAATGCTTTTACCTATATATATATATGTATATATATATTATGATTATGTAAACATGTATTCCTACACAGTATAATTTGCTGCATTGGGAAAGCAAATTCATTTAAACGGGGTTACCAGACCTCATAAACCTTATAGATATGTATTAAAAATATCAGATGACCACACCTGCACCATGAGAAAAAGGGACACTCTTACAACAGATACACATTATGAAAATTGAATATATTACTTAGAAGATATTTCAGAACAAATATTTCTGCCCTTAGACATGCCTGGTGGTTGAAAGAGATATTACCTGAATCTACAATAAGATACTCAATAGATCTTTCAACCAATGGAAAATAAGCTACATGTTCTGGGCTAGGCTTATTATAAATTTTATGAGCCTATTGTCCGAGATGGTATTTAGGATCAGGATAGATGCCATGGAGACACTCAATCAGACACGCAGACACACACACTCCATTCATCAACTCATTTCTCTACATTCATGAAGATTCCTGGAAACCTTATGATTTAAAACTTGGAGATTGCAAGAAGTATTTCCTCTTTAAGAGCAGCCATCTTGAAAGCTACGGCAACCATTCTAAAAACTCAGGTAACCAGCAATTCGGACCAGTGGCCATTTTGAAACAGGTAATTATGTTGTGTTGATTTTTACCTTATATTCATTTGTGTCATCTTAAATATTTACTTATTGATTATTATACAGTTGGATAACCCTTTCCCTCGAATCAGTAACTGCCTTGTAGATTTTTCTCTAAGCTTAAATTTTTAATTTTATAGTTTCCATTCTATTGACATAAAAAACGTCTAATTTTTATTTCACGTTGTTAACCACTTACTTACCTGCAGTATAGTAACGGAATTTGTGAAATACAGACATTCTGTCTAATTGTCATTTTTACAAGGTTATTGATTCTACAGGGAAGTATATCATTTAAAAAACTCCCTTTAGCGGGCGTTTTAAATTAATATTCTTAATTTTATGTAGCACAAACTGTATTTTTTATTTTATGTAACTGTTGTTTTTGTCAACCACTATATATATATATATATATATATATATATATATATATATATATATATATATATATATATATATATAAACTCTTTTGTATGAATATATGTCTGGTGAAAAAATCTCCTATTTTTAGTCTGTGTTCATAGCAATTGATTCTGTATCTTAAAAATGTTATCATTTAAAAATTACTCAATCATAAATACCGTGCAGGAAAGTTATCCTCATAAGCATGACAGTAGTATGACAACAAAGTAGAAAATATGGCATAAAATGATTTAACTGACACACACTGTGAGAGAGTAAAAAAAGCAGAGCCAGCAGATATGGAATTGCCTCCTGTAAAAAATATAGAGTTGTTCTCATGAAGAAGCCTAAGAAATAACAGAGTTCTCAAATGTGGCTATGTATTGGAAACAAATGACTTGCAGCATAATAGTGCCTTGTCCTCGGGTTACTAAAAGGCTAGATTGGGTGCACCGACTAATGTATTACCTCATAATTGGAACCCATTTCTGGTTCTTTTACAACAATGCAAGAGGGACATTTAGATTTACACTCCCTATCTAATATGTATAATGCAGAATCATACATCCTGTAGATTCACTTGTCCAAAGAGAAGGTTTATAAAGACAGTAACTGCATGATAATTTGCCTTTAATTGTATGATGGGTTGGTGCACACCTGAATCTCATGAAAAGTGTGGCAATGCAAATGCCTGCCTCCTAGTCTTTCTAGACCTCCAGTGAAGTTGTTTTTAAATAATTTCTTCACTTGGCAGATACACTGTAGAGTTTTTTATAAACTCATAAATGTTATGCAGGGGCACGTCCTCAACATACAAAAACCTGGGACATCCAGTAACAGTCTGCCATTTCATGTTGGGTATGTAATTTAGCATAATACAATGTAGCAAAGTGAGAGATGTTTCTGCACTATTATTATTATTATTAATATGGAAATTATTATAATAAAAATTGAACTGCAATTAGAATTAGTAAAAATCTGCAATGGCATATTTTAGACCACAGACCAGTGTGCCAGTTCTCTTGGAAAACTGCTTACACAAAAGTCTAACAGGCTGTGTCTGCTGTTTTTGTTACTTGTCAGCAAAACACGCACTTGTTTGCAATTTTGAAACAGATAAAAAAACAACTGTAATAGTGTCTAATCAGACTACCGACCAGTTAGCTTGTTACTTTGTAATGCTGCTTTCACTGGAATCTAACAGCTGGTGTCTGCTGTTTTGCAGCACACTGTTAAGGAAGAAAGAATCCGCAGCTCCAGGTGTGTACAATGACCCAATTGGAACCAAGTAGGAGTGCTAGCCCCGGACCGCCTCCGTGGAATACTTGGAAAAAGAAGAAATGGCTGCACATTCAAATGTTACAAAAAAGCATGCCTTTATTGAAAATCACAAAGGATACACCAGGGACACCCCATATTTAGTCACGTGGACATGTTTCACACATCCAACCTGTGCTTAATCATTACCACACTGCAGCACACTGTGCACTAAGAAAATGTTCAATATCGTACATGCACACATCCAACTTTCAGTCCATGAAATCCCTATATTTCCTTCTGCTATATAATATTATATACTTACATATACTGTCTTCATTTTCTTACATATATCTTAGTCCAGTTGCAGCACAGCAAGATTTAGCCAAAAAAAAAAAAAAAGAGTCAAAATGTATTTTTGCAGATGGCTATAGCAACATATAGGGGGAAACAAAAGTAATAGGTCTTCTTTACAAATTTCTGTACATGTTTGCCAATGGTAGGTAAATCAGTTTCTGCTATGATTTTAGGCACTACTGTACTCCTATTAATTTGCTGGTTTGATTGTTTGGTTTATTATTAAATCAAAAAAAGTGTGAGGGGGTGCTAAAATACAAAAGCTACTCATATACTGTGAAGCAATTGAAAAATAAAGTGCAATAAACAATTCAGTCCAAATAGTGACAATGTGAAAAGTCCTTAGAAATAAAGTTAATAATAAATCTTCTATGTCATTGGATTTCTTCCTTCTTCAACATTAAAAATACTTTTGTAAACCATCACCATCTATTACTTATTCACCCGATAGTGCCCAACTGGATGTACACTGACCAAATAGCCATGACCTCTAATTAAAAAGGTTTGAAATTGCCTGGGTCGATAAGTCTCCTTCAGTATCTTCTTACACCTGTTGGTGTAATAAGCAATAGATGGTGATGGTTTACAACAGTATTTCATGTTGAAGAAGGAAGGAATCCGATGACATAGAAGATTTATTATGAACTTCATTTCTAAGGACTTTTCACATTGTCACTATTTGGACTGAATTTTGCACTTTATTTTCTAATTGTTTATTGCACATTATTTTCCAATTATTCCACAGTATGTGAGTAGTGTTTGTATTTTAGTGCCCACTCATGCTTTTATTGGTTTACAGTATAGATATCTCCTACATTATTGGGGAGCATCGTTTTTTGTTGTTTTTTTGTATAGTAGCTTCATCACTTACACTCTTAACAATCATTTTTTGGAGTGGCATGAAGTTATTTCTAAAAATGTTGGTTTATTATTAAGCCAATTGCAGCACGTCACAGTTTATAAAATGCCTGTTACAGTTTGCATTACTAGATTTTAGTGTGACAAAAAAAAAAAAATATAAGATTCTTATACAATGTAAGTACACTTTATAGAACCCTCTTCAATTATGTGAAATTTTGAGGGAGTACACTGCACTTATTTGTATAAGTTTGGAGGAAAAAAATGAATTTATAAGAAAAATGAGGCAGTACAATTTTTTTTCATTTTTGTATATCTGTAGAAGCAGGGCCATGTTTAATATTGACTGGACCCTCAGAAAACATTTTCTTGGCCCCCGCCCCCCCCCCCCTCCATGCAATTTTGCTCTCCACCTGCTATGAGACATACAATAAATAGCAGCTGGACTCAAAATCAGCTTGCTGAATCAGATCAGGCAGCTATTGGTTGCCAGAGGTTACAGTGTATCATTACCAATCACTGACTGGATGCTAGAGGTTACAGCACACATTATGGCTCACTGATTAGACGTTCCAGTACATGAATTCTGCTTGTTTGGTTGCTAGCGATTACTGTCCATCAATACTGCTCACTGATTGGTTGCTAGAGGTTACTGGACATCCTTACCACTCACTAATTGGTTGCTAGAGGTTACTGCACATTATTAATGGTCACTGATTGGTTCCTAAAGGTTACTGTATATCCTTACTGCTCAATGATTGGTTGGAAGAGGTTAGTGCACATCATTACTGCTCACTGATTGGTTGCTAATAGGAATGAGCCGAACACCCCCCCGGTTCGGTTTGCAGCAGAACATGCGAACAGGCAAAAAATTTGTTCGAACACGCGAACACCGTTAAAGTCTATGGGACACGAACATGAATAATAAAAAGTGCTAATTTTAAAGGCTTATATGCAAGTTAGTCATAAAAAGTGTTTGGGGACCTGGGTCCTGCCCCAGGAAACATGTATCATTGCAAAAAACGTTTTAAAAACGGCCGTTTTTTTGGGAGCAGTGATTTTAATAATGCTTAAAGTGAAACCAAAAAAGTGAAATATTCCTTTAAATTTCGTACCTGGGGGGGGGGGGTGTCTATAGTATGCCTGTAAAGTGGCACATGTTTCCTGTGTTTAGAACAGTCCAAGAGCAAAATTACATTTCTAAAGGAAAAAAAGTAATTTAAAAGTACTCGCGGCTATAATGAATTGTCGGTCCCGGCAATACACATAAAAGTCATTGAAAAAAACGGCATGGGATTCCCCCACAGTCCATTACTAGGCCCTCTGGGTCTGGTATGATTATTAAGGGGAACCCCGAACCAAAATGTAAAAAAAAAAAAAAATTGCGTGGGGGTCCCCCAAATTCCATACCAGGTCCTTCTGGTCTGGTATGTATATTAAGGGGAACCCAGCACCAAAATTTAAAAAAAAATGGTGTGGGGTCCCCCTCAAAATCCATACCAGACCCTTCAGGTCTGGTATGGATTTTAAGGGGAACCCCGGGCCAAAATTTAAAAAAGTAAATGACGTGGGGTCCCCCCAAAAATCCATACAAGACCCTTATCTGAGCACGCGACCTGGCAGGCCGCAGGAAAAGAGGGGGGATGAGAGCGCACCCCCCCTCCTGAACCGTACCAGGCCACATGCCCTTAACATAGGGAGGGTGCTTTGGAGTAGCGGCCACCCCAAAGCACCTTGCCCCCATGTTGATGGGGACAAGGGCCTCATCCCCACAACCCTTGCCCGGTGGTTGTGGGGGTCTGCGGGCCAACAAGGGGACCCCCAGATCCCGGCCTCCCCCCTGTGTAAAATGGTAACGCCTACCATTTCACCAAAAAAGTCTGAAAATTGTAAAAATTACAATACACTGCTTGGGACAAGTCCTTTATTAAAAAATTAAAGTGTCCCACGAAGTCCATTCATCTTCTTCTTCTCTCGCTCTTACGGACGGGAAAAAAAAAAAAGCTGCACGCCGCCACCCATCTGCCTCCATGGCAGGCACCCGCCGTATAATGACCGGCCTCTCAGATGACAGCTCTTTTATAACTGAGGGCGGGCCACACGATGATGTTGCCGGTGACTCCGCCCCCCTCTGATGGATGGGGACATCCCTATGGCTTCCCCATAGCGTTAGAGGGGGCAAGGCCACCCGGTGACGTAACCAAGTGACCCCGCCCCCTCTGACGCTATGGGGAAGCCGTGCGTCAGAGGGGGCAGGGTCACCTGGCGATGTCATTATGTGGCCCCGTCCTTAGTTATAAAAGAGCTGTCCCCTGAGAGGCCGGTCATTACGGCGAGTGCCTCCCATGGAGGCAGATCGGTGGCAGCGTGCAGCTTTTTTTTTTTCTTTTTCGGTCCGTCGGAGCGAGAGAAGAAGAAGATGAATGGACTTCGTGGGACACTTATTTTTTAATAAAGGACTTGTCCCAAGCCATGTATTTTTTTAAATGGTAGGGGTACATTTGTACCCCGTTACCATTTCACACAGGGGGGAGGCCGGGATCTGGGGATCCCCATGTTAAAGGGGGCTTTCAGATTCCGATAAGCCTCCCACCCGCAGACCCACACAACCACCGGGCAAGGGTTGTGGAGATGACCCTCCCCATGTTGAGGGCATGTGGCCTGGTACGGTTCAGGAGGGGGGTGCACTCTCGTCCCCCCTCTTTTCCTGTGGCCTGCCAGGTTGCGTGCTCGGATAAGGGTCTGGTATGGATTTTTGGAGGGACCCCAAGCCATTTTTTTTTATTTTAGCGCGGGGTTCCCCTTAATATCCATACTAGACTTGAAGGGGCTGGTATGGAATTTGGGGGGCCCCATGCAATTTTTTTAAATTTTTGTTCGGGGTTCCCCTTAATATTCATACCAGACCCAAAGGGCCTGGTAATGGACTGTGGGGGAATCGCATTCCATTTTTTTCAGACTTTTATGTGTATTGCTGGGACCGACAATTCATTATAGCTGCGAGTACTTTTAAATTACTTTTTTTCCTTTAGAAATGTAATTTTGCTCTCGGACTGTTCTAAACACGGGAAACATGCGCCACTTTACAGGCATACTATAGAAACCCCCTAGGTACGAAATTTAAAGGAATATTTCACTTTTATTGTTTCACTTTAAGCATTATTAAAATCACTGCTCCCGAAAAAACGTCAGTTTTTAAAACTTTTTTTGCATTGATACATGGGACAGGACTCAGGTCCCCAAACACTTTTTATGACAATACCATACATATAAGCCTTTAAAATTACCACGAACACCACAAATTGTTCGCTATTCGGCGAATAGGCGAACACCCGATGTTCGATTAGAACTTGCGTTCGACTCGAACATCAGGCTCATCCCTAGTTGCTAAAGGTTACAGCACATCATCTCCTCACTGCCTGCACACCATGGACTGGGGGTGTGAGGGGACCCATCGATAGTCAGAAAACTCTTAGGAATCCTAGGACTCCTGGAATCAGTGGAAATGCTGAAGGAGGGAGGAGGTGATCAGTGGCAAAGCTGGGGGGTTGTTGGGATCAGTGTCAGTGGTGGGGGATGGGATCAGTAAGGAAGCAGTACACTGTGGCAAATTATGAATTATGTAGAGCAAAGGTGAAAAATCTTTGGCAAGTATATAGTGGGGGATTCTACACTGACCACCAATGTAATGGGGAATTTACTATGATCATCAATGTGAGGGGGGTTTACACTGGCCACAAATGTGGGGGGGGGATTTGCACGGACCACCAATGCAAGGTGATCTACACAGGGAAATGTACACTGATCACCAATGTAATGAAGAATTTATACTGACAACCAAAGTAATGGGGGATTTTACATCAACAACCAATAAAGGGGGATTTCTAAACTGGCCACCAATGTAAGGGGGGATTTACACTCACCACCAATTTAATGGGGGCTTCTACATGGACCAACACTGTATGGGAGGATTCTAAACTGACCACAAATGAAAGTTTGGATTTTTTTACTGATTAACAATATAAAGAGGTGTTTCTACACTGACCACTAATGTATTGGGGGTTTACACTGACCACTAATGTAATAGGAGCATTCACAGTAACCACCAATGTAAGGAGGGATTTACACCTACCACCAGTGTAAGGGGGACATTCACACTGACCACTAGTGTGAATGAAAGGATTGTACACCAAGCCCCAATGTAATGATACAATTTACACTGACCACCAATGTAACTGAGACATTTAGCCTGTGTTCACATTTGTGTGTTTGTTGCTTTCATCACACCACAGAAATGTGCTGCCCTTTAGCAGATACACAACAGTTCCATTAATGACACCCCTACGAATTGGCTGAGATGTGCGTATTCACATGCACCAAAATTTAGGGTGCTGTGGCACCATGTTATTTGATTTTGAGGACGCCCTGGAGGAGGGGCGAAACGCGTCGACGTAATTTCCGGCCAAGATTCTAACCACTGACGCCACTTCCTGTTCCCGTGGAGCGCACGCTAAACCAGCTGCAACCGCGGAAGTATCTGAGAAGTTTGCCTTCCTTTATGCATCCTGTAAGTAGCGCAGAGCGCGCATTTTAAAAATCCTTCTACAACACTTTAAAATTTGCTCTCTTCTATTATCGGTACAATATCTCCAAGAATATCACTGTGCCTTGTGTGCATGCATCGCTCCCTGGATCCTCTCATCCCACTGGCTTGTTTATTCAGCTCTGCTTTTGTGCCTACTTGCCGAACCACAGTTTGTCTGCATATCTGCCCTCTGCTTTGCTGCTCTGTCTGTCTGCTAGCCCGGTGAGTCTATTCCAAGAAGGAGCTCATATGTACATTTATTTTGGTTCTTGTTTTTTTGGGACAATAACTGGACTTACTCACATTCATTTTTATTTATATATTTTTTTACCACATTTAGGTTGTGGTTTATCACTTATTCAATTTTGGTATCTATGAAATAATTTTATGGTTATTATTCAATCATGTCACTTATGTAATAATTTATCACACATATTATTTGATGCTAGTTTATTTTTTATGGGATTGGTTTGTGTCAGACATGTAACCACTTCACACACATTATTGATGTTTGTCAATTTTGTGGGATCATTTATTATTTTGTCACAATTTTTGTTTGCCAGCGCTGTTTTATTGGTTTGAGCATTTTTTGAAGGTTATAGCACTTTCTTATCAGCAGCTGCACATTTTTTGTGTTTTCTTTTTCTCGTTCAATATTGCACACGTCTATTCCAGCGCCGTTTCTTTGTTTATATATTATTTGAAAAAAGGTTCCACCTTCAATTTGCTTACCTTTGCAAAACAGGCCAATGTTAGGCTTAATGACCACAGTTGTAGGCAAGACTTTTAAGCATGCCCCTCCACCTCCTCAGTGGGCAGCATTCAGCAGAGGTGATGGATATGACCTTGGGGGGCATGATATACATATTAATGCTGCCTCTATTTACAGATCTGCAACTATTTGCATATTAATACTGCAGCTATTTACATATAAATGTAGGTTATTTACATGTAAACACAGGGTCTGCAGGTGAGTTATCTGTACACGGCAATAGAGCAGAGCTGGGCAGCATTAGTAACAGTACTTGGCACTGAGATATTGGGACACAGCATTGGAATCAAGGGCAAGGGAATTTAAACTGGGATAGTTGGCAAGTATGAGGCAGCTGATTTGGGCCCAAGTACAATGATGGGGCCCAGGCAGCTTCCCCTTTTGCCCTGTCTTAAAGACAGTCCTGTGTAGAAGCTTCTAATGAATGAAAAAAAAAATAGAAAAGGTGTTGTCTTCTTTTCTGGGCGATGTATTTTAAATTTTTTTATGTGTGGTTCCTTCCTACTGCATTTTTTCTGTCTTAGTATACTTTAATGTCTTTATTTGGACATGGGCTCTAGACAAAAATGATACAAAGCACACAGTCATGAAATGCTCTTTTGGTTTTCCAGACAGTAGTACTGTGCACTGTGTGCATCCTTTTTTTGAAGATCTCTGAAATCCTATTTTTGTAAACTGAACAAGAATGGAGACAATATGCAAAACCATTAAATTACACACAGGTGCATAATTTACTGTACGTTCAACAATCTATCATAATTAGCCTGTTTTTTTCTAAAGAATATATATATATATATATATATATATATATATATATATATATATACACACACACACACACATATATATATATATATATATATATATATATATATATACACATATATATATATATATATATATATATATATATATATATATATATATATATATATATATATATATATATATATATATATATATTATACATATACACACACACACACACACAGTATATATATTTATTAAGGAGGAATTAGCTCAGTAGCGGGGTGTGCAGGACCCCCTGGATGAGTCACAGCACAGTGAAATAGGTAGACAGCAGGATCTTTGTGAAGCAAGACTGTGGTTTATTTACAAAGTCTGTGATTGCAACATGCAGGTATCAAAACAGCAAAAATGGAACAGAACAGAAAATAAACCCTCGCCACCTTGGACATCTAACTACAAAATACAGGAACCTAACTTCTTGTTCTGGAACAGCCCATCGCTGCCCAGACACCTGACTGTCACACAGAATGAACAGAGTCTTTAGTCACACAGACTTAAGCCTCGTACACACGATTGGATTGTTGGCCAACAAAGCGTCAGACGTTTGTCCGAAGGGCGTGTGACAGGAACTTGTCTTACATACAAATGGTACACAATTGTTGGCCAACAAACATGAAAGTAGTGAAATACTAGACGTACTACGAGATTATAATGAGGAAGTTCAATTGTCAGGCGCAACCCTTTGGGCTCCTTCTGCTAATTTCATGTTAGTAGAAGTTTGGTGAGTGTTGATTCGCGCTTTTCAGTTTGTGCTTTTCAGTTCGTTTCTGAATGGCCGTTTGTCAACCAGCCATGTTGTGGTATTAGAGGAGAGAACGTTCTATTATTGGGATTGGCTTTATTGCTTTGAGCCAAGGAACAGGAGGAGGAGGAGGAGGAGGATTTCTTAGACCAGAAATTGGTTGCTTAAACATGACCAATTATGTCATATGCCTTTGCTGCGGTAGCTCCAGGAGAATAATCTGGATGATTTTCGGATTGACGGACCCCTGCTTTCACCAACTCTTGGCATTGGTGACCCCCTATGTTAAGACGCAGGACACATTCATGAGGCTTGCCATTACTCCTGAGCAAAGGCTCATAGCCTCCTGAGCAAAGGCTCATAGCCACCTTGCAGTACTTGGTGATGGGGAGAGGTCTCCAGGACCTCAAGTTTACCACTGGGATCTCCCCCCAGGCTCTGGGACTCATTATTCCAGACACCTGTAACAGGACCTGGTGGTGCACCTAGAGAAGTGGAGTGGAGAAACACTGAGTTCTGTCACAAAACTTTCAATTTTCAAAGTCAGAAAAACATGGTAAATATTAAAAGTGCAAACAGGAGCCAACAAGTGGAACAATAAACTTCAGACCAGGCAAGAGGAAATTAAAATTTGGCAAGCATGTCCACAAACTCACATATTCTTCACTGTAAAGCAGTGGCAACCTCCTTGATTTTCTCCAGAGCCTTCAAACAATGCAACATATCTGCACTCATTCTGGCAATAGTGCATCGTGGAAGATCATGACCTAGTAAGGAGAGTAAAAATTAGTAAGGGAACGATGGTCAAGTGGCTGAGGCCATACATAGTGAGCTATGGTCAAGTTACCAGTCAAATGCCGAAAATACTTACCTACCCAGTCTATTGTTGCTTACAACCAGCTTGTCCTTCAGACACCTACACTACTAGGAATGTACACACTGCAACTACTCTGTAATCTTGGCCCTGGTGCCTGGGTCTCCAAAATTCTACCTAGCAACACTGCCAACTCCTTCCACCTCTTCCTTCTCCATGCTAAAGTTAAGGCACTACATACTTTGCTAATGTGTGGAGTGGGTGTTTTGTTTGGACAGCTAAACATTCAACATGTATACACATTTGAAGGCAGATTCCAAGAATACTTACTTGCGCAAACAAGAGGCTTCCGAATACTTTCTTTCTCTTCTGGGTCGCTTTGGCCCTCAGTGTGACTTGCGTCAGGGGATTTGATGTCCACAATGGCAAGGTCTGTGCTGGGTCCAGGAGGCAGATCCCATGGCTCCAAACAAACATCCTGGGTGAGCTTATCACACTCACTTTCCTCTAAAAAGAAACAATACACCATTCATTAAGCCACCCCAAGTCCCCTCTGTTTCTAGCATCCATTTTGCTACATTAGTTGACTAACCTTGCACTTGGTCTGATGTCAATGTATGCTCATGACTAGTGGACTCCACCATGCTGCACTGTTTTTTTTCTGTAAAAATGCATATAAAATGGAAGGCGATGTAATTTTAAAGAGGGCAAACACTGGACAAGTGCCAACATTGATAAAGTCCTGCAGTTGCCCCCCCCCACCCCTTTTGTCTCCTATGGGATAGGGGATATATGATGATCATTCTAGCAGGTGTGACTCTATGTGACTGATCCTCGGGGGCCTCTCCTCTACCCATGTCTACACTGGCAAGGCTGCATTAATGGGTCACTGATGAGCCAGCCAGCAACCAGAAAGTGTTCTTTACCCCTTAAGTTCTGCCCTAAGCCCATGGCCTTTTGCCCACCTAGAATCACCCCCGTCAGTGGATAAATTAGTGTGTTTGAAGTTACCATTTACGTTTTTGGGGGGGAAGATGGCATTGTTGCCTTCCCTGTTGGGGCCCAAGCGAGGGTAGCCTCCCTTCTTCCCTTGTGGTGGCTTGACTGGAGCCTCATTTTTTGGTGCCTCCCTGTTGAAAGAAGAGAAAAAAAATGGGTACAAAAATAAAAGAAATGTCAAAAAACAGAATCTAATAAGAATGTTCATATCTGCTTTATATTTTCCTTCATCTTTAAAACAACAAGTCATACAAAGATTGTAGAAAACATTATATATAATTCTCTCGAGCTACTTGGAAAAAGAACATATACAGACATTTACACATATACATATTGGTTAGCTACAAATATTGCTTACTTTTTTTTTGTATGATCTTATGTATGTAATCCATCTGGTCTTGTTCACGTTTTTTGAGATCAGACCATCGTTTTCTGATTTGGTCCTTTGATCGTACCACAATGACCTTCTCCAAAATTAGGTCCTTTCGGCTGTTGGGCCTTTCATAATTGCGCAATTTGCAGTGGTAATCGTGCTTCTCTAGGATGTGCACCATCTCCACCATCTCACCCTTGTGTCGCATGCAAAAGAGAGATGTTCACGCCCCAGTGTCATGACGCACTGTTTCAAGCATGCGCAGTGTATATAAATCCAGAACGCACGGTCGAGGGATCGGCCGTAGGAACAATCTTGGAGTGGAGGACGAACGATCGACATCACACGAAAGTAGCCAGAAAACGAAGGGACAATTGGAATTTGGAGCATAGGTGGGTAGTGGCCTGAAAAATATATGGTTGGGCAGATGAAATGAGAGCTTGAGAGTGTAAAATGTATCCAGAGTACCCCTATCCATGATGTGTTGTAGCATTTTAATCCCATATCTAGCTCAGAGCTGAAGATCCAGTACACCATACAAGCGAGGAAGATTGGAATTGCTCCATAATTTGTTATGTGGCAAGTACAAATTATTTAATACAAAGTGAGCTCTAGCCTGCCTACAAAATACAAGTGTGGTCTGCATAGGGACAGTAGGCACTGGATTTGAATGAGGCCCCCAGAAGGTCAGGTTGCTGAGCTTAGTATAAGGCTGTATAGGACTGTGGATCAGGTTATGCAGTTATCCCTTCACTGTTGATAGTTAAATTGAAGTGTTGCTTCACTTTGCTCATGAAAAAGCCTGGTGTCTGCATGCAGGTGCTAAAAATTAGCACAATGTTTGGCTTGCAGATATGTGTAGCCTACTGGGAAACAGTCAATTGTTTTTTCTTGCCTCCCAAGCCATTTGTTCCCAGTCCTTCCATGGCTGTAAGGTTTTTGTTTTATATTTAGGGCTTTCCTTGTTCATATCTTGAAAGTTGTTCTAAAGCCTAAACAATTTTACCTTAATGAACTCTTTGCATTGCAAAAAAGAAGGTTTAGGTATCAGTATGCCCCCCCCCCCCCTTATATTTTCCTGGAGTCCTCACTGGATCCAGCACTATGCCCATCTGTAGCAGCTGTCTCTTCTCACGTTCTGGTCTCGCAGGCTTTACTGAGGCAATGGGAGTCATTCACTGCTGTCAGTCAAATCCTGGAAGAGGAGGAGCCAGGAGCACAGAGCAGGTAAGTATAGACCTGTTTGTTATTTTTGAAAAAACAGCATTTATAATCACTTTAAAGTATATCTAAACCCAAAAATTTATGTTGCAGCTCACCAGTCCTTAGATGTGATGGTTGAATTTAGTAATGCTTGCCACCCAGCCTGAACGTCAAACATTTTCTGCATTTTTGGCAAGATCATTAGGTATTTCTGTAGTTGAATTTTTTTTTCTAAGTCTGAAAAAGTTAAGTAAAGCAGCCACCACATCTAAGAGCTACAATATATTAAATGTTTGTTTGTTTTAGTCAATTCTTAATTCTGCAGGAAGAACTGCATTGTCATACATTATTAAAGAGTGGCATTCCTTTACCTCATGCCACCAGAGACCGTACTGCAGATATCTGTACTTACTTGTTAATTGTTTGTTTACAGTAATACTAAAACGAATACAATGGATATTGGTTGGTCTGCATGCGACTTTACACAAAACAAAACTCCGATGTAGATGGTAACAGAACCAGTAAACTTGGCAGATAGAAGTCACTACTTGGATCCCCAAAAAACACAGCTCACCTATAACTAAGATATCATTTTAGGGTGGACTAACACTTTAATATGAAGGTGCAGTGATTCTTTCATGTAACAGAATGGTTTGATGTGTCCTATCAATACTGAGAAATAAAGATAATCTGAATTGTTGCTCATCTTTTCAAATACAGCTTTTCTTTACTTACTGTTCCATTTGTTTTTTTTCTTTTCAAAAATTCATTTTTATAATTGCTTTCACCATTTAATCTCCAGCCACTTTTACTACAGAGTGAATTACTGTCTGGTTATATATGTATGAAAAGAAAACAAAAATGATACACTTCTACTTAATCTGCTAAAAAGCTTCAGGCATGACTCTGCCAGAGTAATTCATACCATTACAAAAAATACAGCAACCTATGCAAGTGAATTTGGAGATATTTTATGCATTTAAAGCTGATCAAGGTCAAGGAAGAACGGATTCCTGGTACTTTGCTCTGAATGGGCAAGATTGTAGTGTGTCTTTAAAGTAAGCCTGTCATAATTTCATTATTTCAAATAGGATGAAAGAATAGATAAGCAGATGTTACCTTCACTGAAAACTACATTAAATTAATTGGTATTTCAAGATCAATAAAAAAAATTAAGTTACAGAATCTAGCTTGTCCGCACCTTGTAGGCTTCCCACTGTGACAACACCCCCAATGACATTACCCCTGTCATTATAGGAAAAGGTGAGATTTGCATAAAATTTAGCTATCTGAATCTAATGATCATTTTGACTTGAGCTCACAATTTTTACTGAAGGTTACCTCTAATCGTGTATTTCTCCATAACTCATATGCTCAGTTTGTGTTGCTCACATTTGTGACAGGGTTTACTTTAAAATGAACTTTATGGAGCCTTTGGAATAATTGGATCTTTGAAATACTATTTTTGCAAACAGTACAAGAAAAGAAACAATATGCAAGATTGCATTCCCTTCAATTACACACAGGTGCATAATTTATGTACAACAATCTATCATAATCATTTTTTCCTAAAAACTATACTGCATTTTTATTTATAAGACATAGTTTATGTAATATATGCACTGCACTTGAGATGTGTGAACAGAGGTGTAGGAAAAGTATTCTTAATCGGATAATTTACACCCCCTTGTTTTGTAAACCTAACTACACGTCTTGTGGCCTGTTAAGGCTTTACATTTACTTTTTCAAAGATTTTATTGGTAAAAGCAGAGAACAGAAATCTTTGGACCTATAGACTTTTTAGTATAATCCTACACCCCCACAGCACATTCATGTGTATGATTATGTTTTAGCTTAGCTGTATCCCTACCTGTGCCATTCTTGATCATTTCCTGTGTTACACATGTTTTTCAGCTGTCATAGGCTCTGTTGGAGATATTCTGTTACTCCCCGGCTAGTAAAAAGATTGTCCCAGGACAGGAAGAGAGGGGAAATCTCTCTAACACATCACAGACAAGTTAAGGTGGAAGTAAACCCTGTATTTGAACTTGTACCTACAGATAAGCCTATAATAAGGCTTACAAAAACCAAAAGAGTCCTTAAGCACTAAAACTGTCAGTCATTAGTAAAGATGTGCATCTCCTGGAAGATGTAAGAGGAAGCTGGAACCCAGTGCAGCTGTTAACCACTGGAAAAGGTGGACAACAGAACATATAAATCCAATGCAGTGCTCTATGAGACCAGCGTGAAGAAAACTTTGCAGATAATATGCCAAATAAAGTTAATTTATTGAATGCACACTTCAGATATTTAAAAACAACTGTCAGATGGGAATGAGATAATAAAAATAAAAACATTATAAAAACTCATTGCCATTGTTGATGTATTAAGAAAGAATTATATGCACAATACCACCATAGGTCCGGATGACGAGGGGTTAATATCGACAGGTCAGCTCCTAATTTCAGTCCTGGAATAGATACCCGATGCTCAAGGGGAGTTACCAGGATGGAAGGCAGGGGTCACAATGTTACGTCCAGTGGCTTGTCACGGGTGTCCGACCCGATGTGCCATGGGAGGTGTATCGTAGTACAAACCGCTGGGGGTTTAAAAGTGGTTGTAAACTGTCCTATAGAACTTTCTACATTCAAAGTATACTGTAATAACTTACATGTAGCTTGGTTTTAATTTTCCCTACAGCTGCACCATTCCTTATGCCCCGTACACACGGTCGGAAAATCCGACCACAAAATCCATCGGATTTTTTCCGACGGATTTTGTCCGACACTGGTGTTGCATACACACGGTCGGACAAAGTTGTCGGAAAATCCGATCATTCTGAACGTGGTGACGTTTGTTGCCTACGACGGGACTACGTAGAGGCTAGTAGCCAATAGCTTTGGTCTTGTAATGTGATCTGAGCATGCGTGGCACTTTGTCCGACGGAATTCGCTACACGCGATCGGAAAAAGTCAGATAGGACTTTGTCGGAAAATTTGAGAGCAGGAGATAAAACTTTGTCCGTCGGAAAAATCCGACGGAAAAAGTCAGATGGAGCCTACACACGGTCGGAATTTCCGACAACATTGTCCGATAGGACATTTTCCGTCGGAAAATCCGACCGTGTGTATGGGGCATTAGAGGCTATCGAGCCCTTTACAAACGTGCCGTGCCGGCGTCATCAGCACTCGGTGGCATCTATTTTAATCCCACGAGAGCTCTGGCACTTGCGGACTGTGTAAACATCGGGTCTATGGCCAGCAAGATAGGAAGACCCGCACATCCATGGGATTATGGCAGGAAGGGAGGAAATATACTCTGCTCTGGAACAGGAGTTGAAATGGCGCAGCCTGCTGCCCGAAAATCGATATAGAAAGTAAGGAAAATTGATATAAAAGCAAACATTAATAGAAGAATTGACATGGCAGTGTACTTTGTAATATTTGAAAGTATTGATTCAAAGATGAATAGGGATTCTGAGGGGTGAGTTTACTTCCTCTTTAACTCAAACAAGCCGGTCAGGCTTGCTGGGACAAGGCACCATGGATAACGTTGATGTCAGAGCCAGAAACGAGGAGGACCCGGATATGTGGAGGGGGATCGTAAGCTCAGTGTTGCCGTGGCTTATATGTGTCGCACACATGCGCCCTGTCAAAGTCCAGGACTTTGACAAGGCGCTTGGACGCGGGAGTGACGTTATCGTTGCATGGGCAATCAGAATGCCGGTGGAGGGCTTTGTTCTAAGGTAAGTATTTTATAATGTGCACATTATGCCTTTACCTGGCAGGTTAAAAAAAAATAGTCTGCGGTTTACTACGACTTTAAAGTGCATTTCCAGACAAACCAAGCTGTCACCAGGGGCAGGTTACAGGTACAAGACATGGCCCACAAACTGTATTGCCTGATCTTCACAAGCCTGTGTCTTACCCAGACAAAAAAAGCCCAGGGAGCTCCCCAGGTTCTCCCGGTTTCAAAGTTGGTGCAGGGAAGAGCTGCTCTGGAATGGGGATTGAACTTTCCTTTTGTTCTACAAGATGTCATGGACATTGAGGTCTGTAGTGTCAGCTGGGAAGAGGAGCTAGTATGGAACTACTAGAATGTTCCCAAACGATAGCAGGGACCTCACAACAAAGACGTTAAAGCCAGAGAAGAAGCTACTTCATTGCCAAGAGGGGTCCCAATAAGGAATTCATCAGACTGCTAAATCCAGATATGTACTGGTGAGCAAAGGGGATGATGCAGGATTCCAGCCTGAAGCACCTATGTTTTTCTCTTGTTGAACGAACTAGGTCAGACCCTACCACCTACCCTTTCCAGATAGGGACTGTTGGAGAAGATGCGTTGGTAAGGCCTAGAGCGCTACTTTAAAGACTGATGGTATGGAGGAATTCCACCTTTCAGAGACTCTATGGGAAAAAAAAAAAAATATTTGTTTCTGCCAGCAGGCTCATAACCTCTTGCTGACAGAATGTACACAGTTAGTTAGGCAATTAGAATGAGAACTGTGTTTTTCCTCTGTTCTCCTATGCTTGCAGGTATCTTCATGGATGGCTGTCCTCCTGCTCAAGTAAATGGACTTCATGGACTTTCCTATGTCTACAGTTGTTGGAAGGGCCTCCCTTTAGGGAGAGGTCCTCTGGTAAACATATGCTATTGAAAAAATGTGTAGATAAGTTTGTGTTTGCTAGCTGCAAGGACCTGTAGTTAGATTGTATATTTTGCTGTGGTAAAAAAATTCTGTACATCTTTATTTTTGATCCGCTCTAACCTATTTGCACATAGCCCTGTCCCCTATTTTTCTTATGGAATTCCCTTAGCCCTTTGGGCGCAGGAGTAATTTTTTTACATATTTTTCCAGCCAATGGGGACATGACTCAGTTTTTAGAGGGAGGTGAGTGTAGCACCCTCTAGTGTGTGCTACTAGAAGTGCATTGCAGGTAAAACAGTCTGGCTCTGGAATAAGTCTGAATCATTGAATCTGGGTCAGGGTTATTAGAGTTCACTGCTGGACGACCCATCCTGTCAGCTCTCTGGTGCCCCCCTTGTTTATGGAATGTTGGAGAACATTCTAGAATATAGTGGGTGGAGGCTAGGAGAAGCCGCCTTGAAAATTTGTGGGCCTTCAGCCAATCCCCAAGGGTGGGCCTGGCAGGGGACTGAGAAGGCGTTTGCCTTGGGCGGCATTTTTCAGAAGGGCACTGAAGCCCCCAGGCAGCAGGGACACATGTGGTTTAGAGCAGTCTTCAGAGCAGGGCAGCTCAGCGGTTTCGAAGTGTTTTTTCCTGCAGCTCCACCGGCTCCCCTGGGATGAACATCTGTCACAGCCAAGCTCCATCTCCCCTGAGGACGGCCGTCTCCGCTGTGGTTTTATCTACACTCCACTGGGTTGCTGCCAGCTCCCTCCATCTGGCTAGCTGACTTTTCCGTGGTATGAGCAAGGGGGCGGCAGGGTCTGCCAGTTCCCTAGTGTCTTTCCATTCCAATGTCGAGACCGGTGTTCTGGGGATTTGTCCTACAACTGTGTGGCTTGCTGAAGTTCCTCCTGGCAGTTCTACTAGCCCGACAGTCATGTCCCATGCCACCTCCTTGGCCAAGAGGGATCAATCCATCCAGGTCTGTTCTACCATAAACTGTTCAGCTGGCTGTTTGCACTGTGATTTCTATTGTTTCTTATACACACTACTGTGACTTCAATTGTTTTTATCCAGTTTCATCCAATTTTTTTGGACATCTGCTCTACAATAAATTCTTTATAAAGCTCATGTTATCTTCTAAATCTATTGCCTTACTCATCTTCTGTGGACACAAAGATGCAGGAAAATAGTTTCAAGTTGTTGACCTGTTGGTATAGAGTTCCTGCTAACTTGGCTAGGATTTTTCTGGCAATCTGATGCCTGCTGGAAAGGTTGTGGGCTGCGGGGCATTTACCTACATATAAAAGGTGGGAGTGCACAAAGCTCCAACCCTATTGCCAAGATATCAGGGCCCAGATCAAAGTGATCCTAGATATTGAGATGCCTAGCTCTCCCTTAGAGTTTTTGCTCCACGTGCCATCTATTCCTCTCAGGCATTACTGTATGTCAACTTTGCCTCATCTTTTGAATGCAGCTAGGCGTTTGATCCCCTTTCACTGGAAAACAGCTCATGCTCCTGGGTGAGTTGGTTGGATCCACTTGGTAAATAACATCATGGCTGTGGAGGAGTGGGTGGCAACGTGTAAGGGCTGACATGAAAAGTTTCATGGGATTTGAGCCACTTGGATACACTACACTTCCAGTGCCTCGCAGACCCCAGGGCCATCAGCTTCCAGGTCCTCTACATCTCTGTAGTTACAGAACTCATTTAGCTTAGTTCTGTTAAAGATCGGGGCAGACTTGCTCGGATCCATGGAATATTTATAATTTATTCTCTCAGTTATAGTGTTGGCTGCTTTTGTTTTGGTATATATCGTTTTTTTAATGCTTGATTTCCTCCCCCCTTCTTCTCCCCCTCTCTTACCCCTCTTCTCTCCCCCCACCTCCCTGCCTACCCTTGCCCTCCATTCCTGGTTTTACAAATGGGATCATAGCTCTGATTGGTTATATATACAGTGTGTGTGTGTGTGTGTGTATTTTTTTTTTATCTCACAAAAGTGAGTACACCCCTCACATTTTTGTAAATATTTTTATTATATATCTTTCCATGTGACAACACTGAAGAAATTACACGTTGCTACAATGTAAAGTAGTGAGTGTACAGCTTGTATAATGCCCCATACACACGATCAGACATTGATCGGACATTCCGACAATGGATGTTGGCTTAAACTTGTCTTGCATACACACGGCCACACAGAGTTGGTCGGAAATTGCGAACATAAAGAACGCGGTGACGTACAACGAGCCTAGAAAAATGAAGTTCAATAGCCAGTGCGGCTCTTCTGCTCGATTCCGAGCATGCGTGGAACTTTGTGCGTTGGAATTGTGTACACACAATCAGAATTTCCGACAATGGATTTTGTTGTCGGAAAATTTGAGATCCAGATCTCAAATTTTGTGTGACGCAAATTCCGATGGAAAAATGTCCGATAGAGCCTACACACAGTCGGAATTTCAGACAAAAAGCTCCCATTGAACATTTTCCTTCAGAAAATCTGACCGTGTGTATGGGGCATAACAGTGTAAATTTGCTGTTCCTTCAAAATAACGCGAAACACAGCCATTAATGTGTAAACAGCTCGCAACATAAGTGAGTGCACCCCTAAGTGAAAATGTCCAAACTGGGCCCAATTAGCCATTTTCGCTCCCCGAGGTAATGTGACGTGTTAGTTATACAAGGTCTCAGGTGTGAATGGGGAGCAGGTGTGTTAAATTTGGGTTTATCGTTCTCACTCTCTCATACTGGTCACTGGAAGTTCAACATGGCACTTCATGGCAAAGAACTCTGAGGATCTGAAAAAAATAATTGTTGCTCTACATAAAGATGGCCTAGGTGATAAGAAGATTGCCAAGACCCTGAAACTGAGCTGCAGCACGGTGGCCAAGACCATACAGTGGTTTAACAGGACAGGTTCCATTCAGAACAGGCCTCGCCATGGTCGACGCGCGCACGTGCTCAGCGTCATATACAGAGGTTGTCTTTCAGAAATAGACGTAAGAATGCGGTCAGCATTTCTACAGCGGTTGAAGGGGTAGGGGAGTCAGCCTGTCAGTGCTCAGACCATACGCCACATACTGCATCAAATTGGTCTGCATGGCTGTCATCCCAGAAGGAAGCCTCTTCTAAAGATGATGCACAAAAAGTTTGCTTAAGACAAACAGACTATGGATTACTGGAACCATGTCCTGTGATCTGATGAGACCAAGATAAACTTAGATGGTGTCAAGCATGTGTGGCAGCAACCAGGTGAGGAGTACAAAGACAAGTGTGTCTTGCCTACAGTCAAGCATGGTGGTGGGAGTGTCATGGTCTGGGGCTGCATGAGTGCTGCCGGCACTGGGGAGCTACAGTTCATTGAGGAAACCATGAATGCCAACATGTACTGTGACATACTGAAGCGGAGAATGATCCCCTCCCTTCGGAGACTGGGCCACAAGGCAGTATTCCAACATAACGACCCCAAACACACCTCCAAGACGACCACTGCCTTGCTAAGAAGCTGAGGGTAAAGGTGATGGACTGGCCAAGCATGTCTCCAGACCTAAACCCTATTGAGCATCTGTGGGGCATCCTCAAATGGATGGTGGAGGAGCGCAAAGTCTCTAACATCCACCAGCTCTGTGATGTGTCATGGAGGAGTGAAAGAGGCAACCTGTGAAGCTCTGGTGAACTCCGTGCCCAAGAAGGTTAAGGCAGTGCTGGAAAATAATGGTGGCCACACAAAATATTGACACTTTGGGCCCAATTTGGACATTTTCACTTAGGAGTGCACTCACTTTTGTTGCCAGCGGTTTAGACATTAATGGCAGTGTGTTGAGTTATTTTTAGGGACAGCTAATTTACACTGTTATACAAGCTGTACACTCACTAATTTACATTGTAGCAAAGTGCCATTTCTTCAGTGTTGTCACGTGAAAAGATATAATAAAAAAAAATATATATATATATATATATATATATATATATATATATATATATATATATATATATATATATATATATATATATATATATATATATATTGTGGTAGTGTGGTACCCCAACAGCAAAATGATGCAAGGTTCTCAACCAGGCAGGTTGAGGGGCTCCAGGGGAGTTGTTTATTTGGGAGGAAACTGGCTTTTCAGTTTCCTCATTGTTTATTAAAATCCACTTTGGGACCTGAAGCCTGGGGATTTCATAGCGATCCGGGTTGGATGAAATCCCTAGTCCTGGATCCGGGTTTTGAGATCCACCAGCACACTGACTGGTCAGGTGTGTGCTGGGCTATTTGTAGACACCTGACCATGGTTCTGGGCTCCACCCTCCCGAAGAGTCCAGGCAAGCAAGGGAGAAGCGTGCTTGCCTGCACGGGTCTGTCTGTCTAAGCAGACAGAGGGTCCAAGTCTGTGGGCTGGAACAGCTAGGAAGCTGGAAGAGTACTGAGGTACCGAGTGTACAGGAACTTCATTATAGAGCTGAGGGCTGAAGCATAAGCCTGAGCAGCAGTGCTGCTAAAGAGAGCCAGGTAGCTTGGTATTTTCTGTCCAACTTTACAGTGTTTGCTGTGGGAAGCTGAAACCCCTGTGTGGGCAACCCTTTTGTTATTGGACTTGTTTTCTTTTAATAAAAGTGGGCCAACAAGCCCTTAAATGGTATGACTGGCGTGGACTCTAGCTTCTGTGTAGAGCACACCAGTGAGCAAAGAACCCCCAATATCACTATATATATATATACAGGGGTCCCCTACTTACAAACATCCGACTTACAAACGACTCCTACTTACAAACGGAGGAAGACAACAGGAAGTGAGAGGAAATCTACCCCTAGGAAGGGAAATTCACTCCTGTAAGAGTTAATATGGGAAAAAGGTGTCTCCACTGATGCTTTATCACCAGTCCATGTTTCCCTATCAACCCAAATTTTTCAAAATCCAATTGTTATTGGGACAGAAGGTGTGGTGAAATCTTCTGAACAGGGCACAGACAGCAAAACAAATGTTACAGGGGTGATAACACTTCTCTATGTTATCTAAAAAACTTAAAAATAGATTTTTTGGCTGGAGCTACACTTAAAAAATGTACCTGTTCCGACTTACAAACAGATTCAATATAAGAACAAACCTACAGTCCCTATCTTGTTCGTAACCCGGGGACCCCCTGTATATATATATATATATATATATATATATATATATATATATATATATATATATAGATATATAGATAGATAGATAGATAGATAGAGAGAGATGTGGCAATAAGCTCTGGTTACCAATTTGAAGTTTTTGTAATACTCGATCTTGCGCCCGTTTGGGCTTTTGCTTTTTGTTCTATGTAAGCTAAATGTTTGTGAAAATCAAAATAAAGACTACCTAAAAAAAAAAGAAAAAAAAGAAAAGGGGAGTGGTGATGAATCTAATTACCGCCCATAGCTACCTAACACTACCTAGCGCTGGCGTTACTGGACAGGATTATAATGGTAATTGAAATATTCAATCCTGGCCGGCATGGACATAAAAGTCTAACATCACCTCTGAAGTCTCAAGGACTATAAGGGGAGTCCAATAAATTTGGATCAAGACAGGAGGTGGCTTATTGTAGCACAGCTGGATGTAAGGGATTTGGCTAAAGCAGGTTGGTAACAGGGGAGAAGGAATACCAGGAAAGGCTTCAACGGGTACCCGCAAAAGCAACTATATATTTTTTTTTACAAAGTTGGTGTTCTGCTTTATTTTATCATATTATCTATCTCTTGCTTCCCTGGTAGCTTGCACTCTCCTTCAATGTTCTGAGTTGTGGGCAGGCCCTTGCCATCCTCCCTTACATAGAGTGTCTGCAACTGATGAGGCGCTGAAGAGAAGCACCTTTAGAGGACCAATTGCCTGAAAGTAGGAACCCTTTACAGGAGCAAGGGATAAGGGGCACACTGCTGTTTTTTAAAATTTCCCCAGAGTTCAACTTTATGTTTACAAACATTTTTTTTTTATTGGAGGTAATTAAGGCAGTTACAGGAAAATATAACGCGCATTGAGAGTGCTGTATGTAAAACTGAAACAATATTTCAGATCATCCGTATGACTAGACAAGTAGAAGAGTCACTCTCCAAGAACTAGTATGTAATATAAAAACATAACAATAACCAAAATAAAAGCAAAAATAATAATGTGTGCATAGAGCAATACAAGATTACATCTGCATATACTTAATAGTTCGGTGTATCATCAGAAGCTGTGTTGTCCTAGCTTATTTTGGTGATAAGTGTACATGTATTTACCAGAGGTCAGAGTTCCTTTGGCCCATCCAGCAGGTTGACCCAGCATAATAGAAGGAACTCTGCTCATATTGGCAATCTAAGAAGCTGGCCATGAGAGTATGGTGTATTCGTTCCATTAACTTAATAGACTCCATTCGAAGAAGCACCTGGGACCATGGAACTGTTGGGGTTCGCCAGTTCAAAGCTATAGCCCAGTGAATAGCGCTAAGTAGCGTGTGAGACAGTTTTTGATGGGGGGGGGGGGGGGGACCTCTGTGAGATCTGCAAACAGAATACACATCTGATAGGTCAAAGTGAAAGGCATGCCATTTTTTTGTAGCACCGTCATAGTGGTCTGCTGCCAAAGAGATTGTAGAGCCTTACAGCTCCAGAAGGTATGGAGGAGTGTACCCCTTTCACCACATCCCCTGAAACATGTGTCTGGAATCGTAAAAATCCTATGTATTCTAACAGGGGTGTAGCACCATCTGGTGTGAAGTTTTACCACAGTTTCCTTAATGACAAGACAACTGAGCGGGTACACTTATGCATATTGGCGACCATATCAAGCCAATCCCCTGCAGGATATTCCTGACCCATTTCAGCCTTCCATCCTAGCATTGCCAAGGATTTTGCATTAGTATGATGGTCATTAATGTATTGGTATAGGGTAGAAATCGACCCCTCATAACACAGATTTGCAAAGGGTGTTCTGGCTTCATCTCTTACTGGGGTGAGGATATTTTGGAAAAAGTGGCGAATCTGAAGGTATTTATAAAATTCAAAGTCAGATAAAGCATAGTTGTGATGTAGATGTTCAAAAGAACAAACGATGGTGCCCTGCAGCAACGAGTGCAAAGTCGCCAGGCCTTGTTAGGACCAGTTAACAAATTCTGCATTAAAAGCCGGGGGGGGGGGTTGGGGTCGCCCAAAAAGGAGGCAAATTGGGGAGGTATAGAGAGAAGCCTGAATTTTTCCTTGTAGAGGGTCCAGCGATAGAGGGATTGGCCCACGGTTCCGTTAAGTGGGGTAATATCTCCTTGACTAACTGAGTTTGACCACAAAAAGACCTGGTAGGTAAAATGGCTTGATCAAAGTCCTTTCAAATTGGAGCCATGGTATGTGAATCGAGATGGATGCCTTTACACTAATTGTACTAGCCATGGCGCCAAGTAGTATTTCCACAGGTATGGGCAGCCCAGACTCCCTCCCCCCTTTCTGTTCTGGGTTCTAAACATCAGTAATCTGCTCAGGCGAGGCTTTTTGCCTTACCAAATAAACGTTAGCAGTTTGGTTTGTATTGCCTCTGTTAGACCTGGATACATATAATGGTAGGGATCTAAAGTAAAATAAGTTTTGGAAGGATCGACATTTTCACCGCCTGCATGCCAGGAATGAGATACGGTAGGAGGTCCATTGGGTAAGCAATCTTCTGAAGGGCCTGAAAAATAAAATTCTCACACATGAGGCGTTGGCCCTCCTCCATTTGCTGCAATTTTGCAGATACATAGCAGCCATAGGCCTCTTCAGCGTCGGGGGGTGATTTCAGGGCTGCATTAGCGTCCTTAATTAGGCCCAGTGCTGCCTCCTCCATGTTACTTCCCTTCCTGGCCCTTTCTGTTGTAAGGCAGAGGGGAGGCACCTGGGATTGGGTGATGCTACTGGGCCTAGACATCTCCTGATTGACACTTACCTCACCTCCTCCTGTCTGTCACATTCCAGAGCCTCATCCTGGCTGAGGTCTTCTTGTGTATGAAAAAGGGACATGGTTTTAGTTTTTGGTTCATCAATCACACACAATTTTCAGCTCATGACTGTTGCACATTGAATGTTAATAAATAGAAAAGACTATCATTCTGACCCCAGCATTTTTCATTCTTGTCACAATCTTTTTTGGCCCCTACTGTCTATTGATATGTAAAACACTTTTTGTAAAATCATTCATTTGTTATCAATAATAACATCTAGTTAACAACAATAATTTTCAGACAAATATGTTAAAAATACTATACCTGGCTCCAGCTGGGCTCCTCAACTTCTTCAAGTATGGAAGGGCCAGGTTGGTCCTCGGAAGCCTCAGCTGGGGTTGATGGAAGGGTGGACTGAAAGTGTAGAAAGTGATTCCCTGGCTTCAATCTGTTCTTCCAGAAACCACATCCTGTTGCAGTACCACAGACTACATACACATTCTTTGCTGCTGCTCCTGATCTCATGGAAGCCTGGACCTTATTAAGCTCCTTCCTATACGTGCTTCTCAAGCTACCAATTTTCTTATCCACAAACTTGATGTCTGCGTCGGGGACCTGCGTCTTCACAAATTGCAGCAGTTTCTCCAGCGATGCCTTTCTAGCTGGTTTACTTAGATATAAGTGGTTAACATCCCACAAATTTTTCATATCCCTGTATCTGTCTATGAACTGGCCCATGAATCCAGGGTCTTTGAATTGTTTCATATTTACTGCAAGACAAAACACAAGACAAAAACACTAATATCGCGCTAAACTCTCCTAATCCTATCCCAATATAGGCCTCAATCATGAATCAGTATAGGCCACTGATGTACCAAAGTTAAAATGTTATCTTCGTTAGAACGTTCATCCTCCTTCCTCAGCACACCAAAACGTACATACGACACATGCGTGTTAACTTTATATACACTGCGCATGCGTGAAACTCTGCCCCCCCTAACGTTCTTTCTAGAATATTCCCCACCCCATCTCTTACGTCGCAGTGGGAGAGGAACATGGCAGAGACACAGCAGGTGCTTAATGGCAGTAACGACGAAGAGGGAGGCACGGAGCAAGAAACGTCTCGATCCAAGAGGAGATTTAAGGCCTCCAATATGTCCTTTGGTGAGATGGTGGAGATGGTCGACATATTGAAGAGGGCCGACTATGATAGGAAGCATGGACCGTACCTAAACCCAAATGTGCGAAAGGCCAAAATCATGGCTAAAGTTGTGAAGAGTCTGTGCCGGAATTTTGGGGTACGATGATCCAAGGAGCGATTGAGGAAACGCTGGTCAGACCTGAAATTGAGGGAGCAGGATCAGTACAGAAGGATCAAGAAAGTGCTTCTAAAAAGTAAGTACTTGTCGTGTGTTCCTATTATGATTATTACTTGCATGCTATAACTTGACACTACAAGTGCACTAAGAGAACCTAGGAGACAGCTAAAAGAACCACAAGCAGTAAATGAAAAATCAAGATTTTATCAGATAACATTTTCTTATAAAATAGAAATTTACAAATTTTCTGGCATAGCAATGGCCCCCCTACCCGTAAAATAATCCACATATTTTTGCCACACTTCATGGGCACTTTGGGGGGTCAAGCTAGGACGGCTAGCTTCCAGGGCCGTAAGGGTAGTTTCAGGAAGTCTGATCTCAGGCCCAACTGAGGCAACATAATTAGGAGCATTTCTCTTTAAAAAGTTGTGAATTATGCAGCATGCCTGAACTATGTGGTTCAGTTTGTACCCATATTTATTGCCATAAGAAATAGGCGGAACCGGCTGGCCATTATCCAAAAGGCATTCTCCTGAAATCATCATGGTTATTCTCCTGGATCTCCCACAGCAAAGGCATATGAGAGAATTGGTCATGTTGGAGAAACCAATCTTGGTCCATGAACTCCTCCCCACCCTGTTCATGGACTGGGCTTGGGTCAAAGTAAGAACCCCAACACCAAGCCCCCCGCACAGCAAAAAAAAAAAACTCTACAACGAGGACGTACCCGCAACATGGCTTCAAAACGGTCCACTGGTCATAACAAACTAACAGAACGCACTGAAAATCAGAAAGGCCTGTGAAGAGTGATCTGAAAATCAGAAACGAGCAGACAAGAATGCACTGAAAAACAGATAAGAACTGACTACACGCACTGAAAACCAGATAAACCCACAAGCACAAACTGAAGAGCAGTAATGATCGGAAAAGCACGAGTCTGAAAAGCGTGAATCGTCTCTCACCAAACTTCTACTAACACAAGATTAGCAGAAGGAGCCAAAAGGGTGGTGCACTGGGTATTGAACTTCCGTTTTCTAGTCCCGTCTTACGTGTTGGACGTCACCGCGTTCTTGACGGTTGGAATTTGGTGTGACAGTGTGTACGATAGCCAAGCTTGAGCAGAAATCCGCTCGTGTGCACGTGCCATGAGACCCATATCGATTCAATGTGATCTAGCATGAATTTAGGGACAAGTCCAAACGCGAGGCCCATCAATGGTCATAATAGCCAAGTCCATCAATAGCTAGTAGCCATAATAGGCAGATGGGTAGATGGTATAGGTAGAGCACAAACAATCACATATCTTAACTACTATATGATTAAATGCAAAAGAGATAATATGCAGTGCAAGAAAATAAAAAGTGAAAAAAAAATAAAAAAATGCAGGACAGACTGCAAAACATTAATACTGCAAACAATGCCAGAACATGGCAGTATATTAGCTATGGGGGGGGGGGGTCAGGGGGAATAGCCTTCCTCCTGACCAAAGAAACCATCTCAACACGGATCAAGTAGTCCAATACTCCAATCGAGTGGTGTAGTCAGTCAGGGTGTCTTGCGATTATTGCGGGACCAGTACCGGGAAAAGGACAGTCCCAGGTCTGACTTGGTGGTATCAAATATCAGGTACCGACTTGATTACAGTAGGGGGGACAAACAAACGGGCGCGACAGAACTTCCGCTCAGAAAAACCGTCAGAGTTTTTTCCGACGAGAATTCCGATCGTGTGTACGCGGCATAACTGTGAGTTACTGAGAATGCTGGCTGTAAGTAACGATAGGCAGTACTTAATGTTGGCTGCGACGATCTTTCCTAGGGGAGGGTGTAGCCCAGATGGTCAACGGACATGGGGTGGATGGCATTCTTAAGTGGTCAGCCGCATCAAGGAGGCCCAGCTTCACCAAGAAGTCTTTGCCTTCTGGGATAGTGGTTACTGCGTAGGTGGTGCCATTGTGGAGAACCTGTAACTTGAAGGGGAAACCCCAGCGATATTGGATCCTGGCTGACTGGAGAACCGTTATTTCTTTTATCCTCCTGCGCTTATCCAGGGTAGTAGGTGAGCTATCCGGGAATATTTGAACTGTGGTGCCATCTAGCTAGATATGCAGGGTGTTGCGTGAGGCTCGGAGGATCTCCTCTTTAATTAGGAAGTCCTTCATGCACATCACAATGTACCTTGGGGGGGTTTTCTGGAAGAGGTTTAGGGTGTAAGGCTCTGTGTATCCGATCACAGCTAAAGGCTGCGATGGGAGAGTCAGGGAGAAGTGACTGGAATAATTTCCGCATAGTTCAGGGATCCCCCTCACTCTAAGATTGTTCCTCCTATTCCTGTTGTCCAAGTCTTCTAGGTGGGCTTGTAGCTGTTGTACTGCCATCTTGGGACATCTTGTTCTGTTCTCTCATGCAAGTAAATCATTTGTCAGGGATCGTTGAGCCGGTTTACCATGGTGATTCCTTGAGCCCAGCATGTGCTGAGTGTTCTGCCAGGGGTGGGGGATACTTTCAAGCAAGATTCACTGCTAGATAGCCCTGGGGAGTTGGCTTAAGTCTCCGTCACTCACTGAGCTCTTATCTCCTGCTCTTATTCGTCCAGCTTTGCGCCGTGCATTACTCTTCCAGAGTTCAACTTTAAATGGGAACTCATAAAAGTAGGAAATGAGTCAGAAAAATTGTTTTTCATGTTTATATATCATTCACTGTAATTTTCTGATGTCTTCAAAAGAAGACCTGTGATTAGTATAGCCTTTGTTCTGGGAAAGATGATTTCCAATGCTGCTTTGATTGAAATGTATGTTCTGGTTAAGCTTCTTTGTTGGAAGAAACACATTGTAATCATGTCTACCTGTTATTTGTATTTTTGTAACTGATGAAAAAAAAAATGCATAAGCAGATGCTGCCTTTAGTGAAAACTGCCTGTCAAAATGATCTGTACAGTATATCCAGAGGTATAAGCATAAGTTATATGCAGATTTGATCTTTTATCCAAAAGGTTGACATTGGCACTGTTCCTCCTACCTAACAAGTCTCCTTATTAGTTAGTGAGGTCACCCATCATTAGAGGCCCAAAACAGAGGCTGAAATTTGCTAAAAAAAGAAAAGAAAAAAAAAAGAAAAAAAGCCAGAAACGTCTGTTCTTTTTCAGGCATTCGTTTTTTGAAAATGTAACTTGCAGCAGGAGAAAGCTATGTTTTGTCATCTTCTAAGTCACTCTGTAAAATAAATTTGCCTTCTATAGTGTTTTACATTTACATAAGACTATTAAAATGCAGTCTACATTGTCCTGTTTACGTGGAAGCAACATGTCATGGCTGTTAAAAAGGTGCAGCGGAACAGCAATTGTTGAATAGAAGTTTAAAGGATTAATTCCCCTTTACTGACTTTTTCCATATACATCCTTATTACAGTTATGTTTTCAGCTGCCCATTTCATTGTCCTCCCAACGCCATCTTGCTAATGACAGAATGCACCAAGCATCGGATGCACAGCCCTGAAAACTCAAGAATGCTGAGCTGTGGGATAGCAGATTGCACATGCGTGGCTAAGGAACAAGCCGAGTACTCGGTTAATACGTTTTCCGGGGGTGCACACAGGGCCAGATTTACATCTACGGTGCCCTGAGGGAGAGAATTCTGAGGTGCCCACCTCAATTGCTGCCAGTTTATGAAATAATAATCTTGCAGATTGGTGTCAGTTACTGCAATAATAACGCCTAGCATTGGTGCAGGTTTACACAATAATAACCCCTATCATGCAGCACAAAGGGGTTAATTAACACTGCCACATCCATCCAGCCTCCACCTATCTCCACCACATGCCGCCGACAGACCCCCCCCCCTCACAGAGCATTGTGGTGGGCGGCTCGGCTGTGTGGGCCAGCCACCATGAGCCTCTCCACACCTGCAATGCTCCATCCATTCAACCTCCATCCATCCACCACACTCCACAGACAAACCCCCCCACCACAGAGCATTGTGGTAGGATGTGGACCAGCCATGCCACCATGGGCATGACAGGCTGAGGACACTTGGAACTTGGAGTCACACTCAAGACACTTTTCTGCGCAACTATAGATTTTGCCCCCGCATGCTACGCTACTGTGGGAGGTGGGGGCCTCTCTAGGAAGGGCACCTGTAGGCACATTCCTACACTGCCTATTGGGGAATCCGGCCTTGAGTGTACATCCAATGTTTCATATGTCATATGCAGGACAGAGAAATATGTAGCTTAAAAAGTAAGCATTCTTTATAAAAAAAAAAAAAAAAAAAAAAAATGAAAAAAACCGAGCACTGCATTGTAATTTACTGAGGATGCTGAAGTGCTTGGGGATGATTTTGGAAAATCTTGCTATATCCATTCTATTGATTTTTATGATATGTTCAATGACTAGACACTTAGTTCATCAAAAAAAAAAAAAACGAACAAGCATTATGAGACATCTGAAACAAATTTGGCTAGCCCATCATTATAAACATAAATATTGATTAAAATTAGTTTTTGAAACCAGGAGCTAAATGAGATCCAGAAAATGTTGCAGATTTGCTTTCAGTGCAGCTTTGGAACACTTTGGAATCGTGCCTTGCAGTAAATAAAAGCCTGGCTGAATTAGTCTTTGAAGTGCACATATTTAAAAATAAATCCATTGCAATGTTGGGAATTATCTATCCTTGCAACAAAGCTACAAAAAAAAAAAACAGGGCTACAGTAAATCTAACCACCATTAATTGCTTGAAATTTGAGCAGCGTGCAGCCTTGTTTGTGCTACCCAGTTTGGCAAAAGTAAATGTTTCAACTGACTTTTGTCGAAGGCGTGGGGTGGAAAATCGTCAGCCGAACAATCACTGCATGCAATTAGATCTCCCTTACAGTTTCCGGGTTTGTTATCTGCACCCACCTTTACAACTTTTCCCTTGGTCTGCTCCATTCTCTATGGCATAAAATAAAACAAAGCAGAAGTCCAACCAACAGATAAAAACAAACAGTCTATTAACTACTTAAAGTGGTGTTGCCACCAAAAAAAAAATTGGCTTAAAAATTAAAAAAAAAAAAAAGAAAAAAAAATAATTGGAAAAATATTTTTTTTTACTCACCTCTAAATGCCTGTTGCTAGGGGGTCCCTCGTAGTCTGCCACCTTCATTGCCCGGGCAATGACATCACTTCCCCTTGGCGCCACACAGTCATCTGGGACCTGTCTTGTGTCCCAGATGAGTGAGCGTCGAATCACGGCGTACGGCGCCGCTCACGCATGCGCAGTGGGTGCCCAGCTGTGAAGCCACAGCCGGGTGCCCACAGTAAGAATGCCAGCGCCGCGAGCGGAGCGGGGAACGAGGGGGGGTCTCGTTCCCCCGCATCTCTGGACCCTGGGACAGGTAAGTGTCCGATTATTAAAAGTCAACAGCTGCAGTATTTGTAGCTGCTGACTTAATTTTTTTTTTGTTTGTGGGCCCTCCTCTTTAAGCACCAGCCTTATTACTCCTTCACTACCAAACCTATTTTAGCTTCCAGTGCTGAGATAGTTTGACTGACAATTACTGTCAAACAACACTGTACCACCGTGTTCATTTTATATCACTTTTGCTGAGACAGATAGAGCTTTCCTTTGGCGGTATATAGTAACCTTTTTTTGTAAATATTATTTTTTAGTGTGTGATAGATAGATAGATAGATATGATCAAAAGCTTGAATAAAAAATGCCTTGGCAGTGCAAACACCCCCAAAATTACTTTTTTTTGCAAAGTAAATGACCCAAGACCATTTTTTTTGCCACAATTAAATGGAATTGAAGAAACATATTGGTATTGTGGTTAACACATGGATCATGGTAATGGTACACTAGCTACCGCTCATACAGAGATAGGGGGAGAAGATGGAGAATAACATACAGGTTATTATGGAGATTAGTAGTGTAGGAGAGGAGGGGGGGGAGGATGAAAGGGTTAATCTTTGCTTGCATCTGCTGTGCCCTGACTGGACTGTGTTTAGGAACAACTGAGTAGAGATCACAGATGTAAACACACACTATTTACATTATGTGATCACTGTGATTGGTCTCTTCATGAGCCCGGGGGTGGAGGAATGAAATTTTAAAGCGCTTGTATAGTCAGAAAGAAAAAAAAACCCTATGAAATACTTACCTTAGAACAAAGCCCACGCACCATTTCTCCATTCCGGCACGATATGCTGGACCTTTGTTAGACCTTCACTGCGCATGCACCGCTGACGTCAGCAGCTGCATGCAAGGTGAATATCTCCTAAACCAGTGATGGTGAACCTTGGCACCCCAGATGTTTTCGAACTACATTTCCCATGATGCTCAACTACACTGCAAAGTACATGAGCATCATGGGAAATGTAGTTCCAAAACATCTGGGGTGCCAAGGTTCACCATCACTGTCCTAAACCGTTCAGGTTTAGGATATATTCATTTTACCTACAGGTAAGCCTTATTATAGGCTTACCTGTATGTAAAAAATGTACTAAAGAGGTATACAACCACTTTAAGTGCTATTACATACAGAGCTGACAAGAGCTGATAGCATTTTGCTGACACATCATGGATCTGATGTGTCCCCTGCCCTTTACACCATCACATTAGAAAACTCATATGTACATTTTTATGGTGGTTTTAATGTGCTGCGTACATCATGTTTTACGTTTGAATTACATGCATTTTCTTCCTTTTTATTTTCATAATTTCCTGTCTCCATTTTGAGGTTTGTTGGAAATATGAACGTAGATATGTGACTTGAAAAACACACTAATTTGAATACATAGTGTTTTTTTTTTTTAATACAATGATACAATGTCAGTGCATTTTCCATGCATAGCTACTGACTATACTGTTTACCAAAATGCAAAAAATATGCAGCATGCAAGATTTTTTAAACATCCCTCTAACACAATTGACTAATGTGAAGTGCTTCATAGCCAATAATGGTAACTAATTGTCATGTACTTTTAGCATGCTGTGACCCCGTGTTGTAGCTCTCATAAAATGGAATAATGTAAATTGGCACTAAAGCAACACAGTTCCAACGTACACATCGCAGTACACTATAATGCACAGTAACATACTACTATGCATTGTGGTTTTCTGCAAAGATGTTTTTTTGGTTTTGATGTTTTGGAGCATTGTCAGATAATTCATTTGAATGGCATAAAGTATAACTAAAGGGAAAACTGCAGCTGGGGAGCAGGGGCGATCACTGCGATTCTGTACCGTTAATGAAGAGTGGCCAATATGTAACAATATCACAAAATATGATATTGCAGTTATATGCTGGTGCCCCGGCATTAATCCTTGTTTATGGCAGAGCCTTCCTGGTCCCTGTATACTCCTGTGATCGCACAGAGCCTCCTCTATATTCTTGTGGAGCTACCTGGTGACTTCCTCTGATGTCCCCTTGAGCCATATGAAAACTGGTGGTCCGTAGGAATCCCCTGAAGAAGCCAATGTTGGAGAAACATGTTGGGATACAACATCAAGTATTGATCACTTCTTATATATGGATACCAGTGATCAATAATACTATTTGTACTATCCTTTGCCAATAGTTTATTGAACTTTTTATTGAACCCATTATTTGTTGTTGTTTCATGTAATAAAATTTCTATTTTTATATAGACTATATAGATTCCTTTGTCATGGGCACCATTCTAATCCCAATCATCCTATTACTGCCAATCTAAAAGGGAAAACGGTTTTATTTGTTTTGGATAGAGTGGAGAGGGAATAGAACACTTGTCTATTTTTTTCCCAATAGGGACACTAGTTCTGGGGACCTGGGGGTCCCCAAGGAAATCTCTTAATTTGCAGAGATTTCCTCTTACTCCCTTATTTGGCTATGGGAAAGGAAGTGAAGGGAAATCTAATGAAAGAATATTCATTAACACAATGCACTGCTCTGGAAAAGTGTCGCCCAAGTCTTGGAGCCTCAGGTTGTTATTGCTGTTGGCATTCCTGTTGGAGAAATGCCAACAGGACAAGTTTAGATTGGGGTGGTATTTTTGGACATTGCCTAATATACTGTGCCTCTTCCTAAATTGAATAAACATTGATCTGCAAGCAGAAGATGGACTTTAATGACACCATGTGCACACATCTGTTAAAATGTAAGTAGCAATAAGTTTATCCAAGAATGGGGGTCTCATTAGAAGGCACCACCTCCCCATAATTTGAAGTTTATAAGGAGATATCAACTAGTTTGTGTTGAAGAATGATGGACTCTTTAGGCGTACAATCTATATTAATAAAATTTATTAAAAACATAAGTATACAGTTTACTCAATAACAAACAGATATTACAATCTGCAAACAATATTTGCTGAGAGGCATGTGCACTAAATGATATATTGCTCACACATGTGGTTATTTTTATTTTTTGCGATATAAACGGAAAAAGAGCGAAAATTTTGAAAAAAAAAAGAGATTTTCTACTTTTTGTTATAAAAAAAATCTAATAAACTCAATTTTATATAAAATTATTTTGTAAAAAAAATGCTGCTTCTCCTGAGTATGGGGATACACATGTGTGGGACTTTTTGGGAGCCTAGAGTGCCGCGTACGGGGCCCCGAAACCACATGTGTGGGACTTTTTGGGAGCCTAGCCGCCTTCAGGATTTCTAAGGGTGCAAATTTTTGATTTCACTCCTCACTACCTATCACCGTTTCGAAGGCCATAAAATGCCAAAATAGCACAAAATGACCCCATTTTGGAAAGTAGACACCCCAAGCTATTTGTTGAGAGGCATGGTGAGTATTTGACAGCTCTCATTTGTTTTTGAAAATGAAGAAAGTTAAAGAAAAAAAATTTTTTTTTTCTTTTTTTCAATTTTCAAAACTTTGTGACAAAAAGCGAGATCTGCAAAATACTCACCATACCTCTCAGCAAATAGCTTGGGGTGTCTACTTTCCAAAAATGGGGTCATTTTGGGGGGTTTTATGCCATCTGGGCATTCCATGGCCTCCGAAAACTGTGATTGGCAGTGAGAAGTGAAATAAAAAAATTACACCCTTAGAAAGCCTGAAGGCGGTGATTGGTTTTTTGGGTTCCGTACGCAGCTAGGCTCCCAAAAAGTCCCACACATGTGGTATCCCCGTACTCAGGAGAAGCAACAGAATGTATTTTGGGGTGTATTTCCACATATGCCCATGACATGTTTGAGCAATATATCATTTAGTGACAACTTTTGTAAAAAAAAATATATTTATTTTTTTTTTTATTATTCAATCTCTTGGGACAAAAAAAAAAATATTTAATGGGCTCAACATTGCTCTCATCAAATAGCTTGGGGTGTCTACTTTCAAAATGGGGTCATTTGGGGGGGGTTTTGAACTGTCCTGGCATTTTATGCACAACATTTAGAAGCATATGTCACACTTCACCCACTCTTCTAACCACTTGTAGACAAAGCCCTTTCTAACACTTTTTGTTTACATAAAACATATTTTTTTTTTTGCAAGAAATTACGTTGAACCCCCAAACACTATATATAATGTTAAAGCAAAGGCCCTACAGATTAAAATGGTGGGTGTTGCATTTTTTTTTTCCACACAGTATTTGCGCAGCGATTTTTCCAACGCATTTTTTGTGAAAAAATACACTTTTTTTTATTTAATGCACTAAAACACACTATATTGCTCAAATTTGATGAAATAAAAAATATGATCTTAGGCCGAGTACATGGATACCAAACACGACATGCTTTAAAATTGCGCACAAACACGCAGTGGCGACAAACTACATACATTTTTAAAAGCCTTTAAAAGCCTTTACATGATACCACATTAGATTCACGGAGGAGGTCTACTGCTAAAATTACTGCCCTCGATCTGACCTTCGCGTTGATACCTCACATGCATGGTGCAATTGCTGTTTACATATGACGCCAGACCAACGCTTGTGTACGCCTTTGCGCAAGAGAAGGGGGGGCAGGGGGTGCTTTTTTTTTTTTTTTTTGTTTTTTTTTTTATTTATTTAGCTTTTTTATTTTATTTTTAAACTGTTCCTTCCATTTTTTTTTCTTTGTATGATTTTTATTGTTATCTCAGGGAATGTAAATACCCCCTATGATAGCAATAGGCAGTGACAGGTACTCTTTTTTTGAAAAAATTGGGTCTATTAGACCCTAGATCTTTCCTCTGCCCTCAAAGCATCTGACCACACCAAGATTGGTGTGATAAAATGCTTTCCCAATTTCCAATGGCGCGGTTTATATCCGGGAGGGGGGACATTCCCTCCCACTGCTTGTAAAAGCAGTCTAGAGGCTAATTAACACACGGTCGGAATTTCGACCGTATGTACGTGGCATTAGGAGCCAATCGCTCCTCCCCCCCCCCTGCTGCCCCCATGCTTCGGCATATATGCTCTTTTTTTTAACTGTGGTGGTGAAATCACCTCCTACAGCGTTGGAGTCGCGGCTTTATGTATCGTGGGAGCAAACGCTGTTGCTGTCAAGATAAATAAATCCGCGTTGCAACTGAATGGCGCACCTGAAAACAAAAAAATGCTTAACACTAAAACACAGTAAACAAATTACATACCTGAAAAGCAAGCATGATAAAACATGATAAAACATAATAAAACATTGCAGAATAGAATGGAGTAAAAAAAGAGCAACAATAGAGAGAGAATAGAGTGAGAGAGAGAACAATAAAACGACAACTAATTTTTTTTATTTTTCTGAGATTCACAGGTAAAAAAGCTCCTGACTGAAGCGACAATCAAAACGCTACCACAAAAAAAATGTTAGCGATCGCAGGATCAGGCCTGACTCTGCGAACGCTGCAGTTATGTGTGCTTAGTGTTTTGTAAGTGACAGTGATCGATCGATACGGCCCTTGGGTGGGCTGGGCTGGGCGGAGAGGAAAAACGCAGGTGCTAGCAGGTATCTGGGCTGATCCCGCTAACAAATGCGTTTTTTTTTGGAACCCTAAACTGCTGGACGCTAGTATAGATCTGATCAGATCAGATATTGAACTGTTCAGATACTGTGCCACTAAGGGAGGTGTATGCTTTGTGCGTGGGTGTTTGCGGTACTGGCACTAACCTGGGGCGACGCAGACCTTATTTGACCCTAAAACCTAATTGATATCACCCGCCGGGCGATCAGGGGGTTAAACCGTTATTGGGTAATAAATGGCGGGTGCCCTGACAGTATAAAAAAAAAGCTAACTAACCAGCGTCACCCGTAACAGTAATACAAAAAAAAACTGGTTACCTAGCGACACTAATGCAGCGATCAGAAAAACGATCGCTTAGTGACACTGGCAAAAGGGGGTGAAAGGGTTAACTAGGGGCAATCAGGGGGTTAAAACCTTTTATTAGGTAATATATGGGGGTACCTGACGCTATATAAAAACCTGACGGGGAACCTAAATAACGAAATAACTAACTGGCTAACCAGCGTCACCAGTGACAGTTATACAATGATCACTGGTGAAAGGGTTAACTCTAGGGGCAATCAGGGGGTTAAAACCTTTTTTTAGGTTGTAATATGGGGGTACCCTGACCTATAAACCTATTTATGAACCTATATAAACATGGCGGTTACCTAAAAAAAAAAAACTGGTTACCTAGCGACACTAATGCAGCGATCAGAAAAACGATCGCTTAGTGACACTGGCAAAAGGGGGTGAAAGGGTTAACTAGGGCAATCAGGGGGTTAAAACCTTTATTAGGTAATATATGGGGGTACCTGACGCTATATAAAAACCTGACGGGAACCTAAATAACGAAATAACTAACTGGCTAACCAGCGTCACCAGTGACAGTTATACAGTGATCACTGGTGAAAGGGTTAACTCTAGGGGCAATCAAGGGGTTAAAACTTTATTTAGGTTGTAATATGGGGGTACCTGACCTATAAACCTATTTATGAACCTATATAAACATGGCGGTTACCTAAAAAAAAAAAAATGGTTACCTAGCGACAGCAGTGACACTAATACAGCGATCAGAAAAACGATCGCTTAGTGACACTGGCAAAAGGGGGTGAAAGGGTAAACCTTTATTAGGGGGGGGTGGGGGGGCTACCTTGGACCTATAAATGCAGTGATCAGTAAAAAAATGATCACTGCAATTAGTGACACTGGGGGGGGAGGGGGTGATCTGGGGGTGATCTGGGGGTGACAGGGGGGTGTTTGTGTGTGCCTGTGTACTGGTGTCAGTGTACTGTTGGTGCACTAACCTTTAGACGTTCAGGCGTTCCGGTCACATAGACCGGCGCACCGAGCGTGACATCACTTCCTCTGCCTGTGTTTTGATTGACACAGACAGAGGAAGCATCTGATTGGCCAGAGCGATCGCGAGGGGGTGGCCAGAAACCACTGGCCGTCCCCTCATCCCGGATCGCTCCTGAAGCGATCCCGACCGTCCCCGCCGGCCGGGGGGGGACCGATCGGACCCCCCACCCGCCGGAAGAATGGCACGTACAGGTACGTGGTTCTGCCTGTACGTGCCATTCTGCCGACGTATATATACAGGGGGCGGTCGGCAAGTGGTTAAACAATAGACAATGCAGAGGATTTATAAAGAAATTCCAGTAAGCAGCATATGTCTATGCGGATAAGCATCACACATATGCCTCTATATGTATTCATAAGCAGACATGCGCAAATGCATGTGTAGCCGTGCATGTGACTTAGTGTGCCTATAGGCAGTGTTAATTCAGAAATAAAATAGATATAGTTTTTTAGAAATTTAATTCAAGAAAAATTCTCACCCTGAAGTGGATATTTTCAGGTTCCCAGAAGTATACGGTTTAACTCAGATCCGTTGTATAATGAGTTTCTGGTGCTCAAATCAGGAATTTTTAAAGTGCCCTATTAACAGGATATATAAAAAAAAAAGTCAGTTAAAGGTTTATCAGATGGTGGACTGTTAAACAGTCCATTCAGAGCGATTTGACTAAAATATCTTGTCCTTACTTACTTTAGTGGTCGGTGTTGTAGAGATAATGTTCCCCACTCACTGACAAGCAGCGTGGTTGGAGAGGCTGCTGTATCAGACGGCAGCCTGGGCCGTCTTTTTGTATGCAGTCGTCCCGGTAGTGACGGAGGGAGGGGAGGGACGTTTGACTACCCGGCCTAGTCCTAAATGCGCATGCGCTGACGTCCGAGGAGCATCACATCGACTGAATCAGTGGACCTCCCCAAAATTTATTAAAATGTTTTAAATGCAAATTTTAAAAAAAAAAATTTACAAGATTTTATTAAATAAACATTAAAAAGAATGTAAAAATCAACATATGAAAATACATGGTATTTTCAGCTCTACATGTTTCGCCGTCAAAATGGCTTCCTCAGGAGCTTATTATAAACCTTGTGTACAAGATCACTATAAATAGAGAGAAAAAGCATTAAGTAAATTTAATCAACATAAGATACATAATTTATTTGTAAGGACCATAAAGGTCTATTAAATATATACAGAAGATATATATTTTTACACATGTACACAATCAATTATAGGTCATCTGATGAATGAACTCTTACACAAACTGAAAGCACCACTCCAAAGGACTACCAGAACCCCCAAATGAACAATCTTTGGCAAAGTATAAGTATGTCACAGAGAGGACATACCTCTTAATTGAACCTACAAGGAGACATCACTAGGTTTGAACAAATAAATTATTTCTGATGGTACAATATTGATCCGTTTCCACCTACCCTGCATTTGTGGAGCACCCAGAGAAGTAGAAAATGGCCTCACTAAGCAAAAACCACGTCAGAAAAAAAAAAAAAAACGTGTATGACTTGAGGAAACTGTGTAACCTGAAAGGACAAATACTATGATAATGCATATCTAACGCAGTAAGCCCACTCATTCTCACTTCCGGCAAGCTCAAAACCTACATCTGTCTCATTAAAGAGCAGCCTGTCATGGATTGGCTTACCTTTCAAAGAAAAAAAAAAAATCTAATGTAGGGATCAAACACGGCGGATGGCTGCATCAGCAATACCGCCCGCCATGAGGGTGTTTAAATATCCCCTCAATCCCTGCGACGTCTGACATCGCCGCTGGGATGCAGACGTCATTTGGCTGTCCCCCCTTAACTCCCCCGTCTCAATCAGAGCAGGGAATAGGATCTCACGATAACACGCAATCAAAACACATCGGCCGCAGCGTAGCGCGCATGAACGAGACAGTGGTGGCCATTTTGCAAAATCCTCATTCCCTTAAACACGTATCACCGCTGATCGCGCATGCGTGAAACAGCGGCGATCGTGACACAAATCCCCCACTGTAAGTAAGATGGTTTGGGGAGGCAGAAGGATTAAATTTAATAATTTCTCGGTCTATTTATAGTGATATTGTACACAGGGTTTATAATAAGCTCCTGAGAAAGCCATGCTGATGGTGAAACATGTAGAGCTGAAAATATAAAAATTCATACAATAGTAATGCATGATATGTGGATTTTAACATTCTTTTTAAGGTTTAATAAAATCTTGTAAACTTTGATTTTGTTTCAATTGATTAATTTGGCACCTTAAAATGTAAGTCGTTTATTATACACAAATATACAAAACAAAAAAAAAAAAAATTACAATATCTGTAATTGACATCACAGACGTATGAATAACTGGTACAAGTATCAACCTTGATTAAGCCCTTGCTGACCGGCTCACGCCAATATACGTCGGCAGAAGGGCACGTACAGGCATATTAACGTACCTGTACGTTGCCCTTTAAGACGCGGCATTGTCGGCACGCGCGCCCGCCGCGAGCGTGATCGGGGGTCCCACGGACTCGATATCAGCGGGGATACCCGCGATTGTCTCATGGAGAGGAAGAACAGGGAAATGCTGATGTAAACAAGCATTTCCCCATTCTTCCTAGTGACAGGACACTGATCACAGCTCCCTGTGATCAGGAGCGGTGATCAGGGTCATGTCACACGTAGCCCAGCCCCCCCACAGTTAGAATCACTCTGTAGGACACACTTAACCCCTGCAGCTCCCCCTAGTGGTTAACCCCTTCACTGCCAGTCACATTTACACAGTAATCAGTGCATTTTTAATGGGAATGATCGCTGTATAAATGTGAATGGTCCCAAAATAGCGGCAAAAGTGTTCGATCTGTCCGCCATAATGTCGCAGTCACGATAAAAAAATAAAAAATCGCAGATCGCCGCCATTACTAGTAAAAAAAAAAAAAATTTTATAAAAATGCCATAAAACTATCCCCCATTTTGTAGACACTATAACTTTTGTGCAAACCAATCAATAAACGCTTATTGCAATTTTTTTACCAAAAATATGTAGAAGAATACGTATTGGCCTAAACTGAGGGGAAAAAATATATACATTTTTTTTTTTTTTTTTTTTTTTATATATATTTTTGGGGGAAATTTATTACAGCAAAAAGTATTGTGTTTTTTTCAAAATTTACGCTCTTTTTTTGTTTATAGCACAAAAAAATAAAAACCAGAGGTGATCAAATGCAACCAAAAGAAAGCTCTATTTGTGGGCAAAAAAGGACATCAATTTTGTTTCGGAGCCACGTTGCACAACCACGCAATTGTCAGTTAAATTGACGCAATGCCGAATCGCAAAAAACGCTCTCGTCTTTGGACAGCCAAATGGTCTGGGGCTTAAGTGGTTAATTCCAGCAAGTGAACAGAGATAAATCCAACGGATGTACAAAAACCTAAGAGAGGTTATAACTGTTCTCCCACAAACCAAATCAAAACAAATGAAGCTGGAGTTACGCTTTAAAAGGTATTATAAACCTGCAGCATAAGTTTTTTTTTTTTTTTACCAATATTAGCTTAAAGTGAACCAGCCATCCAAAAAGTTGTATATTAAAAATTAGTGCTCCCTATGAGCAGACAAAAAACATCTGCTCCTGTGCTATAGCCTCCCTTTCCTCTGTCTGTTATTGACCTGCTAACAGGCCAGGTTTGCAAGATAACTGAAATACATCACAGGTGATATCATTTGCTGCTCAGTGATTGCAGTATTCTAGTCTGCATCTCCCCAAGGTATTACTTAAAGTGGGGTTGCGGTAAAAAAAAAAAAAATAAAAAATAAAAAAAAAAAAAAGGGCTTAAAAATCATAAAAAAAAAAAAAATGTACTCACCTCCAAATGCCTGTTGCTATGGGGTCCCTCGTAGTCTGCCACCTTCATTGCCCAGGCAAAACGTCACTTCCCCCTCGGCACCGCACAGTCATCTGGGACCTGTCATGTGTCCCAGATGACTGAGCGTCAAATCACGGTGCCGCTCGCGCATGCGCAGTGGGTGCCCGGCTGTGAAGCCACAGCCGGGTTCCCACATTAGGAATGCCGGCGCCGCGAGCGGCTCGTGGAATGAGGGGGGGCCTCGTTCCCCCGCATCGCTGGACCCGGGACAGGTAAGTGTCCGATTTTTAAAAGTCAAATTTTTATCGCTGAATTTTATTGCTGATTTTTTTTTATCGCTGAATATATATAATTTTATCGCGAACAGTAATAATCATAATTTTTAATTAACATTTTAAGTTTTCCCTGCAATTGTACCTGTAATTCTAGATCATATGTACTTATCTAGAAATTATGGAATTTGCTAACAGTCCCTTATCGCTATTATTTTATCTCTGTTTTTTTATCTCTGGTTCTTTATTTATATCTCTGGTATTTTTAATTTTAATTTTATTCTATTTAGTTTAATAATTCTGTAACTCAACTCTACATTGTGATGTGCTTCCCATACCACAATTATATGAATCTCATCCAAGCGTCCCTTTGAGATCTATATATAATTTATGCACTATAATTGTAAATGATTAGAACCGCATCCTTTCTTCATTGGTATTATATCCAAGTCACTCATGGCTTATGTATGTCAATGTGATGTTTATATCACCACTGAATCACTGATATCTGGCCATGGTGTGCTCGCATGTAGGATTATTTAATTTAAAAATAATATTGCCAAGCACTGAGGATCAGTTTCACACCTGCGAAATATCGTAGGTTGTATAGTCAACCATGTATGTCATTATGCTTGCCACGGGGCCTACCCAGGAACCGGGATGTACATATATCCCCATCATAAAAATACAAGGTTTTATAGATTAAACATGAGTCTAGGAGTGCTCCATAGTAATCCTGACATTGTATGTATTAACATTGGTCAGGAAGTCCGAGGATATTGCAATTGTGGAGCATAGAAATCCTATTGAACACATACGTGCATTTCGATTGGCCACTTGCGCACTCTGTCACTATAAAAAGAACACTTCCAGTTGTCTGGTCACGCCCTCGTGACGAAGTCGGATATGACGAAACGCGCGTCAGAGACGTAGACCAGACAACCAGGAAGTGACGTCATTTGCGCTCCAGCCTTGCGTTCCACGGACCGGGAAGCTCTCAACACACTGATTTCACCGCTAGGCATAGCGGAAATCAGCTCAGCGGATCCGGAAAGTGACACCAGGCAGAGTAGAATACTTACATTTGCCATTTATGCTATTTTATATTGTTATTTCGGTACGCATATTTTATGAAGGGTTTTTTTTAATTCTGAACTTTGGGGAGGGTGAATAAATCTTTTAAGCAATATCACACTATGTGGATGCAATTCTTTTCATATATGTCCTGGCTGATATTGGTGAGCGGTTGACCAAAGGCTGTGGAGGAGAATTGGAGGAAAAAAGGAGGTAGCAGATTCCTGTTTGGGAGATTACATGCCTCTATTTGGTTTGGCTCTGGTGAGTGAATCCCCATAGGGGAACCTATTTACACGTGGTGGAGTGCACTGGTGGATGGACCAAAGAGATTATACCACATCACATCAATATAGAAGTGCTTTTATCTGCAACCCCCGTTTTTTCAGGATATTGCCGGACTATTATGATTTATTCACAAATGAACTATTGACACAGATTTAGATATATTTTGATGCGGATATTTATTTATTTATTTATTTATTCGCATTCATATTTATTCATATACATAATTATTTATAGGTATAAATTATCCGTATTTATTTATTTATTTTATGCGTATAAGCTTTATACTCACCCACCTTGTCTATTGGATTTTATTATCCAATCATTAAGCGCTGCTACAGTATTTTAATGAGTTTTTATTGATCTCATTTTTTTATTGTATTTATATATGTTTCCTTGATCCCAAGCAGCTGCTAGTAGTGTACCACTTTTATAGTGAGCACACTAAAACTACGGATATATCTATTTATTTATTTATTTATATACCTTATATATTGTGTCTATTAGAAACAACAAGTAGTTATCATCCCACAAAGCGCAGAGAAGTGTTTGACATAGGAGGGCCCATATACCAAACATCCTTTTTTTGCATGTACATTACTTTGTTTCTAATCTGTTCTTGAACTTTTTTAGATTGTGGTATAATGTGTGGCTTTTTGGGATCAATTAGCTTGCTTCACTTTGTCAGACAGCTTCTATGTATGCGATTTATTGATTCAACAGGTCTGTCAGTAATCAGGCTTGGGTGTGGCAAGTGAAATTTAACTCAGCTTTGAAAAAAATGGTGGTTAAGCACAGTTCTTTCATGATTCAGCATGGGAGGGGGCAATTACTTTTTCACATGGGGCCAGGCAGGTTTGAACAGCTTTTTTCCCTTAATAAATTAAATAATAATAAAAAAAAAAAAAATGCATCTTGGATTTTCCTCAGGTTATCTTTGTGTAATATTAAAATGTATTTGACGATCTAAATCATTTAAGTGTGAGAAATAAGCAAAAAAAATTAAAATCAGGAAGGGGCAAATACTTTTTCACACAACTGTACTTACATTATTTCTAATTTCCATTGTATCGTGTCAGAATCCTCAACCATGTAACAAACATTAGCTCTCTTTATCCTATGGGCAATGTAGGGGGGGTTTTGTTTTCCTTTTGACGAGAGTGTTATCTGTATGATTGGGAATGTTTCAGCGCCAGATGATTGCATAGAACATGCAACAGACAAGAAGCCATGAGCACCACAACCATCCGCCATGCTCCCAGCTTCAACTGTGGCAAAGATGTTGTTGCCTGAGTCAAGTTCAATCGTTTTATTTCAAGCATAGGATGGGGAGCTATAAGCTATACTTTTTGGTAGAGAGGGTGGTCCCAGTTAGATTTTAGTCCAGTTAGGATAGATTTATAGCATTTTTATTATTATTTTTTTTTTTACTAGTAATGGCGGCGATCTGCGATTTTTATCATGACTGCGACATTGCGGCGGACATATCGGACACTTTTGACACATTTTTGGGACCATTCACATTTATACAGCGATCCGTGCTATAAAAATGCATTGATTACTGTATAAATGTGACTGGCAGGGAAGGTGTTAACACTAGGGGGCGCTGCAGGGGTTAAAATGTACCCTATATGAGTGATTCTAACTGTGGGGGGAGGGGACCGATCGGTGTCCCTATGTACAAGGGACACACCATCGGTCTCCTCTCCTCTGACAGGACGTGGATCTGTGTGTTTACACACACCGATCCACGTCCTGCTCACTTACCGAGCAATCGCGGGTGCCTGGCGGTCATCGTGATCGCCAGGCACGCGCATCGGGTCCCCAGCTACGCGGCGGGCACGCGCGCGCGCGCCCCCTAGTGGCCAAAAAGCGAGCGCCGTCATATGACGGCGGCCCGCCACAATAGCTGCACCGCTCCGCCGTCATTTGACAGTGGGCGGTCAGCTAGTGGTTAATTACTGAAAAAAAATGAACTTTTTGATGATATTCAGATTTTAGAGATACACCTGTATATGAATACATGTCAAAGAGTGACATTGTATAATATTGTAAAATAATGAAAATCCATTCTTGACTTGACAATATTGCAAGCGTGTTATGCCACATAAAGATACATGTTAAAAAAAAAGATTGGTTGGTAAACATACGATATGCTTCGTACATATATCCCTCCCAAAATAACATCTTAAAAAAGGATAGATGAAAATAGGATATTAACACCAACAAAATCTTGTAGGATTCCGTTCCTGACCTTGTGAAACTGCTAATTGCATGGCTTTCTATGGCTTTAAAGCTCAATACAGTCTAAATTTTTATTTTAGTCTATAGTCCTCAACCTGAAAGACTGAGGACTCATTCACAATGTACTGGTGCAACTCACTGCATCAGCAAAGACCACCCAGCCCTGGTGAAAGGAAAGGGGACCCTGTGGCATTACATGCACAGCCTAAAGATTTCAGAAAAGCTAAGTATTAAAGCATAAAATAGAACCAGTGCAGGCCACAAGGGGGATGATTTGCATAGGAAAACATGGATCCACAATTTGCTTATTTTCATAAACTGCCTTTAAGATTTTGCTGTTACATCACAAATTTATATATAAAAAAAATAAATTAGTTAGACTTACCGGTGACGGTATTTCTACGAGCCTTTCAGGACAGCACCTTGGAGCGCAGCTCCGCCTTTACCCAGGAAACACGGCGTGACAACGCCCCTTTTTAAGATCAGCTGCTTCCACCATGCCTTCAGTTGTTACCGAGAAATCCACCGACATGCTGGAAAATATAAGCAGACAGTTACCATGCCCTATAATTATACATCATAACCTAGGGAGGGAAGTAGGCTGCTGTCCTGAAAGGCTCGTAGAAATACCATCACCGGTAAGTCTAACTAAGGTTTTCTCCCTTCGCCTTTCAGGACAGCACCTTGGAGAGGATAACCGAGAAACTTACTTCAGGGTGGGACCACTGCCTGCAAAACCTTCCTACCAAAGGATTGGTCTGAGGCTGAGAGCAAATCCAAGCGGTAATGCTTTGTTAAAGTTGAAAAACTGGACCATATGGCAGCCTTGCAAATTTGCTCAGGCGATGCTCCGGCCTTTTCTGCCCATGATGCCGCTACTACTCTGGTCGAATTTGGCAAGATTCCTTCTGGAGGCTCCAAACCTAAAGAGGTGTATGCTTCTTTAATAGCTTGCTTTAACCATCTTCCGAGGGTGTTTTTGGAAGCTTTACATCCCTTGTGAGCGCCCTCCATTGAAACAAAGAGTGAGGATGATTTTCTAAAGTCCTTTGTTAAATCTAGATACTAAAGAAGACACCTCCTGACATCCAGAGTATGGAAGGCTTCTTCTCCTGGCCCCGAAGGTGAGGGGCAAAATGTAGGGAGAATAATCTCCTGTGCCCGATGAAATGCAGAGCTCACTTTCAGTAGGAAGGCTGGGTCTGTTTTTAGAACTACCCTATCTGGTAGGCATCTGATGAAGGGCTCTTTGATTGATAGAGCTTGTAACTCGCTGACTCTACGGGCTAATGTCACTGCCACCAACAACACCGTTTTAAACGTTAAAAACTTAAGTGATGATCCTTCTATGGGTTTAAACGGAAGCTTCGTTAGTCCTTGAAGAACCAAAGATAAGTCCCATTTGGGAAAAGTAATCAAAGGTCTAGGCTTTACTTTAGCCATAGCCCTGAAAAAACAAATTATCAAAAGGTTCCCCTGACAGGGTTCTTTCCAAAAAAACTGATAAAGCCGCTACCTGCGCCTTGAGCGTACTTGCTGCTAGGCCTTTCTCCAATCCTTCTTAAAGAAACTCTAAACCTGAAATTGTACTAGACAAACTAAAGTTTTTTCTGTAACACCATGCATTATATACTTTCCAGACCTTAAAATAAATGTCCCTTGTCACCTTCTTCCTACTTGCAAGAAGGGTAGTAATGAGTTTTTCTGATGCCCTTTTGTCTTAGGTTGAGAAACGCTGGATCTGGATGAAGAAACTTGCCCTGACTCAGTAGATCTGACCTGTTTGGTAACCTCCAAGGAGGTTTTACTGAGAGATTCATTAGGGTTGCAAACCATGGTCTTTTTGGCCAATAAGGAGCTATCAAAATTAGTTCTGTGGATTCCAGTCTGAATTTGGCTAATACCCTTGGAATCAGTGGAAACGGGGGGAAAGCGTAGGACAGCTGGAAGTCCCATCTGTGGGCCAGAGCAGCTATTCCCAGAGCTTGATCTTGTCTCTGACGGGAGAAGAAAACTGGTACTTTTGTGTTTTCTTGTTTTGCAAATAGGTCCACCTGAGGGAGACCCCACCTCTTGGCTATTGTCGCGAATAGATCCTGATTCAGAGACCACTCTGCTTCTCTTACTTCTCTCCTGCTGAGGAGATCTGCCAAGGTGTTTTCGGTCCCTTTTAAGTGGACTGCCGATAGAGAGGCCAATTTGTCCTCTGCCCATCTCAGTATTTGGCAGGCTAATTCCAACAAAGTTCTGCTTTTTGTGCCCCCCTGTTTTGTTAGGTATAACACTGCCGTCATATTGTCCGTCAAGATTTGGACATGCTGACTTTTTAGAAGTTCCTGGAAGGACAGAAGACTCAGATGAATAGCCTTCACCTCTCTCCAGTTCGATGACCTTCTCGCCTCTGGCTTGGACCAAACCCCCTGAATAGTTTGTTCTTCCAGGTGGGCTCCCCACCCCCATGCGCTGGCATCTGTGGTCAGTCTTCGGGTTACTGGGAAGGACCAGAGAAGTCCTTTTGAGATGTTTCTCTGGTTCCTCCACCACCAGATCTTTTTGCTCTTGCCCCTATGACAAACTTTTTCTCCAGAGATTCCTGGTAAGACCAATTTGTCAAAATGTCCGCCTGCAGCGGACGAGCATGCAATCTGGCCCACTGTACTGCGGTGATTGCTGCTGTCAATAGACCCAGAGCCGACATGGCTTGCCTTACTCTTTGAGATGGTATTAAATTGGACTTCTGAATGTTGAGAAGGCAACCCAAACTTCTTAGATGTGTTTGAGTCAGTTGAAGGTTGACTTCCACCTGACTTTTTGAATCGGCAAAAAGTAGCAGATCATCCAAGTAGGGCACTATTGGGATCCCTTTCAGCCTCAGGGGTTCCAACGCTTCTCCATCACTTTCGTGAATACCCTGGGTGAGGAGGAGAGCCCGAATGGCAGGGCTCTGAACTGTAGATGCCACACCTCCCCCCCCCAGATTGACTGCATGACGCAGAAATTTCTGGGACGGGGGTGCTATTGGGACATGGAGATATGCATCTCTCAAATCGATGGAGGCCATATGACACCTGGGGGTCAGCAAGTTCTTCACCGAAAAAATCGTGTCCATCCTGAACTTTTTGTATTTTATGGACCGATTCAACAGCTTCAAATTGAGGATCAGGCAGAATTTCCCATATGGATTCTTGACCAAGAATATATGGGAATAAAACCCTTTCCCTTCTTGTCCTTCTGGGACCTGAGAGATGACCTTCTGTTGCATCAGCTCTTGAAGAAGAGACTTCATAGCCAGAGCCTTCTCCTGATCCCTTGGCAAGTTTGTTATGTAGAACCGACTTGGGGGGTCTTGTGAAAACTCTAAATGATAACCCTGCTGGATTATCCCTAGGACAAATGGACTTCTTGTTGTTTCTTCCCAAAAATTGACAAGAAGTCCTGAAGCCTCCTGCCTACTGGGAGCTGGTCATTGTTTTTTAGGGGATTGCTCAGGATTTTTGAACAATACCCCACCCCTGCCTCTTCCTCTCTGAGGATTCCAAGGTCTTTTCTTTGTTTGGTCCTTTTCCTTATCGGCTTGTCGAAAAGGACGAAAATTCTTCCTCTGTTGTACCACTTTCTTTTTCTGAGGAAAAGCTTTCTTTTTGTCTGCTGTCCTATCAAGTACAGTCTCTAGTTCTGGACCAAAACAACAAGTCCCCTGAAAAGGGAATTCCGCACAGTTTTACTTTAGAGGCTGAATCCCCTGACCAGGTCTTAAGCCAGAGGGCTCTTCTTGCGGAATTAACCAGTGCTGATGATCTGGCAGACATCTTGATGGACTCTGCAGAGGCATCAGCCATGTATTTGACGGCTTTAAGTAGACTAGGGAAGGACTCCAATAACTCTTTCCTGGAGGTACCTGCTACCACATGATTCTTGAGTTGGTCTAACCAACATTCCAAATTTCTGGCCACAACTGTGGTTGCCATTGCAGGTTTCAGGTTGGCTAAGGAAGACTCCCATGCTTTCTTCAGTAGCCCATCTGCTTTTTTTGTCCATAGCGTCTTTGAGAATTCCCATATCCTCAAAGGCTAAGTCCGTCTTTCTGGACACTTGAGAGAAGGAAGCATCTATCTTTGGCTTTTTATTCCAAACACACTCCTCATTCTCCTCAAAAGGGAACCTCCTTTTAAGGGCTTTAGAGAAGAACTGCCCTTTCTCTGGATCCTTCCACTCCTTTTTAATGGTGTCCTGTTAACACTTTGTGTACAGGAAAGACTATGTTTGACCTCCTCCAGCCCCTGGTACATTTTGTCATGTACTGACAGCTGAGTTTTTTCTTCCTGGATCTCCAGTGTAGTATAAATTGCCTTGCGTAATTCATCTACTTCCTCAAGTGACAGTTTATATCTAGAAGCTCTGGCTTCTTCTTCCTCTTCCTCTTCCTCAGAATCAAAACGTTGAGGGAGGAATGCTTTCCCTTTCTTCCTCAGACTCACTTTCTACTTGTACGGAAGTGGACGGAGGGAGACTGGATTGAGAACTCTGTTCTCTGACCACGTTTTTTCACAAGGGAACATACTGTCCCTAGGGCCTCTGCTAGTTCTTTTCTTACAGAAGACAGGAGTTCCTTGCACTCCTGTGAGGACTCCTCCTTCACTAAATCTGCAATGCAGGATCTGCACAGGGGTTTGGGCCAAGAGTCCCTTAAAGGATTTTTGCATGAGGGGCATTTTGTTGATGTTCTCTCTGACTTAGCAGTAGCTTTCTGAAACGACAGAAAGAAAAGAACCCACAGGTCCTCTTTAACTGCAGCCACTAAAGAGTAGAACAGATAGACCCCATAGCCAAACACCCTAAGTGCCCAGAGTCTCACTCCCTGCTGAACTGCTTATGGACCTTTACACCAAAGCAGACAGCTGCAGGTTAACTTAACACATGAACAAAAACACCCAGTGATATGTAAATGAAAGAGGTCCCTCTGTACCTCTCCTACCTGGGACTGGCCGGAAGCCTGGGCGCCTGCATCCGCCATTGCTGCTGACGATTCGTCCTCCATACCGATCGTTGCAGCCGCCGTCCGCATGCTTTTGAATGGCTTCTCGTCCATGCCAAACAAAAGGAAGTCCCGGCCAGAGGACCCGTCCCTTCCTCCTGCGTTCCAGCAGCTGGAACCAATTGCTGCTACGCCCTGCCGGAAGTCTCTACCCACCGGAACTGGCATCCCCCGCCGTCCGGGATTCGGCGCCGCCATGCCGAGGCCTGGCATGGGACGCTCGTTCTGAGCACACCCGCGGCCCCCCGAACGCACAGGCAAACGACCTCCGGCAGTCCATTACTCCCGTGAGCCGACGAAGGAAGGGAACACCGGAACACCTACCCCATCGTTCGGGAAGGTGCTGGGCTTGTCTTACGAACGTAAGCACAAGGTACTGCCAAAACCCTCGTTTAAAGAGAGCGCAGCACCCCTGGTTCCCCAGCAGTGTTCCACCATGGTGGAGGAAACACTAAAACTGAAGGCATGGTGGAAGCAGCTGATCTTAAAAAGGGGCGTTGTCACGCAGTGTTTACTGGGTAAAGGCGGAGCTGCGCTCTCTCCAAGGTGCTGTCCTGAAAGGCGAAGGGAGAAAAACGCAATGCCAATAACACAGCTTTCACAAGTAAATATTTGTGCAACGTGTTTATTTCCTATGATCATCAGCTCCATCTAGTGGCCATGAGGTATTTTCCAGAAACATCTCATTCAGGCCACTAGAAGCCAACAATCATAGGGCGTAAAACATACTACGTAAATTAAAATAATAATTTGTAATTGCTGTGAAAATGCTCGAGACATTCACATTCGCAGAATGGAAAAGCAAAACCGATCTAGCGATGTGGTGAAAAGATTATACAATTCTGAATTGTTTCAGTATACATTATTCATGTCAATAACTTTACCATCTCAGCAGTATAATCATTTGCTTGATGCTTCTGAACATAAATATTTAGTATAGCCTCAAAATATGTATCTTCAAAGCTCATTTCTTCTGTAATACCTACCAAATCTTTATCTTAATCAATGGTGCACACACAAGAGTATGGTAGCACTTAACATGTGGAAAAGAAATGAGTTTTAAGTCAAAAAGAGATTAGCAATTGCTTAACCAATATAGACATGATTTACGGTTATGGTGTTATAGGCATTATAGCTGTTCTAGTTTGTCAACTTCTATTTTCCATTTAAATTAACCTGCAATAGCTAGGTGATAAAATAAAGCATATGTATACAAATGGCAGCCCTCTGCATATTTGTATATCTAAATAGTGCATGCATATATATTAGTAATTCTGCTTTTCTTCAGTCACGAAATTAGCAATAAATGTATTCCAGTATCTGATGAACTTAAATCGTTTTTGTGTGTGTGTGTGTGTGTGTGTGTGTGTGTACACACACACACACGTATATATAATGTAGGGGGCACTCTTTATTTTATTAACATTAATCACACCGTCTGTCCATGTATTGAGCTGTGATAATTTATCACTGCTTAATAAACTGACATCTGGGTGTCAGTGTGAATTTCTGGTACTGTATCTCGTAAAGTCTCACGAGATTCCAGTATCAGGGGCCGTTCTCCACTGTTTGAAGCATTTGTAGATCACTCCACTCCTCCAAGGGTGAAGCGATCTACTCCGCTTCATAAACTGGCACACAGACGAGAAAGATCTCCTCTGTGAATGCCGGAGAATGAAGCAGTGAATAGATTTCACTGCTTCATAAAAGGACACCTTAGTACCTACATATGTACAATATTGCTGGTGTTCATCTTTCTTATAACTACCTCTTAGGTAGGTCTTTAAAGTCCTGTACTCATAAATTCTGACTACTATCATGCTCTCCAAGCAGCTGGCCTTAGACAGTGTTTGACCCTACAGAACATGGAAAAATTCCGTGATGAGTGTCACTGTCTAAGATCATCTGTCTTAGTATTATAGAAACACTGTAATGCCCCATACACACACGGTCGGGCTTTCCAATGGAAAATGTGCGATTGGAGCTTGTTGTCGGAAATTCCGACTGTGTTTAGGCTCCATTGGAATTTCCGTCGCACAAAATTTGAGATCTGGTTCTCAAATTTTCCGATAACTTGAGAAATATGGCAGAAATTCCGCCAGCAAAAGTCCTTTTGCTGGCAGAATTTCCAAACGTGTGTACAAGGCATAAAAGAACGGGGTGCAGTACCAATCCTTTTGACACAAAAATGCTAACTCTAGACCACTTTAAGGCCTCATGCACACAGGACTTTTTTTTAACTCTCCTAGAAGTCAGCATGCGTTTTTCGCATAAGTGTGAACCCAGCCTAAAAGATGTTGCTAGTAAAGATCCCAATAGCCTCTAAGTGCACAGTATAAAAGAATGGTGGTTTCGCCCAAGTGGTATGTGTGCCATGGCCACCGAGTCGGTGTGTGTGACTGTAGCAATGATTTGTTGTCAATGACTTTCCTCTGCTTGATCTTCACCGATGTTGACATCAAAACTTAGTACATGGTACATGTTTAACATGCAATAACATATTTCTTCTAACTAAACCTAACTGTGGCTGTCCCAGGTTACCTGCACAAGTGAAGCCTCCTTGGCAAAATCCCATACTTGGGAATGCTCAAATGGAGAAGTCCATGTTCTTGGGGTGTTCTGGTGAACTGCCATTTTAGAGTGGACCACATTTACCAGCAAGTCTCTGCAGGCACATACCCCTAATTGCGTGTAAACCCCCCCCCCCCCTCCCCAGCCCCCCAGGCCCGCCGCCCCCCCAACCCCCGGCCGCCCCCCCAAAAAAAAAAAAAAAAAACAAAAAAAAAAAAAAACAAAAAAAAAAAAAAAAAAAAAAAAAAAAAAAAAAAAAAAAAAAAAAAAAAAAAAAAAAAAAAAAAAAAAAAAAAAAAAAAAAAAAAAAAAACAAAAAAAAATAAACCCCCCCCCCCCCCCCCCCAGGATCAATTCCTCTTCCCTTTTTATACAACACGGGAGGGAGGTTGGAACCCAGACAAAGTCAACAAACACATTGAGAATGGCAGAAAAACATTAACCCTTTCCCCCTGACCTGGGCAGCCGGTTGCTAACTAAATATACATTAGGCTACCTGCCTACAAGCAGCCAAGACATCCCCTGCCCTATGGGGGGTGAGAATGCCTTTGCCACTTAGGATTGGCTTTGCACATTGACAGTTTCCTGGAGGGGTATCTGAGGTAGGTTTGGACTAGGATCTGAAAAAAGCCTGAGCTAATCCCTATTGATATTTGGCTTACTTGACTTCTATCTAAACTGACCCTAATGCCGCGTACACACGATCGGAAATGCCGCCAGCAAAACTCTGATTAGAGCTTTTTGTCGGAAAATGCGACCGTGTGTATGCTCCATCGGTCTTTTGCTGGCGGAATTCCAGCCAGCAAAAGATTGAGCATGTTCTCTATTTTTCGGTCGGTAAAAGTTCCTATCCGAAAATGCGATCGTCTGTATGCAATTCGGAAGCGCAAAAAATCACGCATGCTCGGAAACAATTTGATGCATGCTCGGAAGCATTGAACTTCATTTTCTCGGCTCGTCGTAGTGTTGTACGTCACTGCGTTCTTGATGGTCGAAAGTTCAGAGAACTTTTGTGTGACCGTGTGTATGCAAGCCAAGCTTGAGTGGAATTCCGTCGGAAAAATCATCCAAGATTTTTCCGACTAAAAAAATCCGCTCGTGTGTATGCGGCATAAGGCTTTGTGTACACTAGCAGCTCCTAAACTTGAGTTTAGGCGCTTTTGGCGTTTTTTTTTTTTTTTTTGTCAAAGTTCCTAAACTCAACTCCATAAAAGCCCATGTGTCCATGTACATATAGGTTTTTAGCAAAGTTTAGGAGCTGCTGCAGTTAGGTGAGGTTCATCCTCCCTTAAGCTCCCTCTCCTGAACGCAGAAGAATCGCATTCAGAATAGGAGCGTTTTTAAACAGGAGCTGTGGAAAAATGCAAAATGCCGTGATTTTGCTGCATTTTTCGGTTTCCTGCAGCCTGCAGTAAATGTCACCTGAGCGTGCATGAAGCCTTAAGCCCCATACACACGGTCGGACTTTTTCATGGATTCTGTCCGATCGGACAAGGTTGTTGAAAAATCAGACCGTGTGTATGCACCATCGGACAGTGTTCGTCGGTTTGACCGACGGACAAAGTCTTATCTCCTGCTGGAAAGATTTGCCGACAACACGGTCCGATCACACCAAATCCGATCGTGTGTACGGTTGTCCGACCGGACAAAGTGCTACGCATGCTCAGATCACATTACAAGACCAAAGCTATTGGCTACTAGCCTCTACGTAGTCCCGTCGTAGGCAACAAACGTCACCACGTTCAGAATGATCGGATTTTCCGACAACTTTGTCCGACCGTGTGTACGCAAAACCAACATCGGACAAAGTATGACGGACATGGTCCGACAGACCTGGTCCGCGGATTGTCCGACCGTGTGTATGGGGCTTAAGGGTGCTTTTACACTGCCCCGCTGAGGCTTCCCCGCAACGTGGGTTAAGCTCAGTGTACCCTCACTTTCCCAGAGACTTCTATTAGATTATGCATTTTTGGTGCCTTTTCTGAAAGTGCCCCAAAAGTCCTCCATGCTGCATCTTTGATGCACTTTCAGAAACTGCCTGATCTAATAGAAGTTGTGTGCGTGTGTGTATATATATATATACACACACACACATATATACACATACACACACACCGCCTGAAGTGTATTAGAAACAGTACACCACAGAATTCACTGTAGATATAGGCTACACTGGATGTACAGTGTATTATATATATATATAGTGTATTATATATATATATATATATATATATATATATATATATAGTGGCGGTATGACCCTGTGCTACCTGGAGGATTGCTGGTTTATGTCAGATTTTGGATAGAAAGGCACGCTGATTGCACAGCTGTGTGCTGGGGTATTTCGTTTTGACCTGGCTATGGCTTAATGTTCCACCCAACAGACAGGAAGTCTGTGCATGGGAGTCAGGTGGAGTCTCATTCCTCTGAGAGGAGTCAGAGGCTACATGGGGCAGCCTGAATATGCATGTCTGCAGGAGGCAGACGTACTTGGTGACAGAGCAGCAAGGCGCTGATAAGGAGTGAGCTAGGAGAGAGCTCCACTCTAGGAAACTCTTTTGGGTCTGAGGAGCAGACCTAAGTCCTAGGCTAAAGGCCTGAATCAGCTGTATGGGAAGAATGTAAGTCAGGAGGCTAAAGTATTGAGTGTGCAAGATACAGTAATGGTGGAACCCCCCTGCGTGTGTACTGATGTCTTTGTGAACTTTTTTGTGCTTTTAAATAAAAGTGGGCTACCAGGCCCTTAAAAAGAATACAGTTTTGTACTGGCATACTCACTGGAAAATGCACCTACCGTTGAGTCTGATAACCCTAATCTTACAATATATATATATATATATATATATATATATATATATATATATATATATATATATATATATATATATATATATATATATATATATATATCCAAGCTTCAATTTAATACACAAAATCCAAATGAAAATGCTAGTCCACCTGGCTAATCTTCAGCAGTACTGCTGCTATAGGTACTGGACCCTCAAACGAGCTGCTTGGACGCACACAGCTTCAAGCCCTTCAATGCACACAGCATCTATCCTCACACAGAGCCACTCACTAGCAGCCACTGCTCCAACTCCACCTTCCTTCTGCTCTCACCAGCCCCTTGTTATATGGGCTGTGTGCACCTGGGCACACACCCTGCTGGCTGTCAGCAAGACCTGGACACAGGGTTGGAGATTCCGTCACACCCAAGATTTTGAAGGATCTCCAAACTACAGAGCCCCATAGGGAACCAGCAAAACCTGGAGAAAACTGCCAGAGCAGTTTTCTCTGTTTGAAATCTACGCTCTGTAGCTCTGCAATCTGCCGATATGCAGACTCTGTGTCCACTTTAACCCCATTTTCATAGGGACAGAGACTTGCTCTGCCACAATATATATATATATATATATATATATATATATATATATATATATATATATATATATACACAAGACTGTGTGTGTATATATATATTAATAAACTGCTTACACTGACTGAATATAGAGTAAACACTGAATATATAGTCTATGCTAAATGTAGAGTGTATATATATATACGTATATCAGTGGAAGCCCTGAGCTTGTCACTTGCCACCAGGTGTCCCCAGCAGAGTCCCCCTTACACCAGGCATTCCCAGCAGAGTCCCTCCTTACATCAGGTGTCCCCAGCAGAGTCCCTCCTTCACCAGGCGTCCCCAGCAGAGTCCCTCTCTACACTAGGCATCCCCAGCAGAGTCCCTTCTTAAATCAGGCATTCCCAGTGGAGTCCTCCTTACATCATGTGTCCCCAGTGGAGCCCCTCCTTACATCAGGTGTCCACAGTGGAGCCCCTCCTTACATCAGGTGTCCCCAGCTTAGGCCCTCCTTACACCAGGCGTCCCCAGCAGAGTCCCTCCTTACACCAGGTGTCCCCAGCAGAGTCCCTCCTTACACCAGGTATCCCCAGCAGAGTCCCTCCTTACACCAGGCGACCCCAGCAGAGTCCCTCTCTACACTAGGCATCCCCAGCAGAGTCCCTCTTTACACTAGGCATCCACAGCAGAGTCCCTTCTTACATCAGGAGATCCCAGTGGAGTCCTCCTTACATCATGTGTCCCCAGTGGAGCCCCTCCTTACATCAGGTGTCCCCAGTGGAGCCCCTGCTTACATCAGGTGTCCCCAGTGGAGCCCCTCCTTACATCAGGTGTCCCCAGTGGAGCCCTCCTTACATCAGGTGTCCCCAGAGGAGCCCCTCCTTACATCAGGTGTCCCCAGCGGAGCACCTCCTTACATCTGGTGTCCCCAATGGAGCCCCTCCTAACATCTGGTGTCCCCAGCAGAGCCCTTCCTTACATCAGTGTCCCATGCGGAGCCCCTCCTTACATCAGTGTCCACGTCAGACACACGGGGCGGAGGGTTGGTGGCAGCTCCATTTCCCATCTTTCCCCGTGTGTTCAGTGGAGAGAGGCGAGGCTTTTGATCTGTGCAGCCATTCGCCTTCAGTGTACAAGAGAATTGTCTATTGTACACTGAAGAGAGCCGTTTGGCTGCATGGATCAGACACCCCTCTCCTCTCCACTGAACACACGGGGAAATCCGGAAAGAGATTTTGCGGCGGCGGCAGTCTATTTGTAGCCCGCTGTGGTCTTTCCCAAAAACAGTCCCGATTCCTGGGACAAATGCGAAATCAAAATCATCGGGACGGACTGTGGGGAAGTATGCATTGGTCCTTGCACTTAAACTATTGGCAGGTGTGCCAGAGCCAGATAAGACTGTTATTTGGTTTGAGAGGCAGAGTAGACTGAACAAACTTAAGCGGCTCCTCCGGGGGTAGCGCTACATACTATTAGAAATATCTTTGAAAATCACGACAATATTAATATAAAGAAAGGATGTGCAGAAATGAATTTCCCATTAGAAATACAGGGCCCTGCCTACTTGGGAATAACAATGACCCAAATCTATGGAAGGAGGAGATAGGATCCCTCTATAGCCTATGGAAGGAGGTGATAGGATCCCTCTATAGTCTATGGAAGGAGGTGATAGGATCCCTCTAGAACAGTGATTCTCAACCAGGGTTCCTCCAGAGGTTGCTAGGGGTTTCTTCAGCATTGGGCAATTTCTGCCTCTCAGATAAGTTCCCACTGACACCACTGATCTTTTTACCTATCTGTAAGGAGGTAATTCTTCCCAATGACCACAAGTGTAAGGACCATACTTTCCACTGACCATCACACTAACGTATCATGAGTTGTAGGTTTCTAATTTTTAGCAGGGGTTCCCTGAGCCTGGAGAACTATTTCAAGGGTTCCTCTGTGTTGAAAAGTTTGAGAAAGGCTGCTCTAGAATCTATGTAAGGAGGTGATAGGATCTGTCTATGGAAAGAGGTGATAGGATCTGTCTATGAAAGGAGGTGATACGATCTGTCTATGGCAAGAGGTGATAGGATCCGTCTATGGAAGGAGGTGATAGAATCCGTCTATGGAAGGAGGTGATAGGATCCGTCTATGGAAGGAGGTGATAGGATCCGTCTATGGAAGGAGGTGATAGGATCCGTCTATGGAAGGAGGTGATAGGATCCCTCTCTAGCCTATGGCAGGAGGTGATAGACTATAGAGGGATCCTATGGAAGGACGTGATAGGATCCCTCTCTAGACTATGGAAGGAGGTGATAGGATCAGTGGCGGCCCGTCCATAGGGGGCGCCCGGGCGCCGCCCCCCCCCCCCTCCTTGCATTTAAAAAAAAAAAAAAAAAAAGTTAAAAAAAAAATAAATAAATTATTTAAACATGTCCCTTTAAAAAAGGGCGCCGGGCACAGTGCAGTATGCACCGCTCTATCACCAATAGATAGATTCATGCATTGCATGAATATATCTATTGTCACCGCTGCCGCCCCTATTCAGGTGTCCGGCCCCTGATCGGGCGCCGGGCATCTGAATTACAGTGGGGGGGGGGGGTGTTGCTGGAAGCGCCCCTATTAGAGCTGTAAGCTCTAATAGGGGACCCTATTAGAGCGGTGTGCTCTAATAGGCTTCCCTAAGTGTAAACAGCGGGCGCACGGCTGTGCGTTCGCTGATTACACAGTATTGTGTTAGAGAAGCGATACATCGCTTCCCTAACACAGACCCGCCTCTCAGACAATCAGGTTGCCAGGTCTGTTACCTGTAACCTGATTGGCTGAAGTCACAGGCGCTGTGATTGGACGCTAGGCGTCCAATCATAGCAAAAGACAGGCGCGGGAGAAGAAGAACTCGGAAGGACGATAGCAGAAGACAGGAGGAGCGCGGGAGAAGAAGACCTCGGACGATGAGACACCGCTCGCCGCCTGACGCCGTCACCAGCTGCACATTGAGACAAGGTAAGTGCAGAGGGCAGGCAGGGGGCACAGTGGCAGCACTTGGAGGGGCACTTAAAGGGGCACTCTGGCAGCACTTAAAGGGGCACTCTGGCAGCACTTAAAGGGGCACTCTGGCAGCACTTGAGGGGCACTCTGGCAGCACTTGGAGGGGCACTCTGGCAGCACTTGGAGGGGCACTCTGGCAGCACTTAAAGGGGCACTCTGGCAGCACTTAAGGGGCACTCTGGCAGCACTTGAAGGGGCACTCTGGCAGCACTTGAAGGGGCACTCTGGCAGCGTTTGAGGGGCACAGTGGCAGCGTTTGATGGGCACAGTGGCAGCATTATGATGGGCACAGTGGCAGCATTTAATGGGCACAGTGGCAGCGTTTGATGGCACAGTGAGGCTATTTGTTTGCGCCCCCCCAAAAATTTTGAGCACCAGCCGCCACTGCATAGGATCCCTCGCTAGTCTATAGAAGGAGGTGATAGGATCAGTCTATGGAAGGAGATGATCGGATCCCTCTATCATCTATATAGTACTGTACAGAGAACACCGGCATCCCCCGGGATCCACGTGTCCCAATCCTCCACCACACCAACATCACTAAGCATAAGCAGCCTCTGGAAGCTGACAGCTGCCGCTCTGTGATTGGTGGCAGAACGGAGGATAGCGGCTCCTCTGAGCCAATAGCAGACAGCGATGTGACGTCAAGCAGCGAGGGTCTTACCTAGCAGTTCGGGGTTCCCGGAAGCGGCTGGATGCTGTGTATATCCTGTGTAGAGAACAGCGGGATCAGTGTGCTGTGTACCGGGGAGGGCGGAAGGCTGGCTGGGCTCTAGTGTGCCGGTCTGTGCGGACGTAGAACATAATAAGTGTGCACCGGGTGGCTGCCATGGCTGCACTGTACAGCACTCTCCTCTTCTCCTGTGCCCTCTCCTCTATCATTGCCCAGGCAGCAGCCAAAGGAGTGACAGCAAGCCTGGCTGCCAAGTGGTCAGAGAGCCCGCTATTACTGGAGGCCAGGTGTGGTATGGTCTGCCTAGAAGTGGAGAGTAGTTCTCACTGGGATTGTCATTCTCACCATGGCTGCCTATGGCTCATGGGATCCCTCCAGTGTTGTTGGATCAGGGATACAGACATGGGGTGTGCACATTATGGGATGTATTGATAGTATTCTCAGTTACATTGTATACTCTCTGTAGATGACTCCTATGGTGGTGGATAATACTGATACAATACTTCCATGGGCACAGAGTGTGTGTATGGATTGTGTATTATCCATTGATGATTCTATTAACCCCTCAGCATCTTCACCAGCTGATTTCATCATTTGAGTATGCAGATTCTAGATCTTTTAATCCTTGCCTATGTTCTTGTTTACGTTGGTGCCATAACCAGGACCCCAGGTCTCCTGTTTCAGAGTGGCTCCTTTCTCTGGAAGCATCCTATGGAGCCACCACTGCATGCAGGGGACTGGGGTTTTGTCTTCATACACTGTGTGCATCAATAGAAACACACAAATCCATAGGCTAGGATGGTAAGACACCCCCCCCCCCCCCTGCTCCTTCCTTCTTCAAGGTAACAGACTGGATCCAAACTCACTGTCCGCTGTTCATCCGAAGTTCAGGGAAGCGTCGCTGAGGTAGCAAGAGCCAGCAGCATTGAAAGTTGTAAGCTGAAAGTGCTGAGCTAAGAACAAGTAGTTTACTGGGGAATGTTTATTCTATTGTGCTCAATGTGTTAAACTAAAAAATGCCGAGGGTTTACTATTACTTTAAAACGTTTCCAAACAAAAATGTAATATATTGTAGTTTACCACTCCTTAGATGTGGCAGCTGCATTCGTGTGTTTTTTATTTTTTAGGTTTCTTTCCTTTTATTTCAATGATATGCAATTAGCGGACCTCCAGCTGTTGCAAAACTACAAGTCCCATCATGCCTCTGGGTGTCATGCTTGTGGCTGTCAGATTCTTGCTATGCCTCATGGGACTTGTAGTTCTGCAACAGCTGGAGGTCCGCTAATTGCATATCCCTGCTTTATTTTCACCAGGTGATCCTGCACAGTAATACAGTTCCTGTCCTAGGGTGACAACGCTGTACAGTAGAAGTATCGTCACCCTAGGCTGCTCTTCTTCTTTGGACTACAAAAACCTCCCCCTCTCCTTGTCTCTATTACATGGAGGGTAGAGTCATTTGTAGTTTACAGAAGGTAGCTAGGAAGGAAGATAACAATGTTTGTGATTTCAGTTCAGTGCACAGGAGGTGACAAGGACATTGCATTTCTGGAAGGATCAACAGATATTTTCCGTAGTTGTTGAAAATGTTCTTAGCCTGAAAATGCAAAAAAACAATGCAGCCGCCACATCTAAGGACAGGTAAACTGTAATTTAAAAGATTTTAGTCTTTAGGATTAGCTATGCTTTAACTACTTGACCTATGGAAGATTTACCCCCTTTTCGACCGGCCATTTTTTGCTATAAAGCAGTGCGTTACTTTAACTGACAATCATGCGACACTGTACATAAGGTACATTTGTATAATTTTTTTCCCATCAAATAGAGCATTCTTTTGGTGTTATTTGATCATCTCTGGTGTTTTTTTTTTTTTTTTTTTTGTGCCATAAACAAAAAAAATATATATTTTTTTTTTTCCAAAATGTTCAGTATTATCTTACTTACTGCCATAAAACATATCCAAGTGTAAAATATCAAATGTCTTCATACATTTAGGCAAATATGTATTCTGCTACATATTTTTGCAAAAAAAAAAAAAAAAATATAATATAATATAGATTGGTATGTGCAATAGTTATAGCGTCTGCAAACTATGGGATAATACAGGGGTCTCCAAACTATGGCCCTTCAGTTGTTCAGGAACAATCATGCCTAATCATGTCTGTGAATGTCAGAGTTTTACAATGCCTCATGGGATGTGTAGTTTAGCAACAGCTGGAGGGCTGTAGTCTGGAGATTATATATATATATATATATATATATATATATATATATATATATATATATATATATATATATATATATATATATATATATATATATATATATATATATATATATATATATATATATATATATATATATATATATACTGGAATCCTTTTATTTTTTATACTAGTAATGATACCGATCAATGACTTATGGCAGGCAATCTGACACTTTGTGGGAACCAGTGACACTAATACAGCATTCAGTGCTATGAATATAGGGCCGCTAGCTTAGCTACAGCCGGCGTGCGTTTTTCAGAAAAGCAGGATCGAGTCTCGCTCTCGCTCTCTCGCTCTCGCTCTCTCGCTCTCGCTCTCTCCCCCTTTCACACTGAGGCGTTTTTCAGTGGTGTAGGAGCGGTGAATACACTGCTCCTGCCCATTGAAAACAATGGGGCAGCGGCTTTTTGCGGGCGGATTTAACCCCTAGCGACCGAATAGCGCCGGTAAATTTACTGCTGATGCCCAGGACATCTCAGTGTGAAAGGGGTCTTAGGGCTTGTTCACAATGCCTGCACGCTAAAAAGCTCAATTTTAGTGTTCAGAGCAATGCATTTAGCACGTCACATTGTTTGTTTATTTTGTTCTTCTTTTAAGTTTATTTGAAGTGTACAAAGTGACACTTCATTCTTGTCTCCTCACAGCAGTACAGTGCCATCCAACGTTCTGCGGAAATATGCAGCATGACCACATTTGTCTGCAATGCACATCACAAAAGCATTGTGGTGTGAACAAGGCACATAGAAAACCGTTTTCCGCAGTGACTGGTGTTTATCAAGTGCAGAACAATGCCAACTGCCATGCATAGTGTAAAGGAATCCTTACAGTACAATGGCTACCGTTGCTGATCACCTTCTAGAAAAAAAGTCTAAACTTGTAAGGCCTTGTATGGCCACCATATTCCAGTGGCTGGAATAACCAGGGCACGTAAACAGCAGTGCTTGCTGCCAGCCCTCCATTAGTTTAAATGGAATGAGTGGCCGCTGCTAATAAAATGCCCCCGGTCATTCCAGCCTCAAGAATCTGTTGATTTTTGCCCCTGGAATCTGGTGGCCGCAGGTAATCGGTCATGGTTTGTGGCCTCAAGATGAAAGTGATGGGGCTCCAGGCATCTACCCTTCTTAAGATCTATTACTGGCTAGTAGCAGAGAGGCAGATGGAATATTCCTTCCTTTTTAGATATTTGTAAATATTTGCTCTTTGTAAATCTGATACTCTGTTTGCTATATCATGATGAAATCGGTATTATCGTTCGTGAAAAATAACAGGCAGTTTTAGAAGATCAGAAACCCTTCTGTGAATCCAAATCCATTTGCGGTGTCTGTTACTTGTCAAGCTATCATAGAACAGAAACAATACACAGTGATAGTTGTTCTTTGTATTAATTTGTTTCTGTAAACCATGTCAGCCCTCAGCATTTACTAATTCATCATATAACTCCTATCTTTTCTTCCATCAACTCAATCTGACAGGCAGTGTTGAAATGACAGAATAATCTTTGCTTAGCTCATTACAGGCTGTTTTTGTTTAGTGATTGTTTTATTTATGTTAAAGTCAAATTTTAATGAAACCTTCTGTGGTATAATGTTTCATGATTTATGAAAATTGTGTTTTTTTTTTAAATTTTATTTATTTTTTTCCCAGTGAATTTATTGCCGAGGAAGGAAATGACAAGTTTTGGCAGTTTTTGGGAACGGTGCAAGAGATGACTATTTATAAAAACAAAGGTAACTAAAATAGTCATCAGCTTATTAGGAGTAAATATTTGTTTTCAATCTTTCTGACATCTGCATATTTACCCACTTGTACTAAATCCTGATTGGTGGGGGTTTTAACCACTTGAGCTCCGGAAGGTTTTACCTCCTTCATGGCCAGAGCTTTTTTGCCATTCAGTACTGCACTACTTTAACCACTTCCGCTCCGGAAGGTTTACCCCCCTTCATGACCAGGCCGTTTTTTGCGATACGGCACTGCTTTACTTTAACTGACAATTGCGCAGGCGTGCAATGTTGTACCCATATAAAATTTGTCCTTTTTTTTTTTTTCCCACTTTATTTTTTGCGCCATATACAAAAAAAGAACAACAATTAAAAACAATTACTTTCTGCTATAAAACATTCCCAATAAAAAAAAATGTTAATCTAATTTCTTTATCAATTTACGGCAAAATGTATTCTGCTACATATTTTTGGTAAAAAAAAAAAAATCCCAATATGTGTATATTTATTGGTTTGCGCAAAAGTTACAGCATCTACAAACTATGGTATATTTTTATTTATGTTTATTTTTAACTAGTAATGGTGACGATCAGCGCCTTTTTATAGACACCCAACTGACGCTTTTGACACTTTTTGGGGACCAGTGACACTAATACAGTAATCAGTGCTAAAAAATATGCACTGTTACTGTACTAATGACACTGGAAGGGAAGGGGTTAACATCAGGGGCGATCAAAAGGTTGAATGTGTTCCATGGGAGTGATTACTAACTGTTGGGGATGTGCTTTGACTGGGGGAATGTAAAGATTTGTGTTCCTAGCAGGAACACAGGATCCGCACATTCACCTCTCACAGAACTGCGATCTGCCTCGTTTACATAGGCAGAGCGCTGTTCTGCCTTTCTCCTGAACAATCGGTGGGTTCCGGCGGACATCGCGTCTGCTGGACCTGCTGATTGGCTCCCGCTGTGTCCAATCACAGCGCAAGCGGGTCACCAGTGGCACACGCACATGCCCTATACCCGGAAGGGTCAGATCACGTACTGGTGCAGCGCGGCCACCCTGCCAGACTATATCTACGGTGGGTGGTCACTAAGCGGTTAACTAGCAATTGCTTGGTCATGCAACACTGTACTCAAATTAATTTTATATAATTTTTCACACAAAGCTTTCTTTTGGTGGTATCTTATTTTATTTTTTTATTATATAAATGAAAAAAGACTGAAAATTCAGGAAAAAAAAATATATATTTTTAATTTATAATTTTTATAAATTAAAAACCTTTTTGCATATTTTTCATCAGAATAGTTCAGTGTCACAATACTAACATGGCACTAATGAGGGGGTGATCAGGGATTTATTTTTATTTTATTTTTTTTACACTAATATTGCTAATACAGTGATGGCTGTCATGGGAACCTAGGGTAAAATTAACCGGACTCGGTGACAAAAATCTGCTAACCTGATTTGTAGTAAATATGTATCTAGATAGATCAGAGAAGTTGTGCCAGCATTATTAGAAGGTAACATTGGTTATAGCCAGTGATCTACCAAAGGATCTTTAACCACTTGCCACCCTCCCCCTGCAGATATATTGCGGAGGGGTGGCACGGGAATGCTCAGTCACACACACACACACACACACACACACACACACACACACACACACACACACACACACACACGAGTACACCCCTCACATTTTTTTAAAATATTTTATTTTATCTTTTCATATGACAACACTGAAGAAATTACACTTTGCTACAATGTAAAGTAGTGAGTGTACAGCTTGTATAACAGTGTAAATTTGCTGTCATCTCAAAATAACTCAACACACAGCCAATGTCTAAAACGCTGGCAACAAAAATAAGTACACCCCTTGTCACATGAAAAGATATAATAAAATATTTACAAAAATGTGATGTGTATGTATGTGTGTGATAGATATCTATCTATCCTGCTGGCACAACTTCTCTGATCTATTTAGATGCAGATATTTTCACTAAGTCCGCTTAATTTTACCCTAGGTTCACATCTATGCATTGCTGCGGGCCGTGTTTCCTACCTGGCTGTAAGAAAGAGATGTAAGAAAGCTTTGGGGGGGGGGGGGGAGGCTGCTGTTGCACACTGTGCATAGTGAACCTCTAATCCCTGCACTCAGTTAACAGGGCACTCTCTGGAGAATGAACATAACCACCCTCTAACAGGAAGTTAAATTGTAGCAACAACAAATGGGATTTGTAGGAGAGCAATTAAATTTACTTTATTGAATTGAAAGTGCATAGAATTATTTTTTGTTGTTTTATAACCAGTGTTTTGTGTTACTTTAGGGACTGGTAAGCTGCAATATATTACATTTTTGTTCTTTGATCTAGATATGCTGTAGATACTTGACAGCGTTAACACTACACATCAGTATTTTTTATTTTTGCTTTTCTGGGGAGTTTGAATTGCACTTACAGGTACTTACACTATAAAGGTTAAAATTTAGAATTGTATTTTTATATTTCAGACTCTGAGTACTCCTACTACAGTCTAATACTAAAGAAAGCTGGCCAGTTTCTGTCAGACCTTCAGCTCACCCTGATGAAATTTGCCTTTTCTTTAAGGGCATACTCTCCCACTGTTCAGATGTTCCAACAGGTATCTGTCATCTTGTTGTTCTACTAGTAGTGATGCTTGATTTTACAGTAGAAGACTATTCATATATGCTTCTAATTTCTTAGGATTAACATTTACATTAGGTCATTTCTAGTAATTGTATGATTTATTCATATAAGCTCTTTCATTTTTTTTTTGTATTTATTTATTTTTTAGTCCTTGTTCTTACCACTTCTTCTTTTTCTATGCCTTTTTTTTATTTTTTTTGATCATCAATAATTTTATCATTGTTTTTTTTGTATTGTGTATCCATTTTGTTTTTATGTTTTATCCCATATTCCATTCACCTTTCCATTTCATTATTCTGGATTACACTGTCCTTGTCTTATGCCTGGTCTTTTTCTTAGCCTGTATTGTCATGTAGCTGTATGCATTGTACTTTACCAAGATGTGTCATTGGAATGGTGTAGCCTTGTACTACTGTTCAGTGTTGTTGAGTATTCAAGTATAAAGTAACTCTTTGACTACATACTACTCACTTTTTTGCTGCACACCAGAGACCTGTTTACATATCAGCTGTTTCAAAATATCACATTGCTGCCCTGATTTTATTTCTCTATATAAAAAAAAAAAAATAGGGACTTTTGACACTCTGAAGGGAAACTAAACTGTATCTGAGCACCAAAAACTGAAACTGCCATTTAATTCATTTTTGATATTCAAAGCAAACTCCTTCATCCGTCTGTGCTTTTATTTTGTTGAAAATTTACTTAGAAAAGCTAGGATGTAGCCATCTTGACAAAGTGCAGGTGATTCATGTAGCATTAACGTCTTGGCCACCATCTGCCCTTAGCTCAGGCATGTAGAGAGTGTTTTGTTAAAGCCCCTCCTCCAGATAAAAGAAGAAAAATGCCCATGAACACTCCTGGAATGTAAGACATCATTTTGGCCTAGGGCAGAAACCAGGAAGAAATGTGAAGAAAAAATAGTTAATTTTCTGCTTTTAAAGTGATTTGTAAACCCCCTATTCAGTTTAAAATATAAATGAAAAGGAAAAACCTTTGTTTATAGATATGAAAAAAATATATACTTTTTATTTTTTAAGTGATCTCATCCCCTCTGGTTTCAGCTGCATAAGAGCTAGGGGGAGGGAGAAGCAACAGCACGCTGAGCTTCCCAGTGAATAGCTGTGCAGGGAGGGATGTCAGGACAAGTCTGATCTTTGGAGGAGAGCAGGCTGAGTTCCCAGCATAGCTAGTGAACTGACCATGCTGTGGTCAGTTGCTAATAGGAAAGCAAAAGGAACTGGCAGAAATACCTAGGATTTCATACAAAAGAAGCAATACAAAGAGAACAGGATACTTTCTCATACGAGTACATGGTACAGCAGACACATAGCAGGAATATGAAATGATGGGGTGTGGTGAGGATTAAAACAGGGCCACTGACCAGCATTGCGGGTGGGGGGAGGGTTTAAAGAACTCTAGCTTTTATCACTAGTGTAGATATCCAGACGGATGGAAAAATATGGTTTCCATCTGTCACACTTTAGCGGGTCGAATGTCGGCAGACATGTCACTGCTGTCATCCTTCGCTCCATAGACCTGTATGGAGCGTCTGTTCAGGTCCACCTAAAAAATCTGACAGGCGGACCTGAACGCCCATGTGAAAGGGGCCTTAAAAACAACACTTTATTGAACACCAGTGTAGGGGGGAGAGGTGTTGGGGAAACTGTCACTAATGGGGTAAAGGGGTTAACTAGCACTGCTAATGAACACCAATTTTGTGGGGAAGGTATGATTATACTACTGACACTAAAGCCTCGTACACATCATCAGATTTTCAGACATCAGTTTTTTTGTTGCATGCCATTCTCATGTCGAAAGTGAAGATGTTGCTCAACATACCAAAATTCTTGTACGACAGAATACAACGTCAGAAGTGACATAATGTTGAATAGTTTTGTATGTATTCTTTTGTTTCTGAGCATGCGTAGTCTTGCTTTTTCGTACGAAAATTGGACATTGAGTTCACGTACGACACAAATTTTATAGTCTGCGCATCCAGCTTTTTGTCTGATGAAAAACCGGAATCGGCTGTCGAAAGCTCCGTACTAACCATCCGAAAATCGGCAGATCATTTGTCGGACAAAATTTTACTTCCGATTTTCGTATCGTGTGTACGGGCCTTAATGGCAATGTTGGAGGATTTGTTATGACCACCAATGGCGCCAGCTTCCTTTTCAGTGTGCTTTGTGGGAAGTTGCAAAGGATGCTGTCAAAGAAATTTTACATTACAGGACATTCATTTTTAATGGGCTGCCTAACTCAATGCAAGGTACCTCAATGCACAAAAATACAAAGCTATTGTGCGGCCCTTGGCAAGTGTCTGGGCCATACTTGAAGCCCCATGTTATAATCAAGTGATGACCACTGATTTAGGCCTCTTTCACACTTGTGCGACTTCAAAGTCGCGCGATTTTGCTGCAATTTCAAGGAATGCCTGTGTAAGTGGCATCAAAATCGGACCAAAGTAGTGCAGGGACTACATTGAAGTCGGAAAAACTTGAAGTCGTACTAATATGAATGGCTGTCATTGGAAATCATGGGGAAGGACTTGTCATGCTACTTTGCAGTCCCAAATCCTGGGACAAGTTGTAGTAGTGTGAAAGGGGCCTTAAGGTTGAATATTTTTTTTTTTTTTTTTTTTTTTTTTTATTAAGTTTCAATATACACAGTATGAAATAAGGGAGGGGGGATGGGGGTACTTAATGAAAAAGGTTAGGGGGAAGGAACAGGGTGGGGAATGACCACTGATTTAGACCACAACTTTCTGTCCCAGTGAATCTCCCCAGTGAGCAATACAATCCTGGCGGGGGCGTTAACCTTTCTCTACTGTTTGTAAAATACTGGATACTTGACAACCCTGCTCATGGTGGCTCCAAATTGGCGATAACCTGGGTAGCTGGAGAGGTAGATTTATTTTTACATTTTGAAGATTGATGCATTGTTGGTGTGGTAGATCTGAGGAAGATTGTACAATCGGCTTGCAGGTCCCTTTTTTACAGGCCTGTCCTGAGTTCAAGTTCATGAGTAAAGGTCCATGGGGAAAAAAAAATCCATTTATTTATTTATTTTTATTTTCCAATATCAAATTTACAGTGGGGATCTGTAAGTAATCATTTTCAGCTGTTTGAGATCTATGTTTAAAAAAAATAAATAAAATAAAAAATGCACATATACACACACGCCAAAATTGTCACTTGCTTGAGACTATGTTGAATGTTTTATAGTGCAATACTACATCATAAATATGACCAAGTGTGCTTCCATACTCTTTAAGTTTTATTGTGCCTTTGTGATTGAATGTTGTAACCCTTTTTATTAAATATTTGGATGCACATATTCCAGCAAAAATTAATCTGTTATGAAACGTAAACCTTTATTGCACAGAGCTGGGAAGCTGTAGCTTTGATCAATATTGAGGGAAAGCATCTAGGAATAGACTGGTGTAATTAATTCTGGGCAAAACATGTATGATATATCAACTCGCTGTTCCTTGGTAACATCCCATAAAGGTGATCTTGTATAGCTGGGGGTTCCTTCTTCTTTCTTTTTTTTCTTTTTTATCTTATGATTATTTTTGAAATTCATTAATGGAAAAGTGCAGACATTGAAAAGCAGTAACACATCTTTCAGACATATATTATGGAATGTATTTTAAAATAACCCCTGTCACTGAAACCTTCTCTACCTACTGAGCAGCTTTATAATCATAAATATATTATTGCATGTATTTTAAAATGCAAGCAGTGTAAGTAACTGAATTTTACCTGGTATCAGCCTCTTGCAGTCCTTGTAGAATAGGCATGGAGCATAAGGAAGAAGCAGCACAATGTGCTGACAAGAAGCATGATGATAGGAGAAAGCAGAGTGAAAGAAAGGTGAGCTCATCACTGTGCTGCTTCTCCTTTCACTGTCCAGTCAAAGGCCAGAGTGGCTCAAGGTTGACATGCGCTCAGAGGATGTGTTTTTAAATGATGCTGGCTATTAGAATGAGGAATTCTAGTAGCAGAAAAAAAATGTACTGCAGGAAATCCCAGGCTTAAGCCTAGGTTCACTCTGCCCTCTGCGAACCACAGTTTCCGGTTCTCTGAGGGGAGAAGTGACAGATCGTCTGTTCATACAGAGTATGAACAGCGATCTGTTATCTTCCCTGCACAGTCCCCTCCCCTCTTCAGTTAGAACCCACACTAGGACACACTAGTCACACCTTCACTACCCCCTAGAGTTAACCCCTTCACTGCCAGTGACACTTTTACAGTAATCAATGCATTTTTAATCGTACTGATTGCTGTATTAATGCCAATGGTCCCAAAAACGTGTCAAAATTTTCTGACGTGTCTGCCATAATGTCGTAGTCATGATAAAAATCGCAGATCGCCGCCATTACTAGTAAAAATAAAAATGCTATAAATTATCCCCTATTTTGTAGACGCTATAACTTTTGTGCAAACAATCAATATACGCTTATTGCGATTATTATTTACTTCTCCTCAGTTTAGGCCGATATGTATTCTTCTACATATTTTTGTTATAAAAAAAAAGTATTTTTTAAATATATTTTTGGGGGATATTTATTATAGCAAAAAGAAAAAAAATATTGATTTTTTTTTTTTTTTTTTTTTTTTTTTTTTTGTCGCAGTTTTTTTTTTTTTTTTTTTTTATAGCGCAAAAAATAAAAACTGCAGAGGTGATCAAATACCACTAAAAGAAAGCTCTATCTGTGGGGAAAAAAATTACGTCAATTTTGTTTGGGTGCAACGTCGCACCTGCACAATTTGTCTCAAAAAGTGCTCTGGTCAGGAAGGGGGTAAAATTTTCCGGGGCTGAATCGGTTAATGCCACCCCTAGATCAGTTCACAGATCACAGTGTGCACTGTGAACTCACACAGGAATTGGATCGCATAGGTGAGAACACCCATGCGATCCGTTTCCAGTGCAGGGAAAAAAAGTCCCTCACCTTTTTTGTGTGAATCCAATGCGAGTTCAGCTGTATGGCTGAACTCACATTGCACAGACCTCGCATGAGATCGGCCCCTTGCAGTGCTGGTGCGAATCACATGCGATGTCTGTGTTCGCACAAATGTGAACCTATGCTCAAGGTGAATATATCACAAAGAAAGCTGTTTTATATTTAAAAGGCTGTTCTTTTTTTATCTTGTTAGATTTTGGTTGGAGTTCCGCTGTTACACTTAACCTGTCCCTTTTACTAACCCTTAAATGAGCCAATAACCTTAATAAGTTCTCTGCAACACTAGTTTTCCAGTGCATCTTTACATTTTATTTTTTTATTTTTTTTTATTTTATATATATATTATCTAACATATACATACAGGGCTCAAAATTTCAAGTCCTGAGCTACTAGCCAGGCCTCAAGGGTTACTTGCCACCAGTTGTCCCGCCCCTAATTCCACCTCTAAACACGGCCTCATAAATTATATCATGAAATTACCCTTAAATGTTTTATGCAAAATTAAGCAACTTTATCCATGCTCATCAATGCAGCCTCACTTGTGTCCACCAATGCTGCCTACCTGTATCCATCATGAAGGGGAGCAGAGGAGAAGAAGAGCATTGCTGGCTGGATGATGTGAGCGCCGAGGGACATCACTGGAACAGCTTTGATTTAAATTGCCGTGTGTTCCCGCCACTCGGCATCCTGTACAGCCCCGCCCCCTGGCCAGAGAACTTTGATAGACATCACTCGTCCCGTGTTGGACGGGTGATCTATAAAATTCCCCGGGACCAGGGAGCGGGGCTGTGTGTGAAAGTGAGTGCAGGGAACACACAGCAATTAAAATCAAAGCTGCTAGTGATGTTCCCTGCACTCTCATAATCTGGCCGGCTCTGTCCTCTCTCTTCCCCTTCGTGAGCGCTGGGAAAAGGACTCGCCGGCCAGCAGTGCTCGCTCCTAGACACCCCTTTCTCGCCAGCCCTCAAAATTTACTTGCGCAGGCGAGTGTAAAATATATATATATATAATATATATATATAGTAAAGGATGGTCACATGGGTTAACCTTTTGATGCCATTTGTATAAACTGAGGAAAGCAGGTTGTCAATAAATAAAATAAAAAAAAACCTTCCTAAAGCACCAAGTCCGATGTCCTTTTATTATTATTCTTTGGGAAATTTAATTTGTCAGTACAGGCAAAGTCTCCACTTAGACAATTGGCGAATTGTCATTTTTCACTTCCTTTTAAAAATAAAACCCATGTTCTACCTTTTTAACCCTCCTTAGGGCCACATTTACACCTGAGCGTTTTGTAGCTTGAAGCCTAAAGCTACAAAACGCTGGAGGGGACAAAATCTATTATTCTCTATGGAGATGGTTCACATCTCCTCTCCAAAACGCCTGAAGCTCAAACAAGTTCTGGAACTTTTTTTAGGCAGATTACAGGCGTCTTTCTGCCTATTACATTGGTGGCCTTTTGACCTGTACAAAAGCACGGTAAAATCGCTTTTGCCTGAAAACGCTATGCTTAGGTGTGAATGGGGCCTTGATGCCACCTCCTGGTGCACCTTTAGGCCCCTTTCACACCGGGGCATTTTTCATGCGGTGCAGCGCTAAAAATAGCGCCTGTTCACCGCATGAAAAAATCCGGCCCCTTTAACTCCAGTGTGAAAGCCGGCGGGCTTTCACACTGGAGCGGTGCGCTAGCAGGATGACAAAAAAAGTCCTGCTAGCAGCATCTTTGGAGCGGGATAGGAGCGGTGTGTTCACCGCTCCTATACCGCTCCTTCCCATTGATTAGAATGGGACACCGCTGTGAAACCGCGGCAATACCGCCGCAAAGCGCTGCTACGGCGGCGCTCTGCGGGGGGTGTTTAACCCTTTTTCGGCCGCTCGCGGGGGGTAAAAACGCACCGCGAGCGGCCGAAAACCGCGGTGAAAACGACGGTAAAGCAGCGCTAAATATAGCGCTGCTTTACCGTCACCGCGGCTCACCGCCCCAGTGTGAAAGGGGCCTTAGGGGGACTTTAAAGCCCCCATACACACTATTAGATTTTCTGCAGATTTATCTCTTCAGATTTGCCAAAACCATGTAGTGCAAGGGCCTGCCTGATTGCATACAAATTGAAACTCTTAAGGTTTGACCTCCATATTATATGGTTTTGGTAAATCTGAAGACAAACATCTGCAGAAAATCTAATAGTGTGTATGGGGTCTAATGCCTTGAAGATGGGGCGGCTTCTGTGTTATGCTACTGCTGTGATTTTTGCTTTTACAGCGGTCACATAATCAGGAGCCTGTCCCACTGGCTCCTGATCAGAAGCTTTGACCAAGAGCTGTTGGTGACAGCTTGGTCAGTGTGCCCCAGGCACGCAGGGAGCACAGTTGGCACACAACCTCATGCTGTCATAGATGCATTTGTGCTGCAGTGGGATGTTAAAGCCCATCGTTCTTGCGCAGTCAGCAGGAGGTTGCATTGCTTTTTTTAACCTATAACCAGATATTGATATGATATAATAACACATCTAGTAAAATGTTCTTTTTTTTTTCTCAGCCTACCACATACATATGTTTGTTTATGCTTACCTTGACACATTTTACCCTCTGAAACATACTCCAAAATTAATCAAATGTGAGCTTTCAATCAGGAAGTACACAATCATTTGAAGATGAAATGCAATTAAAGCCTCTTGTTTAAATGTAATTATTAACATTCTAGATTGCAGCTGATGAGCCTCCTCCAGAAGGTTGCGGTGCGTTTGTCTCTATTCATGGAAGTCACACCTGCAAGGCAAGTCAGGTTAAGAAACTTTTGAAGGATGCACTGCAGAGGTGAATGTCAATTAAAATGTCCATATATTTTGGTATGTTTATTTAATATTCGTTGAAAAGAAATTGCAATAATGTAAGCTTTTTTTTATTTTATTTTATTTTTTTTCTTCTCTTCAGACCAAGGCCTTATTTATATAAAGGAGACCATGTGTTCCCTACACTAACTAAGACTGCTCCAGTAGTCATTCTCTATGCTGAAGTGGGCACCAAAGCGTTTGCTACATTTCATAAAACCTTGATCGAAAAGGCAGAAAGTGGGGAGATAACTTATGTACTGAGACATTACATACAGGTATGCAAGTTTTAATTTAACTCTTTCGCTTCCAGAGCAATTTGTGCACATGTTGACTAGGGGTGCACCAGTTTAAGTACGGGTACCAATACTTTTTCTCAAGTCTTCACCGATGCCAATTACTGATGCCTACTTTTAGTGTCGTGACAGCCCTGGTTCACACATGTGCGATTTCAGATTTTATTTCATAGTGTGTATGTGCATGACAAGTAAAATAGAATGGGTTTCTATTGTGGGTGTTCAGATAGATGCGGGCGGATCGCATTGCATTTCAGAAAAAGGTTCCTGTGCAAGATTGGTCTGGTGTGACTTGAAATCGCACGCTAGAGAGAGACACTCTCTCTGCCGGTGGTGTTTGTGTACCGGCGGCGGCCTCAGCATCCTTCTGGCGGTGCTTCCTGGCCCCTTCCTCCTGACCAGTGCCCCCATAGCAAGCAACTTTTTATGGGGGCATCTGAGCAAGCTCGCTCCCGAGCCGCTGCTCTGTGTGTCCATTCACAAACAGAGCCGTGACCTAGCCCTGCCCCCCCCCCTTCTGCTCATTGACTCACTAGCGCCGATTGACAGTAGCGGGAGCCAATGGTGTCTCAGCCAATGAGGAGGGAGTGTGCCCGGAGAACCAAGGCTCTCATGCACATTGATGGATTACAATGGGGCTTAGTTAAGTATTAGGGGGTCTGCTGCACACAGAAGGTTGTTTTTATTTTATTTATTTTTTTGTTTGTTTTTTAAACTTATTGCATAAAATGCATTAAGGTAAAAAAAAACTTCTGCCTTTAGAACCACTTTAACCCTTTTGCTGCCACAGACGTAAGGCTTAAAGTGCATGGGGGTGAGATATAGCATACTGATTGATTATAGTCACTAAGAAACTCACAAAAAAGCTTTGTTTTTTATTATAAATCAATATTAAATATATCAAATTTAATTGCTATACCTGTAAAGTAAAAAGGCGCCTTTGATGCAGATGCCGTCTGAACAAAATGAAACCTAGTGACAATCATTTTTGATTCTGCCTACACAATATAAATGCAGAAAAAATGCACATTTAATGTTCAATGAATATTTGTAGGAAGCTATGTATAATGTTGATATGTATAATTTTAATTTTAATGGTTCTTCTAAAACCATTTTTCTAGTCATGTGACTGGCTCAGCCTGAATAAGGGCTGTGCAGACAGACTGCTACTGCACACGTCCTCTGCTGATGTAGGGCGCATACGTCAGTAGAGTAATAAATTCCCCTACCAAGGATCTTTCGCTGCAGCCAAAAAAACAGGGAAAGTTCATGTGACCACACAACAGTGTTGCAGGAAAGAGGTACAAAACAAAAAAAACACAAAAATACTAATGGCATGATATATATGCTTTATGTGAATCAATGATGTCAAAAATGAGTTCTTTGTTTAGTAGCGCTTTAATATCCTAGTGTCTAGGATTTCCGACATGGAATTATTTTCCTGGATATTCATTTCTCTGCGTTCATTGAAGGACACAGCACCCGACCCTTTGGCTTGCTGCTGCCTGTAAGTGCTGTAAATGCTTATGTTCTATTTGCACTGCTGTGCCATGTAACTGAGTTGTCAGATCATCGCCAGTCAAGTATAATGCCACCTGTAGGATGCTAAATGCAGCAAAAAAGAAAATGCACAGCCCCTCCTAGTGGCCAAGCCCCCCCCCCCCCCCCCCCAAATCCACAACCTCCACCATACCTCATAAGGCAATTAACGTTGTTTTCCTATGTACAGTGCTTTTAGGGGTATAATAACAGACTAATAAGTCATCGATTTTAGTTGTGCTTATGCAGTGCGATTACAAAGTATTTTTTTGTAACCATTTGTGTGACGTTTTTTTGGTACCTAAAAAAAAAAAAAAAAAAAAAAAAAATAAAAAGTCCAGTCAAAGGATGTTTTGTAGTATGCGATTAAAGAGATAGTGGTTATGAAAATTAAGATGCGCATTCGACCCATTATCTTTTTGTGTCAAATAGATTTTTAGTTTGTAGTGGAAAGGTTTTCCTCTCCAAAGCACCAAGACATGTCCTCCAGTTTTGTATTTAGGCCTAGGCCAGCAGGGGGGGCTTTCACCCACCTTCCTGAGTCCCGCATCCCGTGGCCTTCTCCCGCACAAATGCAGGCTCCAGCGGCCGGCTTGCTGTAGCGGTATTGATAAGTAGTATGGTGTGACGGCGTGCTTGGCCGATGGGTACTGGCGAGACTGCCCTGATGGGCAACGGTGAGGCTGCGCTGATGGGTACTGATGAGGCTGCATTGAAGGGCAGTGATGAGGCTACACCTGGTACCCACTTTTAATGTAGAGAAAGGAGGAGGTGGAGCCTTAAGATGAAAAGGTGGAGCCTAAAAGGGAAGGGGTGTGGTTTACGGATGACAGGGCGGGTCTTAAACTGAAAGGGGTGTGACCTTGACAAGAATGTGTGGGTCATATTTAAATTGGGGGTGCATGGGTTTAGTCACACCTAGGGCAGCACAAAACCTAAATACACCATTGGTGTCCTCCATGGTGTGGTCTGATGTAGATTCATTCTGTTTTGTAATTTTAGTCATGTTTCACCAGTGTCAGATCCTTGGTTGTGCTTGTTGCTTTGAATGCAACTGAGTGCAAATAAAGTTTCATGGACAGTGCTCAACTGTTTTGTTTTTGGAGCCAAACCCACTTACCCATTTAAGTTCTTAGCTAACAGATTCAGATGTCAGTCAGTCTAGTTAGTGTTTAAAACAAAGTCCTGCTATAAGTATGCAGGGGGTTGTTGCTTTTTGTCTCTTGGACTGTTTCTTAACATCTGACTGTCCTGTAGACCAGGGGTCTCCAATCTTTCTATATAAAGGAAAAGTTTACTGTCCTTCAGACTTTAGGAGGGCTGGACTGTGGCCAGTTGCAGTAGAAAATCTTACCATACCATTATTGGTGTCGGTGGGAGAAATCATGCCATTGTTGGCCTGAGTGTGAGAAATGGTGCCTCCATATCAGTGAAAGAAATGGTGCGCCAAGGGCCATAAGGAAAGGGCCACATTCAGCCTGCGGGCCGCAGTTTGGAGGCTGCTGTACAGAAAATTGTTATGACATATTGATGATTTTTGGAAGTCACTATTGACTTGTTTTCTGTCAAAAACTGCATATTTTTTTTAAGATTATATTGTACATTTTTAAGATCAAGTTCTTACTTAAGTAGTTGATTTTATTTTATTTATTTTATTTTATTTTTGTTTAAAAACAAAACCTATGATTCGTTTTTTTTTTTTTTTTGTCAATACTAGACGCCAAGTTCAAGAAAAATTAACCTATCTGGCTATGGTGTAGAACTTGCTATTAAAGACACAGAGTATAAGGCAATGGATGATACTCAAGCTGCAGGTATGTGGACTATCTAAATCTGGAACAATTAAAAAGTTAGTCTCTTGATCTATGCGCATTGCAAGGATTTTAACAAACTTTGAGTACATACTTTTTTTATTTTTTCTGGAGAAATAGTGGTTTGTTCCAAAACTGATTCTTGAATTTGATTTTGTCTGCACTCATTATAACCACCTGGTGCACTTTCAGTGTTCTAATGAGTAAAGCTGCATTATCTGCATCTCTTTAAACGTATTTAAACCTTAAAGTGGTTGTAAACCCAGTGAAGTGCCAAGCCTCAGGTGATGCACAGAAATGAAACAAATCCTCTGTAAATTGTACCTTTTTTATCTGCTTTACCCTATCTACAGCCTTCCAAAACACACATTTTTCACAACATCTCTCAGCCACAGGAAGCGGCAGGTGTGGGGATCTGACATCACACAGACTGCATAAGTAGAACCCAGAGCTCCATGAAATCTAATGGCTGATTGGAGGGAAATCCTCCACCCAACAAGCTCGCAGAGAAAAACTTAGCTAGGTCTGAGTCATCTGCTGTGTGCTGGAGGAGGGTGGGCCTTCTTTAGGGATTCTGAGGTGTCTGCTACCTACGACTCACAAAGCAAAAAGAGAGAAGATGCCTTCCAAGTATGAACAGCTTAGAGTTAATAATATAATAAATAAAAACACTTACATGGAGGTAAGTGATGGTCAGCATAGGGGAAAAAAGTCCTGCAGCGGTGCGTCTCCTGTCACGCAGACTCTCTGTTTCTGGGATCATTGATGGGGATGGGCTCGGGCGTGTTTGCACACTCCCACGTGCAGAGCCTGTCAGGAAGTCGGCGCAGCGCTGCGCTAATCACAGGCAGTGAGATATTTCCCGATCTCTGTGGCCGCACATAGGGAAAATGTCTCACTGCCTGTGATTAGTGCAGCGATGTGCCGACTTCCTGGCGGGCTCTGCACATGGAGTGTGTGAACACGCTGGAGCTCATCCTTATTTTTCAGTATGATGCTACAAGCTTGGTACACCTATTTTTGGGCAATTTCTCCCATTCTTCTTTGAAGGACCTCTCAAGCTTCATTGGGTTGGATGGGGATCTCTCCAGAGATGTTTAATCGGGTTCAAGTCTGGGCTCTGGCTGGGCCACTCAAGGACATTCACAGAGTTGTCCTGTAGCCACTCATTTGTTATCTTGGCTGTGTGCTTAGGGTCGTTGTCCTGTTGGAAGATGAACCTTCATCCCAGTCTGAGGTACAGAGCGCTCTGGAGCAGATTTGAATCAAGGATGTCTGTGTACATTGCTGCATTAATCTTTCCCTCGATCCTGACTAGTCTCCCAGTTCCTGCTGCTGAAAAACATCCTCACAGCATGATGCTACCGCCGTGCTTCACTGCAGGGCTGGTATTGGCAAGCTAATGAGCGGTGCCTGGTTTCCGCCAGACATGACACTTGCCATTCAGGCCAAAGAGTTCAATCTTTTTTTGATCATACCAGAGAATTTTGTTTTGCATGGCCTTCGGGTGCCTTTTGGCAAACTCCAGGTGGGCTGTCATGTGCCTTTTTTACTGAGGAGTGGCTTCCATCTGGCCACTCTACCATATAGGCCTGATTTGGTGGAGTGCTGCAGAGTTGGTTTTACTTCTGGAAGGTTCTCCTCTCTCCACAGAGAAACGCTGGAGCTCTGTCAGAGTGACCATCAGGTTTTTGGTCACCTCCCTGACTAAGGCCCTTCTCCCCCGATCGCTCAGTTTGGCCGGCGGGCTCATTCTAGGAAGAGTCCTGGTGGTTCCAGACTTCTTCTATTTACCGATAATGGGGGCCACTGTGCTCATTGGGACCTTCAATGCTGCAGAAATGATGTACCCTTCCCCAGATCTGTGCCTCGATACAATCCTGTCTCAGAGGTCTACTAACAATTCCTTGGACTTCATGGCTTGGTTTTCTGCTCTGACAGGCACTATAGAAAAGTGTGTGCCTTTTTTTTTATAAATCCTGTCCAATCAACTGAACTTACCACAGGTGGACTCCAATCAAGTTGCTAAAACATCTCAAGGATGATCAGTGAAAACAGGATGCACCTGAGCTCAATTTTAAGCGTCATGGCAAAGGCTGTGAATACTGATTTTTATTTTATTTTTTATTTTAAATTTCAAACAAACTTCTTTCATGATGTCGTTATGGGGTATTTGTTTGTAGAATTTTGAGGAAAATAATGAATTTAATCCATTTTGGAATAAAACTTCCAACTGGGAAGTTCACAACTGCCAAACCTCCAAGGACATCCACGATTGCTATACGTCAACTTATATAGGGGTAATGCCGCATTAATCATCGTTTCCCAGGACTATATGATGGGGAGATTAGGCGAAGACCATTTACACAGAATACATTTTTTAGCATAAAATAATAAGTAAGCTATCAAGCTATGATGTGATCTCAGAGCATCAGCGTGAATCCCAAGCAGGGCCAGCTCCGGTGTTAGGCCCCTTTCACACTGAAGTGTTTTTCAGGCTCTACAGCGCTAAAAATAGAGCCTTAAAAAAGCGGGTCCTTTCACTCCAGCGTGAAAGCCGGAGGGCTTTCACACTGGAGCGGTGCGCTGCGCTAGCTAGTAACTGCTAGCAGTATCTTTGGAGCGGTGGGGGAGCGGTGTATTTACCACTCCTATACCGCTCCTACCCATTGAAATCAATGGGGCAATGTGGCTATACCGCCGGCAAAGCGCCGCTTATCACTAGGCAGAACGGGGAAATGCTTTGTTTACAAAGGCATCTCCCCGTTCTACCTCTCCATGACACGATCGCGGACATCGAGTCCGCAGGACCCACGGTCACGGAGAACGCGGCAGGCAGTGCCGCTTCTTAAAGGGGACGTACCTGTACACCCTTTTGCCCACCCATCCCATTATGCCGACATATATCGTTGTGCAGCGAACGGGGAGCGGTTAAACACTAGAAGCATACATGAAAAAGTATTCACACCCCTTGAAATTTTCCACATTTTGTCATGTTACAACCAAAAAGGTAAATGTATTTTATTGGGATTTTATGTGAGAGACCAACACAAAATGGCAAATAATTGTGAAGTGGAAGGAAAATGATAAATGGTTTTCAATTTTTTACATATAAATATCTGAAAAGTGTGGCATGCATTTGTATTAAGTCCCTTTTTGGGTCAATACTTTGTAGAATCACCTTTCGCTGCAATTACAGCTGCTAGTCTTTTTGGGGATGTCTCTACCAGCTTTTCACATCTAGGAAGTGACATTTTTGCTCATTCTTTGCAAAATAAGCTCAAGCTCTATCAATTTAGATGGGGAGCTTCTGTGAACAGGAATTTTCAAGTCTTGCCACAGATTCTCAATTGGATTTAGGTCTGGACTTTGACTGGGTCATTCTAATGCCACGTACACATGATCGGACTTTCCGGCGGGATTGTCTGCCAGTCTAGAGTCCGCCGGACAATCCGACTGTGTGTGGGGCTCCGGCTGACTTTTTCTTCCCAAAAGTCCGGCGGACTTAGTTAGAAGTTTTGACTTTAAATTGTCCGCCGGACTCGGTAGTCCGGCGGACAATCTGGCCGTCTGTGTGCTAGACTTTTGAAATGAACGGACTTGCCGACACACGTCGTAAAGTCCGTTCATTTTGAAAGTGACTCCAGGTAGACGGGACTAGCGAAGGAAGTCAATGCCGCCGCCCCACTTGCCGAGATTGACACCTCGCTAGCCCCGTCACCTGATATGGATTTAAAGGGGAATCCCTATGCCAAAAAAACGGCGTGGTGGTTCCCCCCGAATCCATATCAGACCCTTATCCGAGCACGCAGCCTGGCCGGTCAGGAAAGGGGGGTGGGGACGAGCGGACGCCCCCCCTCCTGAGCCGTACCAGGCCGCGTGCCCTCAACATGGGGGGTGCCCTGGGTAAAGGGGGGCCCTGCGGCCCCCCCACCCCAAAGCACCTTGTCCCCGTGTTGATGAGGTCAAGGGCCTCTTCCCGACAACCCTGGCCGTTGGTTGTCGGGGTCTGCGGGCCGGGGGCTTATCGGAATCCGGGAGCCACCTTTAATAAGGGGGCCCCCAGATACCGGCCCCCCACCCTATGTGAATGAGTATGGGGTATGATGTACCCCTACCCATTCACCTAAGGGAAAAAAGTGTAAATAAAAAAACACAATTATTTAAAATACTTTATTGCACAGCTCCGGGGGTCTTCTTCCGTCTTGGGGGGTCTTCTTGCCGTCTCCTCTGCTATCTTCTGCTAGCTCTTTTACTAGCGGAGGAGCCTGGCTTTCTCGCCATCTGGGGGTCTTCTTCCGACTTCAGGGACTTGTCCCACTCTTCTATTCTTCTTGCCGGGCCTCCGCTTTCTTTCTTTCTTTCTTTCTTTCTTTCTTTCTTTCTTTCTTTCTTTCTATTTTATTTATTTATTTTTTCTTCTTCCGATGTTGACTCAACGCTGCCTCCTCTTCTAATGGCTCAGACGTGTTGCGCTGCCAGTAACTTATGATGTCAGTCCCAGCATCCTCCGGGACTGTGACATCATAGGGGGCGGGGTCACCATGTGATATGAGGCGGTGGCCCCGCCCCTTGTCCCTATATAACTGGCAGCGCAACACGTCTGGGCCATTGCAAGCGGAGACAACGACGTGTCAACATCAGAAGAAGCAGAAGGTGACGGCGACAGAAGCCCAGGCCACCGCTAGTTAAAAAGCTGGAAGAAGAAGAAAGCGGAGGCCCAGCAAGAAGAACAGAAGAGCGGGACAAGACCCCAGGACGGCGATGAAGGAGAAAGCCGGGCTCCTCCGCTAGTAAAAGAGCTAGCAGAAGATAGCGGAGGAGTCCGACGAGAAGACCCCCCCCCAGACGGAAGAAGACCCCGGAGCTGTGCAATAAAGTATTTTAAAAAAATTGTGTTTTTTATTTACACTTTTTTCCCCTTAGGTGAATTGATAGAAGTATCATGTACCCCATACTCATTCACATAGGGTGGGGGGCCAGTATCTGGGGGCCCCCTTATTAAAGGGGGGTCCCGAATTCCGATAAGCCCCCCCCCCCCCGCCCTCAGACCCTGACAACCAACGGCCAGGGTTGTCGGGAAGAGGCCCTTGTCCTCATCAACATGGCACCCCCCATGTTGAGGGCACGCAGCCTGGTACAACTCGGGGGGGGGGGGGGGCGCTCGCTCGTCCCCACTCCCTTTCCTGACCGGCCAGGCTGCGTGCTCGGATAAGGGTCTGATATGAATTTTTCGGCGTAGGGATTCCCCTTTAAATCCATACCAGGTGACGGGGCTAGCGAGGTGTCAATCTCGCCCATCGAGGCGGCGGCATTGACTTTCTTCGCTAGTCCCGTCTATCTGGAGTCACGTTCTAAATGAACGGACTTTACTCCGTGTGTGGGGCAAGTCCGTTCATTTCAAAAGTCCCGTGGACTTTCGCCAAAACTCCAGCGGATTGTCCACCGGAAAAGTCTGGGTGTGTGTGGGCAAGTCCACACGTTCAGAAAGTCCGGGGGACCAAGTCCGATCGTGTGTACGTGGCATAACACATGAATATGCTTTAATCTAAACTTCTCCATTGTAGTGTTTTGCTTTTTGGCCAAAAAGTTAAATGTTGGCCTTATCTGACCAGGGCATCTTCTTCCACATGTTTGCTGTGTCTCCCACATGTCTTTTCGCAAACTGAAAATGTAATTTGTGCATGACTAATAGTTGTCGTGTGGATCTCTGCAGCTCCTCCAGAGTTACCATGGGCCTTTTGGCTGCTTCTCTGGTTAATGCTCTCCTTGCCGGGCCTGTCAGTTTAGGTGGACGGCCATGTCTCAGTAGGTTTGCAGTTGTGCCATAATCTTTCTATTTTCAGATGATGGATTGAACAGTGCTCCATGAGATATTCAAAGCTTGGGATATTTTTTTTATAACCTAACCCTGCTTCTCCACAACATTATCCCTGACCTATCTGGTGTGTTCCTTGGCCTTCATGATGCTGTTTGTTCACTAAGGTTCTCTAACAAACCTCTGAGGGCTCCACAGAATAGCTGTATTAATACTGAGATTAAATTACACTCAGGTGGACTATATTTACTAATTAGGTGACTCCTGAAGGCACTTTTCAGATATTTGTTTGTAAACAAAAAAAAATTGAAAACCATTTATCATTTTCCTTCCACTTCACAATTCTGTGCCACTTTGTGTTTGGTCTATCACATAAAAGCCCAATAAAATAGATTTACGTTTTATTTTTTATTTTTAACATGACAAAATTTGGAAAATTTCAAGAGGTTTGAATACTTTTTCAAGGCACTGTATAGATTTGGCTGTATAGAAGCAGACGGCTGCTGTTTAAACATATGCAGTTGCACAATGCTGCAGTTATACAGTATAGATTATGCCTTTCAGAATTAGTGTTATTTACTGTCTGGCCTCTATTTACATGGACTGTGGAATTGTGGATGGTAATTTGTGGTAGTCTAGAACAAAAACGGAATGGGTTATTCTCCCCCTTTTTAACATATCTGTCTTAAGATATGCATTATGCTATGGCCTAAACATATCAACACGGTTGGATAAGTGTGCAGTCTAATAAAGTTATTGTATTTATGTATTTTTTTTTTTCAGTCACTAATTCTACTACAAGTTCATATGAAGGAATTGATGAAGACGTTCAAGGGTTTTATTTTGACAAATTAATGTAAGTTTCCAAAACCATGCGCATGTGAATTTTTGCTACAGTTATTTTGTTGTAGAAAAATATTATTATATTTTGTGCTTTTGTGTTCAACTTTAAATAATGTAATACTGACTCAGCCACACTGGGTATTTCCACTGTTACAATGTAATTTGTTTTACTGACTTTCAAAAAAAGTGTTTGCCTCCCCTACCTGGCTTCAGTTGTAATTCATTTTTTAAGATGTACAGGTGGCAAAAGGATAGAGTGCACCCAACAATGGCGGCCTGTCCATACGGGGCGCAGGGGCGTCGCCCCCCTAATCAATGCGTCGTGCACCTAATCTACATGTAGGGCGCCGGACGCATAGATTCCAATGGGGTGTTTTAAATTTTTTTTTTTTTTGGAAGCACGTGATTAGAGCCAGAAGCTCTAATTGGCTTAAATAAAGGGTGAGCCCATCCAGTTTTGTGACAATAGCGAGATAATATTCACTATTGTCTTCCTGATTTTCCTCCTGGCTAATAAGGATGCGGGTCCTGAGACCCGATTTGGCCGAAAGGAGAAGCAATTGTATTGGCCACTGAGGAGGAGGAGGAGGCGGAGAAGATGCAGGGGAAGCCGCCGCAAACCCGAGGAGGAGAAGCTCTGGCTGCGACCTAGATGGGGTAAGTGCGGAGCTCAATGGGCTGATGATCAAGCGACCGACCTACCTTCCAACCGCAGAGCACCAGCACCTGGCACCCAAATAAACTTTTTTTTTTTTCTCATTGAGGGACACAGGAAACATACATTTTGGGTTATACTGCTGCCTACAGAGGGTTTGAACACTAGCAAACAAAAAAATTGTGACAAGTCTGGTATAACCCCTCCCACTGCCATCATGGTTTGTTAGTGTCCCAAGAGGATTGCTACCCTTTCTCTGCTGGCATACGTTTAACTGTTTTTATTGCAATTTATCTAGGGCAGGGGTCCCCAAATTTCAGCCCCCGGGCCAGATGGGGCCCTTTGCTTGCTTTTATCTGGCCCTTGGATGCACTTTTCCTTCCACTGACACCAATGGTGTAATTTACTCCCACTGATCACCAAGCCTATGGCATTGTTTACTCCCACTGATGCTAGGGCGTTTTCTACTCCCTCTGGCCACAATCTGCCCCCCCCCCCTGAAGTGTGAAGGGCAGCAAACTGGCCCTTTGTTTTGAAAGTCTGGAGACCCCTGATCTAGGGCATCCTGCAGTGCTCCCTCAAAAGCTTGACACAGACAGCCTGGAACACTGTATCCTGCTTGGGTCACTACATTCCTTTTGAGTCTTCCTTAGCTTAGTTGGATGTGGTACCCTCCTCTGGTTTTTACCCCACAACAGTCATGCAGGTTTTCATGGGCCAATTTGCAAATTTGATTGCTGACTTTGACTATAGAGGCAATGAGCATACCTCAATTTCCTTCCTTGACCTGTCTGGAGCATTGCCAGCCTCTGAGCCTTCTGCTGTGGAGGCTCTGCCTTATAATGTCTCAAGAGCCTTGCTGAATTATGTTGTCCCTGAGGAGTCACAGGTTTACAGTGACCATTTCAGCTCTTCATGCATTGTGTGCCAACCTAAAAATGGTAGAGTTGTCTCTAGCCTCAAAGTGCAGATGCCTGTGTGTTATCTCTTAGAGGTCCTAGAACTACAAAAAATTTCCAAATCACTACACTTCGATGTCCTATACATAGACCACAAAAAGGCTGGTAAACTATTTTTGCCTCCCAAAATTGTACCGCAGTCTAAAAACCTTTATTAAGAAGCAAGGTATTCCTACTGTTGATTCGGCATTGTCCTGTGTTAATAAAACATGGATGATTCTCTTATAGGTTGTGCCAGTGTTTAAGGATCTCATGGATAACATTTTGGAGAGACTTTTCAAAACCTTGTTTTTTCTGGTAGGCCCTGCATTGCAAGTGCAATGGCTGTAATGCTAGTCTGTCAAACATCAGGGCAATGGACTAGATACATGAGATTGGATCCATTTTCCCTGATCCACTATTTGTGGAGTTCTTAACGCTCATGTTGTCAGTTGTGAACTATTGCGTAGATGGGTTAGTGGATATCACCAGTCTTGTTTCCAGTATCTGTATCCTATCTGTAAACATGTGGAGATCTGTACAGTTCATTTCAGTAAGTTACATAAAGTGTAATTCCACTTTTGTTGCGGGGAAAAAAAAAAACCTTGATCTATGCGCATTGCAAGGATTTTAACATACTTTGAGTACATACTTTTTTATTTTTTCTGGAGAAATAGTGGTTTGTTCCAAAACTGATTCTTGAATTTGATTTTGTCTGCACTCATTATAACCACCTGGTGCACTTTCAGTGTTCTAATGAGTAAAGCTGCATTATCTGCATCTCTTATTAACGCATTTAAACCTTAAAGTGGTTGTAAACCCAGTGAAGTGCCAAGCCTCAGGTGATGCACAGAAATGAAACAAATCCTCTGTCATTTTGTCATGTTACAACCAAAAACGTAAATGTATTTTATTGGGATTTTATGTGAGAGACCAACACAAAATGGCAAATAATTGTGAAGTGGAAGGAAAATGATAAATGGTTTTCAATTTTTTACATATAAATATCTGAAAAGTGTGGCGTGCATTTGTATTAAGTCCCTTTTTGGGTCAATACTTTGTAGTATCACCTTTCACTGCAATTACAGCTGCTAGTCTTTTTGGGGATGTCTCTACCAGCTTTTCACATCTAGGAAGTGAAATTTTTGCTCATTCTTTGCAAAATAAGCTCAAGCTCTATCAATTTGGATGGGGAGCTTCTGTGAACAGGAATTTTCAAGTCTTGCCACAGATTCTCAATTGGATTTAGGTCTGGACTTTGACTGGGTCATTCTAATGCCGCGTACACATGATCGGACTTTCCGGCGGGATTGTCTGCCAGTCTAGAGCCCGCCGGACAATCCGACTGTGTGTGGGGCTCCGGTGGACCTTTTCTTCCCAAAAGCCGTCTGTGTGCTAGACTTTTGAAATGAACGGACTTGCCGACACACGTCGTAAAGTCCGTTCATTTTGAAAGTGACTCCAGGTAGACGGGACTAGCGAAGGAAGTCAATGCCGCCGCCCCACTTGCCGAGATTGACACCTTGCTAGCCCCGTCACCTGGTATGGATTTAAAGGGAATCCCTACGCCAAAAAAATCCATATCAGACCCTTATCCGAGCACGCAGCCTGGCCCGTCAGGAAAGGGGGTGGGGACGAGTGGACGCCCCCCCCTCCTGAGCCGTACCAGGCCGCGTGCCCTCAACATGGGGGGTGCCCTGGGTAAAGGGGGGCCCTGCGGCCCCCCCCACCCCAAAGCACCTTGTTCCCGTGTTGATGAGGTCAAGGGCCTCTTCCCGACAACCCTGGCCGTTGGTTGTCGGGGGCTGCGGGTGGGGGGCTTATCGGAATCCGGGAGCCACCTTTAATAAGGGGGCCCCAGATACCAGCCCCCCACCCTATGTGAATGAGTATGGGGTACGATGTACCCCTACCCATTCACCTAAGGGAAAAAAGTGTAAATAAAAAACACAATTATTTAAAATACTTTATTGCACAGCTCCGGGGGTCTTCTTGCATCTTGGGGGGTCTTCTTGCCGGACTCCTCTGCTATCTTCTGCTAGCTCTTTTACTAGCGGAGGAGCCTGGCTTTCTCGCCGTCTGGGGGTCTTCTTCCGACTTCAGGGTCTTGTCCCACTCTTCTGTTCTTCTTGCCGGGCCTCCTTTCTTTCTTTCTTTTCTTTCTTTCTTTTCTTTCTTTCCCGATGTTGACTCAATGCTGCCTCCTCTTCTTCTAATGGCTCAGACGCTGCCAGTAACTTATGATGTCACAGTCCCAGCATCCTCCGGGACTGTGACATCATAGGGGGCGGGGTCACCATGTGACATGAGCTGGTGGCCCCGCCCCTTGTCCCTATATAACTGGCAGTGCAACATGTCTGGGCCATTGCAAGCGGAGACAACGACGTGTCAACATCAGAAGAAGGCGACGGCGACAGAAGCCCAGGCCACCGCTAGTTAAAGAGCTGGAAGAAGAAAGCGGAATCCCAGCAAGAAGAACAGAAGAGCGGGACAAGACCCCCGGACGGCGATGAAGGAAAAGCCGGGCTCCTCCTCTAGTAAAAGAGCTAGCAGAAGATAGCGGAGGAGTCCGACGAGAAGACCCCCCCCCCCCCCCAGACGGAAGAAGACCCTGGAGCTGTGCAATAAAGTGTTTTAAAAAATTGTGTTTTTTTTTATTTACACTTTTTTCCCTTAGGTGAATTGATAGGAGTATCATGTACCCCATACTCATTCACATAGGGTGGGGGGGCCAGTATCTGGGGGCCCCCTTATTAAAGGGGGAACCCGAATTCCGATAAGCTAAGGTTGTCGAGAAGAGGCCCTTGTCCTCATCAACATGGCACCCCCCATGTTGAGGGCACGCAGCCTGGTACGGCTCGGGGGGGGGGGGCGCTCGCTCGTCCCCACCCCCTTTCCTGACCGGCCGGGCTGCGTGCTCGGATAAGGGTCTGATATGGATTTTTCGGCGTAGGGATTCCCCTTTAAATCCATACCAGGTGACGGGGCTAGCGAGGTGTCAATCTCGCCCATCGAGGCGGCGGCATTGACTTTCTTCGCTAGTCCCGTCTATCTGGAGTCACGTTCTAAATGAACGGACTTTACTCCGTGTGGGGCAAGTCCGTTCATTTCAAAAGTCCCGCGGACTTTCGCCAAAACTCCAGCGGATTGTCCACCGGAAAAGTCTGGGTGTGTGTGGGCAAGTCTACACGTTCAGAAAGTCCGGGGGACCAAGTCCGCCGGATAATTCGGCCGAAAAGTCCGATCGTGTGTACGTGGCATAACACATGAATATGCTTTAATCTAAACTTCTCCATTTGTAGTGTTTTTTGCTTTTAGGCCAAAAAGTTAAATGTTGGCCTTATCTGACCAGGGCATCTTCTTCCACATGTTTGCTGTGTCCCCTACATGTCTTTTCGCAAACTGAAAATGTAATTTGTGCATGACTAATAGTTGTCGTGTGGATCTCTGCAGCTCCTCCAGAGTTACCATGGGCCTTTTGGCTGCTTCTCTGGTTAATGCTCTCCTTGCCGGGCCTGTGAGTTTAGGTGGACGGCCATGTCTCAGTAGGTTTGCAGTTGTGCCATACTCTTTCTATTTTCAGATGATGGATTGAACAGTGCCCCATGAGATATTCAAAGCTTGGGATATTTTTTTTATATCCTAACCCTGCTTCTCCACAACATTATCCCTGACCTATCTGGTGTGTTCCTTGGCTTTCATGATGCTGTTTGTTCACTAAGGTTCTCTAACAAACCTCTGAGGGCTTCACAGAACAGCTGTATTAATACTGAGATTAAATTACACTCAGGTGGACTATATTTACTAATTAGGTGACTCCTGAAGGCACTTTTCAGATATTTGTTTGTAAAAAAAAAAAAAATTTAAAACCATTTATCATTTTCCTTCCACTTCACAATTCTGTGCCACTTTGTGTTTGGTCTATCACATAAAAGCCCAATAAAATAGATTTACGTTTTATTTTTTATTTTTAACATGACAAAATTTGGAAAATTTCAAGAGGTTTGAATAATTTTTCAAGGCACTGTATAGATTTGGCTGTATAGAAGCAGACGGCTGCTGTTTAAACATATGCAGTTGCACAATGCTGCAGTTATACAGTATAGATTATGCCTTTCAGAATTAGTGTTATTTACTGGCTGGCCTCTATTTATTTACATGGACTGTGGAATTGTGGATGGTAATTTGTGGTAGTCTAGAACAAAAACTTTTTAACATATCTGTCTTAATTATGCATAGCATTATGCTATGGCCTAAACATATAAGTGTGCAGTCTAATAAAGTTATTGTATTTATGTTTTTTTTTTTTCAGTCACTAATTCTACTACAAGTTCATATGAAGGAATTGATGAAGACGTTCAAGGGTTTTATTTTGACAAATTAATGTAAGTTTCCAAAATCATGCGCATGTGAATTTTTGCTACAGTTATGTTGTTGTAGAAAAATATTATTATATTTTGTGCTTTTGTGTTCAACTTTAAATAATGTAATACTGACTCAGCCACACTGGGTATTTCCACTGTTACAATGTAATTTTGTTTTACTGACTTTCAAAAAAAGTGTTCGCCTTCCCTACCTGGTTTCAGTTGTAATTCATTTTTTAAGATGTACAGGTGGCAAAAGGATAGAGTGCACCCAACAATGGCGGCCTGTCCATACGGGGCGCAGGGGCATCGCCCCCCTAATCAAAGCGTCGTGCACCTAATCTACGTGTAGGGCGCCGGACGCATAGATTCCAATGGGGTGTTTTAAATTTTTTTTATTTTTTTTTGGAAGCGCGTGATTAGAGCCAGAAGCTCTAATTGGCTTAAATAAATGGTGAGCCCATCCAGTTTTGTGACAATAGCGAGATAATATTCACTATTGTCTTCCTGATTTTCCTCCTGGCTAATAAGGATGCGGGTCCTGAGACCCGATTTGTCCGAAAGGAGAAGCAATTGTATTGGCCACTGAGGAGGAGGCGGAAAGGATGCAGGGGAAGCCGCCGCTAACCCGAGGAGGAGAAGCTTTGGCTGTGACCTAGATGGGGTAAGTGCGGAGCTCAATGGGCTGATGATCAAGCGACCGACCTACCTTCCAACCGCAGAGCACCAGCACCTGGCACCCAAATTAAATTTTTTTTTTTCTCATTGAGGGACACAGGAAACATACATTTTGGGTTATACTGCTGCCTACAGAGGGTTTGAACACTAGCAAACAAAAAATTGTGACAAGTCTGGTATAACCCCTCCCACTGCCATCATGGTTTGTTAGTGTCCCAAGAGGATTGCTACCCTTTCTCTGCTGGCATACGTTTAACTGTTTTTTTTATTGCAATTTATCTAGGGCAGGGGTCCCCAAATTTCAGCCCCTGGGCCAGATGGGGCCCTTTGCTTGCCTTTTTATCTGGCCCTTGGATGCACTTTTCCTTCCACTGACACCAATGGTGTAATTTACTCCCACTGATCACCAAGCCTATGGCATTGTTTACTCCCACCGATGCTAGGGCGTTTTCTACTCCCTCTGGCCACAATCTGCCCCCCCCCCCCTGAAGTGTGAAGGGCAGCAAACTGGCCCTTTGTTTTGAAAGTCTGGAGACCCCTGATCTAGGGCATCCTGCAGTGCTCCCTCAAAAGCTTAAAGCTTGACACAGACAGCCTGGAACACTGTATCCTGCTTGGGTCACTACATTCCTTTTGAGTCTTCCTTAGCTTAGTTGGATGTGGTACCCTCCTCTGGTTTTTACCCCACAACAGTCATGCAGGTTTTCATGGGCCAATTTGCAAATTTGATTGCTGACTTTGACTATAGAGGCAATGAGCATACCTCAATTTCCGTCCTTGACCTGCCTGGAGCATTGCCAGCCTCTGAGCCTTCTGCTGTGGAGGCTCTGCCTTATAATGTCTCAAGAGCCTTGCTGAATTATGTTGTCCCTGAGGAGTCACAGGTTTACAGTGACCATTTCAGATCTTCATGCATTGTGTGCCAACCTAAAAATGGTAGAGTTGTCTCTAGCCTCAAAGTGCAGATGCCTGTGTGTTATCTCATAGAGGTCCTAGAACTACAAAAAATTTCCAAATCACTACACTTCGATGTCCTATACATAGACCAGAAAAAGGCTGGTAAACTATTTTTGCCTCCCCAAAATTGTACCTCAGTCTAAAAACCTTTATTAAGAAGCAAGGTATTCCTACTGTTGATTCGGCATTGTCCTGTGTTAATAAAGCATGGATGCTTCTCTTATAGGTTGTGCCAGTGTTTAAGGATCTCATGGATAACATTTTGGAGAGACTTTTGAAAACCTTGTTTTTTTTTCTCGTAGGCCCTGCATTGCAAGTGCAATGGCTGTAATGCTAGTCTGTCAAACATCAGGGCAATGGACTAGATAGATGAGATTGGATCCAGTTTCCCTGATCCACTATTTGTGGAGTTCTTAACGCTCATGTTGTCAGTTGTGAACTATTGCGTAGATGGGTTAGTGGATATCGCCCGTCTTGTTTCCAGTATCTGTATCCTATCTGTAAACATGTGGGGAGAACTGTTTTTTTTTTTTTTTAAATGTTGGGCTGCGGCACAGGCATGTCAAAAGTATTTGCAGTGCATACCCCTTGATGGACAACTACTCTTTGAGGCTCCCTTGGACACCCTCATTAAGGACGTTACTAGGAGAAGACTCGCCTACCCCAATAGAAGCCTAGAATATTCCCTTCTTGGCCTGGCTCAAAATATGGAGAAGACAGTTCATAAAAGTTTTGTTTTGAATACTGAACATTCAAAGTCTGTAGCTAAAGCTGACTTGTTGCTTGCTATATATGGGTCTCAGACACAACTCATCCCAGAGTTTTTCTTCCCATGTCCAACTGTCAGCTCTTAGACTTGGCATCTTTAGTCCAAGAATTGTCCAACTCTTCGCTTCTACATAAGAATCATGATCTTTTCCTTCTTCGAGGCAGTTTATTTACTTCTAAGCCATTCTACAGCCCAAAATCCTAACATCGTGAGATAAATCGGTTCATTCTTTGGACAAACTAGTTGTGTCTGGCTGGTGTCTCAGCAATCCAGTATTGAGGTTGGGGGAAATCCTTCCTTCTGATTTTCTTAGGATCCTCCTGTGAAGTGTGCAGGGGACTTGGAGGCCAGAGCAGTCCTATCTCCAAATTAGCATTTTTGCAAGGCTAACCATCCCAATTACAAGGTCATCTTGAAAGAATCCAGACAGTTGGGTAATACTACAGCAGTGGCATACATTAACCATCAGGGAGGAACCAGAAGTCTTGCCGTAGCAAGAGGTAAAAAGGATTCTGCTTCTGGCAGAACTTCCTATCCCAGCATTGTCTTCTGTTTACATTGAGTGTACAATTGACGGCCTCCGCCATCAAAACCTTGATCAGAAGAAGGGGCCCTGCAGCTGGAGGTGTTCCAGGACCTGTCATCGGTAAGAGATACCGGATTTGGACATCCTGACTTCCAGGTTCAGCAACAAATTGCACAGCTTTGTCTTCAGGTACAGAAATCCTCTGGTGGAAGCAGTGGATGTTTTGGTGGGTCCAAGGAATCAGTACAGGCTGATTTATGCCTTTTGCTTCCCCCAACACCTGTCCTCATTTGCTTTGCAGGATCCAGATGGAGGGTGTCCATGATACTCTGCTCCAGACTGGTCCAGGCTGATGTGGATCTAATTAGATCCCTGACAAATGCCCCGTGGAGTCTTCCAGTCTGTCAAGATCTTCTGTCCCTGGGACTGATTTACTATCCTGCTTGAGGAACAGGGGCCTCTCTGAATCTGTGATTTCAATGTTGTAAAAAGCTAGGATGTCTACTTCCTAAAAGGTTACCATTGTGCATGAAAGAAATACCTTGCTTGGTTTTCAGGAAACACACTGTAATCCAAACATATACTCGGTGGGATAAATCCTGCCTTTTTTGAGTACCATAAAAGGGTCCAATCTTGGCACTTGCAAGCTTGTTTCAGAGTGAAAAATCTGGTGTAGCTCTGCATAGAAACCAGACCGCTTCCAACTTAATTTGTCAAAGCTTAATTGAACAAGCTAAAGTTAGCTGGTGATTGGCTACCATGCACAACTGCACCAGATTTTGCACTCTCCAGTTTTAGTAAATGAACCCCGGTGTCTCGTGTGGCTCCCCCTGTACATCCTCCTGTCCCTCCATTGGATTTGAATTTTGTTCTTTTGACAGTTTTAAAAACCTCTCTTGAACCTTTTATTTATCACCATCAGTCATTTAGGACAACATTGGATCATTCAGAGATCCTCGCTGAACTTCTGGAGTGAGTTTGCTGCACTGAAAGTAAAGGGGCCGAATAATTTTGCACGCACCACTTTTCAGTTTTTTATTTGCTAAAAAAGTTTAAAATATCCAATAGATTTCATTCCACTTCACAATTGTGTCCCACTTGTTGGTGATTCTTCACAAAAAATTAAAATTTTCTATCTTTATGTTTGAAGCCTGAAATGTGGCAAAAGGTTGAAAAGTTCAAGGGGGCCGAATACTTTCGCAAGGCACTGTAGCTGGTGATTGGCTACAATGCACAACTGCACCAGATTTTGCACTCTCCAGTTTTAGTAAATGAACCCCGGTGTCTCATGTGGCTCCCCCTGTACATCCTCCTGTCCCTCCATTGGATTTGAATTTTGTTCTTTTGACAGTTTTAAAAACCTCTCTTGAACCTTTTGTGAATATTTCACCTGGTCACAAATGCAAGAACAAGGTTTCTTTCCATGTTGCCATTCTCTCTGCAAGATGCGGTTTCGTGTGTTGGCTTTGTCTTGTAAGAAAGAAAAAAAAATCCAGTTTTAAAGCCTGGAGCCTTAAGGTGGTTTCAGCATTTCACCTAATTTTTCCTTTCATTGTCTGTCTGGATGTACAGTAATTTTATACTATTCATGTTTTCAACTCAGCCACTGCTACCTTAAGGAATAACTGACACCTTTTTGTCATCGAGAACTTCTTGCTCCAACTTTTCTTGATGGCTAACGATCTTGGGGATTAACTAAAAACCCATTTTTGTGATAATGTGTTCTACTAGATCTGTGAGCGCTTCTTGGGCCTTTTTAGTTTCGGGGAGCTATTTCCTGGATTTGCAAGGCTGTGACCTGGTCCTGTGTTCAAAAGTTTTACCAAGTGAATGTTTAGGCCTCATCTGATGCCAGCTTTAGGCATGAGATCCTTCAGGCAGCTCTTTGAGCTGCAGAGTTCCCATGTTTTTCTGTTAATAGTGAGCCTGTTGGCGTTTATTGCGTTTATTGTTTTTCTGTGTTGTGTTTCCTGTGCCCTAAAATAAACTAAAAAAAAAAAAAAAAAACATTTAGGGTGGGTACAAATATCCAATTTGTGAGATTTGAGAAATTTGAACTTTGGCAAGCCCATTCCTCAAAACCAATATTTTTTGTTTCTTTTTAAACTTTTTTACGACCTTTAAAAAAAAAATAAAAAAAAAATGAGAAGGCAAACTTACTTTGAAAAATGATGTGCACACCATAGAGGCTGTATAGCATTATAATATTTGCAATGGCTAGCGGTTATTGGTCAGTGCTGTAACCTCGAACCTTCGGGGTATATAACAGACCTATTTTAAAAAGGTGGGCTGAACAAGCACATTTAGTACTTTTTTAAAAAGTACATTAATAAAGTGTGTGTGTGTGTGTGTGTGTGTGTGTGTGTGTGTGTGTGTGTGTGTGTGTGTGTGTGTGTGTGTGTGTTTTTTTTCTCTATATTGCTGTTCAGCCTTATATTTTTTTTTTTTTTTTTTAATATGTCAGTTATACACCGGAGATTCGAGCTTATGGTGCTTTTTGGTTTGGTTCTCTTTTTCTGCCATTCCTTTTTTTTTTTTTCTTATGCAGTGCTGCATTGGCCATAGAACCCCACTTAATTGAGTGAGGGGGTGGTCTGACTGTGGGCTGTTGTACTGTACCCAATCACTTATTTTATTTCTTCCTTTTGAATTGGCATGTGACTACGCTGAGCAATGAGATTCTTTCTGAGCCCTGAAGAAATAAAGGATGCAGAAGAGATTGGTGTTCAAATGACCAGACCGCTACATCAGCTAGCGTGGGCAGCGGGAGATCATCATCTAGGGAGCTAATTGCAGCCATGACTGGCTGGTGGGGAGGGTGTTGTAATTTAGTTCACCGTTTAATTTTTTGTGAAAAGGTGAACTAACGCTTTTTTGATAGACTTTCTTTTGTATTGCATGACTGATTTATAAATTGGCTTCTGTTAAGTTTTTTTTTATTTTGCGTGCTATTGCAATTTAATGCACATTACTTGTATATTGAGTATTCCTCTGTGTCTTTTATGTTTAATTTACAATTTCTGTTGGATTTTTTTTAAGACAAATGTATCCTGATCTGAAAAATAATTTGGTGGAGTTTCGAAAACATCTGATTGAAAGCACTAATGAGATGCTGCCTTTGAAAGTCTGGGAGCTGCAAGGTACATTTTCTTGTTTTTTCTCCAACATTACAGGGCATTTCACCAGCTTCTACATTTTAACTCTACTGTGCTGTTACTTGCCAGATCTCAAGTTGCCTTGCAAAGTCACTTACCAGCTGCTTTCTCTATGCCTTGTTGCTGTGCACTACATCTTTTATACAGTGCCATCATTCACTGTGCACCAGTGAGAGCTGACTGCACTCTGAAACCAGCACTCAATTGTATGTTCCCGCCAGATGTCCCGTATGCACAGTGTGAAATCTGATAAAGTACTTGACTGTTTAGATATAACCTAGTGTCAATATTCCATCCTTTCAACGAAAAGTGGCTTAAGCAGGATTTGTTAATTCAAGTGATGGATTAAAGTGACTGTAAATTCTAGTTGTTTGTTATTTTATAGAATTTTTTTATTTTCTTTATACTTGCCTCCTCTGTGCAGTATATTATATGCACAGAGCAGCCGGATCCTCCTCATTCTCGGGTCCTTCTTTGGCTCTCCTGGTCCGTTCCCTCCTGTCGAGTGCCCCCACAGCAAGCAGCTTGCTGTGGGGGCACCCGAGCCGAGTCACAACTCACTGTGTCCATGTAGACACGGAGCTGCGGCGCGTCTCTGCCCCTTCCCATCTATCTCCTGATTGGCTGACTGGCATTGACAGCAGCGGGAGCCAATGGCACCACTGTTGTGTCTCAGCCAATTGGGAGGGTGAGTCTCGGATGGCCGAGACACTCATGGACATTGCTGGAAGAAGATGGGGCTCAGGTAAGTATTAGGGGGTACTGGAGTGGCTGCTGCACACAGAAGGCTTTTTCTCTTAATGCATAGAATGCATTAAGATAAAAAAAACCTTCTGACTTTAACTCCTTTAAAGCCTCGTGCACGCGTCGCTGAGCATTAAAAATGATGTTTTTAGCGGTGTCTGTCTTCTTCTTCTTTTTTTTTTTTTTACCTATGTCCATGTACACATAGAGGTTTAGAGGCATACAATAAAAACCCCACTGCCAGCGTGCCCAGGAGCACCTGTGTTTATGCATGCTTTAGCGTGGCCAGAATAAATTATTATGCCCTGTGTGCATGGGGCCTAATATATTTATGGACAGAAATTCAAGGCAATTGTTTCTGAATACTCCATCTGTAAATCATAATCTTTTAATTCTGATGGCACAGATCCTTTTTTATTTAGCCGCTAACCAATTGTGTTTGAAAAAGGCTGCACAAATACTGTGTGATATAAAAAAATTGCAACACCCATTATTTTATTCTATAGGGCCTCTGCTCAAATATATATGAGGTGTGTCTAAAAAGCTTATTGAATGGTCCGATACCTCAATAGCAACATGGGCCAGGTGTGGGCATGGCTATCCAGAAACATGTTGAGAAGTGCCACCTAGCGTGGAGTACACGTGACCATCAGGGTAAACTGCGGGCAGTCAAACGTAGTCAGTGTGAGAGATAGGGTCACAGTGCAATGGAGCAACGAGTGAACATCAAGTTCTGCTACAGATTGGGGAAACCGACGATGGAGACGCATGAAATGTTGGTAAAAGTGTTACAGGATAGAAGCACAGGACTGGACGGTGGATGTTGCTGCACGATAATGCGCCTGTGCACTGTGCGATCCTTGTGCGCCAATTCTTGGCTCAGCGCGGCGTACATGTTCTCCGATCATCCACCATACTCCCCTGATCTGGACTCTGTGGACTTCTTTCTGTTTTCTTGGTTGAGGAGCGTCAAGAAAGGGGCGCGATTTGTGGAAGTAGTAGCAATCCAAGAATGTGTGACAGCGGTTCTGCATTTCTTTAGAAAAGAGGCCTTTGACAGTTTCCTGAAGCTTTATGAACGTTGCCAAAAGTGTGTTGTGAACAGTGTTGGTCATCTTACTTTAAAAAAGTAATTAGTTAAGTTACAAATTACTTCTCCCAAAAAGTAATTGCGTTAGTAACTCAGTTACTACATTGGAAAAGTAATTAGTTACGCAGCAAAGTAACTGACTTTTTTTTAAATATTCTATACATGTAACTAAGGGGCGGGTCTAGTATTACTGTAACCAAGGGGCGCATTTATTATTATTGTTATCGTGTAACCAAGGGGCTGCTCTATTATTACTCTAACCAAGGGGCAGATCTGTTATAGCGTGTAAGCAAGGGGTGAGTCTATTATTATTATTATTATTATATCGTGTAAGGGGCGGATGGCTACAGAAGAGGGCGAATGTTAAATTAATGGGCCGAGCTCGATATATCACACTAATAATAAATGCGCCCCTTGGTTACAGTAATACTAGACCCGCCCCTTACTTACAAGATAGACTCCCCTTGCAGAGTAGCAGGAGCATCAGGAGCGTGCGGCATCGCCTCGTACAATTACATGTTAACTGCACCTGCGCGGTGTTTAGGTTCGGCAATTTTCGGAAACTCCGTAGTCCTTCGTACTGCGCAAGCCCTGCGCCTGCGTAGTACAGGGGGGTCCTTATCCGGCGGGGGAACTTTTTCGGCAGGACACCGGAATTACACTACTGCCATCTAGTGGCAGCAGATATAATTGGGGTAACTAAGCCAAAGTAATGGGAACTGAGTTACCATGAGGGGAAAAGTAATCAGTTAGATTACTCGTTACCCTCTAAAGTAACTGCGTTGGGTAACTCAGTTTATTTTAACTCAGTTACTTACATCACTGTATAAAAAACGTAAAAAAAAGGGGGTACCGGCGCCAACTATTATACTGGTATGCGTTTTATGAAGGCTGCACTCTAGAAAGTAAGAGGAGACAAAAGGGTGGGGGAGACCAGATGTCCGTTTACTTATTAAGATTAGGTTTTAAGGGAGATGCGCCAATCAAAGAAAGGTATATGTATCCTTAAGCACCTTACACAACTCCGTTTGGAGGAACTTGTTATATATTACTACTATCAACTGTGGATCCCTTTAGGATCAAGTCTGTCCTATAGTGGGTAGGGTGAGGTAAAATGACGATTGGCATCAAGTAAAGTTACTCTAATTATTATACTATGGCGCTAAATACTCCTATACAGACGGGTGGGTGTTTTTAAACACTCCTTTCCCTTACAAAAAAGTTTTTGCAACACAATCCTAATTCCGTGAAGGAAAGCCAAATCCTCCTGATCATATAAAACCCAATCCTGTGAGGAAAAAGATTTTTACAAAATATATATGACATTTTTGCAAACTATACCATATATGTGTGTCTATAATCCTGTAAGAAAAGAAACTGTGTAACCAAACCACTATGCGTGTGTGTCTATACTCCTGTGGATGAAAATTTTGTACAACCAAACCACACTTTTATCCAAAAAAACAAAAAAACAACAAAAAACAAAAACAAACCAGTGCGCAAAATGCTATGTTTTTTGTGACGTGATACAATTCCCCCCTCCCCTCCTGTGATCCCACTCTTGCAAAGGAAGATTCAGAAAATGTTCAAATTCTCAAATTCCATGTGCCATAAAAAATAAATATGCAAATAATAAATAAATGCATAAAGATGGCGGCCGCAACACTTCCGGTGCAGCGGAAAAAACGAAAGGTAAGTGAAAACAGGTGCAATCACCATAATAATAGGAAAAGGGGTATAAATAGGAGTGGGGGGCTATATCCAGCAGCTTCCTGATGACGCATATCTTCATGCGAAACGCGTAGAGGCTGCTGGGTAATTCTACAACAGGTCAGCTGGCGGGTGAACGAGGGGACAGGTGACACAACATTGCGGTCTTTCTGTGATTGGAGGTCCCCCTTTACACGGCTAGAGAGGCTCAGTGCCAGCTTTGAGGGCACAGGAGAATGTGAGTGAATAAGCTTGCTTGTCTTTTAAACCTTCTTTGCTAGTTGAATACATTTTTGTTGAACGTATTACGCTATGGGAGCATTTCTTATTATTTCCCTGGAGCACGGAGGCCATTCCCTGCAATAAACGTAATTTGGATTCCTGAGTGAGGACAAATCTGAGCAAAGGAGTGGTTATCCAGACAAATTAACCAAACGCCAAAAACTCACCTAAATCTGGTGAGTGGCCATTTTTTAGTGGTGGTGGATTCACACAAGGGTGATGTACATTATCTGCGAAGAAGTCAATCACTAGTGGTGCATTTAAGTGGAATTGATGGGTCACGGATCGATTTAAATAACAGTGGTGTCAGCACATGGACTTTCTTTATATATAACAGACCTTTTTTCTTTTTATGTTGCATATTTATTTTTTATAAAGAAGGTTTAAAAGACAAGCAAGCTTATTCACTCACATTCTCCTGTGCCCTCAAAGCTGGCACTGAGCCTCTCTAGCCGTGTAAAGGGGGACCTCCAATCACAGAAAGACCGCAATGTTGTGTCACCTGTCCCCTCGTTCACCCGCCAGCTGACCTGTTGTAGAATTACCCAGCAGCCTCTACGCGTTTCACATGAAGATATGCGTCATCAGGAAGCTGCTGGATATAGCCCCCCACTCCTATTTATACCCCTTTTCCTATTATTATGGTGATTGCACCTGTTTTCACTTACCTTTCTTTTTTTCCGCTGCACCGGAAGTGTTGCGGCCGCCATCTTTATGCATTTATTTATTATTTGCATATTTATTTTTTATGGCACATGGAATTCGAGAATTTGGACATTTTCTGAATCTTCCTTTGCAGGAGTGGGATCACAGGAGGGGAGGGGGGAATTGTATCACGTCACAAAAAACATAGCATTTTGCGCGCTGGTTTGTTTTTGTTTTTTGTTGTTTTTTTGTTTTTTTGGATAAAAGTGTGGTTTGGTTGTACAAAATTTTCATCCACAGGAGTATAGACACATACGCATAGTGGTTTGGTTACACAGTTTCTTTTCTTACAGGATTATAGACACACATATATGGTATATTTTGCAAAAATGTCATATATATTTTGTAAAAATCTTTTTCCTCACAGGATTGGGTTTTATATGATCAGGAGGATTTGGCTTTCCTTCACGGAATTAAGGATTGTGTTGCAAAAACTTTTTTGTAAGGGAAAGGAGTGTTTAAAAACACCCACCCGTCTGTATAGGAGTATTTAGCGCCATAGTATAATAATTAGAGTAACTTTACTTGATGCTAATCGTCATTTTACCTCACCCTACCCAATATAGGACAGACTTGATCCTAAAGGGATCCACAGTTGATAGTAGTAATATATAACAAGTTCCTCCAAACGGAGTTTTGTAAGGTGCTTAAGGATACATATACTTACATCACTGGTTGTGAAAGATGGTGATTTTTATTTTGAAGGCCAATAAAGATAATTTTTTTTGTATCGTATGTTTTGTGTTCTGATACTATTTACCAAACTTTTTAGACGCACCTCGTGTATATATAATGTTTGGGGGTTCTAAGTAATTTTCAAGCAAAAAAAATATAGATTTTTACATGTATGTGAGAAGTGTCACAATTGGCCTGGAAAGCGGTTATTCTAGGCAAGTTTTAAAAGCAGTTCAGCTAAAACCATATATACTTTGAGGTCAGTGTAAACAGTGTTTATTATTCAAAGTTTCACAGCGGTTTTGGTTAGAACAAAACTGTACGGTGTGCTCTGTAAGTGCCTAAACATATGAACTGTTTGCAAAGTAAATAAAAATAGGCGCAACCCTTACAAACCTACAAGTGCTTGAAAATGACAAATCAAATAATTGCATCACATTTCACATATGCATATAATCATACTGTCAGTCCAAAATATGTGTGTATATTTCCAATCACTGTGTTTGTAGAAAATAATAAATGGGTGACAATGTCTTGAGAAATACAATGTGCTCTACCATGTGCAGATAAATTCCACACTTACCAGACCTATGCGGCCAACAAAGCAGCCTGCAAGCACTAGGAATAACCTCCCAGGAGGAGAAGGAACTGGAACCAATCTGCTCATGATGTCCACTGTTGGCTCTCATTCACCAGAGACAAACACTCAAAAAGCCCAGAGAAAATATCAGTCTACTAGGTTTTTTTCATTGAATGCAAGCTTCCTGAAAACACGCAAAACGCATTGAGGCTGGGTTGCTGACAGCACTTGCTGATACTTCCCCAGCGTCACTTCCAGTTTTGTGGAACGCACAAACAGTGGTGCTTAGTTAATTCTTTTGGCTAGTGAGCTGTCTGTGTTGGTGCCTTTCTTGGCACTATTTTATGTGATTCCCCATTTTATATTTTTAATAAACCTCTTACATTAAAAAAAAAAAAAAACTGCTACACTATATATTTTGTCTCTGGACTTTTTGAGTGTTTCTGGTAAATGAGTGCCAACAGTGGATATCATGAGCAGCAGTGCCGGGGACAAGGTCATCCAGTGCCCAGGGCGAAGATGGCAAACTGTGCCCCCCCCCCCCCGGATCTCCCCTGCTGAGCCGTTGTATTCTGACATTTGGCTAACAGCGATGATCGGGATTTTGGTCAGCTGGTGGTTTTCCAGCATGTTCATACTACAGAAGCTGCCCAAACGCCCGGCTTCTGTCGGACAGATCGACATACACACGGGCCAAATGTTAGCCAATTTTTTTTCTTATCTGGCCATTGTCTCCCGACATTTGGCCCGTGTGTACCTGGCTTACCTGCCACATCACCAGTGACACAAATACAGTGGTCAGTGCATATTATTAGCGCTATTACTGTACTAATGACACTGGCTGGGAAGGGGTGAACATCTAAGTGCAATCAAGGGGTTAATTGTGTGCCTAAAAATGTGTAATGTGTGCTGCTATTTACTACAGGTTGATTTGTTTATTTTTTCCTGCTTCGCAGGAAAGCACGATTCCATCGCTGGTTCCGCATCGCATCTCTCGCCCAGGCAGTTCACACTGCCTTCTGTAAACCACTGTGGATGTCAATACAATGTTAATGACAACCCTAGATCGATTCACAGATCGCAGTGCAAACTGTGGATTCCGACAGGAATCGGATCGCATGGGTGATTCGATTCCAGTGCGGGAAAAAAAAGTCCCTGCACCTTTTTTCTGCAAACCAATGTGAGTTCAGCCATACAGTTTTGTTTCAGACATCGCATGTGATTGTCACAGCAGTGCGGGTGCGAATCACATGCGATGTCTGTGTTCGCTATAGTGTGAAGCCGGGCTAAAACAGGCAGTGACGTGCACCTGTAGCTGCCACCCCATCGCAATATATGTACTGTCATGGGTTGGCAAGTGGTTAATTACCCATGGTACTTATAATATGCAGCATGGGGGGGGGTTAATGTATTGCCACTGATCACGGCCGCCCGATGTGTTAGACACACACACACACCTTAGAAGCTGATTACCTGCCCTCCCTTCCTCTAGTAAATTGTCCCTCCCAGGGCATCTTAGGGGGGGGGGGGTCTTCTTGCTGGACTCCTCTGCTATCTTCTGCTAGCTCTTTTACTAGCGGAGGAGCCCGTCTTTCATGCTTCATCATCGCCGCTGTCCGGGGGTATTCTTCCGACTTCTTCAGGGTCTTGTCCCGCTCTTCGGTTCTTCTTGCTGGGCCTCCGCTTTCTTCTTCCAGCTCTTTTACTAGCCTTTTACTTTTACTAGCCTTGGCCCGGTCTTCTGTCGCATTCTTCGTCTCCTCCTCTCCCTTGTCCTCATCAACATGGGGACAAAGCATCCACCCCATGTTGAGGAGACGCGGCCTGGTACGGCTCAGAAAGGGGGGCGCTCGCTCATCCTTTCCTGACCGGCCGGGCTGCGTGCTCTGATAAGGGTATATGTATTTGGGGGGGACCCCCACACGTTTTTTTTTTTGGTGTAGGGATTCCCCTTTAAATCCATACCAGGCGACTGGGCTAGCGGTGTCAATCTCGCCGATTGAAGGCGGCGGCATTGACTTCCTTCGCTAGTCCCGTCTACCTGGAGTCGCGTTCAAAATTAACGCACTTTACTCCGTGTGTCGGCAAGTTCGTTCATTTCAAAAGTCCAGTGGACTAGCACACAGACGGCCGGATAATTTTGAGTCAAAACTTCTTTCTAAGTCCACCGGCCTTTTGGGGGAAAAAAAAGTCAGCCGGAGCCCACACACGGTCGGATTGTCCGGCGGACTCTAGGCTGCCAGAAAGTCCCAACGTGTGTACACGGCATAAGCATGAACTAAGTTTATGTAGTGTTGCAAGAGCAGTCAGTAGTGTGATGGAAAATGAAATGTGTAATGCTGTACAGGGCCTTGCTGATTTTAAACAGTATTTCTTTTACTAAATACCGGTAGCTATATTTTGATGCCATTTGTATATTAAAAAGGAGGTGACTGTATGGTGCATGGTTTCAAACTGGTTATTCGTTTTCTGAATGGGTATCTCTGTTTTTAGAAGTATGTGTTTGGTTATAAATATTGGTTCAGATGTTATCACCCGCTTGAATAGGTTTTTCAGAAAAGCGGGTTGGTAGATAATATAAGATCTTATTGCTGTGCGTGTGGAACCTAGAGCAAATTTGGCTATGATTCATTCTCTGTACTTTATCTAGCAGATTTTTCTGGGTACCTTCTATCTGGATATAGCTGGAGAAGCCATTCTCTCTTTTTTGACGATAGAAATATTGTCTAAAATGGGGCGCTTGTGCAGTTCTAACATACAACCAATTAAAGCGGAAGTAAACCCATTTATTTAACGGCTTCAAAAAAAAGTTACATTCCCGGCATGCCGTAGAATGCTAGCTGTCACATTGGTTGTGCTCTCAACCAATCTGTTGAACCATCCAATGGCTGACGTCATAACTGATCACATGTGCAGCATCATGGCAGTTGAAGATTAGACAGAGACCAAGATGGCAGCTTCCTTGGCTGAAAATGATAGGAGGGTTTACTTCCACTTTAACAATCATGCCTATTTCCAATGCAACAGTGGAAAAGCTAGCCCACTATCTGTGACCTTCAAAACAATATTGTCTCCCCTTACCCCCACTGCGGTTTTATACTAATTGACAATGTAATTGAGAGAACAGAATAGGAGAGAAACTTTGCGTCCCTTGTTCCTCCCACTTCAGACTGATTTTAGACATGACATCCCGAGGAGGAATGGTTATTCCCACAATTTTAAAACTGTATTTTATGCACCTGTAGATGGAAGTTAGTCATGGGCATACCAGAATTTTGTTGTATTTATTCTTTTTTTACACAGATGGAGTTGTAGGTTATCTTAGTATACTGCTATTTTAGAGAAGACAAAACCTTTTTTTGGAGGTCCTCTATAACCTTTCTTTGGGCACTAGGCCTTTCTGGACACACAGTGGGGGACATTTTAAGCAAATTAGCAACATGATTGGTTGCAAATCAGGCTACGTCTTTACAACGGTTTAGAAACCAGTGTCTGTATTCCTGGGCAGCCAAGTACAACCGTTTACAATTTCAAATACAGATGCCCACTCTAAACAAATTTTTTTGCTATGTCTCGTGCTTCTATTTTAAATTTTATCTACTTATTTTCTGTGGTGTGAGATTAAGTCATAATAATCGGGTATATCTACACTGGTATTATGTATCCAAGTACAACATTCATAGTTTTCAGTCCTCTCACATAACCCTGTAAGGGCTGCACTCCTACTTTCTATGGCCATGTCATGAATTTGTTTTCTGATTTACTCTTTTTTCCAAATTTAACTTGGTAATGTCATCTGAATTTTTTTTCCAGTATTTCATCTAATATCTCTTAGAATAATTATTTCATTTCTTCATCATATCAATCCCCCATCCTGTCCATGAGGGAATCCATGCCCATGCCATGTCCTTTTCAAGAAACAATTCTTGCTACATTCTATTCTTAAGAGGGTATCTTGGATGCATACTGGCCTCCCCAGTAGGTGATCTCCCTTATTGTTACCCATTACTCCCCTAATCTGGACTAAAGAGCCCAAATAACACCATCCCTGGACATGCAGGGGGACCCAAGGATAGCATACCTTCCCACAAAAACACATAGACACTTTGTGAGTGTACTTGTCCTGTGCTGGGATTATGAATTGGTGTAGTATATCACTTACATGATCAGGAAGTGGAGAAAAATTAGACAAGGTGTTTAAATCAGGATCAGATATGTGGAACAGTGAACAGGCAGAGTTTCCCTTAGGTTTACATGTGGAAATGTTAAATATTGACCTACTGCGTATGACTCTGTGTCTCATTCCCTAAAATAAAACACCAGTCAGGGGAATGACTTCTACCCATTGTTGGAACAGTAACGATGTTGCTTACATATAAACTTGATATGTTGGTTAAAACAACGGGAAGAGTTCCATTTAAAAAAAAAATGGGTGATATTTAAAGGTACAGCCATAAGGGCAATACGGGCTGTACTAGGATGCAGTTTACTACATATCCAACATTTCTCATACCCTAATTTCTGGGCATAATTATATTCATTATAATAATTTCAGTTGCAACATTTTGTCTGTAAAACTATCAGTTTTAACTCCTTTATTATCTGATTGTGTATCTCTCGTGTCTGGTATGTGTATTATCGATGGTGTTATTGGGTGACCCACATATGCCTTTTAAGGCTCTCAAGTCCTCAGGATGATGAATACAATTAGTTAGGATCCATGTAGGTAGGAACACTATCAGAGAGATTAGGAACAGGAGGCAAAATGCCTTCCCAGAAGTCTAAGGCGCAATTAGCAAGGTCTTCTTGTTCAGAGACTTTCACCTGCTTTACTCTTTTTTTTTTTTTTTTTTTTTCAAGGATTTATTTCACCTGTTTCACCTCCTTTTATTTTTGGCTTGCTTCTTACGCGTTTGGTTCACCTTCTTCACACGACTGGCATGAATCCAGGACTGTTACCACAATCCTTTGGGACATGTGTGACTGCGATCAGTGGTCGGGGTTCTGAACGGGTACTCTTGCTTCTTAGCACGATTTAGCTGTTGGACCACCACTACGTCTCCTACCTGGAAAGGGTGTGTAGGTTCCTGTGAAGAGAAAGGAGAGGTGCAAGCAACATTTCTTTCAACTCTGTCCAGAGTTTCCTAATATACTCTCCCTGTATTACTTCTAGGTCCCCTCTTTATAACATAAGTGGTTGTCTGGCCCACGGGGTGGGAAATGACCTACCCACAAGGACCTCAAAGGGAGAGTATCCTGTTTTCTTAGAGGGGGGTCATTCTTATTTCAGCCAAGACTGCTGGTAGGGCATTCTGCCATTTATTCTATTTGCCTCCTGTTTTTCTTTTTTTATCTTTTAATGGTTCTGTTCATTCGCTCAACAATACCTGAACTTTGCTAGTGGTAAGGTACAGTATATGAAATTTACTATCAATTTTAAGTGCTTTCACTAAATCTTGGCACACTTGTGAAATAAAGGCAGCACCGTTATCATAATTTATTTGGAGGGGGCATCCCCATCTAGGTATAATTTCTTGCATGAGAATTTTTACAACTGTTTGTGCATCTTCTTTTGTGGTTACAAATGCTTCTGTCCATCTTGAGAACATGTCTACTATCACAAGTAAATATTCCTTTCTTTTACCTATCTTAGGCATATGGGTGAAGTCAATCTGTAAATGTGTAAAAGATGTGGATGGATATGTAAGGTGTTCATGTTTTTGCCTTGTGTGGATTTCTTGGGTTGTTTCGGATGCATGTGATGCATCTGGCAACATATGATCTGACCAAAGAGGGAAGACCGGGGATAAATAAATCATTGTCCAATAATTCACATGTGACCTGCCAGCCTCTGTGCCCTACCCCATGATACTGAGAAATAAATAAAGGTGCGCTAGCTACAGGTATACGTGGTCTCCCCTCTTGACAGACAAGTCCAGTATCTGGGCTTTTCTGCACTCCTGCAATATTCCATTGTTTAATATCTGTGTCTGTAGCATATGTTTGAAGATCTGACAAGGTTTGGTCTAACGGGCATTTCAGGTGCAAGTGATGGCATTTGTATGGTAGCTTCTTGTTTAGAAGCTGCTTCCTTTGCTGCTTTATCAGCTAAGGCATTTCCTTTTGAAACATCATCTGGGTTTGTGGTATGTGCCTTGCAGTGGAGGATAGCTATAGAGCGAGGTAATTTAATCGCTTCCAAAAGGCTGGACACTAATGTTCAATGTGAAATTGATTTGCCATCTGCTGCTATGTACCCTCTTCTTAACCACCAAAAGCTTATTTAGAATCAGTATAAATGTTCACATTTTGTCCTTGTAAGGGAAATCAGTTCTGCAGCCTGTGCTGATTGAAATGGGACTGGGTTTTCTTCGAGCACTACATCAGGCAACTGGACTACAGAATATCCTGCATGATATGTGTTGTCATTTGGTCAGATCAAGAACCATCAACAAAAACATTTTGCAGTGGAAGACATATCTGCATGTGGAGATGTGTCCTGGTGGATTATTTCAATGCACTCATGTTGTGGAGCTACCTCCATCCTCTTCTTTTTTTTTTTTTTTTTTTAAACCTAGTAACGCATTTAGGATCTGGGCTGGGCCTGAAGTGGGTGAAGCCTATTTTGGATTTGAGCGGAGAATAACCTCGTATCCACTCAATCTTTGGGCTGACATATGTTGGGTATGAATATTTTTCAACAAAATGGATACATTATGAATAGTATGTAAGGTGGTTGGATGTCCTAGAGTAAAAGAAGTAGCCATTTCTACTACCATAGCACAGGATGCCAAAGCTCTGACACGCCGGCATGCCCTGTACTGGCAATGGCACTACTCTTAAAAAAAAAAATGCAATAGGGCAGAGTTTTCCTCTGTGTTCCTGTGCCAGGACTCCTGCCATTGTTTTACAATTGTCCCTGGCAAACAAGTGAAACATCATACCATAATTGGGCAGTCCTAGGCCAGGGGCCGTTACTATTGCTGTCTTGAGGTACACAAATGCATCACACATTTTCATCTTCATTTTACACAATCTGGCATGTCTGAGCCTGTGGCTTGCCTCAGAAGATTATTGTAGAAAGAGCAGTCAGGTATCCATTGGTGGCAGTAACCAATCCTACCAAGAAAAGATAGCATATCTTTCTTTGTCAGTCTTTCTTTGTCAGTGGGCGGGGCAGACCCACAAGAGCTGCAGCTCTCTTGTGACTGACTCTTCTTTCTCCATTTTGTGAGGGTAAAACCAAGGTATTCGACAGTCTCTTGACACCATTGCAATTTATTTTTTAGAGACTTTGTGACCATTTTCTGCTAACCAGTACAATTAATCTGTACCATCCTCTCTGCTGGCAACCTGGCTCGGACTGCATAACAACAAATCATCAACATACTGTAATAGGACTGAACCATGATGGGGAGTCCAGGTTCGTAGGGTTGCCTGGAGTACAACTGAATAGACTACAGGGGAGTCTACATACCCTTGAGGCATTCTGCACCAGGTCATTTGGCGATTTCTAAAACAAAATGCAAGAATAGACTGTGTCTCTTCATCCACCAGGATGGTAAAAAATGCATTTGCTAAATCAATTACTGTGAAATACTCTGCATCAGATGGTATGGAAGTCAGGAGTGATGGCAAATCGGGTACTATAGGTGCTATGGGCACTACAAGATTATTTATGGCCCTAAGGTCTTGAACAAACCTATAACTGCCATCCAGCTTTTTGACTGGATTTATAGGAGTGTTAAGGTGAAATGGTTTCCTTTTTAAAAGGCCTTGTTTAAGGAAATGTTCCACCATGGGAGCAATTCCATCTGCCTTTTCTTTTGACACAGGGTATTGTTTGTGGTATATGGGTTCTGCCCAAGGTTTGATGGTGGCTTTGGGGGTACAGGAGATGAGACCCACATCCTAAGACCCATCTGACCAGGCATTTTGTAAATCTTTTGGGAATTCTTCTGTTGGTACTTCATTACTTAGGGCCAAAATGGGCACGATGGGGACCTTGTTTGAATAGACAGTAAGACCGCCACTTGGGGACATTATTATCTTCATACCCAATTTTCCAAGCAAGTCCCTACCCAAGAGATTCACTGGACAATTTGGTATAATCCTAAAACTGCGATGGATTTCATATCCCACTGAGGGTCTCCTGAAAACCATGGGAAAGCCTTTTCACCAACACCTAAGCCTTTCACATATAAAAAATTCATCATTATCTCCTTCTTGGGGGAAGGGATCACTACTATGCATAGTTTCAGTCCACCCTGCTAAATTTGACACCCAAGGATTTATAATTTCATAATCAGTACCACAAACTCTAGCAACATAATCCTTACAAATTTCCCTGGGGTTAGGGGGGCGGAGCCTCTTTACCATGCTCTTGACCAATATTACCGTGTACGAGAGGCTGTCTTACCTTACAGCTTCTTCCACACAACAACAAATTATCATATACTTCTATGCGTCAAAAAGACAAAGCAAACAGAGGTTTGGGTCACGGTGGTAACTGCCTAAAACTCTTTCTCTCCTTCCCAAAAGGAGTTGCAGTACTGTTTTGTTTAATATTAATGAATCCTCTCTCTAGGCCTCTCTCTCTAGGTCTCCTTTCTATATAATTTTCGAAGGTCTAAAGCTTTATCAGAGCGGAGGCAAGAAAAATAATTTGTCAAAATAAGACAAACGTTTTAATTACCAAAGATAATTGCTTTATCCAGGAGGAGCCTCCATTTGAAAGGAATTGTACACCTTGAGGACCACCCTGGTTTATGCAGGCAGACCACCGGGACCCTCGGAAAAGTTCACATCTACTTTATGTAAAATGGAGGGGAATATAAGCTGGAGTCAGTTGTTTATACATTCTATTACATATATTGACACTCTTTTTTTGACCTTTCATCTGTAAATCTATAGTTTGATGGAAAAGATCATCTTAGGTCAGAGCAATGACTTGCAGAACAGTTTTTTTTTTTTTTTTTTTTTTCTTTTTTAAATAATTGGCATTATGTATTTGGGCTTAAGGGGGACACACAAGGCAATCACTAAAGTCGTGGTCACATACAGTGCCTTGCAAAAGTATTCACCCCCCCTTAGCTTTTTACCTATTTTGTTACATTACAGCCTTTTAGTTCAATGTTTTTTTTTTTTTTTATCTGAATTATATGTGATGGATCAGAACACAATAGTCTAGTCTAAGTTGGTGAAGTAAAATTAGAAAAATATGTACCTAAAACTATTTTTCAGAAATAAAAAAAAATGATAATTGGCATGTGCTTATGTATTCACCCCTTTTATTATGAAGCCCATAAAAAGCTCTGGGGCAATCAATTACCTTCAGAAGTCGCATAATTAGTGAAATGATTAAGTGCCACATGATCTGTCATTGCATATACACACCTTTTTGAAAGGCCCCAGAGGCTGCAACACCTAAGCAAGAGGCACCACTAACCAAACACTGCCATGAAGACCAAGGAACACTCCAAAAAAGTAAGGGACAATGTTGTTAAGTACAAATCAGGGTTAGGTTCTAAAAAAAAAAAAAAAAATATCCAAATCTTTGATCCCTAGGAGCACCATCAAATCTATCATAACCAAATGGAAAGAACATGGCACAACAGCAAACCTGCCAAGAGACGGCGGCACACCAAAACTCACGGACCAGGCAAGAAGGGCATTAATCAGAGAGGCAGCACAGAGACCTAAGGTAACCCTAGAGGAGCTGCAGTGTTCGACAGCAGAGACTGGAATATCTGTACATAGGACGACCATAACCAGTGCGCTCCACAGAGTTGGGCTTTATGGCAGAGTGGCCAGAAGAAAGCCATTACTTTCAGCAAAAAACAAAATGGCACATTTTGAGTTTGCAAAAAGGCATGTGGGAGACTCCCAAAATGTATGGAGGAAGGTTCTCTGGTCTGATGAGACTAAAATTTAACTTTTTTGCCATCAAAGAAAACGTTATGTCTGGCGCAAACCCAATACATCACATCACCCAAAGAACACCATGCCCTCAGTGAAACGTGGTTGTGACAGCATCATGCTGTGGGGACATTTTTCAGCAGTCGGGACTGAGAAACCTAGTCAAAGCCCAGACCTCAATCCAATAGAAAATCTGTGGTCAGACTTAAAGCGGGAGTAAACCCGCACTTTAAAAAAAAAAAAAAAAACCTGCAAGGCAAAGGCATAATGCAGCGCATACTAGCTCATTATGAAATACTCACCTTAGACCGAGGCGCCGGTATCTCACCCGATCCACGCAGAGGGAGCTGACATGTTGCCTCGGCGTATCTTCTGGGTATCGCGGCTCTGGCGCTGTGAGTAGCTGAAGCTGTGATACGTCACTCCTGTGCATGCACACGGGAGTCTTTTTCCCTGCACCTTCAGCCAGGTCTTAAATGCGCATGCGCCACATGGTGTCAGCGGCTGCATTAATCGTAAATATCTCCTAAACCGTACAGGTTTAGGAGATATTAATTTTACCTACAGGTAGGCCTTATTATAGGCTTACCTATAGGTAAAAGTAAAAAAAAGACTATACAACCGCTTTAAAGATTGCTGTTCACAAGCACAAACCATCCAACTTGAAGGAGCTGGAGCTGTTTTACAAGGAGGAATGGGTAAAAATCCCAGTGGTAAGATGTGGCAAGCTCATAGAGACTTATCCAAAGCGACTTGGAGCTGTGATGGCCGCAAAAGGTGGCTCTACAAAGTATTGACTTTAGGGGGGTGAATAGTTATGCACATTTACTTTTTCTGTTATCTTGTCCTATTTTGTTGTTTGCTTCACAATAAAAAAAAAAACATCTTCAATGTTGTGAGCATGATCTGTAAATTTAAACGAAGCAAATCCTCAAACAATCCATGTTTAATTCCAGATTGTGAGGCAACAAAACACGAAAAAGGGGGGTGAATACTTTTGCAAGGCACTGTAGAAATGGCTTCCGCTGATGGTCATTGACGTTTTCCTTTTAAATACTTTTTTGTAGATGAATGCTCGGCTAACATGAGCATTTTCTGTTATTGACTTTCCTGCTTCAGGTTTGCAATTGGGTATCAGAAGGCATTTGCATTTCATATGTTTAATGCATGGCAATCGATATAGCCCTATATGAGACAGCACAGCAGTAGTTGCTTGCCTTTTTGTTTCTCTTTCTGACAGAAACTTCATACAGAGCCTCTAAAAAAAGAATAAGTCGTTGCTATGGGTTGTCGCTTGTTTGTGTACATTGCAGCTTGTGCTATAGAGTTCTGTAAACCCGCCTTTTCTCATCAAAGGGACAAACCATAACTAATAAAATGGTGCCTAGAACCTCAGATGCTGTTTAAAACATAGATACAAAATTTTGATATGCATGTCATTTTAATATGTTGAATATACTGTGCATTCATTTTAATAACTTATGAATAAATTATTAAAAATCTATGTAAAGACTTGTACCAAAATCATAGTTTTAGTGTAATTTTTAAACCGAGCTAATTTACAGGGGACCTGTGATGAAATCCTTAGACAATTAAACGTAACAGAACTAAACAAACCACAATTTTTTTTACCTGCACTAACACTTTTTTTTTTTTTTTTTTAAACCAACACTGGTCAAAAAATTTGTGGTTTGTTTAGTTCGGTTACGTTTTAACTGTCTAAGGATTTCATCTCAGGTCCCTGAACACTGCGGGACCATTCACAAAGCATAGTATAGCTCACACATGGGCGCAGGGAAGCCGCCAAGGCATCACTGCTGGTTTCCCTTAGTTAAGATGCTGGCGTCTGGACCTAAAGGCGATTGTTAAATCGGCTTATGTGAGGATCGCGCTGGATTCCTGGCCAGGTAAGTGTCCTTATATTAAAAGTCAGCAGCTACCGTATTTGGGAATATCTGATTTGCCTTGTGGCTCAGGAAGCATATTTTACATTGTTGGAGTAAATTTGGACCAGGCTTTGTAGGGGTTTTTATTATAGGCAGTGGGTTCAGAGTTTTGTGTAATGCAGGTTTTCTCTTTTTTATTTATCTTTCTATTGACTAAACATTATAGATTTTAGGCCTCATTCACACAGGCATACTTAGACGTACATCTGTATGAGGGCTGTGTTTGCCAACATGGGGGGGGGACAAAGCTATTCCATGCATCCACGTGCAGACAGTTCCATTCATGTCATTTGAGATGCCGCAGTTGCATGGAAACAGCCGCTGCACCTAATATATGTGGGTGCATGTCCCTGAACTTGCACTGTCTGTGTTGGGGATATGCACTCGCATCAACCAGTTGACATGAATAAGACTGCCTGCCCCAGGATACATAGAACACCTGTGCATCCCGTGTGGGCAAACACAGCCTTCACATTGGTGGGCTCTTAAGTATGTCTGTGTAAGCCAGGCCTTATTCAGCCTGACTAACTTTGTAAATGTTGCATAATCTCACAAACCAGCAATTTAAAGCTTCTTTCTTGCCTCCTTTTTTACAAATACAACCTGGATACAGCACCTTGTTCATTCACTTTTTCATTGCATGTTAAATTGCAAATATTGGATACTTTTCTCCTTAATGTTTCTAATAGTTGGTCTGAGTTATTAATACCCTGTTTATTTTGCTTTTCTTCCTCCAAGTGCTGTTTTCTCCATTTCTTCTTTTTTTTTTTAGATGTTTGTTCTGGAGGTATGTCATTGAAATATTAAGGGAATTATTCTTTATTAGGCTTTTCTGGCAATGTTGTTTGACAATCCCTGTTGACTTTAATGGCACTTACTACTAGAACTGTCACTTCACTCTATATAAAACAGCCCCCTAAGTGTCTGGGAAGATAAAATATATGTCTCCCCAAAGCACACTGCAGACTTGGGTTGCTGTGGCAACCTCATATTCCAGCAATTACAAAACAGCGTTTTTTAACGCTAGAGAAAGCTAACATTTTTTTTCTCTTTTAAAAAGAGCACAAAATACTCAAGAGGCAGTTGTAGCATTATGTGAGTTAAACTCCCATTAACTCGTAGGGGGAAAATCTTGTAGATCATATGTCATTGTACATTTTATGTCAACGTCTTGCAGGTTAGACCTTCGTCAGTGTGCCAGTATTAAATCTGTTTACATCATGACATGGGGTGTCTTTTAAAAAAAAAAAAAAATTGTATAGTTGGTGGTGCTCATGAGCATACTTCTTTCCTATGATACTGAGCGCCATTTAGTGGCCATAATGCAGTATTTTCACCATCCACACATTCATTTTTCAAAGGATATAGCCTGAGAACGTTAGATTTTTCTTCATTTGCTAAGAACTCATTTAAACGCAGTTTCGATGGACTAACAATTATGCAAATTTTTATTTTTTTTTTTTATAAACACACTTTTAATCCTTTTGTTGGCACAGTTGCTGTCAAAATGGGAAGTTATTATTTTATTAGTATTCCTAAATAAATAGCCCAAAATATCTTATAAGAATGTGTTTCTTTCAATAAACAAAGAAACGAGCAAATGAATGTTATGCTATTAAAAACAAAATCAGAGTGCATCTTACTGTATCAGTAGATGATTGTACATATAGTTTGGTTTTTGAAAGCATCTACTGTGTGCCCTGGAGATCCCCCACATTTAGGAGCTCTGCAGATGCAAATGTTTAGGTCTAGTTCAGGAATATTGCATGACATTCCATACCTCTCAAAAGCTATAATCTGTAGTTTTTATTGTAGCATGCTGCTGTTGTGCCAAAGTGCTTGATTTGCTTCCAGGTTTTACAGTTGCATATTGTGAGCAAGAGTTTCTTTCACATAAACAAAAACGAGGTGCTGAAACTTTGAGGAGCCTTCTATTAGGCACATGTGTCACTTTGGCTAGTTTTCCATAAAGAAAGGCTCACTTTAATATAGGGATTAAAGGTATTTTTTGAAGTCCTCATTTCTGCAAACCTTCTCTGTTAATTACTCAATATGGGGTTCAAGCACAAGTGTTTGTCACCATCTTGTCAAGATGTAGGCCCCCCCCCCACATAATTGAAGTTACACTTTCAATTGGCACCAATGGGGGAAATTTACTGTTAGGATCCATCTACAGAGAGCATTTTATTTGGCCATATTGCATAATCATTTACCTCATCATTTACCTAATGTACTATTTACCTAGGATCTAATACAGTGTAGATCTAATGCAGTAACTGTCTATGAATGAAACGAGCTATAACTTTACTGAGACTGATCACACATAATTATGACACTGTTAAGCAGTAGATTTTTAACCTGTAGCTGACCGCCCACTGTCAAATGATGGCGGAGCGGTGCAGCTCTTGTGGCGGACCGCCGGCATATGACGGCGCTCGCTTTTTGGCCACTAGGGGGCGCGCGCCCCCCGCGTAGCTGGGGACCCGATGCGCGTGCCCGGCGGCCGCGATGTCCGCCAGGCACCCGCGATTGCCCGGTAACTGAGCAGGACGTGGATCTGTGTATGTAAGCACACAGATCCACGTCCTGTCAGAGGAGAGGAGACCGATGGTGTGTCCCTTGTACATAGGGACACCGATCGGTCCCCTCCTCCAGTCAGTCCCCTCCCCCCACAGTTAGAATCACTTACATAGGGAACATATTAACCCCTGCAGTGCCCCCTAGTGTTAACCCCTTTCCTGCCAGTCACATTTATACAGTAATCAATGCATTTTCATAGCACGGATCGCTGTATAAATGTGAATGGTCCCAAAAATGTATCAAAAGTGTCCGATATGTCCGCCGCAATGTCGCAGTCACGATAAAAATCGCAGATCGCCGCCATTACTAGTAAAAAACTAAATAATAATAAAAATGCTATAAATCTATCCCCTATTTTGTAGACGCTATAACTTTTGCGCAAACCAATCAATAGACGCTAATTGCGATTTATTTATTTTTTTACCAAAAATATGTAGAAGAATACGTATCGGTCTAAACTGAGGAAAACATTTGTTTAACTTGTCCCTCCTTAATTTGTTTATAGCGCAAGAAATAAAAACCGCAGAGGTGATCAAATACCACCAAAAATAAAGCTCTATTTGTGGGGAAAAATGATAAAAATTTTATTTGGGTACATCCTTGCATGACCGCGCAATTGTCATTCAAAATGCGACAGCGCTGAAAGCTGAAAAATGGCTTGGTCAGGAAGGGGGTGTTTGTGCCTGGTAGGCAAGTGGTTAATGTGTTATATGTACTAATGAAAACTGAGGAATGTAATGAACTTTTTGTGCTGAAATTAGGAATATTCTAAAGGCTGGATTTCGTTTGTAGCTCTATATGAAGGGAACAAGGTTATTTTAAGGCATAGTTACATAGTTAGCTAGGCCGAAAGTCCATCCAGTTCAACCATAAAAAAAAAGAAATAATAAATAAAAATAAACAATATCGTACAATCCAATATAGCCCATTCTATACCCACAGTTGATACAGAGGAAGGCAAAAAAAAAACCCCAGAAGAGCATGCTCCAATCTGCTACAGCAGGGGAAAACAATCCCTTCCTGATCCCCCTAGACGCAATTGGATTTTCCCTGGATCAACTTTACCTATAAATGTTAGTACCCAGTTATATTATGTACATTTTAGGAAAGAATCTAGGCCTTTCTTAAAGCAATCTACTGAGTTAGCCAGAACCACCTCTGGAGGGAGTCTATTCCACATTTTCACAGCTCTTAGGCTGGTTTCACACTGGGGCGTTGGGGGCGCTGGCGGTAAAGCGGCGCTATATTTAGTGCCGCTTTAACATTGTTTTAACGGCGCATTGCGCCCGCTAGCGGGGCGGTTTTACCCCCCGCGAGCGGCCGAAAAAGGGTTAATACCGCCCGCAAACCGCCGCTGCAGCGGCGTTTTGCGGGTGGGTTCGGAGCACTGCCCAATTGTTTTCAATGGGAAGGGGCGCTATAGGAGCGGTAAATATACCGCTCCTACAGCGCACCAAAGATGTGCCTTGCATGACATTTTTCAGTGTCCTGCAAGCGCACCGCTTCAGTGTGAAAGCCCTCGGGCTTTCACACTGAAGACACAGCAACAGCTGTTTCGGGTCGGTTTGCAGGCGCTATTTTTAGCGCAATAGCGCCTGCAAACGTCCCCAGTGTGAAAGGGGCCTTACTGTGAAGAAACCTTTCCGTATTTGGAGATGAAATCTCTTTTCCTCTAGACTTAAAGAGTGCCCCTTTGCCCTGTGTGTTGACCGTAAAGTGAATAACTCAACACCAAGTTCACTATATGGACCCCTTATATATTTTGTACATGTTGATCATATCCCCCCTTATTCTCCTCTTCTCAAGAGTGAATAAATTCAGTTCCTCTAATCTTCCCTCATAGGTGAGCTCCTCCCAGGCATTGAGGGGATCGGGTCAAACATCCTATGGGTGAGCTCCTAATTCTTTGCCTACGTTCAATGCTTTCCTCTTATACACACACCAAACAATAGGCTGATCACACCCATGTTACAAGTGACTATTCAAGGCTGGAATGTTTAAAGGGTGCTGTCGGAAACTGACATGGTTCAACAGACTGTTTTAAATATTGCTCCTGTTTAACTTCTTGCTGACCGCCCACCGTCAAATGACGGGGGGACGGTGCAGCTCTTGTGGCGGGCCGCCGTCATATGACGGTGCTCGCTTTTTGGCCACTAGGGGGCGCGCGCCGCGGGAGGCACGCGCGTGCCCGCCGCGTAGCTGGGAAGCAGATGCGCGTGCCCAGCGGTCGCGATGACTGCCAGGCACCCGCGATTGCCCGGTAATCGAGCAGAACGTGGATCTGTGTGTGTAAACACACAGATCCACGTCCTGTCAGAGGAGAGGAGACCGATGGTGTGTCCCTTGTACATAGGGACACCGATCGGTCCCCTCCCCCAGTCAGTCCCCTCCCCCCACAGTTAGAATCACTGATATAGGGAACATATTAACCCCTGCAGCGCCCCCTAGTGTTAACCCCTTCCCTGCCAGTGACATTTATACAGTAATCAATGCATTTTTATAGCACGGATCGCTGTATAAATCTGAATGGTCCCAAAAATGTGTCAAAAGTGTCCGATATGTCCGCCGCAGTGTCGCAGTCACGATAAAAATCGCAAATCACCGCCATTACTAGTAAAAAAAAAAATAATAATAAAAATGCTATAAAATCTTTCCCCTATTTTGTAGACGCTATAACTTTTGCGCAAACCAATCAATAGACGCTTATTGCCATTTTTTTTTTTTTTTTTACCAAAAATATGTAGAAGAATACGTATAGGCCTAAACTGAGGAAAAAATTTGTTTAAAAAAAAAAAAAATTGGATATTTATTATAATAAAAAGTAAAAAATATTATGTTTTTTCAAACTTGTCCCTCCTTAATTTGTTTATAGCGCAAGAAATAAAAAAAACGCAGAGGTGATCAAATACCACCAAAAATAAAGCTCTATTTGTGGGGAAAACATGATAAAAAATGTATTTGGGTACAGCGTTGCATGACCGCGCAATTGTCATTCAAAATGCGACAGCGCTGAAAGCTGAAAAATGGCTTGGTCTGGAAGGGGGTGTTCGTACCTGGTAGGCAAGTGGTTAATAGAATATACTGTAAATATAGTATATAGTAGTATAATATAACACCACCTAAAATACTAATTACCCACAGTCCTGAATAAAACGAGTACTCTATTTGCACTACCCCTATTGTAATTGCCAAAAATAAATTTTAAAAATAAAGACACTAGTTATGGGTGTGAGTGGCATGAATATTATGCATAGCATAAACTCCATATGTAAAAGGAGTGGGTTTATGTAGCAGATTCAACTTGCTGCTACAAAACAGCTTGGGTGGTATGATGCAACAGCTAATTTACAAACCCGTGCACCTGCAGCCTTACTGACTTGTGGCCCAGGCTGTAGCGTTTAGATAGCTAGGATCCCACTAAAACTTGAAGTATCTTGGACAATCAATTCATAGCAATAATTTTATTTTTTTCACACAAAGGTTAAGGGGCCACAAGTGGACACAATGTAATAAAGATACTTCTTTAGTTTTAATGTTAGGATACAAATGATACTAAATTTATATACTATTTTTCGGAAGTGTTGTAGTACAAAATGCTCTTTTGTGATCTTCATATAATAAAAGGCAATGGGTTCCCAAAACTTTAATTTTATAGTATTGAAGAATAACCAACAGCCTTCTACATTACCACACTTGCAGGACCTGCAAAATATACACACAGACCCTGTTGAGGGCACTTTTAATCTCTGGCATGTAGCTGGCGCTAGCATGTATTGAATGTAAGGACTTTAATTTTTTTTTTTTTTTTAACCATCAATTTATTTTCATATTCTCACTAATTGTCTAGAGCCCGTTGTTGGCTTGTTACTGACTGAGGGGTTTATTTACTAAAGGCAAATACACTTTGCACTACAAGTGCACTTGGAAGTGCAGTCGCTTTAGATATGAGGGGAATCCTCCAATCATGTACAACCAAAAAAAAGGCTGTTTTTTTTTTTTTAAACTTTCCTTGCATGTCCCCCTCAGATCTACAGCGACTGCACTTCCAAGTGCACTTGTAGTGCAAAGTGGATTTGCCTTTAGTAAATAAGCCCCAGTATGTCAGTAGTAGTAGTAGTAGTACCACCCCCACATGTGTCCCCACTCACCAAATGGCGATGACCCCCAGCTTTGCATCTAAATAAAGATTGCTTTAGAGACAATTTTTTTCTTAGGAATGGTGGCGATCAGTGTTTTTTTTTTTTTGCCGGACTGCGACATTACGGTGGACAAATTGAACACTAAGTGACACTTTTTGGGGACCAGTAACACCAATTAGTGATCAGTGCTAAAAAAAACGCACAGTATAAATGTCACTGGCAGGGAAGGGGGTTAACATCAGGTGCTATGAAATTAAATGTGTTTACTAAGGCTGGCCATACATTATACAACTTTTGTCTATAGATTTCCTTTAGATTTACCAAAACCATATAATATGAGGTCAAATCTAAACACTTTCAATTTGTATGCAATAAAGCAGGCCCTTGTACTACACAGCTGAAGGTAAATCTAAAGGAAATTGAATAAGAAAATTGTATGGTGTATGGCCAGCTTTACTGTGTGGTGGATGCTGACACTGGACAAAGAGAGAGATTTGTGTTCCTGTTCTAATTGCACTGGCTATTGAACTTCCTTCTTCTCGGCTTGTCGAATATGTTGTCTCATGTTTGGAATCTTTGGCCAACATTTGTGTGACTATGTGACTGCAAGACAAGTTTGAGCCAACATCCGAAGGAAAAAAATCCACGGTTTTGTTGTCGGAAAATCCGATCGTGTGTACGCGGCATTAGTATTCATTCGCGGCATGCTTTGAATTTAACTGTTTTGGAAACTAGGTAAAGGGCTTGTTCGCATGTGCGTCAATACCATGTGTTTGTGCAGCATTGATTCAGCATTGTTAAAGCCTCATAACCACCATTAAATGCTTGCCATGAATATTAAAATGGGCTTTGCGTTACACTTTGATGCGCCCACACACACACAAGAGTTGTAGTGTTGTATTGTGTTAAAAATTAAGCAGCATGTCGCTTTCATGAGGCATCAACACTTGTCGGCTTCCTTCATTGATTTCAACTGTAATGCTCTGTAACTGCCTCTTAGCAGCATTTATGCCATATTAGTGAATCATTGATAAAGTGTTAGCTGGGCACTGGAATGGAGGCAGTGGAGGTTCATGTACCCCAGATTGCACTGGGAAATAACAGAAAACTAGGACAGAGCGGCTCCAGACACATGCTGTTTGCTCAGAGCAGCCGTGTGGTAACACCATTTGCTTCCGTGTACAGCAAAAACATCACACCGACCAGCAATACTGACAGTGCCAGGTAGGAGCAGAGACATTGAGCATTATTGCCAGTGGCAAAACTTTTAGTTTCAGCAAAGCTGAGCTGGACCAAGTCAAGTATCAAGGAGACCAAAGTAAATGAATCCATCTTGCTGAGAATTAACAAAAAACACAATCTAAACACGCCTCAAAGCAGATCATTTCCACTAGACCACTTCCTCTTTTTAATGGGCATTCGTCAAGCTTTCTTGAAGCTTTTTCAATGCTTCAAAAACTCGTCAAAAATGCTATAGGTGAGTTAATGAGCACTGCGTAATTCTTCATAATCGACACGTGTGAACAAGCCCAAAGGGTTGATTTATCTTTACAGAAAAAAAAGGTGAACTATCGCTGGACACCCTTCCCCCTACTCCAACGGTCACTGCTGTACTTAACTTAGGGGGTTGCTGAGCTGTCAGCACCCCCATAGATGAAATCCCTGCTATTCTCACTCTTCTCCATGCAACACTTTTGGGACACACCAGATCAATTCACAATAAATTTTATCTGATAGCTCAGCAACCCCAGAGGTAAGTACAGCGAGGACTGGGGGGATGGGGACGGTGTCTGGTGTTCACTTTTTCTGAAATGGTGAACTAACAAGTTTTAAGGTAGTGGGTCTAGTTCTGCTTTAACTTTTGGTGAACTGGAGTGCAGCCAGTTTGCTTTTAAATTATAATGTATTAAGTGTGGGAAAAATGGAAGCTGATTTGTTTGTTGCTATGGTCAATAGTACCAGTTGAGAAAACGTGCACTTTTTGTTAAGTGTCCATGCACACTGGGCTTAAAAACCGCTGCTTCTACAGGAGTTTTGCGTTTTTTTTGTCTGTGGAAGTAGCTCAATGTTATCCTATGTGTCCATGCACATTATGACGTTTCAAGGCATATTTTAAGCTTGGTGTTTAGAAGCATTAAAAAAAATAAAAATAAAAAAATAAACCTTTTTGTTTTCGGCTTTTGAGAGGAGTTTTCTGCCAAAAGAACTGATGTTTTTTAATGGACCCTAATTCTTTCCTTCATGTTCAGGCATGTGTCCGTTTTAAAATCTCATTGGACTCAACGGAAAGCAACTGTCACTTGGTGGAAAATAAGCATTCTTATGCTGATATGTTAGATTTGTTAATTAAAGCGTCCTTTTTTTTCAGTCCTTTTTTCAACTTTCCATCTATTAAATCTTCTGCCCTTTGTTTTAACTTTGGAAAATAATTTTCTTTTCTGCCAGTAAATACATTTATACAGCCCACTTCCTGTTTCTTTTCTGGTAAAAAGCCTAGACTTATGACATCATGCACAGCTCTCTCTCTCTCTTGTGAGAGTTTGCCAGAAAGGGAGAGGAGATGAGTCATAGGAGGGCCAATGAGAGCTGCAGAGCTGGAGGTGTGCCTCTGTGAAAATTCAGGAAGTGAACAGGCAGCCGTTTCAGCTGGCCACAGTTAAAATGGATGCAGCCGGACTCAGTGGAGTGAGATTTCTGCAGCATATTTGGCAAGTACAGAATCACAGTATGTATAAAATAATATGCAAAGTGGTTGGAGTGAATCTTCAGAATGGCAAAGATGTTTTTATTACAAATTATGTGAGCAGAATGCAGTTCCTCTTTAAGCCTTAAAAAAAGCACCTGGTAGAAGAGGGACCAGAACAAGAGCAGTTGATAAAACCATCCGACCTGACATCATAAGTATCAAGGATTTAATATACTTGCTTAGATCAAGAGGAATTACTCTTGTAATGCTTGGACTTTACCTTCAAAGCAGTTTGAAAAAGCTGCTTATTCATTCTGTGTGTGATCTTAAAGGAGTTGTAAACCCTCAAGGTTTTTCACCTTAATGCATTCTGTGCATTAAGATAAAAAACCTTCTGCGCTGCAGCTGTCCCCTCCTTCTGCGCTGCAGCTGTCTCGGGTCCTCATTTGATAGATTTATAGCAGCAGGAGCTATTGGCTCCCACTGCTGTCAATCAAATCCAGTGACATGGGAACCGGGGGTGGGGCCAAATCCTGCTGTCTGGGTCAATGGATTAACATAGGTCACCAATAGGGCACTTTGAAAACAATAGTTTTCTATGTGCCCCGTTCACACCACAATGTGTGCTTGTTGTGATGTGCGGTATGCTGCCGTGTGGATAAAAGCAGCATGTTTGCATTTTTCTGCAACATGCTAGATGGCACTGCATGTCACTGCACGGTGGGTCAATGCACTGTTTTGCTGTGCAGTGATATGAGTGAAGTGTCACTATGTGACATTTAAAATAAAGTTGAAGAAAAAAAAAAGCAGTTAGATGCACTGAAACTGTCATGTACCTGGGTGTATTTGAACCGGGATGTTCCTGGTCCCACAGCTGTAGTCTTGTTGTGCCACAGAGGAGCTCTGGAGTTATAGCTATGTTCTCTTAGTTTGATGCATTACCCTGGACTCACTAGCCCCACCTGCTGCCAGCTGTGGACAATCTACAATCAAAGCAGCCCATAAATAGCAGCACTTCCTATCTCGGTGCCCATTTGTTTGGACTAGCTTCCTGGGTGTTTTGACTGCTTTTTGACTCTGAATATCGTATTTGAACTTCTGCCTGAATTCCTGACTACTCTCTAGCCTGCTGATTTTGTACTTCACCGCCAGCTCGTGTATGACCTTTGCCTGCCTGACCAATCTCTGGATTTCGATCGTGTGCCGCTTTGCCTGATCTGTTGCCGTCCCGATCTGCCTACGTTTTTGCCTGAATCCTCAGCACACAAACTCCACTTCGGACACTATCTATCACAGGTACCTTACAGAAATGCACTAGCTTGCTGATAAAAATGCTTAGCCTTCTAGGTAAAGTAGACATCTGAGACCTGTCATATTTATTTCAAAGCGAATTTCACGCTGGGCAATAATCTGAACATTAGCAATCTGTAATCTGTAGGTATTCAGAGATATTAAAGCCTATAGAAAACTGTATCCGGGACTTGGTCATAAATGTGGTGACATCCCAGCAACCACCCCTTGGACTGGACAATTGGTCAGAGGGTCTCTGCCAACACCCCTTTGATGTGAAGAAAAGTGTATTTTAACCACATTGTTGCAGCTCCCGTGTACAAGCAAAAGACCTGTCAAGTTATGAGAGCCAATAGATCACTTTACTCTGGGACTGAAATCTGCTGAAACGGGACTTGCCAGTATTTTTTTTTTTCGACCCTTTACCTTTTATGTGCTGGTTGTCTTTGTTTCTTTGTAATATCATTTTTTGTTTTGTACATATTTTATTTGCATTTTATACCTTTTTTTTTTTTTTTTTTTTTTTTCTTTCATAGTTTTAACACTTTTTTCAAAATATAGTTTTAAGTTATCTTTAATATGCTGATGCAAACTAAACCAATCTCTACGCTACAGTAGTGCGCTACTGTAGTGTAAATTTCTGAATATAACGGTGTGTGTACGGACGTTTATTTTTCATAATTATTGCTAAGCTTGTAAAAATGTTCCTGCTTTTCAAGTAAAGCAGGTAGGAGCAGTTTATAAAAGTCTAGTGTACTAATTTTTCTTACACACACTTAGACCTCATTCACACTGTAAAACCTGTATTAATGCGCATTTAGAGGGCATTTCTAAATGCATATGAATGCATGTCATCATTTTTCAATGGTGCCATTCACACTGAGTTTACCTTCATGCAGGTGCATTGGGTTTAGCTGCGTTACGGAAAAAGGATTCTGTTCAGGATCTGATAAAACACTCTAAATGCGACTGCAGTAGTTGATCGATGCTTCTCGGCCTTTTGGCTAAGATCAAGTGTAGTATCTGTTCTTATCAGTTGCCAAAGGAGGCGATGTTTCTGGCCCAAGGAGGGTGGCAGACTCGCTCTCCGATGGCGTAATTAGTGCCTGGAAGGTACGGTTTCGGTAGGGGCGCGCTGGGTACCCAATGAACTGGGTGGCAACGTATTGGCCTGAGTCTGAGCCATGCTGGAAGGGTGCTCCTGGTGAGGATGGGTGCTGCTATTGGTCGGATCCAGAGGGTCGAGTTACCTGGCCTTCTGGCCTGGATTGGGGTGGCTCTAGCCCCGGACAGTTTTTCGGTGAACTAAACGCCGTGAATCCCTTTGCTTGCCGGGGAGGATCGGTTAGTAAGTTCCCGAATATAATTAGGTAGGAGTGACGGGAGTGCGGTGAGCCTGTAGGAAAGGCGGGTTCTCATCAAGCTTCCTGATCTCCATGCCTTCCTGTCTGTGGTGGGGGCTGCTGTGGTCCGGACCGCTGGCCAGGGCGGTCTTGAAAGCCAATGGAGTATGTGCCCCTGGAGTGGCAGTCCAGGGGTGCCTAACAATCACTGTGTGTGAGGGACACATTGATTTAAGGCACCAAGGTCACTGCACCATTCTTTTAACAGCACGCTTTTTTAGCACTTGCCTCTTGGGCCGGGCCTTTTGGCTGGGACCAGAGGAATTTTTGATTCCTGGCCGGAGGGCCTGGTCATTGTCTCGCACAATGGCCACTTCTTTAACTCCTCCTCTCCACTATCCCTTCCCCCACTTTATTTTATTTATTACCTTTGTTTGTCACTTTTTGTATTTTTTTTGTGGGTACACGTTTGTTGCACGTGTGATTAGTAGGGTCCCAGGGCCTGTCCTGAACGTCAGGGAGGGGGTGGACATGGCCTTCTGGCTTGGTTCGCCCTCTCTCATAGGGTTGGAGTCTCCCTTCGGGGGAGCCTCACCTAGTATTTGGGTGGGTCTGTTTCGGCAGACCTTCCAGAGAACGGGGTCTGACTGGTTTCGGCCAGGAAGACCAAGTTTTACGGTCCTTGTCCCTGTCAGGAGCCTAACGCCCCGGGGAATTCAGGACAAGGTCCTCTGATTTTAGAGGTCTGTGTACCCGTTGCACTTTTTTGTCGCACCTCTTTATGTTGTGCACATTTTTTATGCACCGGGTGAGTTTTTGAGTGTGTTTTGCATGCCATCGGCTTTCAAAAAATAAATAAAAGTTGATCGATGCAAAATGTTATGTTCCTTTCAACAGAAGTCAATTTACAGTCAACTTATGTCAAACAGAGGGGTGCACACTCTAATTGAAATTTAGCCAGTATCGCAGAGACTTTCGATCAGTGCATGGCCCGCTTTATACTAATTCTGTATTCAGTGCAGTTTAATAACTAGCAAAAAATGTTTCTGCCTGATAGAACTATTCCATATTCTAAATCTAGCACTCAAGTAGAGCAACCTAAACATCAGCACTTTAATTTATTTTCATTGCATTATCAAATGAAGGCTCGGCACAAATATGATTGCTTTGCATAATTGCTGTCAACTGGGGTGCATTCTACTTTCTTCTCTGACATTGTGGTGAGATTCTTTGCCAGATATTGAAACTGCCACTTTGTAATGGCCACAGCAAGCTAATCATTGCAAGTTCTCTGCCATAGAGCCTCATCATGCACTTAAAGGGGTTGTAAACCTTCTGCAGTGCAGGGAGCCCCCTTTTACTTACCTGAACCCGATCGTTCCAGCGACGGGGATGAGCAGAGCAACTCCCAGGCGCTGTCTCGGGTCCTCATTGGATAAATTAAAAGCCATTGGCTCCCACTGCTGTCAATCAAATACAATGACATGGGAGCCAGGGGGTGGGCGCACCGGCACGAGTGCCCCTATGGAATGCGGCTCTTTGTGGGGGCACTTGAGAAGAGGAGGAGCCAGGAGCGCTGCTGAGGGACCCTAGAAGAGGAGGATCGGGATCGTTCTGTGCAAAACCCTTGCACAGAGGAGGCAAGTATGACATGTTTGTTAAAAAAAAAAAAAACCTTTACAACCCCTTTTTAAGAGCTGTACAAAACTGGTGAATATATCAAAGTATCAAACCAGAGTACAAAAATGGTTAACATGGAGAACTGCTCTTTAAACGATTACGCTCCAGAGTCAAATTAACATTTCAGCTTTCGGGCATATTTCTGCAATAAATGTACTACCTGGATATTTTGTAACTGCACATATAATAAAAAAAAAACATAAACTGAGGTTACCTTCAGTAAAAACTACATGTCACAGTCAACCAGTTAAAGATTTATGCACATCTTGACTCTTTCCTTTAAAAGCCAAACTTGACTCCCATCTCCACCTACCTCCCTATTGGTTGTTTTAATATGACCAGTGACCTCACTAATCATTAAAGAGTAGTCTCCAGTCAAATACTGTAGCTGCTGACTTATAATATAAGGCCACTTACCTGCCCCTGGAACCAGCGCTATCCTCACCCAAGCTGATTTTTCAGTCGGCTGCAGATGCAGGAGACAGCATCTTCACTAAGGGAAACTAGCAGTGAAGCCTTACAGCTTCCCAGATGGCTCCCAACTGCACATGCTTGAGCCGTGCTACCCTTTGTGATTGGTCCCGCGGTCACACACATCACAGGTCCCAGAGGACCAAGGGAGGAGGAGGGGGGCCACAATCCCCCTCACAGATCGCCATGGTGATCTGCCCGAAAGTGGGGAAATGGGTACATGTCAAAACCAGGAACCTGCTTCCCCTCCACCCCAAAAAAGGAGGAGGGGAAGGAAGAGCAGAACTTCCCCTTTTGGGTGAAGTTCTGCTTTAAGTAATCAGGATATTCGTTTTGATATTAAGCTTTTAGTAATGTTAATTTTTTTCATTTATTTTGATTTTAGTTTGTGACCAACTTTTTTTAGTTTTGATAAACTAGGTAAGAGTTGAGACTTTTTTAAAGTTGTGTTTTTTTTTTTGCTGTCTGTGTACCATTGGGGAAGCTTTCATTCACTGATTGTTCCAAAGATAAAACAGAAACTTAGGGCATTTCCCCTCTAAAACATTTTTTTTCCGGAACCTTTTGTTCAGTGGACAACTCTAAAATGTTAGTGTTTTCCCAACTGGGACACCAACAGCCATAAAAACTTGACAGAATCTAACCTTTCTCCACTCCAAAAAAGATTTTGCATGGAGATGCACTAACCAAAATGCATAAGAGAGCACTTGCAGTATTATAGCATTTAATTGCAATTTTGTTAAATGCCATTGATATACTTGACAGTGGAAAGTGTGTGTGTGTGTGTGTGTGTGTGTGTGTGTGTGTGTGTGTGTGTGTGTTTTTTGTTTGTTTTTTTTAGCTTGAACATTTTTGCTGGCATATAAATCTTTCTTGTTCTGTATTGTAAATCTGGCATTGATTTGTGTCAGCTGAAGTACAGCCCCAGATGTTGGTGTAAAGATATGATTACCTTTTGACTTGTTACAGCATATTGGCTCCTTAAACTAATCCAGTGCTTTGCAGACATTAGCCCATTACACCTCCTATACAATTGCTAATGTACCAAAAAAGCCATTTTGTCTTTAAAAAGATGTCAAACATTTCTTAACCAATTACACTCTAAAACTCAAAAGCTAGATAACTGATAAAGTATAGGTTCCCCAACCAAAATAATGATTGTATTACATTCTTCCTATTTTTTAACCTGTAGCCAGTGGATAGGTTCCACGTTTCGCAGTGATATGGTCATTTGTGTCAGCAGTCCTGGAGGTTGTGTGTGAATTGGATGAATAGGAAGGGGCATGGGTGTGATCTCCTGACTGCTGCTGTTAGTATGCTTCCACGTTATGACAATTGTTGCGCGTTAGCCTAGAGTGAGTATGATTATTATATTATGAACGGTGTGGGGAGCTGGACAGAACAACTCTACTGTAAAGTATCAAAGACGCTCTGCCATTTTGAAGGCCACATATAGACAGCAGACCTCTACTAAGCTTGGCTCCCTGTCTGATTTTTGTGTGCTTGTTCTTGGGCCAAATGCCGTTTAGATGCACAGTGTGCTACTGAGTAATTATGCATTGCTTTAATGCATAAGGAATGTGTATGTTAATCCAGTACATTTGTTTCAACTGCTGCAGACTTTTGCAGTCAAATATAATGTAGAAACTATGAAAATAAATTCTTAGCTAACAGCTAGATGCAATTAAATGCCATTTTTTTTTTAAATCATATTGCAGCAATTATACCAGTGATGTTCACTTTGCAGTTACGGATATGAATGTTTATCTGGAGATCTCAAACGAGCTTGTTGGCAACCCTAAATTCATAATACATCTGTGGAAAACTGTAAATCTGTAATACTGTATGATTGCTCAGCTCCATGTTCTCATAATGAATATATATCTATGCCCGCCTAATTTCACAAGCTGTCAGAAAGCTGCAGGTAAAGTCCGTATGACATCAAATACATTTTCTGCTCCTTAACCACCTGAGACCCAGGCCAATTCTGACATTTCTCTCCTACATGTAAAATTCCAAATTTTTTTGCTAGAAAATTACATAGAACCCCCAAACATTATATATGTTTTTTTAGCAAAGACCCTAAAGAATACAATGGCGGTCGTTGCAACTTTTTATCTCGCACGGTATTTGCGCAGCAATTTTTCGAACGCGTTTTTTTCAGAAAAAAACAGTTTCCTGCTTTAAAAAAAAACAAAACAGTAAAGTTAGCCCAATTTTTTTGCATAATGTGAAAGATGAAGATACGCCGAGTAAATAGATACCCAACATGTCACGCTTCAAAATTGCATGCGCTTGTGGAATGGCGCCAAACTTTGGTATTTAAAAATCCCCATAGTCAACGCTTTAACATTTTTTACTGGTTACATATTTTGAGTTACAGAGGAGGTCTAGGGCTAGAATTATTGCTCTCGCTCTAACGTTCGCGGCGAAACCTCACATGTGTGGTTTGAACACCGTTTTCATATGTGGGCGGGACTTACGTATGCGTTCGCTTCTGCGTACGACCTTGCGGGGACAGGGCGCTTTAAATTTTTTTTTTTTCTTTTTATTGTTCATTTTATTTTATTTTTTTAGTTCAACAACTTTAAAAAAAAAAAAAAAAAAATATTTGATTACTTTTATTCCTATTACAAGGAATGTAAACATCCCTTGTAATAGGAATATGACACGATCGGACCTATTTACAGTGAGATATGGGGTCAATAAGACCCCACATCTCACCTCTAGGCTGGGAAGCCTAAAATCAAAAAAAAAAAAAAAAAAAAACGATCACCGCTTCCCAGCGGAGGCAGGGCCGTTTTTTGAATGCAGAGGCCGGGCGTGACGTCATAACATCGCGCCCGGCCTCCGAACGATCATAGAGACTCCGGCGACCATCTGGTCCGCCGGAAATCTCTATGTGCATCATCCGGTGCCGGCGGATCCCGAGTCCGACTCACCGATGGAAGCGGTGAGTCGGTAAAAGCACCGGAGGGCGGCGTCCCCCTCCCGCCGCCCGTAAGAACGATCAAGCGGCGGAACAGCCGCTGTGATCGTTCTTATGGTGCAGGGAATCGCCGGCTGAAACCGGCAATATCTGAATGATGTCTGTAGCTACAGGCATCATTCAGATATACCCCTGAGACCAAAAAGACTTCATATGACGTATACTGGGTCTCAGGTGGTTAAAACAGACATCAAAGGCTTTTTTTTTTTTTTTTTTAAAGAAATAAGCTTCTCCTACTGTGGACAGTATGTTCCCATTTAGAAGATTTAGTAGAAAAGTGTGCTTGTTTGGAATTTAATATGTAATACATTGTTGTCTGTAGTTAATTGCAAGGATGTGTCAGAAATCATGTGAAATGTGCTCTGCAGTAGCTGCTATGAGCAATCTGTTAATTGATGCAAAGAACACTACCGTTTTTGTTAATTTTTCTCAAGTCTGTTTAGTTGCACATTTTTCTTAGTGCCAATGTGTGTTTTTCAGATTTGAGTTTTCAAGCTGCCTCCAAAATTTCCTCCACTCCTCCTTATGAAGCTTTAAAAGTTTTGCGTGATATGTGCCAGAACTTCCCTATCAAAGCAAGGTAAGAAAAAAATGTAATCGTAACTTGCTGCTGTGTTAAAGAACCACATGAGGCAACAGAAATGATTCAATGGCCTGCTAATGTTGTGCAGTAAGTGTTGTAACTGTAATAGTCTACTTAATTAAATCACATTGTACCACTATAGCTGAACCATTCTAATTGTGCTGCATGGTGAGACTCGGCTTCTTCTCACATGATTCTTTTCTTCAAAATATAGCTTTGCATTTCTTAATAAAAGCATAAATTCCATGTTAGACAAGCTCAGTAAGTCAAAGTACTGGATTTGGTTCCATTGAAATTCTGGAAGGGTGATCTGAAGCAGGACATTGAAAAAGACCTCTCTAAAAAATGTATTTCTTTAACAGAGTTTTATACAGTAATGTCTAAAATATCCTTGTATAAACGGTACAAGATTGAGCAGCAGCTACAATTAGCATTTGTTGTTCCCACATACCCACATACTGCAGCAACCATATAATTTTAGTTTTATTATCAATTTAAGGGTCAAGTTTCTTTTTAAAATGGCACTCATTTTTGTAGTATGGTAAGTACTGGGGAGTGTTTAATAGAAATGCTAGCTCTCAATTGTGTTCACTACTAAGCCTAAAACCTTAGTTGTTCCTGATTTTTCTCAGTCCACTAGTCCTACATTGAGGGATCTGGATGACAATTGTAGTTTGTATAACAATTTTAATGTTTTTTCAGATGTAAAACCGTGCAACAGTGTTATTGCAGTCATTTCTGCCTGCTTAGAACCAACTTATTTGGTTGGACTTTAAGTGTGTTTGTGTGTGTCTGTATTGAATTTTTTTGGATGCACGTGGCTATACACTGGTACACATGCTTATATTTTACAAACACGTATGCTAGAAATGTAGACAAATAGAGAGGGCAAATCTGCCTAGTGGAGATAAAAGCAGCAGTGAAATGTTGATAGGTTTCTTTTTTTTTTTCTTTTTTTTCTTTTTTTTTTTTTTTTTTCTTTTTTAGTTTTCTTTTTTTTTTTTTTTTCTTTTTTTTTTTTTTTCCACATTCAGATAGATCAGTCGGGGGTAATGTCAGCATGGCCCACATCTCCGTCCCCTTTGTCTTAACATCATTTGTGGATTGTTTTAATGATCTTATTTACCCTCTTTTTTTTTTTCCCTCCCCTCCTCCCGGGGGGGATCTGTTCATTTTAAATTTTTCCACCGTTGGGGTACAAAAGTCACAGCGACGAGGGTGTTGGGCCAGGTTGTTTCCGGCATGCCCCAAAGTCAATGTAGCAATTTGGCCCGTTTTCCCCTTCTCGTTTTCCAGCCTCCCGGGGAAGGGTTTTCTTTTACAAACTCCCCTTTACTTATTTATCCCCCCCTCCCCCCCCTCCGCTACTGACCTACGGCTCTTTTTCCCTTTTTTTTTTTTTTTTCCTTCTCTTTCCCTCTCTTCTTCCTGCTCCCCTTTTTCCCCCCCAAACGGGTACGTGTTGTTACGTCTTGATCTACTTGGGCATTTAAGGGTGGATCCTCAGGGCCTCCGAGAGGCTCCATGATTTCTTGAATTTTCTCCAGCCTTCCCACTTCTTTTTCATTGCTTCCCTATCCTCCCCTGTACAGTTTATTACACACTCCATTGTATATGCTGATTCTACCCCATCCACCCAAAGCCATATGGGGGGACACTCCCGGTCCATCCAGCATCTCGGGATCGCCCCCTTTGCTGCGTTGAGAAGATGGGGGACCAGAGAGCCTGTGTATTGACTGATTCCTTGTGTGGTTGCATGCATGAGGACGACCCAGGGGTCCCTTTTCACCTCCACAGTAGTTATTTCTTTTATGTAATTTAGGATGGTCTCCCAATATTTTTTTATTTTGTGGCAGTCCCACCATATGTGGCCCATGGTGCCTCTTTCCTCACATCCCCTCCAACACTTAGCTGATGTATCCGTCTGATATTTGCTTAGCTTATCCGGGGTCCTATACCACCTGGCCATGAGCTTAAAATTCATTTCGGCGGTCTTAGAGTCCGTGGCTGAACCATGGGCTAATTTTAATATTTTCTTGACTGTGTCTAATTCTAATTGTGAACCCAGTTCCCTCTCCCATTTCCTGAGGTATGGGGGTACCTCCGGCCTATCCTGCTCCAAAAGTAATTTGTAAATTTTCGAAATTCTTTTTTTGGAGTTCTCTGCCGTGAAGATTGTTTCCAGTTTTGTCAGGTCGTTGATGTCCCTTAACGGCACTGGGAGCGAACTGACGAAGTGCCTTAACTGGAGATACCGCCATACGTCTATGGAAAACAACTCGCCTTTAGTCTGTAACTCCTGTAGTGACAATATTTTCCCATTGCTAATAATTTCTCCTAATCTTGTGCTATCCTTTGTGATCCAGTCCCCGCTTACCCCTTTTTTCCCGGGAGGGAAGAAGGGGTTTTCCTTAAGTGTGATTAAAGGTGAATTATATGCTTTATTAAAAGTTTTATACGTCTTATCCCAAATTTTGAGTGTATTCCGTGTAATTGTGTGCGTTTTTTCACCCAGTGGTCTACATTTTGGGGGGTTCCAGACAATCTTCCCCAATTTTGCTTCACATAGTGATTCCTCCAAGCCAACCCATCTTTTAACGTTGTGTGATTTAACCCATTCTGGTATTCTAAGTAGTGCAATAGCGTGATAATATCCCTCAATGTCCGGGACTGCTAGGCCACCTAAGTTCTTATTTTGTTTTAGGATTTGTAGGGAGATTCTGTGTTTTTTATGCTTCCACACAAAGTTCATAATCAATGCTCTTAATTTTCCTAGGTACTGTTTTGGGAGGGGGAGTGGGAGCATCTGGAGTTTATACGTAATAATCGGCAATATCATCATCTTAACCGTGTTGACCCTGCCTATCCATGATAGTGCTCTTCCATTGTATTCTTGACATTTGTTTTTGATTTCCTCTAACAGTGGGGTAAAGTTTATTTTATACATTTTCCTCGGGTTATTGGCTAATTCGATACCCAGATATTTTATCTGTTTTTTCCAGGCGAAACTCACCTCTTTCTGTAAATTCTGTTTTTCAATATTATTGAGGTTAATGTTTAGAATAAAGGTTTTTGTGGTATTAATTCTAAAGTTTGTTAGTTCGCCGTACTTGGCTAAGATTTTTAAAAGGTTGGGGATAGACTTCTGCGGTGACCCGACGTAGAAAAGAACATCGTCTGCGAAGGCGGCGAGTTTATGTTCCTCACTGCCAACTCTACATCCCTCTACTCCCTCACTACCTCGGATTGTGGACAGCAGGGGTTCCAGGGACAAGACGAAGAGGAGAGGGGATAGCGGACATCCTTGCCTGGTCCCATTGTGCATCTCGAACATAGACGAGACTATCCCGTTTATTCTTATGTTTGCTTTGGGGTGGGCGTACAGGACTTTAATTTTTTGTATAATCTTGGGGCCAAACCCCATTCTTTGTAGCGTTTTGAACATGAACCCCCAGTCTACTCTGTCAAATGCTTTTTCTGCATCAATTGAGAGCAGTAGACTGGGGGTTCGCATAACCCTCATCTTCTGCATGGCCAATAGTGTCCGAATCCCATTGTCTCTCCCCTCCCTGCCAGGGATAAAGCCCACTTGGTCCGGATGGATCAGCGTGCTCAAGTGTCCCTTAATTCGCTCGGCCAGAATCTTGGCGTACAGTTTTGTGTCAAAATTAAGTAATGAGATAGGTCTGTAACTTGAGCACACCGATCCATCCTTCCCTTCCTTAAGCAGGACAGTTATCGTCGCCAGAAGTGAGCCCTCGCTCATATCATACTCTGTCCCCAGTCCGTTCATGTAGCGCTGTAATCTTGGGACAAGGATTTCTTTGAAAGTTTTATAATAAAGAACGGTGAACCCGTCAGGGCCCGGGCTCTTCCCTGAGGGAGAGTTGTTTAGAGCTCTGAGGATTTCGTCCTCTGAGATCGGTCTTTCCAGTGCTTCACTGTCCTCTATATTGAGGGATACCAACCCTGCCCTCCCCAGGAAGTCATCTGTTTTCGCGCTGTTTTCACCCCCTTCGTTGCCACCCTCCGGGTCTACCGAGTAGAGTTCTTCGTAATACTTCCTAAAGGTTGCTGCTATTTCTCTAGATAAGTGTTTGGTCTCCCCGTTGCCAGTTTGAATTTTCTCAATGAAATTTCTAGATTTTTTCTTTAGAAGTTTTCTGGCTAGATACTTCCCTGGCTTATTTCCCCATAGGTACTGGTCCTTTGCCATCTTGTTGAACGCCTGTCTTGCTTCCTGTTCAGCCAAATCTTTTAACTCCTCCCTCTTTTCCAACAGTTCGAGGTATGTATCGTGCTCCTGAGCCCCGTCTGTCTTATGTTTTTGTTCTAGTCTGGTGATCTCGGCCTTCAGTTCCTGCGTCTGTCTCATCCTCTCTTTTTTCTGCCAGGCTGCCTTTGCTATAAAGATACCTCTGACAAACGCCTTATGGGAGTCCCATATAACTGCTTCTGAGACTTCGCCGTTGTCATTAGTTTGGAAGAACCATTCGAGTTCTTTTCGAATGGAATCTCGTATATCTTTGTCATATAATAATTCTGTATTCAATTTCCACCCACTCGAGGGTTGTTTATATTCTGGAATGCATAAATTCATGGAGGCTGGGGCATGATCTGAGAGGGACATTATTTCTATGCTGGTTTGAGTGATTCTCTCCAGTAGTCCATGTTCAACCAAGATATGGTCCAAACGGGAGTACGTCTGGTGCGCGGGGGAGAAAAACGTAAAATCTCTTTTATGGGGGTGCTGAATCCTCCATATATCCACCAGTTGTTCTCCGGAGAGCCTTTTTTTGAGTCTCTTGAGTTGAGCGGTCCCTGTCCCCAGCACCCCAGACGTACTGTCCCGGGATGGGTCCATTACGAAATTTAAATCCCCCATAAGTATCAAATAACCCCTTTTAAAGGCCCTCAGCTTTGATAAAATTGATTCTAGGTATCTGATGGGTCTAATGTTGGGGGCGTATATGTTGGCTAAGGTGATTTCTGTCCCGCTGAGGGATCCCCTTAAAAAGAGAAACCTCCCCTCCGGGTCCATTTTCCTCTCTTCCAATGTAAAGTTAATGTCTCTGCCAAAGCCTATGGCCACCCCTCTTGCCCTGTTTGTTATTGTATCTCCGTAGTACCATGTTGGATATGATGGCGAGAACAGTCTAACGCCGGAGACATGCGACAGATGAGTCTCCTGTAGGAAGACTATTCCCGCCCCATATCTCCTGATCTCCTCCAAAACCCGGTGTCGTTTGATGGGGGAGTTCAAACCTTTTACATTATATGTGAGAAACTTAATTTCAGTCTTCATTTCTCCGTTAGGGAGTTTTTACTTTTTCCCTCTGTTCTAGTTTGGTAGGTGAGAAGTTTAAAGGCCGATACCCTGTCAGTAGCGGAGGGGGCCCCCCTCCCTAACCCATCCCTCCCTCCCCTTTCTACCCACCCCTTCTCCCTCCCCTTTCCATGCCCTCCTACCCCCCCTCCCTCCTTCCTTCCCCCCTCCCCCTCCCCCTGCCCCTCCCCCTCTCTGACCCCTTCGTGGGTCTCTAGGTCCATGGGTGTCGTCTTCATGCGGCACCCCAGGGCGCTAGATTCATGGTGGGGTGGAGTCTGATCCCGGCCCCCCCCCTTTTCTTTTTTTTTTTTTCCCTTTCCCCCCTTCCCTGTTCCTCTCCTTCTATTTATCTATCATTTTTTCCTCTTTTTACCCTTCTCCATCCCTCCCCTCCTCTCCGCCCCCCCACGGATTGCTCCGGAAAATAGTGGAGGATAGGCCGAGTCTTTTGGGGCTTACTGGTAGACTTTTCTGCCTACCCCCCCCTTCTCCTCCGCCACCATTTTAAGTGAAGTCGTCTACACCCTCTTTTTCTTTCCAGCCGGGTAACTCCGGGACTGGGATCCCCAGCTTGGCACAGAAACCCTGGAGCTCCCCTGGGAATCGCAGCTTGGCCGCGAGCCCCTCTTTTAGGCCAATTAGGCAGGGTGGAAAGCCCCAGTTGTACTTAATGTTCTCCTTCCTGAGGATTTCTAATAGGGGTTTTTGAAATCTCCTTCTCTCCAGGGTACGGGCCGAAAGGTCGGCATATACTTGTATGTCTGTGTCTTCATACCTCAATGGTGTATTGCCCCTGATTTTGCCCCAAATGTCCTCTTTATCTTTAAAGTGGAAGAATCTAATGATTATATCTCGCGGTCTGTCGGGGCCCGACCTCTCAGGTCTACCCACTCTATGAGTTCTTTCGATTTCGGGGAACTGGTCTTGATTTTTGCCACTAATTGGGCCAAGAATGGAAAAGATTTTTTTTCCAAGATCTTCCCCTCTTTGTTCTGGGACCCCGCGTAGTCTCAGATTTAACCTTCTGTCCCTATTCTCTTGTTCTTCAATTTTGTATGCGGTGTCTCTCTGAGTTAGTTGGGATTTTTTCAGTAGGGCTTTTAGGTTTGAGATTTCCTTGTCAATAATATCTGCTCTAGTTTCAACTGTCTCAACCCTGGTAAGTAGGTGGCCCATATCCTCTCTGAGGTTATTGATTTCAAGTTTGATAGCGTTTTCTAGGCGCAACAGCATAACCTCCATTTCCGTTTTGTTGGGAACGTGGGTTCCTGCCTGTTGATCCTCAGTCCGGCTCATGTCGGTCTCGCTCTCTGTGGTGTAATCTGCTCTTGACTGATTATTGACACCTTCTGCTCCTACGCTTCTCTCCAGACTGACCCCCACCTGGGATGCGGGCCCAGTAGTTTTTGGGCTGGCTCCTTGTCTGAGATAATGTTTAATCGAGCTCGCTTCTCCTTTGGTGCCTTTTGTGGCTCCCTTTTTGGACGATTTGGGTGCGTCCTTACTCATGGTGCCTTTTCTTATGCCTCTTATTCTCTTCCCCAGTTTTCTTTTTTATTAGGGTTTCCTTATTGCCTTGTTTCCTTTCTCCTCCCCTGTTTCCCGGTGGGGCCCCTTTTATTGGGTTTGATCTTAAATGTTTATGTAGATTTGTTCCTGAGCTGTTACGGCCTTGGTGAATGCATTTATAGGAGTGCACATTACAGGGTATCAGCAGGAGCAGAAAAAAACGAAAAAGATCTTGTATTTTAGAAACCTAGTGACCTATTTTACGTGGTTCTATTCGAGATCTATGTGTATAGTGTCCGTTTACCCTATCTCTGGATTCTTCCTGGGTGCACCGTTCTGTGCACTCTAGTAGAAATGACGGGTACCCAGTTTTCAAGAGACACTTCTCCTAGACCCTCTTTTTTTTTTTTTATTTTTTTTTTTTTATTAGCCAATAGCTTGCTTGTGAGGAGGAGAACCTAACAAGAGTTTGCTGGTGGCTTAGTGAGACACGTATGTGTTTTGAAAGTGTATTGTCTCTTAGTAACTGCAACAAACACCTTAAGTGATATTTCCAATATGGTGTAATACTTGTAAGTTATTTAAAGACTCTGCTGTGCTATTTTAGCATCAAGTCGCATCCTCTCTAAAAGTACCATTTGTGTTGGAGCAGACAGGGATTGCTAGCAGACCCAAAAAAAAAGCAGTTTCACAAACTTTCCTTGTCCCAGTCCTTTTAACATGTTAGCAAAATCTGTTATATCCATTGGGCGGTATTAACCCTTTCAGGATGCTGTCTGAAGAAAAACCGGTGCTATGTTCCATTAGGTTTCTAATCCTTCCTAACGTTGTTCAAAATAAAACCTCTTTGCCTGGTCAGCTTCTGGGTACTGATGTTTGTTTGGTCATTTTCATTGACCAGGCCATAATGATGTCATTCCTGTGCATGTATAGAAGTTTATTCATCTCGGCATTGCAGAAATTGCATACTCAATTGCATGTACACAGCTCCTGTATACAGGCAGGTGAGGAACTTTTAATGCAGAAGAGACCAAATATGTCTCTTCTTCTTCTTCATTAAACATCCTGTCTGTTTGCCATTTTGTTCCCTAAAGTTCCACTTTAAAAAGTGATGGCACACTGTGGGTTATGTCTCGCAAGGTGCATGACACCTCCTAGGATTATCTCTATTATTTACATCTTTTAAGTTTATGGCTCTGCCAAGGATGCACTCTGGGCTGTAAGGGCAGAGAAGCATGCAGAACAGCTATTCCTGCCCCTCCCCTTTGCTGCATATTCACAGAAGCCTTTTATATTTTGTGAATGAGTTCCCATAATACAAAGGCTTCTGTTATTGGGCAGTTGGAGGGCAGGGGGCGAGCATAACACCTGCAGTGACTCTACTGTTGAAGATGCCGAGAGCAGAAGGTGCATTGTCTGGCTCCTGGAACTACAGCAATAGCTGTCTTCCAGGAGTTCTATAATCTTGTGAACTGTCAATAATAGAGGTCAGCTCAGTTTGTGTCATGCACCTCATTGGACTTAACTCATAGTGTGCCTTCACATTTGGCAAAGCACTGTATTCTTGGAGTTTGGCTTTAAGCTAAGTGTAAGAGAACTCTGAAACTTTGTAGGAAGATAAGAGGAACAATATAAAGTATAATGTCTAGGCTGGAGACTCTGGCAGGCATAGTTTCAAGAGCTTGTTCTTTAAATGGGATGTGCTAGAGGATACTAAACACTGTGTCCATCTGCCTAGGTTGGTAGTAACAGCTGCAGGAAACTAGGAAAGGGTTCTATAGGTCCCGGCATGTTGGTGAGCTAGTCTGAATCTAGCTTCCAGTGGCTGCTACCATTTGGTAATAGTGGAGGATGTTATGCAATTTAGCCAGTGGATTTAAGGTTAACAATACAAATCTTTTTTTGCGATCTTAAGCTGGGTACACACACACACTGAAAGTCAGCCGGTTTAGCATGAACCAGCTAACTTTCAGTACATGTGTACTTCTTTCTGTTCAACAGAAGCTGTTCTGACTGGCTTCAGTCAAATGGTATCACTGGAAAACCTGCATGTGATCAGCATTTTCAACAAATGGCTGAAGCACTGATCTGTGTATTCTGAAAGGGGAGGGGCTCAGACTGCTGGTTGAGAAAAAAACACTATACTTGTATACCCCGCTTTAGTCCTCCAGGAACACTTCATGGCAGCCTTTTTGTCTCCCTTGTATGGTCCTCAGACCATCCCGCAACCCCATCCCACCGGGAGGTTTTCCGCCGTGGCTTGGTATGTGTCACACGCATGCCATGCATGGTTACAAGTGTTTAGTACAGTGGTTCTTAACCTCAGTCCTCATTACCCCCCACCAGGCCATGTTTGCAGGCTTTCCTTTTCCCTTGCACAGGTGCTTTAAAGCTAAGTCAATGGCTTGGTATTTTGGACAGCTATTTTATCTAAGGGAAATTCCCAAAACATGGCCTGGTGGGGGGTAATGAGGACTGAGGTTAAGAACCACTGGTTTAGTACCTTTGTTCCTGATGAAGTTCATAGTATCAAATTGAATAGGGTGTACCCTATATGTGATATAATCAATGATATCTGTATATACAGTTAGGTCCATATATATTTGGACACAGGCATAATTTTCATGCTTTTGGCTCTGTATGCCACCAGAAAAAAAAAAAATTAAACAATCCTAATGAATTTGAAGTGCAGACTTTCATCTTTTAATTCAAGGGGTTGAACAATAAATATAAACATTTTAGGAACTGCAACCGTTTTGTACACAGCCCCCCCCCCCCCCCCCCCCCATTTTCAGGGGCTTAAATGTAATTGGACAAATGAATATAATCATAAATGTTCATTTTTAATATTTTGTTAAGAATCCCTTACTGGCAATGACGGTCTGAAGTCTGGAACCCATGGACCTTACCAAAGACTGTTTCCACTTTTCTGATTCTTTGCCAGGCTCTAACTGCAGTTGTTTTTTGTGGGTCTTTCTGCCTTCAGTTTTGCCTGCAGCAAGTGAAATACATGTTTAATTGGGTTGAGGTCAAGTGAGCTCCAGGGTTGCTTTTGCAGTGTGTTTTTGGATCATTGTGCATCTGTACTGTGAAGCGCTGTCCAATCAAATTTGCTGCATTTGGCTGAATCTGGGCTGACGGTATATCTCTAAACACTGCAGAATTCATCCTCTGTCACGTCACGCTTCTGTCACGCCTCTATCACATCATCAAAAACACCAATGACCCAGTGCCACTGGAAGCCATGCATGCCAATGCCATCACACTGCCTCCATTATGTTTTACAGGTGAGGTTGTGTGCTTTGGATCATGAACTGTTCCAAGCCTTCTCCACCCTTTTTTTTTTCTTTCCGTCATTCTGGTACAGATTCATCTTTGTTTCATCCGGCCAAAGAATGCTTTTCCAGAACTGATCTGGCTTTTTTAGATGTTTTTTTTTGGCAAAGTCTAAACTGGCTTTTCTATTCTTCAGGCTTTTGAATGGTTTGCAGCTTGTGGTGAACCCTCTGTATTTGTATCTCTCAATTGTAGACTTTGACAATGATACGCCTACCTCCTGCAGAGTATCCTTTACTTGTCTGAATGTTGTGAATGGGTTTTTCTTTACCATAGAGCATATCCTGCGATCATCCACTACTGTTGTCTTCCATGGCCGTCCAGGCCTTTTTTTGTTGCTGAGCTCATCAGTGCATTCTTCTTTCCTCACAATGTACCAAACTGTTGATTTGGCCACACTAATGTTGCTGCTAACTCTCTGATGGATTTGTTTAGTTTTTGCCTTACAATGACTTGTTTCACTTGCATGGACAACTCCTTTAAACGCATGATGTAGGTTCACATCAATAGATTCCAAATACCACACTTGGAATCAACTCCAGACCTTTTACCTGCTTAATTGGTTAAGAAATAACAGAGTAGCCCACACCTGGCCATGAAACCGCTTTTGATTCAATTTTCCAATTACTTTTGGCCCCTTGAAAAGGGGGGTGGCTATTCTTAAAGCTGTAATTCCTAAACCTTTCCTCCGATTTGAATGTACATACCCTCAAATGAAACCCGAGAGTGTGCACTTTCAGCAAATACCTATTATTATATAACTATATCTTGAACATGTTTTGGTAAATACCTGAAAATTGTGCCCAAATCTATATGGACCGAACTGTACATGGCCAACCCTTGAAACTCTCTGCTTGATCTATCAGGGACATTGCTATATGTAGGTGAAACTATGTTGCATCCAATTTTATGGTCTTTTTGTGTGTTTGCACAATAAATGTAAGACATTTTTATATTTACTCTTGTTAGCAGTTTATGGTACCTCTAACTATATTTTACAATATTAAGACTCTATTTTAAATCACATTTTAGGAGTCATTTGTGCAGAAATACTCAAGATACATGAGAACCTACAAACCAATTTCTACAGCTTAATATTATCCTACATTCTAGAAAACTTATAGTTCACATTTTTTTGAAGATTGCAGTTAGAAATTACTTAAACCAGTATCTATACATGAGGTACATTTTTATGTGTGATACGTTTCTTCAGAATGCCTTGGTTTGTTTGCTGTAGATTCTTTATAGAGCCAGTAAAACGACCCTGGCATTTCATTCATATAAAATTTAGAATTTTATGACCTGTGTCCTCGCTGCTTTTGCAAACAATCATTTCTTGTATAATCTGTCTCCTCCTATCCTTACCACCCCATACTCCTGCTGCTTAAATATTTTTGTAGGCCAATAAATGTAAATGCACTCTGTAAAACCTTTTGTCATAGTTTTGGTTCTTTCAATTTACTGCATTTGACCTCAACTTTTGTTCCTTCTGTCTTCTGTTTCTGTTTGACAGATATTTCAGATAAGTGCTTTTATAGTATTTAGTGCTGTCTTCTTTTCTACTGTGTACAGATGTATTTATTGGCCTGCAGAGTAGATTCATGGTTCATTGACATTACTACACTGCAAACTGAAGACTTGCTTATACTGTATCATTATCGCTGTGTTGCGAGCATAGTGGATTGGCAGATAACATTTTTTTTTTTTCTTGTCTATATACCAATGATTGTACTATGCTTTAGAAAAAAATTCAATCTTGTTCACAGCTCTTTTAACAAAACCGTTTACAAATACTGCATTTAGACATGCCATAATTTTGTCAGTAGTAGAATTCTTTTCACATTTCGTTGTAAATTGTAAAATGGATATTCATTTTTCCACTATGTAAAAATAGGTTGGAAAGAACCAATATAAAAAAGGTTTTATAGTACAGTGGAACCTCGGATTGCGAGTAATGCGGTTAACAAGCGTTTCGCAAAATGAGCTATTATTTTTTTTTAAATCCTGACTCGGTTTGGAAGTGTTGTCTTGCAAAACGAGCAGGATTTAAGTGGTGTGCAGTACCGCGTTTGGCCAGAGGTGCAGAGGCGCTGGTGACACTCGAAACCGCTCAGAGCCGATTGGAAATACTCAGAAACACTCCTTTTCCAAGTGCATCCGAGCGCTCTGAGTATTTACGAGTCTCTCCAGCGCCCCCCCTGGCCACATGCGGTATTGCACACAATAGAAGTCAATGTGGAACAAATTATCTTCATTTCCATAGACTTCTATGGGGAAACTCGCTTTGATATGTGAGTGTTTTCGATTGCAAGCATTCTCCTGGAACGGATTGTGCTCGTAATCCAAGGTTCCACTGTATAAGTGATTGACTGACGTATTCCTACTTTGCATTTATGGTCTTCAACTTCCATTCTACTTTTATAAACAACTCTCATCCCTCTTTTTACACCATCGTGTCAGTTTCAGATTCACCTTTAAATTATAATAGCCGCTTTGGTTTTCCTATATAAATTTGTGTGAATGAATATGCAGCATTGCATTTTACCTGCAGTGGAAAATTAGTGCAACCTATCTCTTGAGAAATTACTGTTAAATGTGAATCTTTGCATTTCATAGGTGTGCTTGGCAGCTGAAAGGGGGGGGGGGAGCAGCTGGTGCAGTTGCCCGGTGCACAACGTTTAGAGGGGCAAAGAAATTTGTCCCATGCCGTCTCAAGCACTGGTGGACTGACCATTTGGGCAGCAGGGAGCCCGCAGCCAATATTGCTGCTCAACTGAGTTTGAAGGAGGACATGCTCCTCCTCCCATCCAACCTCAGCCAGTCAGCAAGCACTGTAACCCTCTAGCCTCTAGCATTTCACTGTAAACAGATGCTGGACGCTAGAACGAGGCTGAGTTGGGGTGCCAGGAGCGAGAAACACACAGTACCATGAAGCCCAGGAGCTACGAGATGGTATGATCAGAACTACAGCAAAACAAATCATGCAGCACACAGTTCTCTAGCCAAAATAGCTGAATAGAAATAACTGAAGATCCTCAGAACCAATGTCACACTGCCACATGTAACCCGGTTTCAATGTCTTCAGGAAGCCTATGTTTTCAGGCACTGTGCAGGTTTAGACACTATACATCCGATCAGTAAACGCCTCCTCTTGGTCTTGTCTCACTTGTTGTTTTTTTTTTTATATATAGCTGCCTAACCTAAGCTGCACACTGCCTGAACACACTGATATTTTCATGAAGACGCAGCAGTCAACCACATACCATGTGACCAGTGACAGCGTGACCCATTTCTGCTGACAACCTTCAGTTGTTTCTATTCAGCTATTTAGCCAGAGTTCTGTGTGTGCTGCAAGATTTGTTTGAGTTTTGGAGGATTTACTGCTGGTTCATGCTAGCAGCTTCAGACTTGCTAACTGTGTACTGTCTTCCACTAATCTTGAGCAGGTGACTGTTTGTAAGACCATTTTAATTTTGGAAATTGGAACTGCTGCTGCCTTCTGTCACTTGGGTGTATTTTTAAAATGAGGCTTGCTGACTTGATCTTGCAGAGCTGGTTTAAGTAGATGGGAGCAGCCCTGGAATATTATACACTTTTACACTGGATTCAGGCATAAATGCAGTTCCTGACCATCTCTTGTATCAAGTGTGCAGTCTCTCACCATCTCCTGTAGTATGTCTGCAGCCTGACTGTCTCCTGTACCCTATCTGGAGTCTCTGGCCGTCTCCTCCAATATGTCTGCTGTCTTTCTCCATCTCCCGTACTACAATAGGTGCCGCCGATATTGTGTTTCCAGCGCGATCCTGTCACGCTGGTTCCTGGCGATAGGCTTCTCTAACCAGCGCAATCCCGTCTAATTTCTAGTTTCTTTCACTTTACGTAGCCACATCCCTATTGTTGGGGGTAGCCGTGATTTCCATGTCAAAGGGACACGTGCCTTAGCGGCATCTAATAGATGACGAATAATAGATTCCTTGGAAACCTTTTCTGGTATGTGAGACTCGTGAAGAAGAAAAAAGGCCAGATCTTCTGATATTGTACGGTCCGTAAAAATTTGAAGAATGTGTCTAACCTCTGTCCAGAAGTACTTCAATTTGGGACATTCCCAAAAGATATGCAACATAGTGCCTCTATCTCGCTGACATCTCCAACAAAGGTCAGAGGAGTCAGGGAAGATTCTCTTCGGTCTCACTGGCGTTCTGTAACAGCGAGTAAAGATTTTAAAATTAGTCTCTTAAGTTTTTTTACAAATCGATGATTTGTGCGTAAACCTTAGAATATGTTGTAGCTGTATTGTGCTAAAAGATCCCGTTTCCCACTCACGGACACAGTTCAAAGGGTCAGTTTCCGTAGGTGAAATTAACAATTCATAATTGGCCAATAAGGTATGGGACATTGCTCCCACCTCCGAACAAAATTTCTCCAAAGTAGTGGGGGACCTGGTAAACTGTCCCGGGGTTGGAAGTGTACCTAGAAAGTTGGAGCGCTCCAAAATCTTAGTCTAAACATACCCACCTGTTCAGTCAACTCCGGGATTGTCAACCACGCCCCCTCCTATATATAGCTAGACACTTGCGTGCAGCCCATATTCAATAGGTGCCTAAAAGCAACGTTGTCAATCCCCGGAGGAAAAAGGGGGTTCCCTAGTATTGGATATAAGGGGGAGATGTCAGGTGTTATACCCATAATGGGGAGCAGGGCCGAACAGAGTTTGGCAGTATTGCCTATTAAAGGGTGTTTAATAAGCTCTCTAGGGAGATAGGCAAAACACCAAGTAGCTCTACCCAGTGTAATAGCCAAAAATGTAAGGTCTATATGTCTATTCCAATGAATTACCCTACTCGGATGTATAGCTTGATAGTATTTGCGCATATCTGGCATCTGGAGAGGATGAATTGGAGATTGGGTTGAATGCACTTCAGGTGCCAAGTCACCTTCTCAAAGAAGGGGCACCCCTACTGCTTCCAGTAGAATGAAATATACAGACTGTTGTGGCTACCTGGTACCAGGAGCTACAGTATTAGACACCTGGTTTCAGGTAGTCCTGTCCTCTGGCTACCACCTGGATTTTCATATCCACCCTCTGAACCAGTTTTTGAACTTCAATTTGTCATGTGGTATGCATAAAAGCGGTGTCCAAGCGGATCTCATTGGGAGTGGTGACCCTAGTTCTGAGACAGCGATTTCAGGAGTTCTATTCAAACCTGTTTACAGTTCCGAAGCTGTATGGGGATATCAGTCCTCCAATCTCTGAACCCTGGTCACAAAAATCCATATTGAATCTGTCTTTTCAATTTTTACCTCCACAACATGGTATTTGTGGTTTTGTCGTGAAGGATCATTATTACCAGTTAGTGGCTCTTCCCTTTTGAGCTGGCCACAGCTCCAGATGTCTTCACAAAGGTTCTGGCTCCTGTGCAGGCCCTATTGCATTCTCAAGGAATTATTGTTCTATGCTACTTAGATAAACTCCTTCTGTGGGGAAAGTCGGTTCTGGGCTTGATGGAGAACCTGAAAAAATTACAATACGCCTGCAGAGCTTTGCTTGGATTCTGGAAGACCCATTCTCTGATTTGACTTTTATTATCTTCACCACAGATGCTGGCCTGACAAGTTGGGATGAAGTAATGGGGACTGCTATAGCTCAAGAAACTTGGATGGTGAGGGAGTATCAGCTTCCTAGTTAAGGGACATTTTTCCTGTCCCTTCTGCACTGGACAGCTAATCTCTGAGGGTGCCCGGTCAGAGTGCAGTTGGACAACACCAAGGTAGTGGCATAAAACAACCACCAAGGCAAAACGAGAAGCCGCATGACACAGGAGGCAGCAAATCTCCTTCTGGCCTGCGAAAAGACCATTGTTCCAGCCATATCCACTGTGTACTTCTTGTGACTGGAGAATTGGCAACAGCAATTGAAGCTGGGGAAATGGACGCTGCACTGCACATGAGATGTTTTGGGAGATCTGTTATTGGTGGGTGTGCAAGACTGAAATGGAAACCTTCCTGGCTTCTTCTGGGCCAGCTTATACCTTTTTTTTGCCTCAATGTCCCAACTACCATCTTGCTTTGTGGTTGCTGCCTTTAAACGGCATGACTGTTGAGGCTCAGGCTTTAAAGTAGAAGGGAGATCTCAGAATATGATTTACATGCTTTTAAAGGCCAGAAAAGCCACTTTATGCACAGTTTATCATCGTACTTGGCAGGCATATTTAATTGGCTTAAGCATTTATCCTTGCATTTATTCATTGGGTCATTTTTTCGCTTTCTTGCAGTTGGGGCTGAACCGTAAATCGGCATTGAGTACTCTGAGTGCAGGTTTCGACCTTTGCCCATTTGTTTCAGAGACCACTAGCCCCTCACTCTCTTGTGATAGCTTTTGTGCAAAGGGTTGCCCACATTGCGTCACCTGGAAGAGCACAGATGTTTCCATGGTACCTTCCCCTGATACTTTTTGTTCCTTTTTAGAAGCTGACTTTTCAACCTGTCTGGGAGAGTCCTTTGTCCAGTTTTACACCTAGCTTTCCTGGTAGCAATTTTCTTTGCAAGAAGAGTGTCAGAGTTGGCTGCTTTCTCATGTGAAGGGACCTTTTTTTTTTTTGTACAGGGACAAGGTAGTCTTGTGACTGAACACCTTCTTCCCTTTTTTTTTTCCCTTTTTTTTTTCTGCCTAAGGTGGTATCTGGCGTCCACTTAAATGTTGATTTTTATTTTTTGCGATATAAACCAAAATTTTGAAAAAAAAAGAGATATTTTTTTATTTTTAGTCCCAAGTGATTGAATAAAGACAAAAATAAAAAAGATTTTTTTTTTTTTTTTCAAAAAGTTGTCACTAAATGATATATTGCTCACACATGCCATAGTTATATGTGGAATTGCACCCCAAAATACATTTTGCTGCTTCTCCTGAGTATGGGGATACCACATGTGTGGGACTTTTTGGGAGCCTAGCCGCGTACGGGGCCCCGAAACCCAAGCACCGCCTTCAGGATTTCTAAGGGTGCAAATTTTTGATTTCACTCCTCACTACCTATCACAGTTTCGAAGGCCATAAAATGCCAAAATAGCACAAAACCCCCCCAAATGACCCCATTTTGGAAAGTAGACACCCAAGCTATTTGTTGAGAGGCATGGTGAGTATTTTACAGCTCTCATTTGTTTTTGAAAATGAAGAAAGTAAAGAAAAAAAACATTTTTTTTTTTTTTTTTTCAATTTTCAAAACTTTGTGACAAAAAGCGACATCTGCAAAATACTCACAATACCTCTCAGCAAATAGCTTGGGGTGTCTACTTTCCAAAATGGGGTCATTTTGGGGGGTTTTATGCCATCTGGGCATTCCATGGCCTCCGAAACTGTGATTGGCAGTGAGAAGTGAAATAAAAAATTACACCCTTAGAAAGCCTGAAGGCGGTGATTGGTTTTTGGGGTTCCGTACGCAGCTAGGCTCCCAAAAAGTCCCACACATGTGGTATCCCCGTACTCAGGAGAAGCAACAGAATGTATTTTGGGGTGTATTTCTACATATGCCCATGACATGTTTGAGCAATATATCATTTAGTGACAACTTTTTGTAAAAAAAATATATATATTTTTTTTTTTTTCATTATTCAATCTCTTGGGACAAAAAAAAAAAATATTTAATGGGCTCAACATTGCTCTCATCAAATAGCTTGGGGTGTCTACTTTCCAAAATGGGGTCATTTGGGGGGGGTTTGAACTGTCCTGGCATTTTATGCACAACATTTAGAAGCCTATGTCACACGTCACCCACTCTTCTAACCACTTGTAGACAAAGCCCTTTCTGACACTTTTTGTTTACATGAAAACATATTTTTTTTTTGCAAGAAAATTACGTTGAACCCCCAAACACTATATATAATGTTAAAGCAAAGGCCCTACAGATTAAAATGGTGGGTGTTGCATTTTTTTTTTCCACACAGTATTTGCGCAGCGATTTTTCAAACGCATTTTTTGTGGAAAAAATACACTTTTTTTTATTTTAATGCACTAAAACACACTATATTGCTCAAATTTTTGATGAAATAAAAAATATGATCTTAGGCCGAGTACATGGATACCAAACACGACATGCTTTAAAATTGCGCACAAACACGCAGTGGAGATAAACTACATACATTTTAAAAGCCTTTAAAAGCCTTTACATGATACCACATTAGATTCACGGAGGAGGTCTACTGCTAAAATTACTGCCCTCGATCTGACCTTCGCGTGATACCTCACATGCATGGTGCAATTGCTGTTTACATATGACGCCAGACCAACGCTTGTGTACGCCTTTGCGCAAGAGAAGGGGGGGCAGGGGTGCTTTTTTTTTTTTTTGTTTTTTTTTTTATTTATTTAGCTTTTTTATTTTATTTTTAAACTGTTCCTTCCATTTTTTTTCTTTGTTATGATTTTTTATTGTTATCTCAGGAATGTAAATATCCCCTATGATAGCAATAGGCAGTGACAGGTACTCTTTTTTTTTGAAAAAATTGGGGTCTATTAGACCCTAGATCTTTCCTCTGCCCTCAAAGCATCTGACCACACCAAGATTGGTGTGATAAAATGCTTTCCCAATTTCCCAATGGCGCGGTTTATATCCGGGAGGGGGGACATTCCCTCCCACTGCTTGTAAAAGCAGTCTAGAGGCTAATTACCCGCTAGAATTGCTTTTACATGAAAGCCGATCACTGGCTGAAAAGAATGATACCAAGATGATACCTAAACCTGCAGCATCATTCTGGTATAACCATTCAAAGTCCAGCAACATACTGGACATATATTGTAATCTTTTTTTTTTTCATGCAGCCTCTTGGCTGAACGAAAAAAAGAGATTGATTGGTGGGTATGCCCACCATTAGAATACCTCCCTTCATCCACCCACTTCTAATGATGGGCATACATGCACCATTTATATATGCCGATGCATGGGGCATCCTCCCGCAAAAGTTATGCCGTGTACACACGGTCGGAATTTCGACCGTATGTACGTGGCATTAGGAGCCAATCGCTCCTCCCCCCCCCCTGCTGCCCCCATGCTTCGGCATATATGCTCTTTTTTTTAACTGTGGTGGTGAAATCACCTCCTACAGTGTTGGAGTCGCGTCTTTATGTATCGTGGGAGCAAACGCTGTTTGCTGTCAAGATAAATAAATCCGCGTTGCAACTGAATGGCGCACCTGAAAACAAAAAAATGCTTAACACTAAAACACAGTAAACAAAATTACATACCTGAAAAGCAAGCATGATAAAACATGATAAAACATAATAAAACATTGCAGAATAGAATGGAGTAAAAAAAGAGCAACAATAGAGAGAGAATAGAGTGAGAGAGAGAACAATAAAACGACAACTATTTTATTTTTTTTTATTTTTTTGAGATTCACAGGTAAAAAAGCTCCTGACTGAAGCGACTGAATCAAAACGCTACCACAAAAAAACTGTTAGCGATCGCAGGGATCAGGCCTGACTCTGCGAACGCTGCAGTTATGTGTGCTTAGTGTTTTGTAAGTGACAGTGATCGATCGATACTGCACTTGGGTGGGCTGGGCTGGGCGGAGGGGGAAAACGCAGGTGCTAGCAGGTATCTGGGCTGATCCCGCTAACAATGCGTTTTTTTTTTGGAACCCTAAACTGCTGGGACGCTAGTATAGATCTGATCAGATCAGATATTGATCTGTTCAGATACTGTGCCACTAAGGGAGGTGTATGCTTTGTGCGTGGGTGTTTGCGGTACTGGCACTAACCTGGGGCGACGCAGACCTTATTTGACCCTAAAACCTAATTGATATCACCCGCCGGGCGATCAGGGGTTAAACCGTTATTGGGTAATAAATGGCGGGTGCCCTGACAGTATAAAAAACAAGCTAACTAACCAGCGTCACCCGTAACAGTAATACAAAAAAAAAAACTGGTTACCTAGCGACACTAATGCAGCGATCAGAAAAACGATCGCTTAGTGCCACTGGCAAAAGGGGGTGAAAGGGTTAACTAGGGGCAATCAGGGGTTAAACCTTTATTAGGTAATATATGGGGGTACCTGACGCTATATAAAAACCTGACGGGGAACCTAAATAACGAAATAACTAACTGGCTAACCAGCGTCACCAGTGACAGTTATACAGTGATCACTGGTGAAAAGGGTTAACTCTAGGGGCAATCAGGGGGTTAAAACCTTTATTTAGGTTGTAATATGGGGGTACCTGACCTATAAACCTATTTATGAACCTATATAAACATGGCGGTTACCTAAAAAAAAAAATGGTTACCTAGCGACACTAATGCAGCGATCAGAAAAACGATCGCTTAGTGACACTGGCAAAAGGGGGTGAAAGGGTTAACTAGGGGCAATCAGGGGGTTAAAACCTTTATTAGGTAATATATGGGGGTACCTGACGCTATATAAAAAACCTGACGGGGAACCTAAATAACGAAATAACTAACTGGCTAACCAGCGTCACCAGTGACAGTTATACAGTGATCACTGGTGAAAGGGTTAACTCTAGGGGCAATCAAGGGGTTAAAACCTTTATTTAGGTTGTAATATGGGGGTACCTGACCTATAAAACTATTTATGAACCTATATAAACATGGCGGTTACCTAAAAAAAAAAAATGGTTACCTAGCGACAGCAGTGACACTAATACAGCGAACAGAAAAACGATCGCTTAGTGACACTGGCAAAAGGGGGTGAAAGGGTTACCTGGGGGGCAAAAGGGGGGGGGGGGTGAAAGGGTTACCTGGGGGGCAATCAAGGGGGGGGAGGGGGTGAGGGGGGTGAATATTGTCTTGCCTTAGCTTTGGCCTTTCCCTAAGGATTTAAAGGAGGCAGTGGCCCTATATTGCCTGAATGTAGTGCGGGCTGTGTGGGTTTACCTTGCAGCTACAGCCTCTTTTTTAAAATATTTGAAAATTTAGACTCGTTCTTAAAACTCCCTGAGGTATCTTGGAGGGGCTTTCTACCTTGCCTTCCACCATTGCAGGTGAATGCGCCAGGTCTTTTTTTTTTTTCTTTTTCTTTTTTGTGCCTATGGCTTGTGCCGGACTTTTGTTGTACAGCTTTGTAGGCTGCTACTATCTGGCTCTTTGTTCACTCATTTACTAAGTTTGGCAGCTTGGGCTGCCTGTCCTGGAGAGAAGATAAGGGCCTATCTGTGTTGTTCCTGAGATGCGATCACCTGATTAGGGAAACAAATGTAAAGTTTGTTTCCTTGTTGCAGTAACAAAATTTCCCTCTTCTTGCAGCACTGTTTTTTTTTTTTTTCTCTCTCGTTGAGAGGAAAATATATAGGCTTATCGGCTAGAAAGTGTTATAACCTTTTTTTAAAAAAAATACTACCACTTCCTGAATAACATGCACAGCATTGGCACCAACATTGACCTTCTTCCCAATTCTGCCACTGGGTAAATGCTGTTTGGTGCCAGTGTTCATAGTGAACAAATGACTATGGCTTCAGGTTATTGAAAGTGCTCATTATTCCAAGACTTTACAGCCAGGTGACCACATGTAATACTTGAACTGATGACATCCGTTACTTTTACGGTGATGTTTATGGCCAGACTTAGAACTTATAAATATGGACTTGAGATTTTGAAGAATTTGAATGCATTTTTATGCTTTTGTGTAGTTTTGATTCACATTTAAGTTGTTTGGATTTCCTTATAAGTTGCTTCAGGCTGATTCTGAGCTGCTTCAAATTAAGTTGCATCACCTGATGCAAGTCAATGTGAGTGCAAACACAGCTCATCACCTGAGCTGTGTTTGCACTCACATGGACTTGAATGAGAAAATAAAGCAATCCAGAAACTGTCAAATGTCTGTGTAGGTTGGCTATAGGCATGAAGAGTCTTTGCTGAGAAGCAGGCGGCGACGCCTTATGCCCTGGACACACGATAGGATTTTCTGACAAAATCCATGGGATTTTTTCCGACGGATGTTGGCTCAAACTTGTCTTGCATACACACGGTCACACAAAGTTGGTCGGAAATTCGTACGACGAGCCGAGAAAAATGAAGTTCAATAGCCAGTGCTGCTCTTCTGCTTGATTCCGAGCATGCATGGCACTTTGTGCATCGGAATTGTGTACACACGATCAGAATTTCTGACAATGGATTTTGGTGTCGGAAAATTTGAGAACCAGATCTCAAATTTTGCGTGACGGAAATTCCTATGGAAAATGTGCGATGGAGCCTACACACGGTCAGAATTTCCGACAACAAGGTCCTATCACACATTTTCCATTGGAAAATCCTATCGTGTGTTCAGGGCATTACCTTGTTCTCATATTTTGTTGTTGGGTGTTAACAGCATATGCATGGATATACTCTATATCCCTTGCGCATGCACAGAGGTTTTGGATTGGTTGAAAAATGACTACTACACTACAAAGTACTACAAATACTTTCAACAGTGTCCTTGTTTTTATGCCTTTTTATTTTTTAAATAAATGGAAGATTTCCAATAACACAATATACAATTTGTTTAGTATGATGAGCTGTGTACTAATATCAGTGGATCCATTTTCTGTAAGGAGAGACAGCTGCAGCCTCCGGTCGCCCATAATAATTGTTGGTTATGACATAGGTATATGCTGTGCACTGGGCTGTGCATTGGTGTAAATCTCTGGATGCCCAAAAACTGTGTTCAGGGGTTTACGCCTGTGTGCAATTTTACAAAAGCTAGTGTGTGTATGTATGTGTGTATGTATGTATGTATGTATGTATGTATGTGTGTGTGTGTGTGTATATATATATATATATATATATATATATATATATATATATATATATATATATATATATATATATATATATATATATATATATATGTGTGTGTGTGTGTGTGTGTGTGTGTGTGTGTGTGTGTGTGTGTGTGTGTGTATATATATCTATCTATCTGCATACAGTTAAGCTTGGTACACACTGAGTTTTCCAGCATGCTCGTCGAACAGAAGGCTGGCTTATGTCGTACTGGCTAACATACACACAGGCCGAATGTTGGCTGGATTTTATTAAACCGCCCGATGTCGCCCGGCATTCAGCCCGCATGGGCCAAATGGCGGGTCGAATAAGCTGGTTTTTATTCAACCGACCAACTCAACCCGTCATTCGACCTGTGCATACAGCTATTTATTGCTACTGGGTGGTTGTCATCTTCAACTCTGTCTTCCGGCAATGGTAATACACCCGCAATTTATGCTGACTGCCAAAAACTATGAGATGGAAACAGTAGGTAATGTGCAAATCAGGTGCTTTTAATATAAATAAAAATGCTCTGTGACTATCGGGGGGGCTTTAAGGGTATGTTATGTATTTACAAATACAGTAAAGCCTTGGATTGCGAGCATAATTCATTCCGGAAACATACTTGTAAGCCAAAGCACTTGTTCTGTATATCAAAGCGAATTTCCCTATAAGAAATAATGGAAACTCGGATGATTTGTTCCACAACCATTTATTCATGGGCCTTTCAGTTTATAGTCCATATAAAAAGATTATAGCAATGTGATAGGTTGTATAACCATAAACTGTCTATTCACAAATGGTAGCCTCCATATAGGGGATTAGAAACAAAATCCAGAGAGAGCTACAGAGTATAAAAGAGAAGAGAGGTGCCTCTAAGTGTAGCAATATGGTTACATTTAATGAAGGTACAACATTTACATGGTTGATTAAAATGGGCACATCCTAAGTATGCAGACATCCGGGGTAATACTGTCTACATAGACCATCTTCTGCACCGCTGGCTCTCACTGATGTCTGCAATTGTGACCGGGAAGACTACCCTGCAATAGAGCGATCTGAAAGCGAGTGGAGCGCAGCGTGGAAGGAATGACGTTTATGGCAGTACGGAGGATGGTCTATGTGGACAGCTTTACCCCGGATGTCTGCAAACTTAGACATGCCTCTTTTAATCATCAACCATGTAAGTTGCTAAAATGTACCTTCATTAAATGTAACCATATTGCTACGGCACCCTTCAGTTGTGACATGACACTACTTGTATATCAAGACATCACTTGTATATCAAGTCAAAATGTATCAAAAAATGTTACTTGTCTTGCAAAACACTCTCAAACCAAGGTTTTACTGTAAAACCCCAAACTGACACTTGAAATCAGTTTTTTTTTTTCTTCTGATATTTTGGCTTTGCTTGGCCATTGTAAGTAGTATCTGAATGTAATGCAACCTTAATGTCCACCTAGACATCTGTCTGTATTTTATTAATATAAGACTGATTTTTCTGTTGGGAGGTTGTGCATGTAAAATTATGTCTAAATTAACATCTTTTATTTTTGTGCCATCTCACTGTAAAATTTAAACAAAAAGAAAACAAGTTTGTTACTTTTTTTTAAATATTTGTTTTACTTTATTTCGCCCAGTGACACCAATGATGGGGCACAATTTCTCCCGGTGACACCAATGATGGGGCACAATTTCTCCCAATGACACCAATGAGGGAGCACAATTTCTCCCAATGACACAAATGATGGGGCACGATTTTTCCCAATAAGAGCAATAATGGAACACAGTTCCAATGACCCCAACGAAGGGGCGCAATTCCTCCCACTAACACGAATGATGGGGCACAATTCCTCCCACTAACATCAATGGTGGAATAAAATTCCTCCCACTTACACCAAAGATGGGGCACAATTCCTCCCACTGACACCAAAGATGGGACATTGTATTTTCTGACTGATGTTGGGACCTTTTCTACTTCCAATGCCCACAGTCCGGCCCTTTTATAGCCTGAAAACAGTAAACTGCCCCTTTTTTGTTTAGAAAGTTTAGAGACCCCTAAATTATCTGTTTTTGCCATATCACCAGCACATGAATAACAAAAAAAAATAAATAAATTGATTCAGCACAACGTTTTTTTTGTAATATTGTTTTGGTTCACTTCTATGCTCATAGCGATGAGTAAAAGCCTCACATGTCCTAAAAAAAAATAAAGTGTAAAATATTTTGGCACGCAGAGTGGTTAAGAGTTGTTTTTAAGAAAATTCCTTCGCTCAGTCAGGGCATAGTAATGATTTATTTTGTTAGCTATCCCCCTTCCCTGATAATCTGCTTATTGGGGCCTTTAGAATTACCCAGTGCTTCTTGGTATGTAGTAGTATGCGACCTTCTCTCCTTACTTCCAGAATGAAGTGCTTGCATCTCAGCAGCCCTTTACCATGTGATCAGCAGTCCTTTCCTCACATGCTGTGTCTGTGTGAGGAAAGGAGTGCCGATAACTGGCAAGGCCATCAGCACTGTTTACACTGATTAGGGCACTGATCATCAGTGCCCTGATTAGAAAAGCAGCCCCATCAATGCAGCTCATCAGTGACGGGGAGCGTCAGTGCAGCCTCATCAGCACACATAAGCTAAGAAGTAAAATTACTTATTTGCAAAATTTTATAACTGAAACTAAAACTTTTTTTTTTTTTAAATCTTCGGCTTTTCAATTTTGTAGTTTTTTTTGTTTTTAGCAAAAAATAAAACCCCCATTAATGATTAAATACCTCCAAAAGAAAGCTCTATCTCAAAAAAATGGGTACGGTTCATATGGGTACAGCGTTGCATGACCATGCAATTGTCACTCAAAGTATTCTAAAAGCTTAAAATTGGCCTGGGCAGGAAGGGGGTGAAAGATCCCAGTATTGAAGTGCTTAAATCTGTTAGTACATCTAACACTCCCCTCTCCCTATACTGGCAATAATGTTGTCCAGTGCTGCTGTGGCCCCTGTGCTCCTTCATCCAGAGTGGAGGCACTCTAATACAGGAGGTGTGATATTGGTCAGATAACCAGGTAAAAACAGGGGTAAAAAGCCTAAGAAAAAACTGTTGCAGCCACTACTTTGAATGACTGGTAAGCTGCAATATATTACATTTTTGATTTTGGGTTTAACTCTGCATTAAACTAAGTACTTGTTTGTAGAGCTGGTTGCTGCACACTGCAACACAAGCATTTAATGGTAAAATCAATGTAAAGACTGCCTGGTATAGTGGAAAGTTGGGCAGTAGGTATCAGATATGCACTTCATCTGTGGTCTTTGTGGGGTCATACTGAGTAAGAAGTGGATGGGAAACCCATACACAGAGCCGATCCGCCCTATACGCGGACTACGCAAGCTGCGTAGGGCCCCGCGGCGGATCGGCTCTGCTCGGGGGCCCCTGGGGCCGCTGCCGCCACTTTGAGGGCAGCGGCGCCTGAAAAAAGATAGCCGCGGGGCCGACATGCAACTGCGCATGCGCCCGCCTTTCCGAAAATTGGCGAGCAGCGGCAACAGCGCTGGCGCATGCACAGTAGCCCGACATGCAACTGCGCATGCGCCAGCGCAGTTGCCGCTGCTCGGCAATTTTCGGAAAGGCGGGCGCATGCGCAGTTGCATGTCGGCCCCGCGGCCATCTTTTTTTCAGGCGCCGCTGCCCTCACAGTAGCGGCACCAGTGACACGATGGCGCCAAGTGGCGCCATTTTTAAAAATAAAACGTCCCCTCCGCAGCCTCTTACCTCCTGGGCCCCCTCCCCCTCGCAGCCTCTTACCTCCTGGGCCCCCTCCCCCTCGCAGCCTCTTACCTCCTGGGCCCCCTCCCCCTCGCAGCCTCTGACCTCCTGTCCCCCCTCCCCCCTCAAAGCCTCTGTCCTCCTGCCCCCCCTTCGCAGCCTCTGACCTCCTGCCCCCCCCTTGCAGCCTCTGACCTCCTGCCCCCCTCGCAGCCTCTGACCTCCTGCCCCCCCCTCCCTCGCAGCCTCTGACCTCCTGCCCCCCCTCGCAGCCTCTGACCTCCTGCCCCCCCCCTGCAGCCTCTGACCTCCTGCCCCCCCCCCCCTGCAGCCTCTGACCTCCTGTCCCCCCCCCTCGCACCTTCTTTCCCACCCCCTTCGCAGCCTCGGACCTCCTGTCCCCCCCCTGCAGCCTCGGACCTCCTGTCCCCCCCTTGCAGCCTCTGACCTCCTGTCCCCCCCCCCTTCGCAGCCTCTGACCTCCTGCCCCCCCCTTCGCAGCCTCGGACCTCCTGTCCCCCCCCTGCAGCCTCGGACCTCCTGCCCCCCCCCCTTCGCAGCCTCGGACCTCCTGTCCCCCCCCTGCAGCCTCTGACCTCCTGTTCCCCCCCCTTGCAGCCTCTGACCTCCTGTCCCCCCCCCCCCTCGCAGCCTCGGACCTCCTGTCCCCCCCTGCAGCCTCGGACCTCCTGTTCCCCCCCCCTTGCAGCCTCTGACCTCCTGTCCCCCCCCCTTGCAGCCTCTGACCTCCTGTCCCCCCCCCTTGCAGCCTCTGACCTCCTGTCCCCCCCCCTTGCAGCCTCTGACCTCCTGTCCCCCCCCCTTGCAGCCTCTGACCTCCTGTCCCCCCCCTTGCAGCCTCTGACCTCCTGTCCCCACCTTGCAGCCTCTGACCTCCTGTCCCCCCCCCTTCGCAGCCTCGGACCTCCTGTCCCCCCCCCCCCCCTTCGCAGCCTCGGACCTCCTGTCCCCCCCCTTGCAGCCTCTGACCTCCAGTCCCCACCTTGCAGCCTCTGACCTCCTGTCCCCCCCCTTCGCAGCCTCTGACCTCCTGTCCCCCCCCCTTCGCAGCCTCTGACCTCCTGTCCCCCCCCCCCCTCGCAGCCTCTGACCTCTCCTGTTGCCCCCCACAGCCTCTGACCTCGCCTGTTGCCCCCCCGCAGCCTCTGACCTCTCCTGTTGCCCTCCCCCCACAGCCTCTGACCTCCCCTGTCCCATCCGCAGCCTCTGACCTCCCCTGAGTCAAGAGAGGGAGCGCAGCCAGGATGGGGGTCATGGGAGAAGTCAGACATGTATGGACCGTGGAGAGGAAACTATGGGATAAAACCAGAGCCACCAAGCTGGAGCCGACTGACTGAGCCCTGCATGATGCACCTGAGAGGAGGTCAGTGACAGCACCGCCAGGCCAGTCTAGGGGGGGTCAATACAATATTGTAAGGGGGCACTGATATAAAGGTTTCCCCCTTATCAGTAACCCCCTTATCTTAGTGTTTTCTTTCTCTGGTCACCAGAGTCCTCCCCACAGTCCCAGAGTTCCCCTTTACATCATAGTATGCAGGATTCCACCTTACGGTGCAAGGGGGAACTCTGATGTAAAGGGCAATGCTGCAGACCCTGATGTAAGTAGGGAGGCTCTCTGAGGACACTGATGTATGGGGGGCTCTCTGGGGACCCCGATGTAAGGAGGGGCTTTATAGGGATGCTCTCTGGGGACCCTGATGTAAGGGGGTGCTCTCTGGGGACCCTGATGTAAGGGGGGTGCTCTCTGGGGACCCTGATGTAAGGGGGGGTGCTCTCTGGGGACCCTGATGTAAGGGGGGTGCTCTCTGGGGACCCTGATGTAAGGGGGTGCTCTCTGGGGACCCTGATGTAAGGGGGAGGCTCTCTGGGGACCCTGGTGTAAGGGGGAGGCTCTCTGGGGACCCTGGTGTAAGGGGGAGGCTCTCTGGGGACCCTGGTGTAAGGGGGGTGCTCTCTGGGGACCCTGATGTAAGGGGGGTGCTCTCTGGGGACCCTGATGTAAGGGGGGTGCTCTCTGGGGACCCTAGTGTAAGGGGGAGGCTCTCTGGGGACCCTGGTGTAAGGGGAGGCTCTCTGGGGACCCTGGTGTAAGGGGGGGGGACCCTGATGTAAGGGGGGTGCTCTCTGGGGACCCTGATGTAAGGGGGGTGCTCTCTGGGGACCCTGATGTAAGGGGGAGGCTCTCTGGGGACCCTAGTGTAAGGGGGAGGCTCTCTGGGGACCCTGGTGTAAGGGGGGGGGACCCTGGTGTAAGGGGGGGGCTCTCTGGGGACCCTGGTGTAAGGGGGAGGCTCTCTGGGGACCCTGGTGTAAGGGGAGGCTCTCTGGGGACCCTGGTGTAAGGGGGGGACCCTGGTGTAAGGGGGGGGGGCTCTCTGGGGACCCTGGTGTAAGGGGAGGCTCTCTGGGGACCCTGGTGTAAGGGGGAGGCTCTCTGGGGATCCTGATGTAAGGGGTGGCTCTCTGGGGACCCTGATGTAAGTGGGGGATCCACACTCAGATATGTAAAGATATATATATATATATATATATATATATATATATATATATATATATATATATATATATATATATATATATATATATATATATATATATATATATATATATATATATATATATATATATATATATATATATTGTATACATGTCTGTTCTATTTTGTTGTACTTATTCTTTGACTGTTTTGTTTAAAGGAGGGAGGATTGTATTGGGAGCGCTGAAGTGTCAGGTGTGACTGTGTGGCAATGGCAAATGGTTTACATAGCTCACGGCATCACGGGTCAGGTAGAGGGCCCCTCAGCAGAATTTTGCTTAGGGCCCCAGGGAGGTCAGGATCGGCACTGCCCATACAGTACAGTTTTTTTGTTAATAAAGTGAACTTCTTCTGTTTTACTGGTAAGGCTGGACACCAAATTTACACTCCCCATCTGATGTAAAAAATATTACATTTTTTGGTGACTGTCAAGACTTTTGACTGTGGGATCCATGTCTCCTATAGAGAAAGGGTGATGGGAGTGTGGAAAGAGTATATAAGTGGGTGGAGGGATGCCTCAACTTTAGGTAACCTGTCACATTCCAGAACTGCAGAATTTAGACCTGTTACCAGGGGTTCAATTACTCCTGGCCATGAATGGGTTAACACAGCTGTTTCACTTTAAGTGTACCGTTTTTAATATTTCCTTGTGTCATCATGTTTGTAAAATTAGTATTTTTGCTCTGCCTCTCCCTTTATAATTGTATTTTTGTCTTTGTAACAAGTTTTGTCTAAATTAACCACTTGCTTACTGGGCACTTCTCCCTACTTCCTGCCCAGGCCAATTTCCAGCTTTCAGCGCTCTCACACTTTGAATGACAATTGCGCGGTCATGCAACACTGTACCTATGGCACTTTTTTATCATTTTTTTTTCAAATCTATAGAGCTTTCTTTTGGTGCTATTTAATCACCACTAGGTTTTTTATTTTTTGCTAAACAACCAAAAAAATGTTTTTCATATTTTCTTATAACATTTTGCAAACGGGTAACTTTTTCTCCACCGAAGTGTGCTGGTGAGGCTGCACTGATTGGCACTGATGAGGCGAAACTGATGGGCACTGATGTGCACCGATGAGGCTGCACTTATGGACACTGGTGAGGCAGCAGTGATGGGCACTGATGGGCTGCACTGATGGACACTGGTGAAGTGGCAGTGATGGGCACTGATAGGCTGCACTGATGAGGTGGCAATGATGGGCACTAATGTGCACTGATAGGCTGTACTGGTGGGCAATGATGAGGTGGTACTGGTGGGCACTGATGAGGCGGCACTGGTGGGCATCTATAGGGGGCACTGATGAGGCTGCACTGATGGGTGACTTATAGGCGGCACGGAGTGGTGGCACTGATGGGCAGCACTTATAGGTGGCACTGATAAGTGGCACTAAATTGTTTACTGAAGAAGCTCATGAAAATACACAATTTGACAAGCTTTGTGTTCTTAATGCCCATCTGTACATAACCTAGCAATATTGCTGATTTAGTTTTAAATATGATCTAGATTATATTAGGAATTTGAAATGAAGTTGATCCAGGGAAAATCCGATTGCCTCTTGGGGGATCAGGAAGGGATTTTTATCCCCTGCTGTAGCAGATTGGAACATGCTCTGCTGGGGGGTTATTTTGCCTTCCTCTGGATCAACTGTGGGTATAGAATTGGGTATATTGGATTGTACGATATTTTTTAATTTTTTATTCTTTTTTTTATGGTTGAACTGGATGGACTTGTGTCTTTTTTCAGCCTAGCTAACTATGTAACTATGTAAATTGGCACAAGACTGTTCCATAGCCAAAAATAGGGTGCAAATTGTTGTTGTTGATTTGTCAAATCGCATGACAAGGCACACCGTTGTGAACGGGGGCTAATAGGACTTTTTATGTTTCACTCCATTTTCCTTACAGTTTTTGGTTGGGAGCCTGTTGCTTACTGTCTTGACTTCTCACTGATGTCATTCATTTATTTGACTTGATTATGAAAGAATGTTCTTACTGATTTCTCCTCTGAATTGTTATGAACCTAGTTACTTTAACGAGAGGTCACTGCACATACCTGCAGCAGTTTTAAGGATGCTCTAGTTTGCAATACGTAGTAGCATCCATTTTGAAAAATACGGAAACTGATGGGCAACCTCACTGGCTGGTAGGAATGTACAGGAGGCAGTAAGGGACAGGCAAATTTAAGCACTATCAGGAAGTTCTTTGTCAGAACATTCAGACAAAGTACTATTGAAAGTTACGGCAGATATGTGCGGTCACCTCTGGTTTCTATACTTTGTTCTAGTCAGCAGCTGCCGTTAGTGTGACCGAGTAACTTTACCTTGGCTTTGATCTTCTAAGCAGCACTGGGGGAGCCTGGAGCAGCATCTTTTCCAGGAAAGAAACAAATTTAGCCTTTCCTTTTACTTTATTTACCTATCCCAGCAAGACTGTTAAAATAGTTTTGTGTTTGCATTTGGGTATAGGTTTGCCTGAAATATATAGAACGGTTTCTAATGAATTCAATAAGCACTTTGTAAAGCAATTTAGGTATCGTAAAAGGTGACACTAGGCAGCTTCAAAGCATTTCAGAAAATGTAATAAGAAATTTAAATTTTCCTGTTGTGAGCTGTGCATGCGTTTTATTTTATTTTTTTCTTCTCATGGCTAAAGGGTGTAGTGCTTGAAACACTAGCATTACATAGATGTTGCTGTAGTAAAATATTTTTTTTATCATGTTTACCACAGGTCTCTGACCAGAATTGCAATAAACCAGGAGATGAGAAAAGAAATTGAAGAAAATCAGAAGGTTTGTTATTATAATGGTGACCTTCTGTATCAGTGTTTATAATACAGTACAGTTTGATGTTTTCCCTACATCACAATCGGCACATACCTTTTGTGTTCTGATTTTATGATTGTGTTCTGATTTTATGTGGCTGTCAGGGTAGAATGTCTATTTAAAGGAGAAGTACAACGAAAGCTCGTTTGACTGTACTTCTATGGATCACAGGAGTTCAATTCGTTTTGCACTCCTGTGACCCGTTTTCAGCAGAGAGTAGGCTGAAGTACGCTCTTTGCCGACGTTAGTCGGTCCAGGCTCGGTGTTATCATGACCATGGAGTCGGGATTCGCCTAGGTCCCTGGATCGACACTCGGCTCAGCCTTTCCCAAGCAGAGCAGAGACTGACTGCTTAAAACTAAACTTTAGACAGAAATACATACAGTAAGGTCCATATATATTTGGACAGGAGCACAAAATTCATACGTTTTGGCTCTGTATGCCACCAGAATAAAATTAAAATGGAACAATCTCTAAATGAATTTGAAGCGCAGACTTTTAGCTTTAATTCAAGGGGTTGAACATAATATCAAGTACAAATTTTAGGAACTGCAACCATTTTTATACACAGTCTCCTAATTTTTAGGAGCTCAAATGTAATTGGACAAATGAACATAACCATAAATAAAATATTAATTTTTAATATTTTGTTAAGATTCCTTTACTGGCAATGACTGCCTAAAGTCTGGAACCCATGGACCAGGCTAGGTTTCCAAGACTAGGTTTCCTCCTTTCTGATGCTTTGCCAGGCTCTAACTGCAGCTGTCTTCAGTTGTTTGTTTGTGGGTCTTTCTGCCTTTAGTTTTGCCTGCAGCAAGTGAAATGCATGCTCAATTGGGTTGAGATCAGGTGTTTGCAGAATATTCCACTTCTTTTCCTTCAAAAGCTCCTGGGTTGCTTTTGCAGTGCGTTTTGAATCATTGTCCATCTGTACTGTGAAGCACCGTCTAATCAACTTTGCTTCATTTGGCTGAATCTGGGCTAACAGTATATCTCTAAACAATGCAGAATTCATCTGGCTGCTTCTGTCTTCTGTCATATCATCAATAAACACCAATGACCCAGTGCATCTGGAAGCCATGCATGCCAATGCCATCACATTGCCTCCACCATGCTTTGGATCATGAGGTGTTCCAAGCCTTCTCCACACTTTGTTTTTTTATTTTTATTTTTTTCTTCCCATCATTCTTGTACAGATTAATCTTCATTTAATCAGTCCAAAGAATTCTTTCCAGGGCCGGTCTGGCTTTTTTAGATGTTTTTTGGCAAAGTCTAATCTGGCTTTTCTATTCTTCAGGCTTATGAATGGTTTGCACCTCGTGGTGAACCCTCTGTATTTGCTCTCCATGAAGTCTTCTCTTGATTGTAGACTTTGGTAATACGCCAACCTCCTGGAGAGTGTCCTTTACTTGTCTGGATGTTGTAAATGTGTTTTTCTTTACCAGAGAGAGGATCCTGCGATCATCCACCACTGTTGTCTTCCGTGGACGTTCAGGCCTTTTTATGTTGCTGATCTCACCAGTGCATTCCGATCTTTTTAATTTCTGATCTTGTGTAGACAAATCCGACACACAAAGTGCCACACATGCTCAGAATAATTTAAGAGACGAAAGCTATTGGCTACTGCCTCGTTTATAGTCCCGACGTACGTGTTGTACGTCACCTCGTTCAGAATGATCAGATTTTCCGACAACTTTGTGCGACCGTGTGTATGCAAGACAAGTTTGGCCCTAAATCTTTTTTTTCTACTTTGTCATCGGAATGTCCAAACGTGTGTACAAGGCATTAATGTTGCTGCTATCTCTCTGATGGATTTGTTTCATTTTTGAAGCCTTACAAGGGCCTGTTTCACTTGCATGGACAGCTCCTTTGAACCCTGATGTAGGTTCACAGCAATAGATTCCAAATGCAGATACCACACTTAGAATCAACTCCAGACCTTTTACCTGCTTAATTGATGAAGAAATGGCAAAGGAGTAGCCCACACTTGGCCATGAAACCGCTTTTTGATATAATTCTCCAATTACTTTTGGTCCCTTAAAAAAAAAGGGGGGTTGGCTATTCTTAAGAACTGTAATTCCTAAACAAGTATAAGGATTGAGCCAGCAAATCTGTAGTCCATATAGCGGTTTTAATGTTGGTTACAAAAAAATGACCAGAAAAACACTGACGCGTTTTGGCAACAGCCTTGGTCATAGCTACGACTAATGCCCCGTTCACACGAGCAGAATTTATGCCAGCAAAAGTCCGATGTGAGCTTTTCGTAGGAAATTCCAACCATGTGTATGTTCCATCAGACTTTTGCTGGCGGAATTTATGCCAGCAAAAGATTGAGAGCAGGTTCCCTATTTTTCCAACGGAAAAAGTTCAGATCGGAAATCCCGATCGTCTGTGGCAATTCCGACATGCAAAATTCCGACGCATGCTCGGAAGCATTGAACTTAATTTTCTCGGCTCGTCGTAGTGTTTCGCTTGTGTGTACGGGGCATTAGGCTGTTGCTGAAACGTGTCAGCTGTTTTTCTTGTTACTTTTTGTTGTCACGATTATTAGCAAGGGCTTTACATCAGTGTATGCCTACGACTCCTATAATAAAAATCCAAAAGGCATCTGGGGTGTTGACATACGATCCTATAGAAATCTCTAAAACATTTCATTCAAAGTTTTATATGACATACCAACTCAGCAATTGGATATAGATCCAGAAGTATTTCATAATAAAGTATATCAATACAGCAGGGAAGCTGCATTGCCTGTTCTCCTGGGGGAACTAGTGGAGGATTTTGGAAAGGGACTTTTCAACAGTAGAAATGCAAAAAGCTATATCTTCACTGGTCCCAGGCAAGAGCCCCGATTCAGATGGATATACTCCTCGGTTTTATAAGATATTTCAAGATGACTTGGTCCCCATACTTAAGAGGACGTTTAATTCCATCTCTGCCTCAGCTTTTTGTTCCACAGAGCATGGAGGCACATTTTGATTATCCCTAAACCCGATGAAGATCATACGATATGTAATAATTACCAACCTATTTCACTTACGAACCTAGATATGCGCCTTTACTCTTAAATTATTGCAAATAGTCTGACGCCCATTTTTCCACTATACGGTTGTGCTCATAAGTTTTCATGCCCTGGCAGAATTTATGATTTATTGGCCATTTTTCAGAGAATATGAATGATAACATGTAAATGATAACATAAACATTTCTTTCACTCATGGTTACTGTTTGGCTGAAGCCATTTATTATCAAGTAACTGTGATTTACTCTTTTTAAATCCTAATGTCAACAGAAACTACCCAAATTACCCTGATCAAAAGTTTACATACTCTGGTGGTGATTTTGGCCTGATAACATGCACACAAGTTAACACAAAGGGGTTTGAATTGCTATTAAATGTAACCATCCTCATCAGTGATCTGTTTGCTTGTAATTAGTGTGTGTGTATAAAAGGTCAGTGAGTTTCTGGACTCCTGACAGACCCTTGCATCTTTCATCCAGTGCTGCACTGTCGTTTCTGGATTCTGAGTCATTGGGGAAAGCAAAAGAATGGTCAAAGGATCTGCGGGAAAAGGTAGTTGAACTGTATAAAGCAGGAAAGGGATATAGAAAGATATCAAAGAAAGATTTCAAACTGCAAAGAAGTGGAAAATGAGGAGTTCTGTTGAAACCAAACCACGGTCAGGTAGACCAACTAAAATTTTAGCCACAACAGCCAGGAAAATTGTTCGGGATGCAAAGAAAAACCCACAAATAACCTCAGGTGAAATACAGGACTCTCTGAAAACATTTGGTGTGGCTGTTTCATGATGCACAATAAGAAGATAGATGGGCTGCATGGTCGAGTTGCCAGAAGAAAGCCATTACTAAGCAAATGCCACAAATGATCCCGCTTGTAATACGCCAAAGAGCACAGAGACTAGCTTCAAACCTAGCTTCAAACCTTCTGGCACAAAGTCATTTGGAGTGATAAAAACCAAAATTGAGCATTTTGGCCACAACCATAAACTCTACATTTGGAGAGGAGTCAAAAAGGCCTATGATGAAAGGTACACCATACTTACTGTGAAACACGGAAGGTGGATCGCTGATGTTTTGGTAATGCAATGGCACTGGAAATTTGGACAAAATTGATGGCAAGATGAATGCAGTATGTTATCAAAAAAATACTGGAGGAACATTTTGCCTTCATCAGCCTGGAAGCTGCGCATGGGACGTACTTGGACATTCAACACGACAATGATCCAAAACACAAGGCCAATTCGACCTGTCATTGGCTACAGCAGAATAAAGTGAAGGTTCTGGAGTGGCCATCTCAGTCTCCTGACCTCAATATCATTGAGCCACTCTGGGGAGCTCTCAAACATCCAGTTCATGCAAGACAGCCCAAGAATTTACAGGAACTGGAGGCTTTTTGCCAAGAGGAATGGGCAGCTTTACCATCTGAGAAGATAAAGAGCTTCATCCACAAATACCACAAAAGACTTCAAGCTGTCATTGATGTTAAAGGGGGCAATGCACAGTATTAAGAACTGGGGTTTGTAAATGTTTGATCGGGGTCATTTGGGTAGTTTCTGTTGCCATTATGATTTAAAAAGCGTAAACAGTTGATTTGATAATAAAATGGTTCCAGCCAAACACTAACCATGAGTGAAAGAGAAAAGTTTTTGTGTTTATCATTCATATTCTCTGAAAAATGGCCAAGAAGTCATAAATTCTGCAAGGGTATGTAAACTTATGAGCACAACTGTATATTCATATAGATCAAGTAGGCTAGGGACGATACAATAAAGACGTTCACATTAATGGAATATGCCCAGAAATACACCATCCCATCATTTCTATTATCAGTAGATGCGGAAAAAGCATCTTTTAGACGGGGTGGAATCTGAGATAGAGAGACCGATTTCACGGTCGGAATGGGGAAAAGGCATTTCTCTTGATACATCAAATATTGCTATCTGAAAGAAATGATAAAATCCTGATGAGATGCTATCGATGCCCAGTAGATTTACAATCACATAAAGGATAGTAACCAGGAGATTTGTTGGAGAGGTTTTAAGAGGTACAATGGCACATATATTTTATTACTGCCCAATGGTGCTGGATTTCTGGGTAAATATATTTCATATTTATCATAGGATTACAAAATCTAACCTACAGTTAAATATCTGTACGGCAGTATTCTCAATTATATCAGGGTTAATGAAATCCCATTAAGGGAGATATCTTGCGCTATATGCTTATAACGACAAGGACAGTAATAGCCAGGAAGTGGCGAAAGACGACATGCTCCTCAGTAGCAGAATGGGTGTGTGAAATGAGCGAGATGAGACTCCTGGAGGAATTAAATTTAATAGAAGAGAAAGTGAGTAAACAAACTCCAGAAATGTGGCAGTCGGGAGCGGTGATCAGTGATGTGCCTCACGTAGCCACGCCCCCCCAGGACACACTTAACCCCTTAATTGCCCCCTAGTGGTTAACCCCTTCACTGCCAGTGTCATTTACACAGGAATTGGTGCATTTGTATAGCACGGATTGCTGTATAAATGACAATGGTCCCAAAAATGTGTCAAAAATGTCCGATGTGTCCGCTATAATGTCGCAGTCACGATAAAAATCGATGATCGCCGCCATTACTAAAAATTAATAAAAATGCCATAAAACTATCCCCTATTTTGTAGACACTAACTTTTGCGCAAACCAATCAATAAACACTTATTGCGATTTTTTACCAAAAATATGTAGAATGCGTATCGGCATAAACTGAGAAGAAAAAATTTTTTTAAAATATTTTTGGGGAACATTTATTATAGAAAAAAGTGAAAAATATTGCGTTTTTTTTTTTTTTTTTTTTTTTTCAAAATTGTCGCTGTTTTTTGTTTATAGCGCAAAAAATAAAAAACGCAGAGGTGATCAAATACCACGAAAACCACCACTCCTATTTGTGGGAAAAAAAGGATGTCAATTTTGTTTGGGAGCCATGTCACACGACCGCGCAATTGTCAGTTAAAGTGATGCACTGCCCGAATCGCAAAAAATGCTCTGGTCTTCGGCCAGCCAAATGGTCCGGGGCTTAAGTGGTTAAGATATTAGAATATCCAAATACTACTAAGTGATGTAAAATCTGTGGTGATTAAATACCGACAAAAGAAAGCTATATCTGTCTTTAAAAAAAAAAACACATAAAAATTTCATTTGGAGTTAATGTTGCCTGACAGAGTAATTATCATTAAATGTGTGAGAGCAGTAAAAACTAAAAAATGGCCTGGGCAGGAGGGGGGGGGGGGGATGTATGGTATTGATGTGGCTACATTAATAATAAAGCCTTAATTTTTTTTATTTCTGTTTTTGAGATGAAGACTTCCAATAGTTTTTGCTCCTTAATATATAAGAGCAGCCGAGGAAAGGGTTAAAAGCGCCGCTGCCAAAGCACTTTTCAGGTGCTTCGGCATCGCTGCCCATTGATTTCCATGGCAGAGGCGGTTTAGGAGCGGTGTATACACTGCTCCCACACCGTCCCAAAAAATCTGCTTGAAGGACTTTCTGTCCTGCAAATGCGACACTCTCATGGAGAGGCACTGGGGAGGCTTGAGGTGCTTTTCAGTCGCTTTTTAAAGCGCTAAAATGCCTGAAAAGCACCTTCAGTGTGAAAGAGGTCTTAAAGTTGGCATTTCCATCACCATTCAGGTGGTATTCTTTGCACTGGCCATGCTTTACTGTTTAAGGCTGACTCACTAACCACCTTTTTGTCCATGCTCCTGGGATCTTATTACACTGTGGCATGATGATACAACATGCACAGGCAACCCAAGAGGAGAACACACAAGAGAAGGCACTCCTCTGTTCCTCTTCCAAGGGAAGTGATTGATGGCATCTTCCGAGGATCTGCCTTGGAAGCCGCTGCCAAATATCACTTTCCCTAGATAAGGAGCAAATGGCGTGCCTTGTGTTTGTAGTCCAAGCAGCCTGTTCGTGCTGGGACTGAAAACGTTTTCACATCCGGGAAATTTTATAAATGCAGGGCAATGCATGCACATTAGCGCAAAGAATGATGGGACATCTAGTTCAGAGAATTATAACTGGTGAAATTAGGAGTGCACTCTTCCCCACCCGGATGTTTAGGGAAATGGTGCACAGAAACCTGGAAAATGTGACTAAAAACACAGTAAGACCCCTTTCACACTGGGGCGGGGAGCCGCGGTGCCGGTAAAGCAGCGCTATATTTAGCGCTGCTTTACCGTCGTTTTAACCGTGGTATTCGGCCGCTCGCGGTGCGGTTTTAACCCCCGCGAGCGTCCGAAAAGTGGTTAAACACCCCCCGCAGAGCGCCGCCGTAGCGGCGCTTTGCGGCGGTATTGCCGCGGTTTCACCGCGGTGTCCCATTCTAATCGATGGGAAGGAGCGGTATAGGAGCGGTGAACACACCGCTCCTATCCCGCTCCAAAGATGCTGCTAGCAGGACTTTTTTTGTCATCCTGCTAGCGCACCGCTCCAGTGTGAAAGCCCGCCGGCTTTCACACTGGAGTTAAAGGGGCAGGATTTTTTCATGCGGTGAACAGGCGCTATTTTTAGCGCTGCACCGCATGAAAAACGCTTAGGTGTGAAAGGGGCCTTAGGAACAGTGTTTTTCTCCTGCATTTTTGTTGTCAAGATTGTGGCTTTAGTACTACTTTAATAAAAATATGTGTGATCTTATCAACTTTCATTGTGTGATTGTCAGATGTGGTAGTTGCAGAATCTCACAGGCTGCTTACCTCATGAAATCTTCAAGCTCTACAGCTTCTAGTTTTGACTGAGAATTATGCAAACAAAAGGAAAAATGTGCACTTCTGTTTTGTGAACATGTAAACCCTGAGCAGAATGGATAAACGTATTCAAGCCAAAAAGTAGTTCAAAGCTGCTCAAATAATCACTTTTAACAATTATGGTGTGCAAAGGGGCATCTATGGACACAAGTCAATGATTTAGGGAAGTGGGCTGCAGTAAGATGATTTTGGGTTCCACTTGTGTCAGCATAGAAAAGGAAATGAGGCTTATGCAAGCAAATGATCACTAAAACTGGACAACTTGAAGGTGGAAAAATATTACCTGGTGTTATAAATATCTGTCTTCTACACAATGCCCATGGATCCATATCGTATTGTGTATTTTATATATATATATATATATATATATATATATATATATATATATATATATATATATATATATATATATATATATATATATATATATATATATATATATATATATATATATATATATATATATATATATATATATTATATTAATTATTACTATTATTTCCAATTAAGCAGCATATGTGTTTATCATTGCTGACCTTGTGTACATTCCAGTTGGTACTAGAGAGCCAATATAGACTGCATGTTTTCAGAAAAGAATTACTGTCTTTGCTCTCCAAAGTCACTTGCTAAAATTATATCCAGGTACCTTATTAATTTTGAAATATCATTTTGTTTTTGCAAATTTTAAGTTCACATGAGATATATATGTGTTTCATTTGTGTATAACTGGTAGTTAAACCCCCAGATGCCAGTTTGACATTATATGCACATTCCATCTCTCTTAGCAGCACAAAGATCCAATATTACATGCATTTAACTTGCTAGAAGCCCGAAAATTTGAAAATAAGTGCATTGAGTAGATAATTAAAAGGATACAAGCTGGACAGAAGCCCTTATGAGTTGTCTTGTCATTTTTTTTATATCCAGCCCCCCCAAGTGAATAGCACTAAAAGTTTTTAAGCCTGAGTATATGCAGGCATTAAATTGGCATTGGCGAAGTAGTGCCTATAGAACATCCATCTAGCAGCAGGGAATGGTGGCTCCAGCTGTGCAGAACGGAATCATTCCCATTTGAGATAATGAAAGTCGAGCACCAAAGCGTAATGAAGGGAAAGCGATGACAAAGGTGTTAAAAGCAGAAAATATTATGATGATTGGGTTTAGTCAAAATAGCATCCCAGCTGCTAGGTAGCCTATGAAATCAGGGCATTGCAAGAAAGGTCATCTGAAAAAAATAGTTTGTTAAATTTTCATTACATTGTATGTCACATTAGACTGTTTGCAAATGAAAGTTAACAAAAGCTTTTTCTCTGGGTCTTAATGTGTTTTGTTTTGCATTATTACCTTTTTTTTTTTTATGTTTGGGCATTTTTCTTTTGGGGTTTTATTTTTCTAATTATTAATGACAATCTGTTTTTGTGTGTAAAATAGCCTTTATTACTGAATGTGCTAAAAGATTTTTTTTATTTTTTATTTTTTTTTATTTTTTTTTATTTTTTTGAAGAGCTTGATGTAGTTGTGGTTTTCCACTTTTTTGTATTGATGGCATCCTGTTGTAAGAGTTAGTCTTATAGGAGTTGTAACTGTGTGGCTATATTGGCTTGTCTTGCTTTTGTGTCACCCTTTTACGTGTGTTTTTAGTGCTATGTACTAAATTATATTGATACACTGGCGGGAATTGGAGCTCACAGAATCTGCACAGAAAAAAGCTGTTCATAGTAATCATTCGGCTTACAACTTCAGCTTCAAGTAAAGCAAAACTAAACCTAATTTGTGAAAGACTGCGAGCAGGCAGCTCTTTATTGCAGAAGAGATGTGCTATGTTTCTTCTCCAGTAACGCACACTTACCTGCCTGCTCTCAGTCTTCTGTTGAATGTACACTGAGCTGCGCATGCACAGCTGAGCGTGCATTCCTGACAACCTCTGGCTGTGGCAGAAGGACTGACTCTTGTGCTGATGTGCGGGATGATGGTACCCCACCTCCCACTGCCAGCTAGAACTAGCCTGGAAAAAGATGACAGCGGCCGGCGAAAGATATAACTGCTACATTCAGAGGAAGGTGGATATTTTCAAGAGTTTAGTTCCACTTTAAGCATTGAAAATGAAAGGTAAAAGCTGATTGGTTGCCATGCACAGCTGTCCCATTCTTAGCATATTCCCGTTGCTGTGTTTTTAAGGTTTTGTTTTTCTTCTGACAGCATCTAGCTGACACATATGGAATCCAGCCTGGAGATGCGAGTCTCTATATAAATGGCCTTCAGATTGACCTAGATGTTCATAATTCATTCAGGTAAATATTCTTTGGTTTTCTTTTAATTGGTTTTAGACAAGTAAGAGTTTAGTTCCATTTTTGCTGCACAGGACATGTCCCAGTGTGCGAACTAGAAATACTTATTGTGAATGGATGATGATTTTATGTAGATCAGTTATGAGCTATTGTTATAAATATGACACAACTTTTTTATAAATCTATTTGGCTAGTATATAGGCAATCGCGTGCGGAAGATGAAGTAAGAAGAAATAATGAGGAACCCTCTATTGTATGTAATCTCAATATACTTCAATATTACCACAATATCAACCTCTGTGAGGAAGTCAGGTGACTGGTGACGAAACTCATTGGTGCGGAGTCTGTAATGTCATCACGATAAGTAGGAAGTGATCCCCTGTTATCTGGTATACAGTGTTGCTAATATCTTGGATTCCTAAGGGGGCAATTTGATTGTACCCTGGCAAGCTGTAAATCTATGTGCACAGATTTCAGTGCACGTTAAAATGTGAGTGCTTGTGAGTGACAAAATGAAAACAAAATTTTAGAAATGTCTGAATTTATTCGACTAGAAAAACTTAAATATCACATTGGCATAATTATTTAGACCCTTTACAACAACACTTTCTCTTGATTATTGCTGAGATTGTTTTTAAGCCTTGATCGGAGTCTACCTGTGGTGAATTAAATTGATTGGACATGTCTTGGAAAGGCACACACCTCTCAAAAAAAAAAAAAAAGGGGATCACATCTGACAATGCATACTGCAGGGGTGCCCAACCTTTTGAAGAGCGAGGGCCACTTAAGCGAATTGGTAACTGGTTGCGGGCCACAATGAACAGAGTGTGAGGATAACAGGTCCGTGTCCCCGGACACAGCCCACTCTACTCTATGGGCCCTCTGTTCCAATCTGATTTGCCCAGATGGAAGGGGCAGATACCTTTCTATTTTTTTTAGGTAGGCAGGTGTAAACAGATGCAAGTCCGTTTACATCTGCTGCTCCATAGAGGTGAATAGTAAGTCCGATTGGGTCGGACCAATCATGTGAAAGGGGCCTAAGGCTGCTTTTACACTGATGCGCTGTGATTTGCCCAAACTGTTGGTGCAGTGCAGTGAACCTGTGGATTTTCTGCGGGTTAGCTGCACTTTGCTGTAAACTTCTATTATATCCTGCAGGTGTGGCGCACTTTATGAATGCGCAACAAACCCGCAGGTAATAACAGAAGTCTATGGCTCAATGCAGGTAATCCGCAGCTGCACTGCACCTGCGGATCAGTTTGAAAGCAGCCCAGTAACTACTGCAAGACTGATATATCCATATATACTGTGAATTTAGTAGTAAACTTACCTTTAATAACCGTCTTCCATTCTGGTATTGCTGGCTGTTGCTGTTCCAGGTGGAGTGCATTTGGTATCACTCCGCCTGTGACAGGAGTAGTCACTATCCAGGAAGCATTGGCTTATGTGGCTCTCTTGCTTCCACTACCAGTGGCTTCATTCACAAAACTGCTGCTCTGGGATGGCGGGTCGGCAACCCGTGATCTAGGCTTGCCAACCTGCCATCTTAGGGCAGGAGGTCGAGGGCCACATCAGAGGGCTCCGTGGGCCACATGTGCCCCCTGTCCACTGGTTGGGCACCCCTGGCATACTGTATCGGAGCAAAAGCCATGAGGTCAAAGGAACTGCCTGCAGAGCTCAGAGACAGGATTATAGCAAGACACAAATATCGGGAAGGCTACAAGAAACCTTTCTGCTGCACTGAAGATTTCCAAGAGCACAGTGGCCTCCGTAATTCTCAAATGAAAGAAGTTTTAAACAACCAGGACACTTCCAAGAACTGGTTGCCCAGCCAAACTGAGCAATCTGGGAAGAAGGACCTTAGTAACAGGGGTTACCACTCTGACAGGGCTCCAGATATCCTGTGTAGAGATGGGACAAAGGTCCAGAAAGACCACCATCGCTGCAGTCCTCCACCGATCTAGGCTCTATAGCATGGTAGCTAGACAGCTAGCCTCTCCTTAGTGCAGAACGCATGTAAACCCACCCAGTTTGAAAAAAAGCACCTAAAGGATTCTGACTGTGAGGAACAGGGCTCTCTGGTCTGATGAAATCAAGATTAAACTGTTTGGCCTCAATGCTAAACATTCTGTTTAGAGGAAACCAGGCACTGCTCATCACCTGCCCAATACATCCCAACAGTGAAGCATGGTGGTGGCAGCATCATGCTGTGGGGGTATTTTTCAACAGCGGGGACTGGGTGACTAGTCAGGGTTGAGGGAAAACTGAATGAAGCAAAGTACAGAGAGATCCTCAATGAAAACCTGTTCCATGGTGCTCAGGACCTCAAACTTTTCTCAAACTCAGGTTCACCTTCCAACATGACAATTCTCCTAAGCACATAGCCAAGACAACACAAGAGGGGCTTAGGGACAACTGTGAATGTCTTAGAGCGGCCCAGCCTGAGCCCTGACTTGAATCCTATTGAACATCTCTAGAGAGACCTGAAAATGGCTGTCCACCGATGGTCCCCGTCCAACCTGACTGAGTTGGAGAAGATTTGCAAATAAGAACGGCAGAAACCCCCCCCCCCCCCCCAATCCAGGTGTGCAAAGCTTGTCGTGTCATACCCAAAAAAACTTGAGGCTGTAATTGCTGCCAAAGGTGCTTTAACAAAATACTGAGTAAAGGGTCTGAATACTTAAAGGGTAACTCCACTTCCATGGAAAAAAATTAAAAATTAATGTAGCGTATATAATTGTGACACATGTCCTATTGTAATTCATGTGATTAACCACTTCACATCCGGCTGTAGCCGAATGACGGCCACAGCGCGGATGTGAAATCCCGGGAGGCCGTCATATGACGGCCTCCCCTTTCCTCGTTCCCTGTGCACGCTCACGAGCGTGCAGCAGGGAAATTCTGTGTTGGCCGTGTCCCTTGGACACGGCCATTTACAGATCGCTGTAAACGGCCAATCACAGCGGCCGTTTACAGCGTGATCGCCCTGGCCAATGAGAGATGATCTCATATGTAAACATATGAGATCATCTCTCAGCGCCGCTCCCCCCTCCTCACACAGAGACAGCGTGTGAGGAGGGGGAGATGAACGGCTGCAGCGCCGTAAGTTAAAAAAAAAAAAAAATGAAATGCCACCACTGCAATCTGTCCCCAATGCCATCTGTGCCCAGTGACATCGTCAGTGCCATCTGTAGTCAGTGCCATCTGTAGTCAGTGCCATCTGTAGTCAGTGCCATCTGTAGTCAGTGCCACCTGTCATTAGTGCCATCTGTCATTAGTGCCATCTGTCATCAGTGCCACATAGTGCCAACTGTCATCAGTGCCACGTATTAGTGCCACCTGTCAGTGTCACGCGCCATCTGTTATCAGTGTCACCTGTCATCAATGCCACGTATCAGTGTCATCTGTCATCAGTGTCATGTGTCATCAGTGCCACGTATTAGTGCCGTCTCTCATCAGTGCCACGTATTAGTGCCATCTCTCATCAGTGCCACATATTAGTGCCATCTGTCATCAGTGTCACGTGTCATCAGTGCCCCGTATTAGTACCATCTGTCATCGGTGTCACGTGTCATCAGTGCCACGTCAGTGTCACGTGTCATTGTCCTGGTGCTCCAGGGCCTTCAAAAGTGTAATAGGTAGTCAACAATTTAGATGTGTAATTTATGCTCCTAGAACACGTGATGGCGCTCCCTGCATGTTGGGCCTCTCTATGTGGCCAGGCTGTGTAAAAGTCCCACACATGTGGTATCGTAATAATCAGGAGGAGTAGCAGAATTTATTTTGGGGTGTCATTTGTGGTATACACATGCCATGTGAGAGAAATAACCTATTACAATGACAATTTTGTAGAAAAAAAATAAAAAATAAAAAAATAATTCATTTTGCAAAGAATTGTGGGAAAAAATTACAACATCAAAAAGCTCACCATGCCTTTTACTAAATACCTTGGAATGTCTACTTTCAAAAAAGGGGTCATTTGGGGGTATTTGTACTTTCCTGGCTTGTTCGGGTCGCAAGAAATGAGATTGGCCACCAGTGCATCAGGTGTGATCAATTTTGTATAATTCGCACCACAGATTGTAGAGTCTGTAACTTCCACAAAGACCAAATAATTTCCACTAATTTGGGTTATTTTTACCAAAGATATGTGGCAGTATAAATTGTGGCCAAAATTTATGAAGAAAAATTAATAATTTCCTAAATTGTATCACAGAAACAAAGAAAATGTGTTTTTTTTTTTCAAAATTTTTTCAATTATAGCGCAAAAAATAAAAACCCAGAGGTAATCAAATACCACCAAAATAAAGCTCCATTTGTGGGAAAAAAAGGACAAAAAATGAATTTGGGTACAGTGTTGCATGACTGAGTAATTGTCAGTCAAAGCGTGAGAGCACCGAAAGCTGAAAATTGGTCTGGATGGGAGGGGGGTTTAAGTGCCTGGTAGGCAAGTGGTTAAAAATTACCTTTCCTTTTTCAATCTGCAGCACTGTAATTTTCTGTAAAATGCAAAGCAATATGGCTACCTGGAGGAGTTCTGTACACATTCTGTTAATTTCGTGCATGTGTGATTGGCTTACCGACTTTCCCAGAAGTCTGCTGTAATATACACGTCATTTTTGTTGCAGGGATGCTCAAAATCTGATATTTTTGGTGAGATATGCTCAAAGGAAAATCACGTCTAAGGCCAGGTTCACACTGGTACGACAATTGCTCCGACATTGGGAGCTCAAGTCGCATGATGTGTGAAAATCAATGTTTTCCTATGGGAGCTGTCTTAACTGATCCGACACAAGTCGGTCCGACTTTGAAAATGCTCCCTGTACTACTTTGGTCCGACTTTGATCCTACTTCAGCCCATTGACTATCGTTGAAGTCAGATCAAAGTTGAATCGCTGTCTTGCATGATCTGACTTTGGCATGCGACTTGTGCTCTGATGATCTTGAGGGGGAACTCCACGCCAAATAAATAAAAAAACGGCATGGGTTCCCCCTCCAAGAGCATACCAGGCCCTTGGGTCTGGTATGGATTTTAAGGGGAACCCCCTACGCCAAAAAAAAACGTTGTGGGGGTCCCCCCAAAATCCATACCAGACCCTTATCCGAACACGCAGCCCGGCCGGTCAGGAAGAGGAGTGGGAACGAGCGAGCGCCCCCCTTCCAGGCCGCATGCCCTCAACATGGGGGGATGGGTGCTTGTCCCCACGTTGATGAGGACAAGGGCCTCTTCCCGACAGCCCTGGCTGTTGACTGTCAGGGTCCGCGGGCGGGGGGCTCATCGGAATCCGGGAGCCCCCTTTAATAAGGGGGCCCCCAGATCCCGGCCCCCCCGCCCTATGTGAATGAGTGTGGGGTGTGGGGTACCTGGGGAAAAAAGTGTCAATAAAAAAACACACTAGACAGGTTTTTAAAGTAATTTATTAGGCCGCTCCGGGGTCTTCTTCCGACTTCGGGGTCTCTTCCCGACTTCTCCGCGCTGTCCGGTTCTTCTCCTGCTCTCTGGTGCCTTCTGCCGGGCTCCTCCACTATCTTCTGCTCTTTTACCCGCTCCTTTTCCTAGCGTTGGCCCAGTCTTGTCAGACGTCTTCTTCCCTCTGGTCTTCTTCCGTTGACATGAAGCTCTCTCCCGCTGTAATGCTGTGTGCGCGGTGCGCCACGACTTATATAGGCATGGGGCGGGGTCACTGGGTAATGTCATCTGGTGACCGCGCCCCCTTATGACTTCACCACCCGGGGCATGGTGGGGCTTTGACGTCTTACGGGGGTGTGGTCACCGGATGGCATCACCCGGTGACCCCACCCCATGCCTATATATGTCGTTGCGCACACAGCATTACAGCGGGAGTGCGTTGTGTCCACATCGGAAGAAGACCGGAGGGAAGAAGACAGAGAAGACCGGGCTAGCGGAAGATATCGGAGACCGAAGAGTTTGCCACCTTCTGCCTTCTTTACTGTGCGTTTTGCTGTGCGACAAAACGTGTGTTAGTTTCCCGCATTTGGGGTACTATTCATTAATCGCACTGCAAGCGCGACAAGGGGTTTTTGCATGTTCTGGGAATGCGAGGATGTAAATGGAGCCTAATTTAGTGTTAGTTTGATGGGGATGCATAATGTTATTGATGAAACACTGATGCTTTAGAAAACTTAGTTTCCCTTTTTTTTTTTTTTTTTTTTTTTTAAGCATCTTAGATATTTTGAAAAATGAAGCAAAAGCTCTACGTGGCCTATCTGTTTTGGGAATAAAAAATGAGGATATCATCAAATATTTACGGTTGCAAGTACATCCAGGAGAAGAAACGTATGCCTTAGATATCCGTAATTCAGCTATTAATGTGAGTATTTTAATGTACATTTATATATTTAAAAATTGTTTTGCATTACCTTAAGTATAGTACTGGTGATAACATTAAAGGGGATATATGAGTGTTTTGTGTCTAATGTATTTGTGTGTATCTATGTGTATACTTTTTTCCCATATGTTTAGCGCCTCTATTGTAAATGCCTATTGTTTTGTAGAGCTGAATTCCTTAAGGTGAAATTTACACAAACAAGTGAATTAGTCAGAAGAGTGATTAATCCCTTTTTGGATGATGGTCAGAGGTTTCAATTAGACAGTGTAAGCTGTGGCCTGGCGGTTTTATATGCCCCTAGTTCTAATATACTCTGCAGAGGATCCCTTGCTTCCCAGACACTCAAACTTTTTATGTATCAGGCACTGACATAGGGGATAATGGCTGTATTTAAGAATTGTACTCAATTAATTGTATCGGCGACATAAATGCCACACACCGTGATGCAAAATAATCTTCCTTTTATTAAAGTAACCAGCAGGAACAAGTTCTATTCTGACATATTTTGTACAGGATTGGCGTAAGGCCAATGTGGTGCTTATGTTTAAAAGGAATCCAAGTCTTTACCAAGTAACTATAGACCTGTTTGTTTAACTTCTATTTTTGGGATGATACTGGAGAGATTAATAAAAGACCACATAGATTAGTTCTTACCTAAAATATTTTTTTCTAGCAACAGACAGAATGGATTCATGAAAGACAGAAGTTGTAAGACAAATCTGATTTCTTTTTATGAGAAGGTGAGAAAAACCTTGGACAGAGGCGTAGCTATGGACATATATTTAGATTTTGCCAAAGTGTTTGGCAGTGTTTGGCAGTGTTTGGAAAAGGGGTTAAACAACCCCCGCAGAGCGCCGCCGTAGCGGCGCTTTGCGGCGGTATTGCCGCGGTTTCACTGCGGTGTCCCATTCTATTCAATGGGAAGGAGCGGTATAGGAGCGGTGAACACACCGCTCCTATCCCGCTCCAAAGATGCTGCTAGCAGGACTTTTTTTGTCATCCTGCTAGCGCACCGCTCCAGTGTGAAAGCCCGCCGGCTTTCACACTGGAGTTAAAGGGGCAGGATTTTTTCATGCGGTGAACAGGCGCTATTTTTAGCGCTGCACCGCATGAAAAACGCTTAGGTGTGAAAGGGGCCTTACTTTTTCATATATTTTATAAATGATATTGGGTCTGGGATTAAAAGTACAGTTTCCGTGTTTGCGGATGACACCAAGCTATGCAGTGGAATAACGTCCTTACAGAATGTCTCCAACTTACAAGCCAACCTTGATGCACTGTTATATTGGGCAACTATGTGGCAAATGTGCTTGAAGCCTTATGCTGCCATCTGTTGGCGAGTTACAAAACTAGTTTCAAAACTTTTTGATGCCACCTCGTATTAGAACAGCTGGTGGAATCCATGGTAGAGAAGCACCTGTGTGTTCTGGTAGATCATAGGCTAGATAATAGCATACAATGCCAAGCTGAATTTTTCAGAGCGAGCAAAATTCTTTCTTGTATTAAGAGCAGTATGGACAGCAGAGAGAGGGATATCATTTTTCCCCTGTACAAATCATTAGTAATATGTTGTTCGTTTTGGGCTACAGTTCATAAAAAGGATATTGGTGAACTGGAGAAAGTGCAGAGAAGGGCAACCAAACTCTTAAGTGGCAGAAGAGGAGATTAAGGGGGATATGATCATCATGTATAAATACATAAATGGTTCATATAGGGAATTTGGTGTTGAATTATTCACTTTAAGGTCATCAGAGGACAAGGGGGCACTCTTTTTATGTCTGGCGGAAAATAGATTTATTCTCCAAATACGGAAAGGCTTCTTCACAGTAAGAGCTGTGAATATGTGGAATAGACTCTCTCAAGAGATCTGGCCAGCTGAGTAGATTGTTTTAAGAAAGGCCTGTATTTCCTAGATACACATATTATAGCTGGATTCTAATATTTATAGGTAAAATTGGCCCAGGGAACATCTGATTGCCTCTTGTGAGATCAGGGAAGATTTTTTTTCCTCTGCTGGAGTAAATTCTGCATATATATATATATATATATATATATATATATATATATATATATATATATATATATATATAAAATCAATTTTTTTTTGTTTTTACCTCTTCTATTGGTTGAACTGGATGAACTTGTTTTTTGTCTTTTTTCAGCCAGATGAACTATGTAACTCTGCTAAGTACAGCGCTTTCCCAAATAAGGACAAAGCAATCTGCTTTAAAGTGGAAGACCAATGTGTCTTTTGTTGTTTTAACTCTGCAGAAGTTTAGATGGGTTCTGAATTTATAGATGTTTGTCTTACTACTAGCCTGGAGATTAGCATATCTGGGTCATATCCTGGATACCACATAGGCGAGAATGATCCTAGACAAATGTCTTGCTCTGAGGACTCGGGTCGTCTTGCTCAAGACGCTGTCAAATCCCTCGATTCACCTTTGCATGAGGGTTTTGGGAAAGATAGTTGCCTCCTTTTTTAAAGCAGTGCCCTTTGTCCAGTTTCATTCCAGGTCCTTCCAACCAAATGCCTTGGTGGCATGGGGCAGGGAAACAAAATTGCAGGATTCCCCTGTGTTGCTACTCCCCAGCATGAGCCTGTATGGATTGATGGATCTCCTCACAGATGCTTGAGATTGGAAATCAGATGCTTGGAGAGTGCTGATGACAGACGCCAGCCTTTTGATATGGAGTGGTATTCTGGACAATTTCTTGGCCATGAGGATTTCTGGAACTGAGGGCAATTTACCTTGCTCTTCACCATTGATCAGTGTAACTGCAGGGCTTAACTGTAATGGTTCAGTTGGACAACACTACAGCGATGGTGTACATAAATCAATAAGGAAGCGCTAGAAGATGGGTGGCTGAAACCTGGATGCTTCCAACCGTCCCAGGCCTGCTGTTACAAGGTCCGATCTTCCATTTTTCTTTATGGTCAATGCATTTGACAACATTCCTATTGTAGCCAGTGTAATAATGAGTAGGGGAGTGTCTGAGATGGTCATAACCACACTGTTGAGAGCCAAATCCTGGAAGTCCTATATGGCCTGGTGTGAGGCTGTGGGGTTTTATCCCTGCAAGTATGTTGTGGGCTGTATTTCTTGAGTCGGGTTGATATGCGACTGGCCTTGAGTACAAACGGTGGGCAGATTTTAGCCTTGACGTTAGTGAATGCCTTTGTTCAGGGTGTCACGCATATTGTTCCTCCTGGCAGGTCGCCTTTAACTCCATGGGACCTCAGTTTGTTTCTGTTGCTTTTACAGAAACTGCCATTTGAGCCGATTCTGGACTTTTGTCACAGAAGGTTGTATTCTTGGTTGCTACTACTTCAGCTTGAATGGTTTCTGAGCTGGCAGCCCTTTTTTGCAGGGAACCATTTTTGGTACTTCACCACGACAAGGTGTTTCTTCGACCTCCGCCATCATTTTTGCTAAAGGTGGTTTTGGCTTTTTATCTCAATTAGGACATTGTGTTTGTCTTTTTTTTCCCCAGGCTTTGATGACTGGGTGACAAGGCCCTACAATCTTTGAATGTGATTTTGGGCTGCCAGGATACATCTGAAATGAAAGTGTATGTAAACCCTCACCTTGTAAAACAGCCCATTCATTTGAAAATGGAAAAGGCAAAACATTTGTGTTTTTTAGGTATACGAAAAAAATGATCAATACCTTTTTTTTGTTTCCCCTTTTTTAGAAGAGATCACATTTCCTCTGTTCCTAGCTACATAAGAGCTGGGGAAGGAGAAAAATAAGGACACTGATCTTGCCAATGAATGGCTGTGCAGGGGTGGTGTGTCAGCACAAGTCTGATCATTTGGTGGAAAGCAGGCGCAGTTCCCAGCATAGCTAGAGAACTGACCACGGTATATTTTTCTGCTTGGTGTAGTCAGTTTTTAATAGGAAAGCAGGGGGACTGGCAGAAGCACCAGGGATTTCACACAAAGGAAGCAATACAACGAGAACAGAATACTTTTTCGCACAAGTACAGGGTACATCGGGAATATGAAATGTTGGGTTTACATATTCCTTAACTGCCGAAATCAGACAGTCGGGCTCTTTATTTGTCCTTCCAGAAGTGCCAAATAGAGGTCACACAGCTTCCAAGTCTATAATTTAATGTTTGATTTGTCAGCTAATATCTCACACCTATGGTTTGAAAGGGAAGGCTTCACATTTTCAGGTGATGGCTCATTCTACCAGGAGTGTAGGTGCCTCCTGGGCTGTCTGTCATTCATCTTCAATGGCTCAGACCTTCTGCAACCTGGTCTTCAGTTCAGTTACAAAAATTGCCCAGGTGGATGTTGGAGCCGCTGAGGGAGCTGCCTTTAGTTGCAATGTTTGGCAGGATGCTGTGTAGATTCTTTTGGCCTGTTGGTGCTTGCCATGTCCCGTTTCCTTAATGGGCATTGTTTTAGGTCATCCCTGTGAGTAAGGAATAATAGAGCTGCTCTGTGTCCCATGATGGACAATAAAGACTGTATTTTTTCACTTGCCTGTAATTTTGTTGGTGCAAGTCTACCAGACTAAACCAAATTATTTAAATACAGTGGAGGCTAAATGTAGCTACATGATCTTGTCTCTGTATGCTATAACTGTCAGGCTTTAGTGGCACAAACTGTTAATAGTAAGTAAATATTGCACAACAGGCCTGGTGTAGTTGTATCCTTAAAGGGTAACTCCACTTCGTTGGGAAAAAAAATCAAATAAAAAAACAAAATCAAATAATAAAAAAAATAATAATATAGCATATACAATTGCGACACAAGTCATATTGTAATTGAATGTTATTAAAAATCCTCTTTCCTTTTCAGTCTGGAGCCACTGTAATTTTCTGTAAATGTAATATGGCTACCTGGAGGTGTTCTGTACACAGAATGTATGTGTGTGTACAGGATGCCCCCCAGAAACCTAATTTCCTGCTTGCGTGATTGGCTCACTGATTTTCCCAGAAGCTTAGTCAGATTTTTGGCATCCCCTGCAGCAAGAATATCATTTTTGGTAAGATACTCCCAATAGGAAATCGCATCTAAAGGGATGCAGACCCAGCAGTTTTCCTCATTAGCGCTCTACAGCTGCAACAGCTGGGTAATAATTCTGAAACAACTCTCATTAGACTCACTCTGTTCCCTTGGCAAAAAAAATATATATACTTTTATATAGAGCATTTTTTGTACATATTTGCTCCAATTAAAAATGCAAACCCAGAAGGGTTTTTTTTCCTGCATCTAAACGTTCGTGATTGTAAAGTCTTATTTTTAAAATAGATAATAAGCATGTTATACTTGCCACCTCTGTGCAGTTGGTTTTGCACAGAGCACAGAGACTGGCAAGTAACTTTCATTAACACAGCAAGAACCAGAATTCATTCCACAGCAGGAACCAAGCAGTTTTGGATAAACCAACAGAAATCCAAGGCTGATAAAGAAAAATCGCTGGTTTATGCTTTGTATGCACTACTTTTGGGAACGCATTGAAACCAGATCTCATGGAATTTTTGTACCATGCGATCCTGTGCAGCCAGATGTAACATAACATTGACACCCATTGAAGATCGCAACAGCAGTGTGTTTTGAACACGGTGCAGGAAACGCACACGGAACACCGGCTTCCTGTACGGCTTTCTAGTGTGAGCCTAGTCTTATGTTTTGTTGTTTGCATGTCTTCTCTTTCTCAAACTTTTCATGACGTACTGCAACTACATGGTGCTCTCAATCAATTCATTGCTACCTATGAGAGTTAGTAAACTTTGTATCCTAAATATACTAACTCCCTAAAGCAGTACCACACTGAAGAGTCACATGGAGTTAAAGGGATTTGATAAGATTAATCTAGACAGTTTAGTACTATAGACAAAGAATTAAGGCACGCTTGCTGTTATGCATCCGAGACTCTCCTCAAGATCTGACAATTCTCTGCAATCGAGGTCTTCCACTATGAGCCAACAACTTATTAAAGCAGGTGCTAATGCGGAAACTTCTGAAACTCGGGCAGACTTTATCCCAAAGAAAGCAGGGATGAAAGCGGAGATGGAAGTTTTGGAGAAACAATGGGGTGGATTTACTAAAGGCAAATAAACTGTGCACTTTTCAAGATTGGTTGCTCCAGAGCTTAGTACATGAGGGAAGTTGATGGAAGCTGACTTCCATCATCCAATCATGTGCAAGCAAAAATTCTGTTTTTTAATTTATTTTCCTTGTGTGAAGCTTTACAGCATTTACTAATCTCTGAGCATGGTACAGCCATGGCAAGAGTGCATCATATTCCCTCAGTACAGCAGTCCTTTGCATTGCAGCAAACTGTACACACCGGTATGAAGATAAAAGACAATACATCTTACCATAACACTAGTCAGTTACCCCCTACCAAATACATTGTTCCACAGCTGCAACCCAACACTGCAATCAACTCTCAGCCAATGTCAGAATGTGTTCACATTGGTCAGCATTTTTTTTATCATTTAAAGTTTGTTGTGTGCATATCGAATAGGATGATGTCAACACTGCAACAAGAAAAACTACATTAGTCTGTATTAGAATACAACAGTGTAAAACGCACTTAAATGACTGGGCAGGATTTAATGTTAATTAGGATGTATTCAATCCCACCCACCATCAGAGCTGTGAAGAAAGTTACATTATTTGCAGAGTCTGAAAGACCATGAAAAACTGGATGGACTCTAGCTGCTGCAGGAAGTGGCTGTGGAAGGAACAGAGTCCATTAGCAGGATTTATAGAGTGTCACATGATACAAAGCAACAGAATATCATAGGGTCTGCAGACAACAGAACAACACGGTACAGAGGTATGATCTATGCTGGGACTGATCATTCCATTCAGTTATAGTGAAAGGAAAGTTGGAGTTATTAGTGTATCTGATGAAGGGGCTTAGTGTTTGAAATCTTTCACTTTAGCTTACCAAAAAATAAATAAATCAATGTATAAAAAGTGATGTATGAGAAAAAAAATAAAAAATTTAATGTCCAAAACAATATGAGATACAAAAGCTCTGAATAGCCTGTGATTAACAAGTGCAGTCATTACTGTGTAGCCATTTACATTGATGATGTTAACGATACAATCCAAATTAAACTAGAAACAGTGTATATGACATCATACTGATGGAACATGTTGGGCAGAGCTACAGTGACAAATAAGAAAATAGAACCTGCTGTCTTCATATAGTAAATACAAAATAATATTGAACTGTAAATCTATACCTGTTTTAAAATGAAAAAAAAAAAAAAATATATATATATATATATATATATATATATATAATATAAATAAAGGATCAATAAACAAAATGAATGCATAAACAATACAACTGTGCTAAATGCTTTCTTTGCCTCCGGTTTTTATACAGGAAAAGGAGGGGTATACTGGCCATGACTGTATTGTTAGCCACAAGGGTGCAACGTGTTACTAACAAAAGCCATTGTTCTGAAAAGACTACAGAAGCTTAACACAAATAAATCACCAGGACCAGTTGGATTACACCCGAGAGTCCTCAAAAAACTCAGTCAGGTTATAGCCAGACAATTATTCCTAATCTTTAGGGACAGTATGATGACAGGAATGGTACCAGCTGATTGGAGAAAAGTCCATGTGGTACCAATATTCAAAAAAGGGCTGAGACATATACTGGGAAACTACAGACTAACATTAATAGTATGTAAACTGTTGGAGGGGATGATAAGGGACTATATCCAAGAATTTGCTGATGAAAACAGTATCCTCAGCAGAAATTGGCATGAGTTTACAAAGGGTCGTTTCCGCCAGACCAATCTGTTAACATGAGGAAGTGAGCTGCCATCTAGATGGGGGAAGGCCTGTGGATGTGGTGTATATGGATTTTGCAAAAGCATTCAATACAATTCCCCATAAAAGCTAAATCTTCAAGATGAGGTCTCCTAGGCATTGACCATAAAGTTTTTTTCATGGATAGAAAACTAGATACAGGGGCGTGTCCAAATGGTGAGAAATAACGCGTACTCAGACTCGTCTGGGGTGGTTAGTGGGGTACCCCCAAGGCTCTGTCATGGGACCAATTCTGTTTAATGTGTTCATAAATGATATAGAGGTCAATATATGTAGCTCAATCTCTGTTTTTGCAGACGACACAAAAATAAGCAGGACAATAACTTAACATCAGGATATAGAAATTTTACAGAAAGAGTTAAATAGAATAATGGAGTATGCAGCTACATGGCAAATGATGCTTAATGTTGAAAAATGTAAAGAGATGCACTTGAGGCCTAAGAATATAAATGCAAACTATTCCCTAGGGGGAGAACCTCTGGGGGAATCAAGGATGGAGAAAGATCTGGGAGTCCTGGTAGAAGATAGACTAAGCAATAGCAGGCAATGGCAAACTGCTACATGCAAAGCCAGCAGACTATAGACTATTAGCTTGTATAAAAAGGGAATTTACTCCAGAGATAAAACGATTATCTGCCACATCTGGAATATTCTGTCCAGTTCTGGTCACCAGTCCTCAGGAGGGATGTGGTGGAGCTGGAGAGAGAAGGGTAACTAAATTGGTAGGTGGTTTGGAGTGCCTCAATTTACAAGGAATGACTGCAAGCACTGAATTTGTTCTACCTAGAGAAGAGACGCTTGAGAGGAGATATGATAGCGGTGTACAAATACCTCAATGGTGATCCCAGCATAGGAAGGAAACTTTTTAGTCTCAGGGAATGTAAGAAAACATGGGGCCACACAAGGAGATTGGAGGAGAAGCGTTTTAACCTTAAGCTGCATATGGGATTTTTCACTGTCAGGGTGATAAGGATGTGAAACCCTCTTCCACAATTTGGTGGTTTTAGCAGGGAGTATTTTTGTTTTTAAAAGACTCCTTAGATGTGCACAACATACAGGGATATGGGAAATTATTATCAACATTGACACACATACACCTACACAGGTTGAACTGGATGAACTGTCTTTCTTCGTTCTCAATACCATATTATACACAATAGTATAGTTTAGTAGCCAATAATGGTAGATCTAAAATTCACTTTCTATTTATAATGTATCAACTTGAAGATTCTGTGAGCTGATCTGTAAATGGTTGACATTAGTTGTTGCTTATTTTCTTTAAATTATTGAGAAAGTACACACATTTACCTACATTGAGAACTGTTATACCCCGTACACCCGATCAAAATTTCTGACAAATGTTCAATGTGAGCTTGTTGTCGGAAATTCCGACCATGTGTATGCTCCATCGGACATTTGCTGTCGTAAATTCCGGCAACAAATGGTTGAGAGCAGGTTATAAAATTCCGAGCGTGTGTACACAATTCCGACGCACAAAAGTCCACGCATGCTCTGAATCAAGCAGAAGAGCCACACTGGTTTTTGAACTTAATTTTTCTCGGCTTGTCTTGCGTGTTGTTCGTCACCGCATTCTTGACGTTCGGAAATCCGGACAACATTTGTGTGACCGTGTGTATGCAAGACAAGTTTGAGCCAACATCCGTCGGTAAAATCCACGGTTTTGTTGTCAATGTCCAATCGTCTGTACGCGGTGTAGCAGAGCGTCCCAGAGAGAGCCAGGGGGTTTATACGTCTCCCAGGCTCCTCTCGTATACATTCAGAAATCTCTGATCATGATCCAGTTCGGGTCTTAGTCCTCTTACCCAGGCTAATTTTAAGCTCACCTGAGCAGACAGCCTTTGCTCTCTGCCTGGGAAACACAGACAGCGCCGGTCTGTGAAGAGCAAAAGGTTGGTAAAAGCTGTTAAGCTGTTTATGCAGAAACTGACAAGCGGTAGGCTTGCTCAGCCTGGTAGTTAGGGCCTGCATATTGTGTAGTTGGAGCCGAGACACGGCTAGGATTTTTGTTTTGCTATTTCTGTTCTTATTTGTTTTCTGGAACACTGTACAGCACTTGTATATAGACTTGTATATAACACAAACACAGCACTGTTTGTCACTACCTCACTGGATTTGGTATCTGTGCCTGAACAACTGCTCATCCCAGGGAACTTTGTACCTGCTACCTGTCCCCCAGGTTACAGCGGCATTAGACTTAACTTGGCTTTTCTGTAAGGTTCCATGCAGGTGAGATGGTACTATGGAAGCAGCACCCATGTAAAAATCTCTTCTACAAAAATGAATGGCCGTCGGTGTCCATATCTGTTGTAAAAATGCATGACTGGCCATTCCTTCTATTTTCATCCATGTTTTCTTGCGATAATAGAGTAACTTCCTTGACAACAATTTCTATGGTGTATTTGCTAGAACTGGGACTGTTAACACGAAACTGTGAATTGCATCTCTAGATACAGAACATCTTAGATTAATAGACTTTGATGGATTTCATTCATCTGTATGGATGAGGGAAGCTGTCACTTAGACACATGGGGTTATAGCAGGCATAAACATTTACACTCAAGAAATGCACAGGTTTGCACCTTTTATACACGCAGAGCATGTAGTTATCCCCAAATTTATCTGAATGACAGCTTTAGTCATTCATAGAAACTTTTTTTGTTTAGGGAAAAAACATAACCTTTAGGTCAACTACAGTGCCTTGCAAAATTATTCACCCCCCTTGGCTTTTTACCTATTTTTGTTACATCACAGCCTTTCAGTTCAATGTTTTTTTTTAATCCTGAATTTTATGTAATGGATCAGAACACAATAGTTGGTGAAGTAAAATTAGAAAATTTATATACATAAAACAATTTTTCAGAAATAAAAAAACTGATAATTGGCATGTGTGTATGTATTCACCCCCATTGTTATGAAGCCCATAAAAAGCTATGGTGCAACCAATTAACTTCAGAAGTCACATAATTAGTGAAATGATGTCCACCTGTGTGCAATCTAAGTGTCACATAATCTGTCATTACATATATACACCTTCGTGAAAGGCCCCAGAGGCTGCCACACCTAAGCAAGAGGCACCAATAACCAAGCACTGCCATGAAGACCAAGGAACTCTCCAAACAAGGGACAATGTTGTTTAGTAGGAATGGGCTTTATGTTCGGGTTTAACATGAGTTTGACTCTAACATTGGCTGTTCGCCGAATAGCAAACAATTTGGGGTGTTTGCGGCAAATTCAAAAGCCGCGGAACACCCTTTAAAAGTCTATGGGAGAAATCAAAAGTGCTAATTTTAAAGGTTAATAAAGGTTAATATGCAAGGTATTGTCATAAAAAGTCAGACATGTATCAATGCAAAAAAAAGTTTTAAAAACTAAAGTTTTTTCGGGACCAGTGATTTTAATAATGCTTAAAGTGAAACAATAAATGTGTAATATTCCTTTAAATTTTGTACCTGGGTGTCTATAGTATGCCTGTAAAGTGGTGCATGTTTCCCTTGTTTAGAACAGTCCGAGAGCAAAATTGCATTTCTAAAGGAAAAAAAGTAATTTAAAACTACTCCTTTAAATTTTGTACCTGGGGGGTGCGTGAGGGTCCCCCCAAATTCCATACCAGGCCCTTATCCGAGCAGGCAACCTGGCAGGCCGCAGGAAAAGAGGGGGTGACGAGAGAGTACCCCCCCTTCCTTAACTGTACCAGGCCACATGCCCTCAACATGGGAGGGTGCTTTGGGGTAGCACCTTGTCCCCATGTTGATGGGGAAAAGGGCCTCATCCCCACAACCCTTGCCCGGTGGTTATGGGGGTCTGCGGGCAGGGGGCTTATTGGAAACTGGAAGCCCTCTTTAACAAGGGCCCCCGCCCCCCTGTGTGAATTTGTAATGGGGTACAAATGTACCCCTACCATTTCACAAGTGTCAAAAATGTTAGACAAGAGATGGTTTTTGACAATTCCTTTTATTCCTTCTTACTTTTGATCTTCCTTCGGTGTTCTTCCCCGCTTCTTCCTCCGGTCTTCTCATCTGGCATCTTCCTCCTGCTTCTTCTCCGCTTCATCCTCTGCATGATCCGCCTCAATGGAAGTCTTCTGCTGTGTGACGCTTCAGTTCAGGTGACAGTTCTTATATAACTGACGCACGGGGACTTCCCTATGGCTTTCCCCATGGTGTCAGAGGGGGCCGGGTGACCCCGCCCCCCTCTGACAACACGGGGAAAGCCATAGGGAAGTCCCCGTGCCCTCCATTATATAAGATGCCCTCCATTATATAAGAACTGTCACCTGAACAGAAGCATCACACAGCGGATAACTCCCATTGAGGCGGATTATGAGGAGGACAAAGCGTAGAGGAAGAAGCCGGAGGAAGATGCCGGATGAGAAGACCGTAGGAAGAAGCGGGGGAAGAACAGGGTGGAGGAAGAAGAACATCGAAGGAAGACCAGAAGAAGCGGGGAAAGAAGAAGATATTAATAAAGGAATTGTCAATGTCTTTTTTTAAAATTTTTGACACTTTTTTTTGTGAAATGGTAGGGGAACATTTGTACCCCATTACCAATTCCTTTCCCCTCCCCCCCATCAACATGGGGACAAGGTGCTTTGGGGGGGGGGCTAAAGGGTCTGGTATGGATTTTGAGGGGGACCCCCACGCCATTTTTTTTTGGTGCCGGGTTCCCCTGTGGGGAAATCCCATGCCATTTTTAGCAATGAACTTTTATGTGTATTGCCGGACCGACAATTCATTATAGCCACGAGTAGTTTTAAATTATTTTTTTTTTTTCTTTTAGAAATTTAATTTTGCTGTCAGACTGTTCTAAACATGGGAAACATGTGCCACTTTACAGGCATAGTATAGACATCCCCCAGGTACGAAATTTAAAGGAATATTACACTTTTATTGTTTCACTTTAAGCATTATTAAAATCACTGCTCCCGAAAAAACATCTATTTTTAAAACTTTTTTTTGGCATTGATACATGTCCCCTGGGCAGTACCCAGGTCCCCAAACAAACACTTTTTAAGACAATACCATGCATATAAGCCTTTAAAATTAGCACTTTTGATTTTTCATGTTCGTGTCCAATAGACTTTAGCGGTGTTCGCGTGTTTGAACTAATTTTTTGCCTGTTCACATGTTCTGGTGCGAACCGAACGGGGGGGGGGGGGGATTGTGTTCGGCCCATCCCTATTGTTGAGAAGTACAAGTCAGGGTTAGGTTATAAAAAAATATCCAAATCTTTGATGATCCCTAGGAGCACCATCAAGTCTATCATAACCAAATGTAAAGAACATGGCACAACACCAAATCTGCCAAGAGACGGCCGCACACCAAAACTCACGGATCGGGCAAGGAGGGCATTAATCAGAGAGGCAGTACAGAGATCTAAGGTAACCCTGAAGGAGCTGCAGGAGTTCAACAGCAGAGACTGTACATAGAAAGACAATAAGCCGTACGCTCCATAGAGTTGGGCTTTATGGCAGAGTGGCCAGAAAAAAGCCATTACTTTCAGCAAAAAACAAAATGGCATGTTTTGAGTTTGCGAAAAGGCATGTGGGAGACTCCCAAAATGCATGGTGGAAGGTGCTCTGGTCTGATGAGACGAAAATTTTACTTTTTGACCGTCAAAGAAAACGCTATGTCTGGCGCAAACCCACCACATCACCCAAAGAACACCATCCCCACAGTGAAACATGGTGGTGGCAGCATCACGCTGTGGGGATGTTTTTCAGCAGTCGGGACTAGGAAACTGGTCAGAGCTGAGGGAAAGATGGATGGTGCTAAATACAGAGATATTCTTGAGCAAAACCTGTACCACTCTGTGTGTGATTTGAGGCTAGGACGGAGGTTCACCTTATAGCAGGACAGTGACCCCAAACACACTGCTAAAGCAACAATAAAGTGGTTTAAGGGGAAACATGTAAGTGTTGGAATGGCCTAGTCAAAGCCCAGACCTCAATCCAATGGAAAATCTGTGGTCAGACTTAAAAATTGCTGTTTACAAGTGCAAACCCTCCAACTTGAAGGAGCTGGAGCAGTTCTGCAAGGAGGAATGGGCAACAATCCCAGTGGTAAGATGTGGCAAGCTCATAGAGACTTCTCCAAAGCGACTTGGAGCTGTGATAGTGGCAAAAGGTGGCTCTACAAAGTATTGACTTTAGGGGTGTGAATATTTATGCACATTTACTTTTTCTGTTATTTTGTCCTATTTGTTTGCTTCACAATAAAAAAAAAACATCTTCTAATGCGGCGTACACACGGTCAGGGCACCCCCCATGTTGAGGGCACGCGGCCTGGTACGGCTGAGGAGGGGGGGGGGCGCTCGTTCGTCCCCACCCCTTTCCTGGCCGGCCAGGCTGCGTGCTCGGATAAGGGTCTGACATGGATTTGGGGGGAACCCCCACACCGTTTTTTCGGCGTGGGGAGTCCCTTTAAATCCATGCCAGCTTACGGAGCTAGCGCGGCGGCAGTTACTGCCTACGCTAGCTACGTAACCTGAAGTCACGTGCTAAATGAACGGACTTGCCGATGAGCGGTAAGTCCGTTCATTTCAAAAGTCCCGCGGACTTGCCTACTAACGGCGGGATTGTCCGCCGGACTGCCAAGTCCAGCGGATAATTTTAAAACCAAACTTAAAACTTTGGTCTGCCGGACTTTGGCGCCAAAAAGTCCGCCGACGCCCACACACGAGGGGATTATCCGCTGGACTTCAGTCCAGAGGATAATCCCGCGGGATAGTCCCTTCGTGTGTACGCGGCATAAGTATGACAAAGTAGATTAAGGCCTCATGCACACTTGGCTCTTCTGAATGTTTTCTCTCCTGGCAAAACCTTCTCTCCTGAATGTGACTTTGGTGGATGGGAGTTTTCTGTCTCTAAATGCTCCTCCCTTTTAAAATCCTGTAAACATCTATGTGTGTATGGGCATGTAGGCTAACATGGAGGGGCCTGTAAATCCGGTGTTTTAAGCTGCTGTGTGCATGAGCCCTAAAAAAAAAAAGCCTAATTTTCAGTCCCTCCTAGCTTTCTCTAAATCTCAGGCTTCTCTTTATAACCTCCTAATATTTCATTCTTTTTTGATCTAGTCTGTTTTTGCTGATTTACCCAAACAATTTACAACTGCAGAAAATTTGACTTGGACTTAAAGCTAAAAAATACAAAATCTTATCTAACAAAAGACAAAAGTAAAATTAAAAATGTGGTTAGGTAATGACTAAGCGCTGACATTTGCACGCAACGCATCTACCTCTTTGTCCCTTGCTCCATCTGTCAACCAGTTGTCATATGAAGCTTCAATTAAAAGGATTACAGTATTGGAAGTGCAGCCATCCAGAATCATTTCCTTATGTCAAAAAACTGTTTGTTGGGCTAACCTGTATAAGAGTCGCGTATTCTTTCGCTTCTCTTGTTCATCTTGAGTTGTCTATAGGTGATTACATTCACTTTGCTGACGGCAGAGCTATTGACTGTTACAAAAACGGGTATTAGCAATCGGTCTGACTTGATATCACAAAAATGGTCAAGGAATATTATTTCATACATAAATATTCATCTAGAGGCTTTTGAGAACTCCTGGATTGAAAGAGCAATTTAACAGAAGCACAATAATACAGAACAGGAAAATAGGCAAAATTACGTTGGCAGCTGATGCTAAAGGACTCTTTCCATGGTACAGGGACAAGGTATTCATTAGTGCTGTTGAAGGTACAGATGGCTTTGTGTTGCAGAACAACTTCCGATATACAACCTACAAGATTGCCTAGCTGGACAACTGCAGACAGACAGAAGCAGAACCACTACCTCTCCTGCTGACACCGCCCACTTGCTTTTAAGCTGCTGCTAGCCTCCTAGGGCCTCTTGAATGTGACTGTATACACTCAGGCTCTTAAATGAGGACTGCTGCTTAAGACAAAGTTGTTCTTGTTCAGTCGTTTTGTCACGTCAAACTCTGTGACTTAATGGACCATAGCGTGCCAGGCTTTTCTGTCCTCCACTGCCTCCCAGAGCTTGCTTAATTTCATGTTCATTGTTTCGATGATTCTATCTATCCATCTTGTTTTCTGTTGTCCTCTTCTTTTTTCCTTCCACGTTTCCCAGCATCAGGGTCTTTTTCAATGAGTCCACTCTTCGCATTAGGTGGCCAAAGTATTCGAGTTAATGCATCTTAGTACACCCATGCTTTCCGAGTAACACAGACATAGCCGCTGTTCCTCACATCCTTGGCTCCACAGACAGACTTGTCTAAATAGCACGTGCTTTGTTTATTTATAATAGCGATGACAATAGAGCCTGGTGGCTTCACAATCGGCCAATTAAGCCCAGGCATTCCTTCAAACAGGAGGAATTATACAAATCTCAACCAATGAACAATGACTAGGGGAGTGTATGGGCATGTCTGTGCAAGGGCAGTGTGTATGATTTCTCGCCCCTTGTACCTCTAAGCTGTGCTCTCCAATTAGACAAAGTAAGACACATGTTTGGCCTAACAAATCATGAACACTGTCCCCGACCAAACGTACGCAAACACTCCCGTTTTTTACCATTGGCGTGAATCCTTAATCTGCATTGTTCAGAGAACGCATACCCGGATTAGTCTACCATTCCTGTAGATGGGAGGCTATCTGCAGGGACATGTTATAGTCCCTCTATGTGCTGATAAGACACACAGAGACATGAGCGTACATCCCTCTATAAAAGGCAGGTAGGTATCAAGCTGATAATGTCCTCGCAGTGCGAACACACCCCCCCAGACGAACGTCTGTGCATCGCTGGCGAACATATCCTCATTCTGCAAACACTTCTCTACATCTTACAGGAAGCTTTTCACTACCAATGGGTCATAACCAGTGTCATTCTAAAGAGCGGGCCGCAGCAGAACTAATATTGGGAGCCACTGTGACAATACATATTGAGTACATCTTAATAAAATTTCAACACTCTCCATAGGCTATTGCCTCTTCAGTATATCATGAATGCTGCTGCCAGACTCATCTACCTTACCAACTGTTCAGTGTCTGCCACCCCTCCCTGCCAATTCCTACACTTGCTCCAAGTCGCCCAGCGATTTAAATTCAAAATACTAACCACAACATACAAAGCCAATCTTGTGTCCAAGTATCACCCAAACCGTCCTCTTCGCTCCTCTCGAGACCTCCTGCTCTTAAGCTTCCTTGTCATCTCCTCCCATACTCATCTCCAGGATTTTTCCAGAGCCTCTCCCATCTTCTGGAGCTCTCTACCTCAATCTGTCTGGCTATCTCCTATTATTGCTGCCTTCAGGCGATCCCTGAAAACTCATCTCTTCAGAGAAGCCTATCACGCCTCCAACTAATCTTTTACCACTTACATCAGCTCATTCCCCACAGTTACAACATTTTGTGACACCTGCCCCCTCCTATTAGATTGTAAGCCTATCTGAATAGGGCCCTCTTAAACCTCTTGTGTTTTATTGTTTTCAAACTGTATTGTCTCCCTGTTATATTGTAAAGCATTGCATAAACTGTTGGCGCTATATAAATCCTGTATAATAATATATATAGCGGTTGAGGTGGTTAGAGATCCCCTGAAGTATTAAAGGGTTGGTAAGGAACTTGCTTTCAAAGGCAGTTAAGAGAGTGGGAGGTGTTATGGTGTAAGGAAACGGAGATCCTGGTTCTCTGAGGGGAGAAGAGACTGATCGTGTGTTCATACACAGTATCAACACCGATCTATCCTTTCACCTAGCAAGTCCCATCCCCCTTCAGTTAGAACACCCCCTTGAGCGCCCCCTAGTGTTAATCCCTTCACTGGCAGTGGCATTTTTACAGCAATCAATGCATGTTTATAGCACTGATCGCTGTATAAATGCCAATGGTCCCAAAAATTTGTCAAAATTGTCAGATGTGTCCGCCATAATGCCAAAAATGCCATAAATCTATCCCCTATTTTGTAGACTCTAACTTTTGCGCAAACCAGTCAATATACACTTATTGCAATTTTTATAAATTTTTTACCAAAAATATGTAGAAGAATACATATCGCCCTAAACTGAGGAAGAAATTCGTTTTTTTATATATTTTTTTGGGGATATTTATTCTAGCAAAAAGTAAAAAATATATAGCTTTTTTTTCAAAATTGTCACACTTTTTTCTTTTTTTTTTTTTGTTTATAGCGCAAAAAATAAAAACCGCAGAGGTATCAAATACCACCGAAAAAGTTCTATTGGTAGGAAAAAAAGGCATCAATTTTTTATTTGGGTACAACGTAGCATGACAGCGCAATTGTCAGTTAAAACGATGCAGTGCTGAATCGCAAAAAATGCTCTGGTAATTAAGGGGGGTAAAACATTCCGGGGCTGAAGTGGTTAAAAACTGCTGTAAGCTGTTGACTGTCCTTTAACAAGACACAAAGCATGTAAACCTCTTATGACACAACAGCAAATTCTGTTGTGTACATCCAACTGTAAGATTTCATGTGTTTTTCTGTTGACTGTTCATTTTTCTTTTTTTATACTCAAAATTTTAAATATAAAATGGAAGCATCTGTTGTGAACAAAGCTATTGAATTGCTAATGAGATAACCAGAAAATAAATACAATTAGTTGCTGCTGTTAGGAAGGAAATATGACCAAGATTAATGATGTACAATAGGCTTGCATAAAAAAAAAATCTTGCCATCTGCTTCAATCACAGGACAAGTTTTGCAATAAGCAGAAGAATATTTTGTTTTTAAAAATGCAATGTAAAAGAAGGAAAAGTCATAGTGACCTTTTGGAAAAGGGATTTTCCAGTGTTTTAGGGGAAAAATAGAGTACCCAATCCTACATAAGGGTAAATAACAGTAAAATTATCTAATTTCAATGTGCCGTATTTTCTATTGATGTTACTTGCTGTTTGACAGCATTGTGGGCATTAGCTATTTTTGAAGCCTATTGTAGACAGGTGTAATATCCTGCAAAACTCCTGAATTATGTGTAGCAATACATGTTGACTAAATGGGTTTTTTGAACAATTTTCTTTTATCTTTAGACAAAACATCTAAATGTGTTTTGGGCTCAGAAATATAAAATTTTTATATAAAATGTGATCAGGTTTAAGAAGCAGGATGTCCAAACCCTGCTGGCAGCTGAATTCGCAGAGACGATCCAGGCTCTGCAGGGATCGCGACCATGTCAGAAATCACCCAGATGCCTAACTAGCATCTGGCTCTGCCTCTCAGTGTGCCGCTGAGAGCCTGAGCCAGCTGCCTCTGTCCCCGTTTACAGCCCGGCGCTCCAGTGAGTGCTGGAGGAGCAGAGCAGTCACAGTCTCTGCTCTATGCTTAGAGCAGACCCGAAAACTGAGCAATCGCTGCATTTGATTGCTCACTTCTTGGCGTAAAGGCATCAGGGGACAGATGCAGCATCAGATTGATGCTGCATACACATAGGTAAGTATGATTGTTTTTATTTTTTAAATTTCTATTTTTAAAAAAACGTGATTGGATAAGTCAGAAAATTTTCATTATATATAAGAAGGATGTATGGGGTAAAATGTACAAATTGGGTAAAGGGTGTACATTCAAAAACAAGCAAAAAAATTGTTGTTTATTTTTGCATGGTATATTTATTTATTAAGCAGTGACTGTGACATTCACTTCAGATGAATCTTCTTCGTGCACGCATTTTAAAGTGATTAATGTCCTTGCAGTAAATGTTTAATGCATGTCTACTTTATAAATACTGGACTTTTAAGCTTTAGGTGACATGGAAGTTATGTAAAGTTAATAGGCCTATTGTAATTAGCGGGCAAAAGAAATCTAGATGTGATTTTGCTTTAAATCCCTTAGACTGCAAAGATTTAATACCTTGGCATGTTGGATCTTCCAAAGCTGTGATTTCAGTTTGCCAACTTTTAAGTAGAGTTTAGAAACTATATCCCAAAAGTTCATTCTAATCCTGCTGGGGACTAGCACGGTTAAAATAGTCCTTAGGGTCCGTATGTTCTTAATGAGTAAGCGACTAAGCCTTTTGGGGATAAATGAAAATAGCAGTGGATTAGGGAATAATGGTAGCTTGAAGTAGTAAACAATGCTCAGTCGCCTAAGAAATTCTTGGCACAAGAGTTAAAAAGCCATTGCAGAAATAAATGATGTGTCCTATAAATGGAGAGGTTGGCATTTACACTATCCTTCAGTGCTGAGAGATCTCTCAACAATTCTAGTACATAATCCAACAGTCCAATGAAGAATGCACACTAGAGAGGTGTGAGAACAGAAAGGTGATCGAGATTATAGGTGCTCGCTTGGGAAAATGTTATCTTGCTTGGCTGTTACCTTTCTACCATTCATTAATGTCTGTCATTTGATTTTATCACACAGAAAAATGTCACTAATATCTGCCCACAGATCCTTATTGCATTTATGCAAACATTTAAATGTCTATAATCAATATTTGATTGTGAAAGTTGTAGTTAATACAAGGCTTTAGCTGCAAAAGTAGCTTGCCTCTGACATCAGTTTGAGACCCTTCTGAGAATATTTAGAATCCACTGACTTTGGCTTATATGAACAGAAAAGCAGTTCTGCCATGGAAAATAAAAAAAAACACTCTTAAAGCACATTATAAACCCCAAAATTTGATATATATGGCAGAGCAATAAAGAGCATAGAGGGGCTCGATCTAGAATACACAACATTGCATCATTTAAAAAAAATATATTGTATTACATAGAAAAACAACCCCACCACAGAGCTGGTCCAAAATTGTCCTTATAGCTTGGTATTCCGAATAATATAGCACCGACTAGCCCTAATCAAGCATATTGTAATTATAACGCATACAAAGAGATCGTATTAGTTCATTGTTTTTGGATCTAAAATTATGTAGATGTGTTATTTTTGCATATATAGGTTATATCGATATAAGGAAGGTATCCTAAAATATTGTATTGAAATCTACAGATATTAGTTTACTCAATACAATATAGCCCCTGAACAGCCAGCCTTTAGAAGAGGGCTGCAGGATGGCAGCAATTTAGGGTGACTAGACTGTTTTCCAAATTCTTATTTTTTTTTTTTTTAAAGTGTGTGTGTGTGTGTGTGAATAAATCCAATATATGGAGAAATCAATTTCAGAAAAAAAGTAAAAAAATAAGTATTAGAGAATACCAGATTGGGTTATAATTTAAAATATATAAGCCAATATATAAGCCACTCATTAGTACAAAGTTGCTATTTAACCCCTTAACACCAGCTGTAGTTGGACACATAACCATAAAGCTGGCGTCCCTTGTTTGTGCTGGGTGATTGCACTTTCACAACAGCTCCCAGTCACTGTTTATGATTAGGAGCCAGTGGGATGGCTTCCCAAGCTTATGATCACTATGACAACTGATCATAGTGATACCATAACCAGGGAGTCCATGTAACACCTCTGGCATTATGCACTTTTAAAGGACGCACTCCCGATATCTGGAAAGGGTTAAAAGACAATACCAGATTATATTGCGTCCAAGTATTTACCACAGATTCCCACTTTTCAGTCCAAGGTACCTAACAAGCAACCCCTACCCCCTAAGGATCAGAGATCAAACTTGACTCCGGTGGGTTGACAATGGGGAAGACATCCCTGAAACTCATTGCTGTGATTACCTTGTAGTCCAGAAGTGTTGCCCAGGAGCCGCAGGGATGCTGCTGCCACTCTTTTTTGCGGGAAGAGAGAAGGAAGGTTAAAAACACTCCAAAGACCCCTTCCCCCTACCAAACACATGTGGCAGTCTTTAATAAACACAGCTCTACCACTGTACAAGCTGACATATCTGGGCAGGAACTGTCCCAAAAAGTTTGGGAAGTTCTGGGACAACTGGGTGGAAGCAAAACACCTGACAATTACCTGATCCTCCTGGATCCCTTATGGATCCAATACTTCCCCTAAGAGGACCCCGGTCAGGGCCGGACTTACCATTGGGCTTGCCTGGGCTCAAGCCCATGGGCCCTGCCCAATAGGGGGCCCCGCGAGATACATAGCCGAGTGTATTCGGCTCGGCTCAGCTCCGCTCACAGTCACGCCAGGTCCCGCCCTATGATGGACATAACACAGGGACTGGTCGTGACTGTGAGCCGAGTCGAGTATACTCGGCTGCTCTCGGCTTCACTCTGGCCTGCGAGAGGACCCGAGAGCCGCCGAGAGTACCCGGGTGCCGCCGAGAGGACCAGAGAGCCGCGAGTGGACCCGAGAGCCGCCGAGAGGACCAGAGAGCCGCCGAGAGCACCAGAGAGCCACCGAGAGCCGCCGAGAGGACCCAAGAGCCGCGAGAGGACCCGAGAGCCCCCGAGAGGACCAGAGAGCCACGGAGAGCCGCCGAGAGGACCCAAGAGCCGCGAGAGGACCCGAGAGCCCCCGAGATACAGAGGATTCTGTATCTCGGTGGCGCCATTTTTAAACTTCAAGACTACAATGAAAAGACTGCAATGACAAGGCTGCAAATGACAAGGCTGCAAATGACACTGGGGCAAGGCTGCAAATGACAAGGCTACACTGACAAGGCTGCAATAACACTGGACAAGGCTGCAGATGGATGGGCAAGGCTGCAGATGGACACGGATAAGGCTGCATTGATGGGCATTTAAATGTAAGTTTTTTTTCCTTACTCCTAAAAGTTTTTTTTCCTTAAAATTCCCTCCTAAACTCGGAGTGCGTGTTGTTATACGCTGGCGCGTGCTATACACCGATAAATACGGTAATGTATAGAAGGTAGGGCCCGAAAGTGACTCAAGCCCAGGGGCCCCCACCACCCTAAGTCCTGCCCTGACCCCGGTAGACATACTTTTTTTGTTACTGTAACTCCAACTGTACTTAACGTGCTTTTTCAATGACTGATTGTGTATACCTACTGCATAGATTGTGATCCTGTAGACCTGATCCTGAACTTTGTTTCTTGTCTGTAACCATATTTTGACGTATGATAATGTCTGTTTATTTTTCTCTTGTTTTGGAAATATAAATAAAGTTTTTGTTAAATAAAAAAAAACACTCCACAGGATTGTGTAGTAAATGCACTCATTAAATCATGGGCATACTGCTCTGGTCTGTCCTGCAGAACCTGTGTTGTGCTGGACTTCCTGGTGGCCACAGGATGCTCCAGTCATTTCCTCGATCTCCAGCGGCTCCCTGGCACAACGCGGGTTCTGCAGGATGGACCAGAGCAGCATTTACATGATTTGATGAGCGCATTTACTACACAAACCTGTGAGTGATTTTAGCCTTTGTGCATTAAAGTACCTTTTTAACCACTTCAGCCCCGGACCAATTGTCGGCTTAAGGACCAGAGGTCTTTTTTCAATTTCGCACTGCACTACTTTAACTGGTAATTGCGCGGTCATGCAATTTTGTAACCAAACGAAATTTGCGTCCTTTTCTTCCCACAAATAGAGCTTTCTTTTGATGGTATTTGATTGCCTCTGTGATTTTTATTTTTTGCGATATAAACGGAAAAAGAGCGAAAATATTGAAAAAAAAAAAGAGATTTTCTACTTTTTGTTATAAGAAAAAATCTAATAAACTCAATTTTAGTCAAACATTTGGGCCAAAATGTATTCAGCCACATGTCTTTAGTAAAAAAAATGCCAATAAGCATATATATATTGGTTTGCGCAAAAGTTATAGCGTCTACAAACTAGAGTACATTTTCTGGAATTTACACCGCTTTTAATTTATGACTGCCTATTTCATTTCTTGAGGTGCTAAAATGGCAGAGAAGTACAAAACCCCCCCAAATGACCCCATTTTGGAAAGTAGACACCCCAAGCTATTTGCTGAGAGGCATGTTGAGCCCATTGAATATTTTTTTTTTTTAGTCCCAAGTGATTGAATAAAGACAAAAATAAAAAAGATTTTATTTTTTTTCAAAAAGTTGTCACTAAATGATATATTGCTCACACATGCCATAGTTATATGTGGAATTGCACCCCAAAATACATTTTGCTGCTTCTCCTGAGTATGGGGATACCACATGTGTGGGACTTTTTGGGAGCCTAGCCGCGTACGGGGCCCCGAAACCCAAGCACCGCCTTCAGGATTTCTAAGGGTGCAAATTTTTGATTTCACTCCTCACTACCTATCACAGTTTCGAAGGCCATAAAATGCCAAAATAGCACAAACCCTCCCCCCCCCAAATGACCCCATTTTGGAAAGTAGACACCCCAAGCTATTTGTTGAGAGGCATGGTGAGTATTTTACAGCTCTCATTTGTTTTTGAAAATGAAGAAAGTAAAGAAAAAAATTATTTTTTTTTCAATTTTCAAAACTTTGTGACAAAAAGCGAGATCTGCAAAATACTCACCATACCTGTCAGCAAATAGCTTGGGGTGTCTACTTTCCAAAATGGGGTCATTTTGGGGGGTTTTATGCCATCTGGGCATTCCATGGCCTCCGAAACTGTGATTGGCAGTGACAAGTGAAATAGAAAGCCTGAAGGCGGTGATTGGTTTTTGGGGTTCCGTACGCAGCTAGGCTCCCAAAAAGTCCCACACATGTGGTATCCCCGTACTCAGGAGAAGCAACAGAATGTATTTTGGGGTGTATTTCCACATATGCCCATGGCATGTTTGAGCAATATATCATTTAGTGACAACTTTTTGTAAAAAAAAATATATATATATATTTTTTTTTTCATTATTCAATCTCTTGGGACAAAAAAAAAAAATATTTAATGGGCTCAACATTGCTCTCAGCAAATAGCTTGGGGTGTCTACTTTCCAAAATGGAGTCATTTGGGGGGGGGGGTTTGAACTGTCCTGGCATTTTATGCACAACATTTAGAAGCTTATGTCACACGTCACCCACTCTTCTAACCACTTGAAGACAAAGCCCTTTCTGACACTTTTTGTTTACATGAAAACATATTTTTTTTTTGCAAGAAAATTACGTTGAACCCCCAAACACTATATATATATTGTTAAAGCAAAGGCCCTACAGATTAAAATGGTGGGTGTTGCATTTTTTTTTCCACACAGTATTTGCGCAGCGATTTTTCAAACGCATTTTTTGTGGAAAAAATACACTTTCTTTTTATTTTAATGCACTAAAACACACTATATTGCTCAAATTTTTGATTAAATAAAAAATATGATCTTAGGCCGAGTACATGGATACCAAACACGACATGCTTTAAAATTGCGCACAAACACGCAGTGGCGACAAACTACATACATTTTTAAAAGCCTTTAAAAGCCTTTACATGATACCACATTAGATTCACGGAGGAGGTCTACTGCTAAAATTACTGCCCTCGATCTGACCTTCGCGGTGATACCTCACATGCATGGTGCAATTGCTGTTTACATTTGACGCCAGACCAACGCTTGTGTACGCCTTTGCGCAAGAGAAGGAGGGGTGCTTTTTTTTTTTTTTTGTTTTTTTTTTTATTTATTTAGCTTTTTTATTTTATTTTTAAACTGTTCCTTCCATTTTTTTTCTTTGTTATGATTTTTATTGTTATCTCAGGGAATGTAAATATCCCCTATGATAGCAATAGGCAGTGTCAGGTACTCTTTTTTTGAAAAAACTGGGGTCTATTAGACCCTAGATCTTTCCTCTGCCCTCAAAGCATCTGACCACACCAAGATTGGTGTGATAAAATGCTTTCCCAATTTCCTAATGGCGCGGTTTATATCCGGGAGGGGGGACATTCCCTCCCACTGCTTGTAAAAGCAGTCTAGAGGCTAATTACCCGCTAGAATTGCTTTTACATGAAAGCCGATCACTGGCTGAAAAGAATGATACCAAGATGATACCTAAACCTGCAGGCATCATTCTGGTATAACCATTCAAAGTCCAGCAACATACTGGACATATATTGTAATCTTTTTTTTTTTTTCATGCAGTCTCTTGGCTGAACGAAAAAAAGAGATTGATTGGTGGGTATGCCCACCATTAGAATACCTCCCTTCATCCACCCACTTCTAATGATGGGCATACATGCACCATTTATATATGCCGATGCATGGGGGCATCCTCCCGCAAAAGTTATGCCGTGTACACACGGTCGGAATTTCGACCGTATGTACGTGGCATTAGAAGCCAATCGCTCCTCCCCCCCCCTGCTGCCCCCATGCTTCGGCACATATGCTCTTTTTTTTAACTGTGGTGGTGAAATCACCTCCTACAGCGTTGGAGTCGCGGCTTTATGTATCGTGGGAGCAAACGCTGTTGCTGTCAAGATAAATAAATCCGCGCTGCAACTGAATGGCGCACCTGAAAACAAAAAAATGCTTAACACTAAAACACAGTAAACAAAATTACATACCTGAAAAGCAAGCATGATAAAAAACATAATAAAACATTGCAGAATAGAATGGAGTAAAAAAAGAGCAACAATAGAGAGAAAATAGAGAGAGAGAGAACAATAAAACGACAACTATTTTTTTTTTTTTTATTTTTTTGAGATTCACAGGTAAAAAAGCTCCTGACTGTTAGCGACTGAATCAAAACGCTACCACAAAAAAAATGTTAGCGATCGCAGGGATCAGGCCTGACTCTGCGAACGCTGCAGTTATGTGTGCTTAGTGTTTTGTAAGTGACAGTGATCGATCGATACTGCACTTGGGTGGGCTGGGCTGGGCGGAGGGGGAAAACGCAGGTGCTAGCAGGTATCTGGGCTGATCCCGCTAACAATGCGTTTTTTTGGAACCCTAAACTGCTGGGACGCTAGTATAGATCTGATCAGATCAGATATTGATCTGTTCAGATACTGTGCCACTAAGGGAGGTGTATGCTTTGCGCGTGGGTGTTTGCGGTACTGGCACTAACCTGGGGCGACGCAGACCTTATTTGACCCTAAAAACCTAATTGATATCACCCGCCGGGCGATCAGGGGGTTAAACCGTTATTGGGTAATAAATGGCGGGTGCCCTGACAGTATAAAAAACAAGCTAACTAACCAGCGTCACCCGTAACAGTAATACAAAAAAAAACTGGCTACCTAGCGGCACCAGTGACACTAATGCAGCGATCAGAAAAACAATCGCTTAGTGACACTGGCAAAAGGGGGTGAAAGGGTTAACTAGGGGCAATCAGGGGGTTAAAACCTTTATTAGGTAATATATGGGGGTACCTGACGCTATATAAAAACCTGACGGGGAACCTAATTAACGAAATAACTAACTGGCTAACCAGCGTCACCAGTGACAGTTATACGGTGATCACTGGTGAAAGGGTTAACTCTAGGGGCAATCAGGGGGTTAAAACCTTTATTTAGGTTGTAATATGGGGGTACCTGACCTATAAACCTATTTATGAACCTATATAAACATTGCGGTTAAAATAAAAAAAAATGGTTACCTAGCGACACTAATGCAGCGATCAGAAAAACGATCGCTTAGTGACACTGGCAAAAGGGGGTGAAGGGGTTAACTAGGGGCAATCAGGGGGTTAAACCTTTATTAGGGGGGGTAGGGGGCTACCTTGGACCTAAAACTAACTGCCCTGACAGTTATTACAGTCACACTGACACTAAATGCCGTGATCAGTAAATAAATGATCACTGCAATTAGTGACACTGTGACTGGGGGGGCAGGGGGTGATCAGGGGGTGACAGGGGGGTGGATTGTGTGCCTATGTGTACTGGTGTCAGTATACCGTTTGTGCACTAACCTGTACATGTTCTCTCCTCGGCGTTCCGGTCACATAGACCGGCGCACCGAGCGTGACATCACTTCCGCCTTCCTGTCTATACAATAGACATGAAGGGGAAGCTTTTCATTCGCCAAGAGCGATCGCAAGGGGGTGGCCAGAAACCACTGGCCGTCCCCTCGTCCCTGATCGCTCCTGAAGCGATGCCGACCGTCCCCGCCGGCGGAGGGGGTTCCGATCGGACACCCCACCCGCCGGAAGAATGTCACGTACAGGTACGTGATTTTGCCTGTACGTGCCATTCTGCCGACGTATATATACATGGGGCGGTCGGCAAGTGGTTAACTGCTACACTTAGGTGGTGCTTCCTTCTCTCTTCCCTTAATTTACCCCACGAAGCTGGCTATACTCTGAGGATTTATAAAAAAATAAGCTGCGCTGAAGAAGAGGATTGTAGTGAAATGATTATAGTGACGTGTATTCACTTATATATACTTATGATATATTTAAGGTGACATAAATTCACTTAAAATTACTCATGCTTATTGTGACTATGAGGGAAACTGTACTAGCTCCCAAACCGCTTGCTGTACAATGTTGCTGCCAACTATGAACATAAACCAAAAAAAAAAACAATTGCACTAGAAACATAAAACAAAAAAACATAGTTATTTGAAAGTTGTGAAACTCAATTCCAAAAATGCGGAAAAGACCCAAAGTTTCTATATGAGAAATGTTTCCAAAAAAAGTTCAAACAGAAAATCCTCCATTCATTAGTCAATGGTGATTTCAAGCAGAAAAACTCCCAAGGAATAGTGATTTGATTGGGATAGAAAAGGTTCCTCCACCTGAGAAATGACTGCCGCTTACCAGCTAAATTGATCTCTTTTTTTAGGGAGATCAAAAATCGCCTGTGGCTTATCCCCCAGCCCGGGTCTCTGTGCTTGTCAGCAAGATATCCCCACTTCTCAGCCTGATGTTCTTGGAATTGCCCGCAGTCAGTTTTTTCCCCATATTAAACATGAAAAGATAAGGTTTCCATAGCTAAATTCAATTTCAATTTAACCACTTAACCACTTAAACCTCCTTAATAACCAGACCAAATTTCAGCTTTCGGTGCTCTCACATTTTGAATGACAATTACTCAGTCATGCAACACTGTACCTATTTGAAATTTTTGTCCCTTTTTTTCCTCACAAATAGAGCTTTCCTTTGGTGGTATTTAATCACCGCTGGGTTTTTTTTTTTTTGCGCTATAAAAGAAAAGACAGAAATTTCTACAAAAAAAATAATTTTTCTTCGTTTCTGTTATAAAATTTTGCAAATTAGTAATTTTTCATCATATATTTTGGCCAAAATTTATACCACTACATATCTTTAAAAAAATAACCCAAATCGGTGTATATTATTTGGCCTTTGTGAAAGGTATAGAGTCCACAAGCTATGGTGCCAATCTCTGAAAATTGATCACACCTGAAGTACTGACGACCAATCTCATTTCTTGAGACCCTAACAAGCCAGGAAAGTACAAATACCCCCCCAAATGACCCCTTTTTGGAAAGTAGACATTCCAAGGTATTTAGTAAGATGCATGGTGAGTTTTTTGAAGTTGTATTTTTTTTCCACAATTCTTTGCAAAATTTTCTTTTTTTTCACAAAATTGTTATATTAGCAGGTTATTTATCACACACAGCATATGCATAGCACAAATTCACCCCAAAACACATTCTACTACTCCTGCTGAGTATGGTGATACCACACGTGTGAGACTTTTACACAGCATGGCTACATACAGAGGCCCTACATGCAGGGAGCATTCTTGGAGCATAAATGACACATATTTCTTGACTACCTCTTACACTTTTGAAGGCCCCGGAGAACCAGGACAATTGAAACGCCCCAAAAATGACCCCCTTTTGGAAAGAAAACAACCCAATGTATAATCTGAGGCATATTGAGTCTTTTGAACATGTATTTTTTTTTTCTACAAGTTTTTGGAAAATGTGTAAAGAAAATGAAAAAACTTTTTTTTACACAACATTGTCCATTTACACAATATTTCTAACACCAAAACATATACATGGCAAAAATTACACCCCAAAATAGATTCTCCTATGGGTGGGTATGCAGAGTATGGATGGGTGAGCATGGATCGATGGATCTGTCACTATGCAGCGCTGTGGGCACTACACATGCAGCCCACAGTGCTGCTGCCACCGATCTCTCCCCTCTCCACTCGCACTGGACGGAGAGGGGAGGGAGGAACCGGAAATCACGCCGGTTTGTTTACATGTGATCAGCGGCCGTTCACCGTGATCCGTGAACATGGAAGTTCTCGAGTGCATGCCCCAGGGGGCACGCAAGAGCGGAATTCTGGGAGGACATCACTGTACGCCCTCCCAGAGTTAACAAACTGCCCTGTAGCCGTCATTCGGCTATGGGCCGGTTATTAAGTGGTTAATAATAAAAAAGGGCAGAGTTTACACTTAGATTTGGCAGTTTAATATGGGGAAAAACTGACTGCGGGCAATTCCAAGAACATCAAGCTGAGAAGTGGGGATATCTTGCTGACAAGCACAGAGACCCGGGCTGGGGGATAAGCCACAGGCGATTTTTGATCTTCCTAAAAAAGAGATCAATTTAGCTGGTAAGCGGCAGTCATTTCTCAGGTGGAGGAACCTTTTCTATCCCAATCAAATCACTATTCCTTGGGTGTTTTTCTGCTTGAAGTCACCATTGACTAATGAATGGAGGATTTTCTGTTTGAACTTTTTTTGGAAACATTTCTCATGTAGAAACTTTGGGTCTTTTCCAGACTTTTGGAATTGAGTTTCACAACTTTCAAAGAACTATATGTTTTTTGTTTTATGTTTCTAGTGCAATTGGGTTTTTTTTGCTTTATGTTCATAGTTGGCAGCAACATTGTACAGCAAGCGGTTTGGGAGCTAGTACAGTTTCCCTCATAGTCATAGTCACAATAAGCATGAGTAATTTTAAGTGAATTTATGTCACCTTAAATATTTCATAAGTATATATAAGTGAATACACGTCACTATAATCATTTCACTACAATCCTTTTCTTCAGCGCAGCTTATTTTTTTAATAAATTTCTAATATTGTGTGTGTCTCACATTTTAAGTTGCAGCAGTATCTACACATTTACCACATACACAGTAGAGTGGTTAAATAGACAGCGCGGTATTTTCATTTTTTACGTTTATACTCTGAGGATAGCTGCTACCTTTTGCCCCAATTGATCAAGGACCTATGGGCTTGTTTATGGACAGAGACTAATCATATCACCACTGCATTCCCAAATGGACCTTTGATTTCCAGGCTCACGCACTGTCCTTGTGCCAGCAATTACATTTTTTTTGCGGGTCTGTTTGGTGTCTTCTACTGATGCAGGCTCTGCATAGATGCACAGATGTTTGGGTGTATTAGTAATGCACAAATTCAGTGCACCCTGCTCATTGTTTCACGCGTGTACATTAATCACAGGGGAAATATTTTTCCTGAGGTAACACAGCAGTCATCAACCTCCCAGCAACATTGTTTCTATACTATACTTTACTGCATCATAGTGTTGCACCCATCATTAGGCTGAAAAAAACAAAACAAACCCATCAGAGAGATAGCAAAAACATTAGGTGTGGCTAAATCAACTGTTTGGAACATCCTTAAAAAGAAAGAATGCACCTGTGAGCTCAGCAACACCAAAAGACCCGGAAGACCACGGAAACAACTGTGGTGGATGACCGAAGAATTCTTTCCCTGGTGAAGATAACACCCTTCACAACAGTTGGCCAGATCTCCAGGAGGTAGGTGTATGTGTGTCAAAGTCAACAATCAAGAGAAGACTTCACCAGAGTGAATACAGAGGGTTCACCCCAAGATGTAAACCATTGGTGAGCCTCAAAAACAGGAAGGCCAGATTAGAGTTTGCCAAACAACCATCTAAAAAAACCTTCACAGTTCTGGAACAGCCTATCGACAGATGAGACCAAGATCAACTTGTACCAGAGTGATGGGAAGAGAAGAGTATGGAGAAGGAAAGGAACTGCTCATGATCCCAAGCATACCACCTCATCAGTGAAGCATGGTGGTGGTAGTGTCATGGCGTGGACATGTATGGCTGCCAATGGAACTGGTTCTCTTGTATTGATGATGGGACTGCTGACAAAAGCAGCAGGATGAATTCTGAAGTGTTTCGAGCAATATTATCTGCTCATATTCAGCAAAATGCTTCAGAACTCATTGGACGGCGCTTCACAGTGCAGATGGACAATGACCCGAAGCATACTGCGAAAGCAACCAAAGGAGTTTTTTAAGGGAAAGAAGTGGAATGTTATGCAATGGCCAAGTCAATCACCTGACCTGAATCCGATTGAGCATGCATTTCACTTGCTGAAGACAAAACTGAAGGGAAAATGCCCCAAGAACAAGCAGGAACTGAAGACAGTTGCAGTAGAGGCCTGGCAGAGCATCACCAGGAATGAAACCCAGCGTCTGGTGATGTTTATGCGTTCCAGACTTCAGGCTGTAATTGACTGCAAAGGATTTGCAACCAAGTATTAAAAAGTGAAAGTTTGGATGATTGTTAATCTGTCCCATTTACTTTTGGTCCCTTTTAAAAAGTGGGAGGCACATATACAAACTGTTGTAATTCCTACACCGTTCACCTGATTTGGATGTAAATATCCTCAAATTAAAGCTGAAAGTCTGTAGTTTAAAGCACATCTTGTTCGCTTCATTTCAAATCCATTGTGGTGGTGTATAGAGCCAAAGATTAGAATTGTGTCAATGTCCCAATATTTATGGACCTGACTGTATATCATTTTTATACAGAATAAGGTAAAAACATAATCGGCATTACAGTTACATAAAAACGTATCCATTCATAAAAATTCAATGAATAAAATCGATTGCTCACGGTGAGCCAAACTTGTTTAGCACATCAACACACTACAACATGTCCAAATTTGGGGTTCCTAGCAAATTTGAAAATGTCATTCTCTGCTGCAGAAAAGTGTTTGACATTTTCCGACCCGACTTTGGGGCCCCATATCTCTGGGCCACTTGGTGCTAGGAACCCCAAAGTGTGCAAACTGGTGTGCAAACCCAGTCGAACTAGCACTACAACATATCCAAATTTGGTGTTCCTAGCACCAAGTGGCCCCGAGATACAGGGCCCCAAAGTCAAAAAGTCAATTGTGTCCATCTGCAGCAATGTCATTTCGGGACCCTTTTGGCTGCAGCTAGGGGACATCTAGGAACCCTTAACTACCAAGTTTGAAGTTCGGGGGACCTATGGCTGCAAATGGGCATTGTTGACCCTCTTTTGTTGATCCACTTACAGTAGCTGTGCATTTCTTACCCTAGGCTTATACTTGAGTCAATACGTTTTTTCCCAGTTTTTTGTGGTAAAATTAGGTGCCTCGGCTTATATTCGGGGTCGGCTTATACTCGAGTATATACAGTATATTTATTGGATTTTTCTTTCATTGGACTATTTAATCCTTACTGAGTTTTGGTCATACATTGTTATATTCACTTTTATGTTGAATCACATGGTTGATTCACAGTTTTTTTTGTTTTGGTTAATTGCGCAGCCTTTTCTCCGTTTTTATATATTTCTATTTTGTGCATATCTCACATATTTGAGCTGCTGCCGATAGGGTTTTGCTAAGATAGCGCAGTATTTTTTCTTATTTCTATTTTTATAATGATGATGGTGCCGAATGAGCAACCCCCTGAGTTTAGAAGGGAGGTCGCTCAGCACAGCATCTGGAATATCAGCTATCACTATAGTAACTACTACAGTGATTGTCACCTTACACAGCTGTTCCTCAGGTATGGAAAATATGCATGCTTGCCAATCTTTGCTAAAGTAGATCAACTTAACTATGCAACAAAGGTCATGCCTAGAATTTATTGTTAAAGAAGTTGTAAAGGCAGAAGGTTTTTATATTAATGGATTCTATCCATTAAGATAAAAAAAAAACCTCTGTGTGTAGCAGCCTCCCCAGTGCCCCCTAATTACTTACCTGAGCCCCATCTCTCTCCAGCGATGTCCACGAGTGTCTGATTGGCTGGCACACAGCAGCGGTGCCATTGGCTCCCGTGGCTGTCAATAAAAGTCAGTTAGCCAATCAGGGGAGAGAGGGGGCAGGGCCGGGTCAGGCTCCGTGTCTGAACGGACACAGGGAGCTGTGACTCGGCTCGGGTGCACCCATAGCAAGCTGCTGGCTGTGGGGTCACTCGACTGGAGGGAGGGGCCAGGAGCAGTGAAGAGGTACCCGAGAAGAGGAGGATCCAGGCTGCTCTGTGCAAAACCAACTGCACAGAGGAGGCAAGTATAACCTATTTATTATTATTTTTATTTTTTTTTAAACAAGACTTTACAATCACTTTGTGTTTTACACATGACAACAATGTAGCGGTGAACATGTAAATCCAGTCTAAAAAACAAAAAAACTGTGACAATGGAGCAGGGCTGCTGATGACATCATTGACCTAATGTGTAATTGACCAAATGTGATCATGTAGTCTTATTGGATCATTGATGTCAACCAGCATCCTCGCCTCCATATTACATGCAGCTGATTTGGCCAGGGACCTGCTATTGGGTGACAGTTTCTTGGGGGTTGGGCCTAACCTTCGATCATCCTTAATAGAGATACACTTTAAATGTTCGTATTTGAGAAGGGGGAAGGTTAAATGTATCTTGGAGTACAGATAAATCAATCACTGAGAAATGGAAAGGGTATGGCACAGCTGTGTATATGCTAAAAACAGGTAATTTACCATAAGCGAGTGACTGCACAAGAAGGAGACAAATGAGAGAGACCAACAGGAGACCAGTGGCCACTTTAAGGCCTTAATTGCAGAGGTTCTGACACCTTGTCTGCAGTTTGCCACAGGTATAAATAAATCAATAAACTAAATAAAAAACGAAGAAAGAAATGCTGCCCCTACTGGTTACTTCCACCTGGGTGGGGTAAAAAGATATAGGAAATTGTGATAAAAGTAGGTATGGCGCTGTTCCTATCCGTTGAAGTGGTTGTGTGTGGTTTACAATTATATAATAAAGTGTAAAATATAAATCATTGAATAAAAATTAGTGTGATAGGCTTTTGCGAAATATGATATACAGTATATATATATATTATACATATATATATATATATATTATATATATATATATATATATATAATATAAATATAACTACGTGCAAACCTATAAAATAATTAGTAGATCCTAAATGTGTATAAATTATACAGATGTATACAATTTGAACTGAGAATATAAAAATCTGCTCCTGTGCAAAAAAAGTGCTCCTGTGCAAAATCCAAAAAAAACACAAAAGATTGTTTGATGTACCCAACGTGCATAAACTTAATAAACCCCAAAAATGAGTCCAGTAATAAAGTTCATTGGCCCAATCAAAAATGAAAGTTCATAATCCTAACCAAAGGTAATGATGATAATAGTGAATGGAAGTGTATTGTGCTGGTGAAAAAACAAAGAAAAAAATCCCACGATGATCTACCTGTTCCCTTTTTGAGACGTGATCACAGCATTTGTGGATTATCTGTGTTCTTATTGTGACTGCACTCACCAGAGATAATTACCCCTCCAGGGGTGTAAGACATTCACAGTTTTTGCCACTGTGTAGCACTCTGGAAAATGTTGCCCAATCCTAGATGTCCTGGCTCTATTTCTCTTGCAAGTCAGATAGAGGAGAGAAGAATCCCAATAGTGTAGTATTGTAAGGTAACTTTTATTATTAAAAAGATGTGGAAAAGTACTCACATTTTACCATATAGTTAAAAGCATATGCTGCTGACACTTTTGTTGTCCAACGGAAATGGTGCAGGTACGTCCGTTCTCCGCTCTACTAGTTTTGTCTGGTTGACGTCATCTGGCAGCAGTTATTTCTTTCTTTTTTCTTTTTTAGACAATTTTTTTTCTGCTGGCATTTATTAATTCCATAGCGCGGAATCAAACACTTTTTTCAAATAAATAAACTAAATAAAAAAGGGGCTATATCACAAATCACTAATGGAACAGTTTAAATAAAAGGTCAAATTCGATGTTGCTTGAGCTAGACCCTTTGTGTTATAAATCTATCAGGATTCCCTGCTGCTCAACTACCTGAAAAAAATTTCCCCTCTGCAGTGCCTCTTGACTGTTTCTATACCCCAAAATTGCAAGCCTTTTGGGCCCCTATTATATGTCCTAAAGTTTTTGGAAATGTGAAAAATGTTTGTTTGAAAAACCTTAGTATTTTCTACATGTTTTCCCATGCGTATGGATAACTGTTTGGGTGTGCGTCCAATATATTGGTAACCACATAGACAATTGGAGCATTCATACCAACCCCTCTGTAGAGCAGGAAACAAAATCTCTTATACTTTTTCCCAGTGGCTGTAGCTACAAACTTTTTCTTCTACTTCTCTGCACGCATGACATCTACCACAAACCTGATTTGAGAAAAAGAAGGAAGGTTGTCTTAGTTTATGTCTAAGGGAGGGGGTCCTCTTGTACACAAACTTCTGGAATTCGGGGGGAAAATTAAATTATTTAGTAATATTTTCCAATGGTTAACATTTTTTTTCTATCTTTTTATGTTGGGCATTATAATTCATCACGATTACTGTTCCAAAGCTGGCACCCAGATTACTCTCTTTAACCTTATCCTCAATACGGTTTCCCCTCCTACTACTCCAAATGATGTGCCTGTTCCAAATAAAAATCCTCTGTTGTGCAGGTTCTTCTTAGTCTTATAAACTGTCCTCGTGGAATGTTTAATAAGTACGAATTAAGATGACAACTATCCTGCGGAATGTATCCATTGTCAGAAAATTTGAAGAATGTCTTGGCATCAAAGCAACTTCCCTGACACTCAATAACCAAATCCAAAAATGTTATGGATTTAAAAGGAACTGCAGTCTTCTCACATAATTTGTAATAAAAACATCTTTTTGGCTTCCCTCCAACAACTTTGCATATTTTTTTATATATACAGTGATTCAAATATGCCTCCGTTAAGTCTGGCTGCATCCATTTTACCTGTGGGCAGCTGAAGTTGCTGCCTGTTCACTTCCTGGATTTACACAGACACACACCTCCAGCTCTGCAGCCTTCATTGGTCCTCTTAGGACTCACCCCCCCCCCCCCCCGCCTTCCTGGCAAACTCTCATGAGAGAGATTGAGCTGCACATGTCATAAGCCTAAGCTAATGACCAGACAAGAAACAGGAAGTGGGCTGTATGAGGTATTTACTGGCAGAAAAAAAATGTTTTACTATCCAAACAACAACAATTAAAACAACAAGGGCAGAAGATTTAATAGATGGAAAGATGAAAAAATGACTGAAGGGCCACTTTAATACGTTTCCAAGATAATTTTATGTTTTTTTCATCTACATTTTAAAGGATTACAAGGATTCCTGGTCTTCTTTCCAGATGACCAGGATGTCGTCTATGAATGTACAATAAGATCTGAGCTAAGTTGTATGTTCTTTTAGTTCTTTTTGTACATACTCTACCTCTCATTGTAACATAAATATATTTGCCACACTAAATTAGAGTCAATTAGAGGGCAAGACAGTATAGATGGTTGAATAACTGAGATGAATGATGAAATAGCTTGTTATGTGATGCAGGTTGTATCCTTTCTTTTCTGATGTCTTCTATTTTGCTGATATGCCAAAAGTGGGGGACTGGAATAAACACTACAGTGTCCCTAACTTCAAGTATGAAGCAATTTGTGTTGTTTGTAATATTATGTTTAAAACATATCTTTTAACTCATTTGTAATTTTGATTCTTTACGTGATTTTGTTGTACCAAGCCTGTTAAACTTTTTTTGGTTGACATTTGGTAGCAAATCTTTTTTGTGGATTCATTGCAGGCATGATGAGACAAGCTGTGTGCTTTCCGTTTAATCCTAAATTCACACATATGCGATGCAGGAAGCTCAGTGACCCCTGTGCATTCACTGCACTGCTATGCAATCGCACTGTGTTTGGGATTCGCTGTGGGTGTCCATACAAAGTTAACGACACCCCAAACACATTGCAAATGCAGTGTGGTTTGCCTGAACTGGGTCGCATGGTACAAAAGACCATATAATCTGGTCGTGGTGCGGCTACAAAAAAGGTGCCTGCACTTCTCTGGTGTGATGCGTTGCAGTTTGAGCCCACTCGGAATGAATGTGCTCAAATGCCACCTCACTGAATCATATGTGAATTGCACAGGAATGCGGTGTGGTTCCTGTGCGCATCACATGCGGGTTATAGTGTGAACTAAGGCTAAATCAAGATTATCTGATTTTTTTTCAGCTTCTCTCTCTATATGTATTACCCTTGCCCCGTGGCACAGATTTATTAATAAAGCAGTAAAGGTATTGCTTTTTCCTCTGACTGAAGTACAGGCACAGAACACCTTTGTAATCTTTGCACGCATTTTTTAAAATGTATGTTTTATATAATTAAACAATAGATCTGACCCTCTAGATATGTAAATGAATTGTTGTTTTACATTAAACAAGCATAATTCCATTGGTTTATCTGCAGAGGGAATTGCTTTTCACGGGTATCAGTTAAACTGTGCATTTTTCATAGGTAATTTTGGTTGATCCCGCTCAAGATTATGCAGCTGATTATGTGAAGCTTGCTGAATTATTCTACCGCCACAACGTGCCTCTCAGGTATTGTATGGTAACTGGCAAACTGAATCACTTTTCATTGTACAAATTAACTGGTAGTTTAATTGCCCTGCAAAAGGGCTAAAGTAAAAACCTGCATTTGAAAAAACAAATTAACAATTATATGGTATATAGGCTGTATACACATTAGAACACCTTTACTGTAAAAAAAATGTAAACTCCTTTATAATATCATGGTTCACACAGTATTGTGAAGTGATCTTTTATAAGAATAGTAAGGCCTCATTCACACTGGCATTGTCAACCTGGTGTTTATATGCTCTCAGTACAGGAAGGAGTAGATTAAGGGTTAAAGTCTTTGGAAGAATTAACCACTTCAGTACCAGGCAGTTTCACGCCCTTCCTGCCCAGGCCAATTTTTAACTTTCAGCTCTGTCACAGTTTGAATCGCAATTACTCTCTTAAGCCCCATACACACGGTCGGACTTTTTCATGGATTCTGTCCGATCGGACAAGGTTGTTGAAAAATCAGACCGTGTGTATGCACCATCGGACAGTGTTCGTCGGTTTGTCTGACGGACAAAGTCTTATCTCCTGCTGGAAAGATTTGCCGTCAACACGGTCCGATCACACCAAATCCGATCGTGTGTACGGTTGTCCGACCGGACAAAGTGCTACGCATGCTCAGATCACATTACAAGACCAAAGCTATTGGCTACTAGCCTCTACGTAGTCCCGTCGTAGGCAACAAACGTCACCACGTTCAGAATGATCGGATTTTCCGACAACTTTGTCTGACCATGTGTACGCAAAACCAACATCAGACAAAGTGTGACGGACATGGTCCGACGGACCTGGTACTCTCTCTTACAGTGGTCAAGTATGCACCACTGTACCCAAATGAAATTTTTATAATTTTTTTGAGACGGAGCTTTCTTTTGGTGGTATTTAATCACCATTGGGTCTTTAAATCGTATTGTATATAAACGAAAAAATGTAATCTTTCTTCATAATTTTAAGCTAAAATTTATTCTGCTACATTTCTTTGGTAAAAAAAAATAATCCAAATCAGTGTAGAATATTTAGTCGGAAAGTTTTATAGCGCCTACAAACTATGGTGTATTTATACACTATATTGTGGAATATATTGGGACGCCTGCCTATGCACGCACATGAGTCAGTAGGGCTCAATAGTGAGTTGGCCCACCCTTTGCAGCTATTAGTTTCAACTCTTCTGGGAAGGCTGTCCACAAGGTTTAGGAGTGTGTCTATGGGAATGTCTTACTATTCTTCCAGAAGCGCATTTGTGAGGTCAGGCACTGATTTTGGACGAAAAAGCCTGGCTCGCAGTCTCCACTATAATTTATCCCAAAGGTGTTCTATCGGGTTGAGGTCAGGACTCTGTGCAGGCCAGTCAAGTTCCTCCACCCCAAACCTGCTCATCCACATTCTATTGCCAAAAGTATTGGGCCACCACTCCAAATCATTTGGTGGAGGGGGAATTATGGTGTGGGGTTGTTCTTCATGGGTTGGGCCTGGCCCCTTCGTTCCATTGAAAGGAACTCTTAAGGCGTTAATGCATAAGACATTTTGGACAATTTCATGCTCCCAACTTTGTAAGAACAGTTTGGGGATGGCCCCTTCCTGTTCCAACATGACTGTGCACCAGTCCTCAAAGCAAGGTCCATAAAGACATAGATGAGCCAGTTTGGGGTGGAGAAATTTAACTGGCCTGCACCTGTCCTGACCTCAACCCGATGGAACACTTTTGGGATGAATTAGAGCGGAGACTGTGAGCCAGGCCTTCTCGTTCACATCAGTGCCTGACCTCACAAATGTGATTTTGAAAGAATGGTCAAACATTCCTATAGACACACGCCTAAACCTTGTGGCCAGCCTTCCCAGAAGAGTTGAAGCTGTTATAGCTGCAAAGGGTGGGCCAACTCAATATTGAACCTTACGGACTAAGACTGGGATGCCATTAAAGTTCATGTGTGTGTAAAGGCAGGGTCCCAATACTTTTTTACAATAAAGTGTATTTGACAATTGATCAATCCTGGTGTACTGACTGCCTTTCATTTCTTGAGGCTCTAACATTCCAGGACAGTACAAATGCCCTCCAAATGACCCCTTTTTGGAAAGCAGACAGTTCAAGGTATTTAGTAAAAGGCATGGTCAAGTTTTTTGAAGTTGTAATTTTTTTTGTCACAATATAAAAATGAAAATAAAGAATGTTTTGGTTTTCTTTTATGAAATTTGAGTACATATTGTCACCAGAGCAGTACAGTGTCATCATATGATGTGTGGCAGTAATATTTAATATATACCGTGACCAGAGCAGTGCAGTGTTGCCATAGTGGCACACTACTCTGGGGAAGTGATCAGGTTTTTTTTTTGGTTTTTTTTACACTATGATTGCTTATTACGGTGATGATCATCATTTTCATTAAGGGAATCCATTCATCCATAGCCATTCATTGTGTACTATTGTGATATTAATGATAGGCACAGCTATCACATGGTACAGATGCACTGCGATTGGCCCTGTCTGTAACATGTGATCACGGGTTGCTGCATTTCCCTTCTCAGACACACCTCACCCATTGTTGCAACCTACGCTGTGAATATCCCATGAGAAAATATCCTCACCTATAGCCAAGGCATAAGCACAGGTTAACATTTGCTTTGCCGAAGGCCAGCACAACACCCAATATCTCATAGTGACAATGTTTCCTCTGCACTGAAGCAAGACAACATTTTTACTCTGACGAAGCGGAGATGTAGGGGGGTTGCGTGTCTCTGCTGTTAGAATACTTTGGCTCCTGCTGCATCTAAGACAATCGGGAGGGAGAGACCCATGAGAGCGTCAGATCTTGTGCACATCACTGGATTGAGATCAGACCTAGGTAAGTATTAGGGGGGCTGAGGGGTGAGCTGCACACTAAAGGTTTTTTACCTTCATGCAGAGAATGCATGAAGGTAAAAAAAACCTTCAGCACTTTACAACCACTTTAAACAATCCTCTTATTGTACCAATTGAAGAGGTTCCTTAATTCAAAGATTCTGCAAATGGAAAGTTTGAGACACTTATAAACATTCTCTTTACACTTACAGATCCGGCTTTGCAACCAGCTATTACTACAGTTTCTGTCTGTCAAACAGCAGCTAACTGGACAAGGGCAATGTACGACAAATATGATCCCGAATTCAACTATACTTTAACTGAGCAGTTACAGCGATTACCTTTTTTCTTGCCTTTTGTTGTAGGTGCCCTAGAACAAGTTATGACACAATTCTCCAGAGTGGCTCTGATTTTCACTCACTTGAGCAGAACCTTCTAAGAACTCAGGGCATCCAGGCCACAGGTTATTTCGATGAGCTTTCTATAAAAGACTCCTCTCCCAAGATATCTTCAAATGTCCACAGGACAATTCAGGTGGTTCAGGCTTTTGGTTGGTCTTCCAAAAATCCGTGCCCCAGCCTTCTCTTCACCTGGAATACTTCAATCTAATTCTAGACACAGCCCAAGTGACAGTCTCCATCCAGAAAAAATGCTGCTCTTTCTCTCTCAGAATTTGTGCTCGGGACCTTAGAACAAAGAGATAACCTTTGTGAGATTCTCCATGAGAGCTTCCTTTGAGGCTATCCCATTTGCCTAATTTCATTCAAGACCTCTGTAACACCTTCTGGCCTCCAGGTTCAACAACAAGTTACCTCTGTTGGTGCCAGGGCTAAGCCTCCTCCAGCACTGGCATTGGATGCATATATAACTCTGTGGTCTCCATTCAGGTTAATCTGTGCCTCTCCCCCAGAGCAAATTCTGCCTTCACTGCTCCACAAAATAGAGTACTAGAAGGTAATTGGTGATTCTCATTGCACCAAACTGGCCAAGAAGTGCTTGGAACACAGGCATGCTCAGACTGCTAAGAAGTGACCTGCTGTCTCCATTGCCCCTATTCTCTCCTGTGTCTCATTCACTGGCTTTAACGGCATGCGTATTGAAGTTCAGGTCTTAAGGGACAGATGGGTTCCTCATCCTACAATTCTGACTTTGCTAAAAGCAAGAAAGCCACTTTCTGAAAGATCTGGTGTTGTACCAGGAAATCCTTTTTGCCTGGTATGAACACACACACACACACACACACACACACACACACACACACACACACACACACACACACACACACACACACACACACACACACACACACACACACACTTCAACCCCAGGGATTATTCTGACTCCTATTCTGGTCTTCCTACAAACTGGTCTTGACCAGCTCTTGGACATAGAAACTCTTAAAGGACAGGTTTTAGATTTGTCCATTCTTTTCCAAAAACCTCAGACCTCGCTCTTCCCTGCCAAAACCTTTATTCAAGATATATCTCAGATCATGCCCCCTTACAGGCCATGTGCTTCCTTGGGACCTCAATCTAATTCTTTCTGCCCTGCAGAAATCACCCTTTCAACCCACCAGTGAAATCCCCCTTTGTGATCTCTCCTACAAAGTTACCTTCTTAGTTGCTATCACATCTGTCAGATGTCTTGTAGCCCTCTCTTCCAAGGAGTCATTCCTCATCCTTTACAAAAAAAGGATAGTCTTCCACCCAAAACCATCCTTTCTTCCGAGTGGTACCAGTCTTCCACCTCAATGAAGACCATAGTCCTTCCCTCTTTGTGCTCTGCTCCAAGGCACCCAAAGGACATAGCTCCTCAGTGCTTGGAGTCTACCTTAATGTAAAAGCTTCTATCAGAAAAATTGAATTTTCTTTTCATCCTTAAATTTTGTCCACAATGGACCTCCTGCTTCGATGTCCACCATGGGTAAAACAACTCATCACCAGAGCTTACTCTCTAAAGGGTAAAGACCCTCCTGCTCTTTTATGTACTCACTCCACCAGATCAGTGGGTGTTTCCTGAGCATTCGGACATTAAGCCTCTGTTGCCCAGCTTTGTAAGGCTGCAACATGGTCCTTTATACATACCTTTTTAAAGTTCTACCAGATAGACGTCCAGTCTTCTGCTGATAAAATACATGTGAGACAGGGAAGAGCTGGGTTTTACATGTTGTGTGTCTGTGTGCTGGAAGACATAGGTATCTTATGAGTACAAGTGTGCACATTGCCCCTAGTGGAGATGAGGATTGTTGGTGGACTAGACCAGTGTAGAGGGAGAGTGAACGAGCCCAGGCATTTTTACCAGGTTTTTTTTATTGCTGTGCTCTCCTTTAGTAGCATAAATTTGTGGTGAGTGTTCTATCTCTCTGTTTGGTGGAAGAATCGTCATAGCTTTTAGTGTTTTTTGGAGTTTGGTGAAGGAAGTCATACAGACCCGGAGTGAACTGTTTGTTTTATTTATTCCACATATAAAAAGTCACAAAGGCTTAAATGAACTGTTCATATATTCACATTATATAATTTTGGTGTATTCTTATTAACCACTTTCCTCCCCGCCAATAGCAAAATGACGTCCAAAGACCAAACTTTTTAATTTACAGTCTTTTTTCATTTGTTTAACAAAAAATAAACTCAGTGGTGATTAAATACCACCAAAACAAAGCTGTATATAAGTTTGGTTACAGCATTGCATGACTGCTCAATTAAAGTATGACAGCGCTGAAGGCTGAAAATTGTATTGAAGTGGTTAATAATCTATTTTTATATACCGCTGACATTTTTTTTTTCTCTGTTAGGTGTATTTATATCTACCTATATTGCACACAGCTTTTTCTTCTTCATCAGAGCACTGACTTTGATTTGATTTTTAGAAACTTTATTTGCAAGTAACAGCTGCTGATTTAACCAATGCTTATTATACTGTATTTCAATGTGAACATTCCAAAATGCACACTGTAGGAATGACCTGTTTGCCTCAGCCTCTGTCAGAACTTGGCTTCACATTACACACAGTCTCATATCCCTTTTTACTGCATAAAGCATTTCTGATTTTTTTGTAACACAATATTGATGTATTTCATTTCAAGTATTTAATTACCTACAGAAAAATGTCATCCTAGAATCATATACAGGCACAACTCATTTTCATTGGGGTGCGTTTTCTGCACAGTGCAACATGTATAAATACCTTTCTGTTTTATTTTAGGATTGGATTTGCGTTTGTTGTTAATTCTGATGAAAACCGTGAAACGAATGAAGATGTGGGAGCTGCTTTGTGGCGTGCTTTTAACTACATAGCTGATGAATCTGACTCAACACATGCTTTTGCTTCCTTGATAAGTGTATGTATTGATGACATTGATCATATAAAATTATACACAGAATGTAGTTGTAATTGCCCTCCTTTTACTCATATACACAACCGACAGGTGTACAGCATATCAAATTGGGGTGGCATATCCGTTTGCTGTTTAAATCTGTGACCAAGTCTCCTATGCAACGTTTGCTGATGCAAACATGACCCATGTAATTTGATTACCTTCAAATGCATATGTATTGCAATATGAATTTATAATACTGCAATTAATACTTCATCCAGGTTATACTAGATTGGAGAAAATCACTATGAAAAAAATACAGAAGGTAACTTAGCCATATAGCATGTCCAAAATACAGCTTTATTAAATACAGTAGTTTATCCTTTTTATGGAAAGGGAATGGATTCCCATTTTATAGTGAAGTTACTTTTTTGTAATCTGCATAGTTCCCAAATTTACAGGGAACCTAGGAAAATGCATTTGTTTTTGGGGGCACAAAGGCTCAAAATGAAAACATTCAGACTTCTATTAAATTAAGTTGTGGCAAATATAGGGGATATTTTCCATTACAGTACTGAACATCTGACAAGACCCTTAATATTAGAAGCCAAACCTTTTTTTGTTCTTTTTAGATTTGAGGAACAAAAGGATTACGTGTGTGTTGGTTTTTTGTTTTTGCTTTTTTTATTTTTTTATTTTTTTTTCGGTCTTTGTGCCTCTTTTCTGTCCTGGAGAAACAGTAAATCGGAGGAAATCTCTCTGTGAGGTGCAATCTTCTCTAGACTGTTGACCCCAAACCAGTTTCTCCATTCCAATATTTCCCGCCACCTTCTCTGCTGGTGGCAATGGTTACTAGAACAAATGGGCTGAATCTCTCCAGCGAAGACACAGATAGCAACAAACACTTGACTTCGTGTTTTTAACCCTTCCACAAAACAAAAGGAAAGTTTTACCTTAATCGTACAGTATTCATATACCATGGATTACAAGCATGTACTTTCAGGTGACTGGACACTGGAAAAGCTTTAGCGTACACTCCCCTGGACACCTCATTATTCTTAATCCAACCCCTCATTGTCTTCTAATGCTAATATAGAAGCAATGTATCTGGATCGGCGCAACCTTGGTAAAACCTTGGGAGCTGTACTCAGACCCCATGCTGTGGAGATGGTCTTTAATGCTGCTTCGCACATAGGTTCAGGGCTGTGGCCCATCGGTATAAAACTTTGTCCCTGTAGACCCCTTTAGGGGTATGCCCACTATGACAGCTGAAGCCTGGACATTATGTACAGTCCAGTAAGACAGGGTCACCCTGTTTCTTTAACCGTTACTGTAAAGATGTGGCTATGCTTGGAATGTGTTAACCTCGCACTGTAAACCTTTCAAACTTGCCGCTAAAACTCAGAGCTTGGTCTCAGGTGGATCACCAGGTGTTGCATCACACCACTGGTCACACACTTTAATGTCTAGAACCCCTATAAAGTACTCAGGTGCTTCCTCCCACCCTTTTTTGTTACAGGATGGTCTACACCTGGGTTAATGTGTACTCCTTCCAGACTTGCTTATCCTTTATTCCTTTCCCTATTTGATGGGTACCCAACTGGGGAATACCCTCACTTGTAGCTATGGTGGGGACCTGGTGAAAGGGAGCCAATGCAAAATCGCAGGTGAACATTTTCTCTGCCGAAGGCCCGCACAACACTTTACCTCAGAGTGAAGATGCATCCCTTGCACCAGAGCACGATGTGGCTCTAATACTGATCTCTGCATCCAATTCTAGCTCTATTTCAGGCATGCAATAAACGGCCTGTTTGACTAAAGCAAAAAGAAACGCAAGGGGGCGCCAACTAATTTGCAGCATCAATGAGTATTTTAATAGTATTAAAAAGCCAAATGCAAACTAACAGGAACAAATTTAAAAACAAGCTTATCTGTAGCCATATATAATGTGCTGGAAGGCAATCCACCCAGAGGAACTGGATATAGCGCGCTGACCGCTAAATGCGGTTCCTCCTGGGCGAATTGCCTTCCAGCAAACTATACTTGGCTGCAGATCAGCTTATTTTTGTTTCTGTGAGTTTGCATTTGGCTTTTTAATACTATTAAAATACTCCTTGATACTGCATTGTTTGAACCCCCTTGTGTTTCTTTTTTGTGTTTCTAAAGATCTGTTCCTGTCTCAGGTAGAGCTGGCCACTAGAGTATAATATTTACCCATCCTGCAAGATCCCATGAACTCTATATGTTGCATAAGTGGACTTTTATCTTATTTCAGAGTTCTACTAATGGTCTGTTACTCATTTTTGTTTTTCATTCTCCATTGATAATCTTTTATTATATATTTTTTTTGGGGGGGGGGGGGGGTCTTTATGTGGATGGCTTTTTGTGCCATAATAATATTAGTTTGTGTTGTTTGACTAAAGCAATATTCTTTGCATCTATGTCACAATTCATCTGTATTTTGATACCCAAAGGGGCATGGTGAGATGGAAAAGAATCAAGACTTCTTGCAGGCAGAGGAAATGGGATTTTCAACGTCAGCAAGCATGTTGTTATATAAACCTTCCTTTCCAATATGATGGCTGTCTGCACAAGAAAAGTCTTTTGCAACTTCTTCCAATACTGCCTCTGTACTGCCTACTGCTTCTGTAGCCTAGCTGTGTCAGGCAACCACCTGGTCTTCTGTTCATTCTTTTTCAAGGTTTTACTAGGTGGACGTCCAGTCTTCTTCTGATGCAGCTTTTTGGTTCTCACGGTGGCACTCTGAAGTTAGGCCTTCTGACCTTGTTGTTTGGGCCTGTTGGCACAGTTTTGTTTGCCTGATTGTTGCCCACCATTCTTATTCATTTCCTGGGGACATGATGTATGAATACTCTGCCTGTGTCTTGTACTGTACAATTAGTATTCGAGTAATTTTTCACCTACTTTTACATTTCTGTGTCTTGGAGTACGGTTCAGGACACAGGCCGCCCTCCTTTCAATTGCTTTGTTTACTTTGAATTGCTTGCTATAAAACAAGTAAGGGGGGCACTCTATTGAATTTAGAGCTGTGACACAACCACAAGTCACACTTTTGGCTTCACTGGCACTGTAGGAGTCTAGTAGGTTCCTAATACAGACAAACTGGACAGGTGGCACTATGATAAAATATAAAATAATGTGCACTTGGGTGAATAAAGTGGATAAACATAAAAGGACTGAAAATGATTTTTCACGCACTCTATTCTGTGATGCATGTAAAAAATCATGGTCCTAGCATTTTTCCTGGTATGCCTGAATGGGTATTTTTAGGTGGTAGTAACGTTTTAGTTTACAGTGAAGTTGAAAAATAATAATTGATCACAAAAGTCAGCATTTTGGAGGTTATCAATGCTTGATGATCTATGACAGGGAAAAAATTACATGCTAGCAATATTATGAATACAGCATAACCTTAGCATCAGGTGGGCAAGTCTGGGCCACGGATTAAAGTGTACATAGTGATTTCATATATTCAAACTGAACTAGAAATGCATTTTTTTTAACTGAGTGATATGTATATTGCCTGCTCTAATTAAGTCAAGCTTGTGTATTTCATACAGATTGCTAACATGAAATGAACCCTGTCCTCCATAGTTCTTGTCATAGCTGACATTTGAGCAGAGACTGTCAAAATGACATAACTGGTACAGAATGTTTGCACAAATGGTACAAACTGACATGACGTTACCATGTTATTTCAATTTATAATCACATATGTAATCTTTTTTACTGCATAGTTTGTTCACTTAGAAACTGAATTCTGTGATATAATTTTTGTGGCAAAAGCTTAAAGTACCTATATGTTAAGTATATGTTGTTCAATATTGTAGCAGTTTTTTTTTATTTTAAAGGTTATATGTTATTTTATTTTTTTTGCAGATGTACAATAAACTTAATGGGGGAGAAGTACTTACTGTTGAAATTGTGAAGTCTGTCCTGAAATACGAGTTTCCTCATGTTGAATTGGAGAGTGTTCTTGGCTCAAACTCTGAATATAATCGCAAGTTGAAGGTAAATGGCCACACAGACTGATGTTTAGTTCTCCATTTGAAGTGTAATGGTGGGCATACATCCTTCTTTCTTTTTTTTTTTTTTAAAGAATTTTTTTTTCTGATTGATCTCTTCCAATAAGAATAATCAAATATACAGATTCCAACCTATTTGATTGATATGCCACAAACAGGGAAGTGGATTTTGATCGATAATTAGGATACAATCATAACGTATGATCATAAGGTATTGAACACAGCAGTAATCTCATAATCTGATTAATCGAAATACGATCGTTTTCATGAACAAAAAATCTCAGTGCTGCCGATTAATGCAAAACAATCAATAATATTTCGCCCTGCCTGATTGACTCAGTTTAGTTTGAATCGCATGGTAATCAGATATTGATAAAATCCGAATGCATGAAGAAGTAATATGTTAAAACAATGTGTATTATAGTAAATTTTGTACTGAAAATAAGCCATTCATTTTGCTGTTTTTTTCCTTCCATGATGAGGGACCTGTGTAACTGTCATTACCACATTTTGTAGGCTTGAGTGCCAAGTTCTACACTTGTTTTACACATTTTGTGTTAGTAGCTGTTCTGCATCCTTAATGAAGTGACAAGAAAAAGTTGTTGGTTTCATTAATGTGTCATTAAACCCCAAAAATATCTGCAGATTCAGGCATTTTTTTGACACTTTTTTTTTTTACATGTAAAGTTTTTTTTGCTCGAAAATTAGTTAGAATCCCCAAATATTATATATTTTTTTTTAAAGCAGAGGCCCTAGAGAATAAATTGGTGGGTGTTGCAATTTTTTATGTCACACGATATTTGTGCATTGGTTTTTCAAACGCAATTTTTTTTAGAAAAGATCCACTTTTTTAAATTTTAATGCAAAAAAAAATTATAGCCCAATGTTTTCGTAAAATATAAAAGATGTTATGCCGAGTAAATATATACCAAACCTGTCACACTTTAAAATTGTGCACGCCCGTGCAATAGCGTCAAACAATGTAAATTTTATTATCCATAGGCGATGCTTTAAAAAAACTTTACAGGTTACCACTTTATATTTACGGAGTAGGTCTAGTGCTGGAATTAATGCCTATGATCTGATGTTCACGGTAATAGCTCACAGGAGTGGGGCGATCGCTGTTTGCATGCGTGCAGGACCAGCGTGTGCATTCGCCTTGTCGTGCTAGCACGGGTGGATTTTTTTTGTTTTTATTATAATTTTTATTTTTTTTATTTTACACCGTTGCAATAAAGTTTCTTTTTTATTGCTGTCACAAGGAATGTAAAATGTAATGTAAAAATTTATGGCGGGATCTGGGGTCTATAAGACCCCAGATCTCTCCTCTGCCCTTAAAAGCATTCAAAACACCAAGATTTGTGTTTTTAAATACTTTTGATTTTTTTTTAAATGGCGCCATTGACATCTGGGTAAACCGGAAGTGATGTCATGTCATCGCTTCCAGGGTACTATCATGAATAGACGATATCCAGCTTTGCTTGGCTGTCCGGCCAGCTGGCAGATGCCCTAGCTGGTCGCTCAGGTCTCCCGATGGGATGAGAGAGCCTGAGCAAGCCACAGAAGTTGGCGGGAGGGGGAGCATTCCCTCCCACTGTTTGTAATGGCAATCGAGGGGTTAGTTAGCCACTCTAATTGCTATTACCAGAGAGCCCACTGCCGGCTCTAATAAAAACGGTACTGAGATGTTGTCTGTGACTGCAGGCATCATCCTATTATAACCACCGAATGTCCAGCGACGTACGGGTAGGTCTATTGGCGTTAAGTGGTTAAAAGAATGTACTATACCCATGTGCAGATGCTTGTCTTGTATTCATTTTGTTACTTTCTTGGAAATACCTGCTTGAGCCTGCCATTTCCATCCATTTTCCCATTGTCATTGGCAACTCTATTGCAGCCGTTCTTTTGGCTCTTTTATTGTCACACTTAGGTAAGCCAAACATGATTCAGTGGGTTGAATGAAAAAAAAGTGCAGATTCCCCCAACCATACATTCAATGTGGATGGGGGAATCCTTTTGCTGTGCTGATCGTTCAGGAAAAACCTGATAGGCTGATTGTACTTGGACTTCTGTACAATCGGCTAGCCCATACATGGAATAAAATTCAGCTGATCCATGTATGGATGGATTAAGTGCACATGCTCCATCTGCACCTCATTTCCCCTATTGAAGCTGCCCCACATAAGAAGTCTTTTGTCACTTCTGGGGCAGCGGCTCCAAGTGTCTGTGTAGCATCGGCCCCATCCCTTCTTCTCATCTATATCTCAGCTACTGCCTAACATTCTATGTGAGCCATCTCATAAACTTCTGGAATGTGACGTGGGACAGCTACCAGAGTAAAGCAATCCCCCATAAACCAACTACGATGGATCTGCTGCACATTTAACAAGGACTATCATATGGGGCAGATCCATCAGAGATGATTGATGGAGGATTCCTCTCCTCTGCTAGCCATCTCGCATTTCAGAGCCTGGCTGCTAGTATATTTTACAAATGCAGGAGCAGCATACTCCTTAGGATTATTTTTTTTTTCATATGTTCATTGATGGACACAGCTCTTCAGTTCTTGACCATAGGGTTTTATAACACCACCTACAGGAGTAGGACACTTTGGGCAGTCCTATCTGGTATAAACCCCCTGTCTGGTATAGGCAAGCTAGTTAGCTCTGCCTAGTGTTTAAGAAGTAAGGACTTTTAGTTCCCTGCTGGGACCTGTGGATCCATACATTTTTTTTTATTTTTTTTACTTTTTTTTTTCTCTGTTCTTGTTTTTTTTTCATGTGGAGATTTTCAGTTAACTGCCAGGCTAAGCAACAAGCTGGATAATCTAGATGCAGCAGTCACCACAGCCTGGTCAGTGAGCACATGCAGACCTTTAGCTGTGCACTGGGATGCCTGCGATAGTCCCACTTTGAATCAGGGCAGCCAGGAAGTTAAACGTCTCGCAGGGAAACATGGCTGGGTGCCTGCAGTCTGTGTCAGTGTTACTGTGGCTGACTGCCCCCGATTCAGTTGAGAGGAGTTACTGTTTTGTGGTACCCTCCAGGTCCTAGGTTTATCCTGCCAGTCTTTATGTTGCAGAGCTGCGTTCCTCCCTCCTCTCCTCCCCCTGCAGACTTTTTCTTCCCGGGGAACCACTCTCCTGTCTTCTGTCTTCTTTCCTGGAGTGGTAGTGGCAGCCATTTTCCTTCACTCCTGTTGCTTCTTCCCGGTGTTGTGGGAGTGATCTCCTGGACCTGGAACAGCAGGGGCGTGCTTGTACATGTGGCTTCTCCTGAACACACAGTGTGGACGGCTCACAGCATTTTGCCTGCAGACTGGTGTCAAGTGGTAAAGAGTCCTTACTCAGGTAACTATTTCTCTGTTACAGTCGGCCGAAGGGCGGTTTTGTCTGAACTCAGCGGATCTTCCCTCAACAGTGCCTTGCCTTCTGTGGGGCTGTCTCCTATGAAGTCTCAGACTCGCTCTCCCCATCCCCTCTGATCCCCTCATGGAGTTGGGGGATAACTTGGGGTCTTCTATCTCTTTGGATGCACTCTCGATGGTCCTGGAGTTGTTCATCTCCCGGGTGGAGGTGGTGTTTCGAGCGCAAGGTGAGCAGAAAGAACCCCCCCTACCCCCGCTGTCGCCCTCCTCTTTGGACATTTGTGAGCCTGAACTGGGCTCCTCCACCATGGGTTCTGCGCTGTCTGCGGGCCCAATACCCAATACCTCGGACAGCGAGGATGAGTCCTCTGCCTCTGTTGCTGTGCAGGAAAATGCACTGGTGCCCTCACTGATAACCTCAGTGCGAGAGACATTGAAGATCGAGGACTCCTCTGGGGCTTCCAAGGAGGTGGCTTCTCCCTTTGGTACACATAAACTGGCTAGAACAGCTAAGGTTTTTCCTTAGCGACATATTTTGATAAATTTAGTTACAAGGATTGTGAACTTCTGAAGCATCCTTTCATGGTTAGGAAAGAACTTTTTTCGGTACCTTACCCCATTGTGGAGGCTCTTTTGAAAAAGTGGACCTTTCGTCCTGTGGTAGATCACCCCCCTCATCTCTAGGATGAACAAGGTAACCATAAGTCTACCTCCTTTTAACGATCCTGCCTTACTGTTCGGCTAGGTTCATACATGCCCGGTGCAAATTTCCAATCAGTTATTTTGAGGGGACAGCACATTTCCATTGTTATACAAGCTGTACAGTCACTACTTTACATTGTAGCAAAGTGTCATTTCTGCAGTGTTGTCACATGAAAAGATATAATAAAATATTTACAAAAATGTGAGGTGTGTGTTGTGTGTGTGAAATATAAATATATATATATACACTACCCCCTCATGGACCACATTGGTTGAATTAGTCTAGAGTGAAGCATTAAAAGGTACACATATATTTCACTAACAATTCCCATGTTCAGTGGACATGCAATATAATATTGAGTAATGATCATTTATTTACATGCCTGCATGTACAAATAGATGCTCCATGTACTACAAAATAAGTTTCGGTCTGGAGTTGCACTTTTAGTATATCATTTGTACTTAATTTAAAGTAAAGTTCCACCCCCAAAAAAAAAAAAAATCATTAATGTACATATAAAAAATAAAAGAACATTTGGAGAAATTTTTAATTTTTTTACTCGCCTCTAAATACCTGTTGCTAGGGGGTCCCTCGTAGTCTGCCTCCTTCAGTGCAGTGGGTTCCCGGCTGTGAAGCCACAGCCAGGCACCCATAGTTACAATTCCGGCGCCGCCGAGCGGAGGGGGAGACGAGCGGGGCTTCGATCCCCCCGCATTGCTGGACCCTGGGACAGGTAAGCGTACGATTATTAAAAGTCAGCAGCTACAGTATTTGTAGCTGCTGACTTTAATTTTTTTTTTTTTTTTTAAAGCGGAACTCTGCTTTAATATCTTAATTCTGTTTTATTGTTGAAATTGCCCATCAGTTTTTGTGATTTCTACACATATTTACTTATATGTGTGTGTGTGTGTGTGTATATGTATGTATATACAGTATCAAAAGTGAGTACACCCCTCACATTTTTGTAAATATTTTATTATATATTTTCATGTGACAACACTGAAGAAATTATATTTTGCTACAATGTAAAATCGTGAGTGTACAGCTTGTATAACAGTGTAAATTTGCTGTCTGTGAAAATGTCCAAATTTGACCCAAAGTGTCAATATTTTGTGTGGACGCCATTATTTTCCAGCAATGCCTTAACCCTCTTGGGCATGGAGTTCACCAGAGCTTCATAGGTTGCCACTAGAGTCCTCTTCCACACCTCTATGATGACATCATTGAACTGCTGGATGTTGTAGACCTTGCGCTCTGCCACCTTCCATTTAAGGATGCCCCACAGATGCTCAATAGGGTTTAGGTCTGGAGACATGCTTGACCAGTCCATCACCTTTACACTCAGCTTATTTAGCAAGGCAGTGGTCGTCTTGAAAGTGTGTTTGAGGTCGTTATGTTGGAATACTGCCCTGTGGCCCAATTTCCGAAGGGAGGTGATCATGCTCTGCTTCAGTATGTCACAGTACATGTTGGCATTCATGGTTCCCACAATGAACTGTAGCTGCCCAGTGCCGGCAGCACTCATGCAGCCCCAGACCATGACACTCCCACCAACATGCTTGACTGTAGGCAAGACACACTTGTCTTAGTACTCCTCACCTGGATGCCAACACACGCTTGACACTATCTGAACCAAATACGTTTATCTTGGTCTCATCAGACCAGAGGACATGGTTCCAGTTATCCATGTCCTTAGTCTGCTTGTCTTTAGCAAATTGTTTGCAGGCTTTCTTGTGCATCATCTTTAGAAGAGGCTTTCTTCTGGGAAGACAGCAATGCAGACCAATTTGATGCAGAGTCCGGCGTATTGTCTGAGCACTGACAGGCTGACCATTGCTATAGTGTTGTTGCATGAAAAGATATAATAAAATATTTACAAAAATTTGAAGGATATACTCACTTTTGTGAGATACTCGAGGGGATATATATATATATATATATATATATATATATATAATATAAATAAATAAAGGCAGCTGTGGGGGGCAGTGTGTGCAGAGAGAGGAACAATGTTTACAATGAGGGGGCAGTGTGTACATGCAGGCTCCCTCACTTGCCCCCTCTGAATGTCATTGCCGGCTCTGAATGCACAGGAGCTGTCATGTAGAGAAAGGGGCAGGGTCTGTTCCTTTCCTCTCCTTCCCCTCACCTTGCACACACTGCCCCCTCCCCCACACCCATAAAGAGGACCTGTCATCTATATGCCATCACATGGCTATTGGTCCCCTATGTGATTGCAATAAAGTCATGTGTTCAAGAAATTTAAAAATAAAAAAAACATTTAAAGAGACATAAATCTTAAAAAGGAAAAAAAAAAGTTTGAGCCCTCCAACCCCATACAAACACACATATGCATGCATGCATGCATGCATGCATACATGCATACATACAAAAAACATGTGTTGGGGCGCCTACATACAAAAACAGCGATGTGGAGTTTAACTTGATGCTTTTGCATACCTCCAAACTTTTTGAGATGGGAATGAGGGACACCTATTAGCAAATTTATGCATGCATAGGACATGCATAGGGTATGCATATACAAAAAATGGTTAGTTAAACCCACAAGTACATTTTTATCCCTACTAGTCCTTTATACTGGCTTTTTACATTTACAAATGCAGCAATTTTAGAAATTGGATGAAAGGTTTAGCAAAGGAAAACACTTTTTAGTAGCTAAAAAGTGCATTTTATATACAACTATATAGATCAGACAAAATGAGGGACAAATGAGGAGGGACAGAGGGGCTTTGTTCCATATCAGGGAAAGTTGGGAGCTATGCTTTTGTAATAAAGCTACTCATGCGGAAGAGGAAGCAATATATGGCTGTACATTTATTTCTTAGCAGTCAATGGGGAATAGTACTTCTTTCATGCCAGTCAACAAAGATCTATTTCCACACATTGTTCAACCTTTTCAGTGCATACTGTGTGGTAATTTTCCTGTGTATGAGATCCTATGAAACTATGCAAATGTGCAGGTTTAAAGAAGTTGGGCTGATGAATAGGAGTGGACTAGGGCTGTACTTTGGAAGAAAGGCCTTGAGAACAGTGACTATACTGTAGAGTACCACAGTAATTAAAAAAAATTGTTGAAAACACTTGTATGTATACAGTTTATGAAATTATTTTTCAAACAATAAAAATATTACTTCTCCAAAGAGAAAGGAAATGCCTGCAATTTATTTCTGAAATTATTTGGCTGTGCATTAATAACTCTCTGACTGCAGCTGCTGACAAGTTCCTTGTAAAGTAAAGATATGCTTAGGTCTTTACTTTCTTTAGCTATGAAAGTAAACTTGCTTGGTTATGTTGAGTCACAAAAATTACAAATCCGAGCCTGGCAATTCTAATAATAAGATAAATGGCACAAGTTAGAGATTAGTCTTTCATTCTTCCGCCTGTGGCATTTGAAGAAGGGTCTGGAGTGGGAGGTGGCGTCTAATTTATGATTTTGTACTACAAGCAAACTGTTGGTTGGGGAAACATTAGTTAGGCATATTAAAGCATGTTTTAGATGTATTTGATGGAGTTTCATTATTGTTTCCCAGCTGTTAATTGCCTCATCAGGATGCAAAGCAGTTCATCAGAGAAATGCCTACAAAACAGGAACATTAATAATAAGTTTGTTTTTTATCACTGTTTCTGTGTATTTTATGGATAATCTAGAGGAGATTGCTGTTCTACAAACTTCTTCAAAAGTCACATGCATGACTAGTCACATGGGTAATTAATAGACAGGCTGACTCTTTTGGGGTGTCAAACTTTTCTGAATATAAAGCTAAACTATATAACTCATTCATTATTGAAGCATTGAATGCTCACATGGCTTTGGGATTTAAAGATTAGTCTGCTTGTTGATATGTAAGGCGAAGTCTACAGTCTCTGCCCCTAATGTAAGAATTGACCCAAACTGCCAAGCACCCCTCACTTGATTCTCACTTCAATTTTAATTTCTGGTGCAGTGCTTTCAGAGTGTGTGTATGTGTGTGTGTATTCTGTGTTGCCTTTTAAAACATGTATATTAATCTTCAGATCAATTCTGTGCAGCCAAGCGATCCCTGGTGCATACTAATCACAGTGCCTGGTCCACCCTTTAACCAAGATTTAAGTTCCACATATCTTGAAACTTAGTTCTACCCCCATCAGTCAACCTATTCAAACATCAAGTGTGCTGGTTGCTTCCTCTTGCATATGGCCATTGTGTAGACATTTGAACATTGGTTTTGGAATGCATGGCCCTCTGTATTGTGTGCATAGGATCCATTGACTCCCTGGGCATTCGTACTGCAAGCATGTGGCATGTGTACTTGCAGACGCAACAAGGTGTTGAACTCATATGTTCACTTTAAAGAGAATGCTGCAGGAAGAGTGACATCCTGATATGGTTTTATAATGGCTTATAGGAGAGACCATGCTGGGAACTTCTGTAGAGAGATTTTTTTTTTAAATTTAGTCATCAGGAAATAAAGGAATATAGATGATTACTGCCAAATTCTTACCTAGTATTTAACCACTTCAATACCAGGGACTTGGACACCTTCCTGCCCAGAACAATTTTCAGCTTTCAGCGCTGTCGCACTTTGAATGACAATTGCGTGGTCATACAACACTGTACCCAAACCAAATTTTTATCATTTTGTTCCCACAAATGGAGCATTCTTTTGGTGGTATTTGATCACCTCTGCGATTTTTATTTTTTGCGCAACAAATAAAAAAAGACTGAAAATTTTGAAAAAATTAAGTTTTTCTTTGTTTCTGTTAAAATTATTTGTAAATAAGTACGTTTTCTTCAATGACGGGCACTGATATAGCTGCACTGATAAGGCGGCACCAATGAGGTGGTACTGATGAGGTGGCACTGATAGCTGGCACTGGTATGCAGCACTGATGGGCACGCATAGGCTGTACTGATGGACACTTATGGGTGGCACGGATAGGTGGCATGGATGGGGCACTGATAGGTGGGCACGGATGGGCACTGATAGGTGGGCACGGATGGGCACTGATAGGTGGCACTGCTGGACACTGATGGGTGGCATTGCTGGGCATCACTGTTTTTATTGGTACATAAAGGTGCCAGTCAGTGCCCATTTTTGGGCACTGACTGGCACAGATTGGGCATCATTTGCACATGTGGATGGCCAGGGGGTACATACCTGGCCATCCACATGTTGCCCACTTCCCTGGTGGTCCTAGTGGAGTCCCTGGTGGTCCAGTGTGGGCATCTGAGGGGGGGCTGCGCTGATAAACAATCAGCGCAGACCCCCCCCCCCCCCCTGTCAGGAGAGCCGCCGTTCGGCTCTCCTCTACTCCTGTCTGTCAGACGCCAGTGAGAAAAAGGTGATCACCGGCTTTTCCTGTTGACATTGTGATCAGCCGTGATTTGACATGGCTGATCACGTGGTAAAGAGCCTCCGCCAGAGGCTCTTTACCGAGATCAGTGTAGCGGTGTGTCAGACTGACACACCGCTCCACCGATCAACGGGATGCAGGCCCCCACGGGCGCGCAGCGGCATGTTATCCTGAAGGACGTCATATGACGTCTAGTCAGGATAACAGAACCACTTCCCAGATGTCAATATGCTATTGACCGGGCGGGAAGTGGTTAATATACCGTTAATACTCGAGTATAAGCCGACCTAAATATAACAAGAGGCACCTAATTTTACCACAAAAAAAACGGGGAAACTTATTGACTCTAGTATAAGCCTAGGGTGAGAAATGTGGGTCAACAATACCCATTTGCATCCTCACTGTGCCCATTTGGATACCTCACTGTGCCCATTTGCATACCTCACTGTGCCCATTTGCAGCCATAGGTCCCCCGAACTTCAAACTCTGTAGTTAAGGGTTCCTAGATGCCCTCTAGCTGAAGCCAGAATTTGGGGTCTCTGGACCCAAAGGGTTCGACCATCCCTGTAATTGACTCATGCATTTGAGGGAAAATGATTGTGGCGGCGATGTTTGCAATATGACTGCCTCATTTTTCCACACTGTTTATATGCGTCAGACCTCATTGTTACAGCTGCCCTCACTGACTAAAAGGGCGCTCTCTGTGAGCTTACAGTGACATCTAAAGGTATGTGACATTTATTTTAAGCATAGGCTTCCTTTCATTTCTCATTCACGTTAAGGGTAGAGAAAACAACATTTTTTTTTTTTGTTTTTTTTCTACGAAGGAATCTCTTCCTGATAGTGTTGTCAAGATGCTAATAACTTATTAAGCTGTAGATGCTGCAAAGCTCACACTGTTCAGACATTTAATGGTCATGTCTTATCGTATTAGTGTAGTTCATGTCACAGTCATATTAACTCTGCCTCAGACTGTTTATGCTTCTGATTTAAACAGGCAGGAGCAACCTTTTATAAGAAGAGTGGTCTGGGTCTGTTGCCTCAAGCACTCTTTAACGGTGTACCCTTTAACACTGAAGAAATGGATGTGGAGGAGATGGAGACAACTATTCTGCAGAGGATCATAGAAGCCACAGGCTTCTTTCAGAGGGCAGTGTTCATGGTAAGCTTATCATTCACAAAGCATATGAGACAGATATGCCATTCTAATATTTAGTTAAAGCTTTGTTTACATGATGTGCTAGCTGTCATTTGCTTCAGACATAGTTTAATTCCTTTTATATTATGTTTATTTTGTGTTTATGGTATACAGTAGAAGGCTATAGTTAAGAAAAAAAAAAATTTTAGTAATTGCAGCTAAAGATATGTGACCTGACACTACCAGCAATGGCGTGCCCCCATCCCTTAATAGTCAGACACTGGTCTTTAAGGCAGATATAATCAAATTCCAGGTCAATCCAGGTACATCAGGTGCCAAAAGCTCTCCATCGAAAAACTCCTGCTCACAGGGGTCAAGCGGTCGCTCCACAGCAGGTGTCCCAAGATATCACTCAAAAGATAAGAGGCTCCAGATCGTATAATATGTTTTTTTTAAAAAGGGGTTCACTTTATTGAAGCTCCACTGAGCAAATAGACAGGCTGAATTGAGTCTTTACAGAGCCCAGCAAACATAAAAGACGCCAGCAATTAATAAAAAACTGACAGGCTAAAAGCAGTAAAATAAACTCTCTATGAGAGTTTTAAAACGCAATCGCGCATGCGCAAGAATGCGTGGGCGTGGTTACCCGACGATCGTTTCGTCCACAGCGTGACGTCACTTTTTAAAAAAAACGTATTATACGATCTGGAGCCTCTTTTATCTTTTGGGTGATATCTTGGGACACCTGCTGTGGAGCGACCACTTGACCCCTGTGAGCAGGAGTTTTTCGATGGAGAGCTTTTGGCACCTGATGTACCTAGATTGACCTGGAATTTGATTATATCTGCCTTAAAGACCAGTGTTCTGGTAAGCCTTCACTTTTTTTGAATTTAGTGATGATGCGACTTGCTTGAGTAACCTGAACGCTACTATCCATGAGGTCACACTTTCAAAAATCTGCTTTAATAATATCTGTATGGACATTCTGCATGCTATAACCTATGGAGTTATCTTTTCAAAACACACATTAATGCACTTTTAAAATGCATTTTACTGCTTTTTCACCGTGGAAGCATCAACTTTTTTTCACGTTTTTTCACAAAAAAGTTTATTTGTGGACATTATAAATATTAATTTGGATTTTTTTTGCACAAATTATTTTGTATACACTACTCACAATTTTGTATTTATTGCATATGTTTTTTTCACCCTGTATGATATGGTTCTTTAGATTTGTTCGCATACTTTATCACACCATTTCATAATTTTACACTTGAGCGCTGCACTTTATTACTTTATTACAGCTTTTGGCCCGGTATCTGGGTTATAGTGTCCAGTCGCTTCCTACGTGACTCACTAAGCGCAGATTATAGGGAGTGTTTTTATTTAAAAAAATCCAAAAAAATGCTAACTCCAAAAAACTCCCATAAATGTTATTCAAAAACGTGACTAACTGCGTTTTTAACGCTGCTTTTTCCTGGCAGCAGCGCTGGCATTTTTTAAACGTCCGGTGTGCATGAGCCCTAAGTTTTACCAGGTGGATGTTCAGACCTCATCTGTTGTCATCTTCCAACATAAGGGCCTTCAGGCAGCACTCTAAGCTGCAGGCAGTCTTCAGTTTTCTGTTATTTCTATTGGGCCTGTTAGTATTTGTTGATGTGTTAACTGCTTTTGGATGCCTGAAGTTCATATACTTCCTGTATCCCTTAATAAAAGAAAATGGGATTTTTGTACTTACCATAAAATCCATTTATTGGAGTTCATTGAGGGGCATAGGCCCCCACCCCTCTGCATTTATGATCGTATTCTAAGAAATTGTTTTTCCACAAAATTGAGGAGTGCTGGGAGTAGGAGGGGTATATTGAGTTGGCGTAAAAAAAATTTGTTTGCCAGTGTTCAAATGCTCCTGTAGTTAGCCGTATAACCAGACAGTCTGAACTCCTGTGTCCCTCAGTGAACTTCAAAAAATAGATTAGTAGATTAGTTGATTAGAAATAGAATAGTAAGTACAAAATCCTATATTTTTCTTTATGTAAATATTTTTTGTTGTGTTGTCACTTTGTTGCAGATGGTTTTGGTGTATTATGCGAATGATAATACAGCTGCTAATGGCTAGTTTAGGTTGAGGGAGTTGGGTTTACATCTAACTCAACCTAACTAAATGAAATTTAGCTCACTGAATCCCCTTGTATAAGAAACAATTGCCAGTTTTCAAATTTTTATTAAAATATTTGTTTTCATCTGTTTTCCTCATTCATTACTGTATATCAGTACTGCTGATGTCTTGTGCAGTCTCTTTGCAGCGACTCTAGGTTTCCTTGTGGTGACACAAGAAACCAAAGTTCAGTGCAGATAAATAGTAGGTGAACACTATAAAGTTCTGGTGATATTGCCATGAAAAAAGTAAGAGATGTCAAATAAACTGGGATATCACTTAACCACTTCAGCCCCAGAAGGATTCAAAAGTGGAACTTCCGCTCGTTGTACTTTTTCCCCCCTTCGATGCCACATTTGGCACCTTTTGGGGGGAGGGGGGACAGGATACCTGTCTTTCACAAGTATCCTGTCCCCACTTCCAGGAGCCTCAGCCACTGGTATTTGCGTCATCGCCGGGAGGTCCCTCCTCCCTCCCTCCCTCCCTCCTTCCCCGGCAGACGGGCCAGTAGGAGAGGAGCGGAGTGCATGCGCAGTAGCGTTAATTTGTGCAGCGGTGGGTGGTGCTCCGCTTTAATGACCAGGCCTTTATTTGCGATACGGCACTGCGTCGCTTTAACTAACAATTGCACGGTGCGGTCGTGCAATGCTGTACCCAAACAAAATTGACGTCCTTTTTTACCCACAAATAGAGCTTTCTTTTGGTGGTATTTGATCACCACTGCGGTTTTTATTTTTTGCGCTATAAACTAAAAAACAACCAACAATTAAAAAAATGTCTGCTATAATACATATCCAAAAAATATATATATAAAAAAACAAATGTATTAATCAGTTTAAGCCGATATATATTCTTCTACATATTTTTGGTAAAAAAAGATCACAATATGCATATATTGATTGGTTTGTGCAAAAGTTATCGCGTCTACAAACTATGGGATAGATTTAGGGACTTTTTTTTTTCTTTTTTTTTTTTTTTTTTTTTTTTACTGGTAATGGCGGGGGTCTGCGATTTTTAGCGGCACTGCGACGTTGCAGCTGACAAATCTGACCCCAAATTACTTTATGTGGACCAGTGACATTATTACATTGATCAGTGGTATAAAAATGCATGTAATGCAATGTAAAAATTACACTGGCAGGGAAGGGGTTATCACTAGGGGCGATCAAGGGGTTAAGTGTTTTCCCTGGGTGTTTTTTAACTGTAGGATAATGGGCTGCCAGGAACATGACAGAGATCACTGTTAAGGCCCGTACACACGATCGGACTTTTTGACAACCAACATGCAAATTAGCTGTTTTGGACCAACATCCGACCGTGTGTACGCTCCATCAGACCAACTTTTTCCAGGTTTCATCTGACTTTTGTTGGCTGTGCGAACGGACCAACTTTCTGCCAACAAAAGTCCGACCGTGTGTACACAAAACCAACGGACTTTTGTACAAAGTACAAACACGCATGCTCAGAACCAATGCAAAAGATCAGACAACAATATAGAAGTTGACCAAAGGTGGCGCTGGAGTATTCGAACGTCCTCTTTTGAAGTGTCGTCAGTACGTTGAAACGTCACTACGTTCATGTTTGTTGCCTAAAAAGTCCTGCCGTATGTATGCAATACCAACTTGGGGCCAACGCCCTTTGTACCAAAATCCACGGGAAAGTTGTTCCACGGTCCGATCGTGTGTATGAGGCTTTACCGATCATTGGGAACAGTAGAGCTGTCATGTCACTAGGCAGAATGGGAGTTGCCTTGTTTACAAAGACAGTTCCCCATTCTGCCTCTCCGCACCACGATCACGTGTCACTGGCGGACATGGAGTCCGCGGACACGCTCCCGTGGCGTGTCCCCGCTATGCTACTTGCATGGACCGATGTACAAGTATGTCGATTCACGCAGGAGAGCTGACCTGCCGCAGCATATCTGCATGAGCTGGTCAGCTAGTGGTTAAGTAATACGTTTTATGTTACAAAATCTGACTAAAAAGGAATTATTCTAAACAGGAATCAAACTCTTGTGTTTCATATTTAAAGTAACGATAAAAAGATCACATGGAAGAAAACTTACCCAAGTATAAAAATCTGCTGCATCTCAAAGCAAACGTTATTTTAAGATATGAAATACTTTGCTAGCACACTAAAATGGCAAAATAGTTTTTAGGTCTGTATAGAGTGTGGGACTATTTACCTCAATGTATACTACTGCTGATTATGCCATGTGGAAATAGTTGTTTGCAGTTAAGGTAAATAGGCCATAATCCAGTTACCCCATATACATATTTTGATATCGCTAACGTGTGTTTTCTTTCATTGTATTTAAAACAGGGTCTGCTAAATGAGAATTCAGATGCCGTGGATTTTTTAATGGAGCAGCCCAACATAGTTACTCGGTTGAATCCTTCCATTCTGACCAGTGAAAAGACGTATGTTGACTTTATATCAAGATCAGGTAAAGAAAATTCTTGTTTTTAAACACAGGTTCATTCCATAGTCATGCTAAGATTAAAAGACTTGATTGGCCGTCTAACACAAGTTGTTTAAATTAATACAAAATACTTCAACCCTGTTAAAATGATTGTTTGCTTCTGTACTGAACTGTATCAATTTGGTTCAGTTAATGTGATATTTATCTTCCACTTTGCATCTAAGGCTTTTTTCACGTTGGTGTTCAGTTTGTCTATTTTTAATCCATCCGTTGATGGGTGAAATATCGACAGCAAATCATTTCTATGGGTAAACCGATACAAACAGTTGATCATCGGTTTACATCTGTGTCCATTTGGGTCAGTTTTTCTAAACGGAACCAGTCTCTGCACTGTTCTGTGTAAAGGACCTGAGTGGAGTCAAACAGATTTAAACAGGCAACGTGCATTTTTGCCTCCATTTTTTTCATCAGTTTTTTTTATCCAATTTTGCCTTTGTTGTTAGGATGCTGGCGGGTGCTAGCTCCTAAGAACCAGTGACTCACCCCTGCTGTCAGCGGTGGGATTCCTCACTAATAGCAGAATGTAAACTAAGCCAACATTAAGAAATTAGAAAAATGCCCTCAACATAGGGGGTACTTGCCATGGGTACTTTTGATTTTTGGTATGAGGTCCCCCTATAAATGCCCAGTAAGTATATAGGTGAACAGTTCCTGTATTAGTACTGCAAATTGATGTATTGGTTGGTAAAACAACCTTTTCTCTCTTTCAAATTCTTTAATGGATTAGTTCACCTTTTTCACAAAGGTGAATTAACTCGCAACACTCTCCTGACCGCTCCAGTCCCCACTGAATGTACCTCATATGCCCTCCTCTGGCACACCCTTCAGCCGGTATGACTGTCCAACACTTTAATACATCCCTAAACTGACCACACCGGCCAATAAGAATCTCTGCTTTGTTTCAGGATGCCATCCCGGAAGAAAGGATCTTTAGAAGTATTTTTATTGGTCTGTCTGATCAAGTAGCCAGCATGGACTAGTGTGTACAAAAAAATGCAGCGCTTTGTGATACGGAACCTTACAAATGCATAGATAGTGCCAAAAACAATGAAAATCAATATTGCTAAAAAAAATGTAACTGTGAACATAAAAAATATGTTTAGTAGTGTAACAAGCAAGCTCACAGTAAAAGAAATTTAGTCTTATACCTTAATATCAAGTGTTCAATAAAATTGATTTTATTTCTCCCAACTTTCATCAATCCACAGAGACAAAAGTGCAAATTGGGGTATTATACGTATTACTGTCCAAAAAGTGACTCTAGTGATGATAATCCTGATCAGAAGAGGGTGACTTCACACATGTCCCCCCCGTGTGACCTCCAACAGTGTGACCGCACACTTAACCACTTAAGGACCAGCCTCGTTTTGGAGTTTAGGTGTTTACATGTTTAAAACTGTTTTTTTTTGCTAGAAAATTACTTAGAACCCCCAAACAATATATATATTGTTTTTTTTCGAACACCCTAGAGAATAAAATGGCGGTCATTGCAATACTTTTTTTCACACCGTATTTGCCAGCGGTCTTACAAGCGCACTTTTTTTTGGAAAAAAATCACTTTTTTGAATAAAAAAAGTAAGACAACAGTAAAATTAGCCCAATTTTTTTTTTGTATTGTGAAAGATAATGTTATGCCGAGTAAATTGATAACCAACATGTCCTGCTTCAAAATTGTGCCCGCTCGTGGAATGGCGTCAAACTTTTACCCTCAAAAATCTCCATAAGCAACATTAAAAAAATTCTACAGGTTGCATTTTTTGAGTTACAGAGGAGGTTCATTGCTAGAATTATTGTTCTCGCTCTACCGAACGCGGCGATACCTCACATGTGTGGTTTGACTACCATTTTCATATGCGGGCGCTACTCACGAATGCGTTCGCTTCTGCGCGCGAGCTCGTTGGGACGGGGTGTTTTAAAAAATATTTTTTTTGTTTTTCTTATTTATTTTACTTGAATTTATTATTTTTTACACGGTTTTTAAAAAAAAAAAAATGGATCACTTTTATTCCTATTACAAGGAATGTAAACATGTAATAGAAAAAAGCATGACAGGTCCTCTTAAATATGAGATCGGGGGTCAAAAAGTCCTCAGATCTCATATTTGGACTTAAATGCAAAAAAAAAAAAAATTGTCATTTAAAAAAATTACATTTGAAAATTGTGCCTTTAAGACGTATGGGCGGAAGTGACGTCGCTTCCGCCCTTCTATGGTATAGAGATGAGTGGGGGCCATCTTAGCCTCACTCGTCTCCATACCCACCCGATCGCAGGACCCGATTGCCTCCGCCGCTGCCGACGGCTCCGGTAAGTGGCGGAAGGCGCGGGAGAGCGGTGGGAGGGGTGGGGGGGCACCTCTCCCGCCGCTGATAACGGTGATCTTGCTGCGAACCCGCCGCAGAGCCCACCATTATCGTAAACAGAACCGCCTCATGTAAAGAGGGATACCGCGGTTGTGGCAGCAGCTGCTGCCATCACCGAGATATCCCTCTTCAAAGTCAGGACGTATATATACATGAGGCGGTCGGTAAGTGGTTAAGTTTGGTCCACATAAGCAGTTTAACCACTCCTGGGCTCTAAGTGAAACTGGCTCAGCAGGATCCCACAGGAAAATCCAGAGAAGTTGTCCTCAATTTTAAAACAAGAAAGAGGCTGGATAGTGCATTATCGCTAGTTTAAAAATGTATTTGGTAAACATAACATTAGGGTACTCACACATTTTAGGTGCTTCCAGAACACCAAACTATAAAAGCATTAAGCATAGGATTCCTCTCCAAATGACTTCCAAACTTGTATGTGTCAGCAGCTTGAACAAACAAGCATGTATCCAAGCTCCTCCACCGTCCTGGCCCCTCCCCTACATGTGACGACACAGTTCTAATAGTGTGTCTTCCTCAGGGGGATTTATAGATTTTTTTATATTGACGGTCTAGTGCAGGGGTAGGGAACCTCGGCTCTCCAGCTGTTTTAAAACTACAAACCCCATCATGCCTCTGCCTCTAGGAGTCATGCCTGTGATTGTTAGGGTCTTGCAATGTCTCATGGGACTTGTAGTTTCAAAATAGCTGGAGAGCCAAGGTTCCAAGGTTCCCTACCCCTGTGTGCTTACCATTGTTCATGTTATGCTGTTACACATCCTGCAGCACTGTAGTGATTTTAAAGTGCTGAACCATAATATCAGCTGGGGAGAGCTGCGGAAGATAGGTAGATAAAGTACCTGCCATGAGGGGTCGGGAGGGTGTTATGAGTTAGTTCAGCTTTTCATTTTGTATGAAAAGCTGAACTAACCCTTTAACTACCAATGTTAGCATGTTATGCTCCTATCCTTTCCAGACTATTATTCAGTTCAGTGCTGTGATAGTTGGACTTCACAATTACTCTATCATTCAGTAGTTTACCCAACTAATCCTTAGATCATTTTATTAGGTTTGTTTATTTTTATTTTGTCCTATATACAAATTAAGACCAAAAACAAAAAGAGGTTCCCTTGTAAAATACCAAGAAAAAAATAAGAATTCCAGGACAGGTCCAAAACCCCCAAATGACCTTTTTGGAAAGTAGACCAAAGCTATTTCATTTTTTTAAGCAGGTAGTGGGTTAAATCTGGCTTTTGGATGGCAGATGGCAAGCTAATTTAGTAATGTTCTGAGGATCTGTCAGATACATCAGGCACGTGAATCACGTGCAACTGCAGTGCACACAGTTCATTATATGTTTTGCATATAGCTGCTATAAATATGCAAAATATATGGATATTTCTAGTTGAGGTTAATTTAGTAAAATAAATACACTGTAAAAACACGGTACCTAAATCTGTCAAGGTGATCTCCTTCTGTAAGCTGGAGTCTGGTAGGGGCAAGAGTAGAAGTGATCAGCAGCTGTTGTGAGAACAAAGGGAGGTCTGGTTGTATCTAAACACAGCCAGCTTTTGCACTTGTGATTGCTGTGATTGGTTCACAGCAATCAAAAGGCCTTCTAATCACAGGCAGCATAAGTGCGCATTGCGTGTGCACACACTGTAAACAGATGTGCATTTTTAATCATCCACTCAGAAAAACAGCACTCCCTGTCAGCTATTTAACTACAATGGCTGCTGGTTAGTAATTTGTAATTTGCGTCCATTTTTTGCATGTCTTTCCTTTATAGGAGATAAGCCTACAGTATGCGTACAATTCTCATAGAAGTGTTTTACTGCTTTCTACTGAGGAGAGACTAGCTATATACCCCAAAAGGGTTGGGAAGGACGAGCATGTCAATATAAGTGCTAAGGAAAGTCTTTTTCAAATAGAGATGTGCTCTTCAGAGTTTTTAAAAATGTTTACACAGTTATGTTTTCACTGTCCACGGTCATCTAAACCTTTTAGTATCAGAAATTTCTAAACATGTCAGGTGGCATTTAAATCAGACTTAAATCAAGTATCCTGAAGGTATCATCCCAAAATAACTACAAATAGAAAATATAAAGTCCCTATTTTTTTTTTTGTTTGTAATGTACAGCAGTAGTCAATAGCCTGTAGAAGTTTAGAGCTAATCCACATAGGCAAGCTAGAATGGCACTGGTGTTCTCCAAAACATTTTACCATAAAATGTATGCTTCATACTGCAGAAGCTATCCTTTAAAATATTCAGGAGTTTTAATGGAAATTACAATGTGTCTCTTTTTACAATGTTGTTCTAGGACCCTCATAATGACCTATTTTGGGTTCGTTGCATTCTTACCTTGCAACTGAGGGTATCAAATGCCACCTGGAATATGATTTTTATATTTGTGTAGGTTTTCTCTCATAATCCAAAAACATATTTATTAGGTTAGTTTGCTTTTTCCCAAATTGTCACTAGTGTAATTGTGCTACAGACATTGGATTCTGAGCTCCTTTATGGGTAGGAACTGATATATAAATGGGTCTATGCAATCTGTAACTCCCACAGGTACCCAGAGGTGTTCTAACCAACCACTTATACTCTAGGTCAGTGATGGTGAACCTTGGCACCCCAGATGTGTTGGAACTACATTTCCCGTGATGCTCAACTACTCTGCAGAGTGCATGAGCATCATGGGAAATGTAGTTCCAAAGTATCTCAGGTGCCAAGGTTCACCATCACGGCTCTAGGTGGTGTCACCTTAATCCCCCAGATCTGATAATGAAAGACGGTTAAGCTGGTCTACACTCCAAACTATTTTAACAAGATGAATGAAAGTGTGAGAATGAAAATCCACCTACGTACGATCTTTAGTCTTTAACCATGTGTGTTGTGGGTATTTCTGGTCGAGGCACTGAAAATAAAACATAGTATACAGTGTAGTATAGTATACAATTCCATGAGAACAGATATGAGATGAGACATTTGGCTCTAATGGGTTCATTCTTGCATTCTAATTTCTACACAAAATAAGGAAGGGGTGGTGTGAGATGAGATGTTTTTTAAAAAGCAACAAATTGAATAGGGTTACATTTCATATGTCAACAGCTATCTCTAAAAGTTGCAAAACTAGTATAAAAGGTTGGTGGGGGGCAGGGTTGCATTGTGCTCACAGTTTAGTCTATATACAAAATGGTTATTGTAAAACTGGTAAACAAAATGGAGGCTCTTGTGTTGAAATGGACAATATAGTGAATTTCTTTGTCATTTCCCTCCTTTTGTTTATTTAACATCATTATACATTATACTCTGTTATGTTCAGTCGACTGCTGGCAGCTCCTGCATTGTGCAGAAACAGTGTCTTGTTTAACTCTCTCCTAGCTTTCTCAAAATGACAGTTATAAAAAACGATTTTATTTGATACAAGAAGTCACCAAAACCTTACATCCATCTTTAGTAATATCTCTAGGCTTATCTTGTAATTCTTTTATCTTGTCAAGGTATCCCTTAAAAGTGAAAGGAAATATTTTTTTTATTCGACTCCCTACAATCGGATACCACAATAATATTTCATCCTCATAGTTTGAATTAAAAATTTTTTTTTTTCTTCCTTATTTGAATTACAAATTCCTCATGTTGTATGACTGCAAAGCCCTTGCCTTTTAGTTCTGCAGGGCAGCTGTTGGGTGTGTCCACTGCCTCCTAGTATCATCATTTCTGGAGGATAGGGACCTGGGAGGATTGGAGGAGCTGCAGTACATGGCTGATGATGATGATGTTGATGTTAATGGGTGGGGGCGAGGCCAGGTGGGGGTGGGCGTGATGGGTCAGGTGAGATGGGGTGGGCTAGGAGGCATGGGGGTGGGCCAGGTGGGATAGGGGCATAGTTAATCAGAGGTGTGCTAAAATAAATACACAGATATACGAGACAATGGTTTAAGAGCGTGCCTGTGAGCAGACAGATTCAGCTGCACAGGCACACCATTGTTGGTAACGCTCAGGAGATTGCTGACTGTCAAGCTTAGACTGCTGTTTCTAATCTAAACAATTGGCAGTTGTTGGCAGAGACAATGAATAATATAAAAGTTTTTGTTACTCCAAGAAAGATGTAGCTGGCAACTCCAGAATGCCATGAAAAGCTGTATTTGCTACATGAAGGTCAAGATTAAAAAACGCTGTTTTTAATCTTGACCTTCATGTAGCAAATAAAGATTTTCATTGAATTCTGGAGCTGTCGGCTACATCTTTCTCAGAGCTGCATATTCAATGGCTGGAGGCCATTTGAGCCAGAGCACCCAGTGAAAGACTCCACCCTTAAAGTTATTGTAAAGTCTAGTTTAAAAAAATAATACTAACAAACATTTAATACTTGCCTCCTCTGTGCAGTTGGTTTTACACAGAGCAGCCTGGATCCTCCTAGTCTCGGGTCCCTCTTTGCTGCTCCTGGCCCCTCCCTCCTATAGAGTGCCCGCTCAGCCAGCAGCTGTCTATGGGGGCACCTGAGCTGAGTCAGAGATCCGTGTATCCATTAAGACATGGAGCCTTGACATGGCCTTGCCCCCCTCTCCGTCTCAGTCCTAAAAATAGCTTGTATCATGTACAAAAGGTAGGAAGTCGGGGGTTATAGGCCAGTGGAGCCGGCTAGGTTTGCAAAGGGGGGGTATCTCATAACCCTATTGTGGCTCTATATTCAGGCCAGTGAGGTATAATAAAGAACTATAACATTTCAAGAAATCAAAAGTAAAACAACAAAAAGAGGGGGGTACACCATGGATTTTGGAAAAACAATAATCATATGGGTAGAAATAGGAAAGAACACCAGAGTAAGTTGATTAAGAGGATGCTATTCGATCAGGAATGTGGAGAGTTGCTTCTGAGTTGAATTGAGAATTATTCTACAGAGCCCAGATCTTTGAAAAGTGGAATAAGGAGTTGTGAATGACTGCCATCATATGTTCCATTTTGTGTATGTGAGCTATGGTCTGTACCAACAGGGACTGTGTAGGAGGGTTAGAAGATAACCAACAGGTGGGTATTACTCTTTTAGCAGCTAATAAAATAAAATACATCAATTTCTTGGTGTGCTTGGGGACCCCTGGAGTTGGGAGACCTAGCAGATAGTGGACCAGATCTAGAGGAAAATATCTTGAAGATCTTCAAAGATCTTGAAGGAGAGTTTGGACCGAGATCCAAAAAGGTCGGATCATCTGCAATCCCAGAAAATATGATAGTGCGTACCCTTATCTTTTTAAGGCATCTCCAACGTGTCTGAGGAACGAAGGGGTCATATTTATGAAGAACTTATGGGGTTCTGTACCAGAACATGATAAAAATTGTTTTCCATTGTGGAAGAGATAGAGGTGTCTGATTTTGGCCCAGTTCCGCATACAAGCATGAGAGACTTCTGTAAGAGGGATAGATTCATGAATAATTTTATATATAGAGGAAACGAGGCCGGATTGATATGGGCCCTGGGTACATAATAATTTGAATGCAGTAGGTTTTTCCAAGGATAGGGACAATGATTTAGAGCAAAAATAATGCTTGATTTGAAGATAAGAGAAAAAGTTTTTTTGGGATCTCATATTTGTTATGAAGTTCCTGAAACAAAAACAATTTACGGGTCGTAGGGTGTACCAGGTTACGGAGCGAACCCAAACACAAACTTCTAAATTTTGGGTGAGAGATGTATGTAAATCAGACCAGAGCATAGAACAAGGATGTACAGGACTTGTTATACTCAATTCTAACTCCGACGATCTGCTTGTTGCAAACCATGCTGTCCAGGAGATGGCTGCTCTGAGATGTGTAGCATAGTAATATTTGAGAACGTCTGGGGCACCTAGCTCTCCATGGGAACGAAGAGCAAACACTACAGTGTTAGCGATCCGATGAGCTTTGTTACCCCAAATAAATTTAATAAAGGCCTATGGATATGTTTGAGTCGTACCATAGGAACCGTTACTGATGAAGTTTCAAAAAGGTACAAAAGTTTTGGGAGTATAGACATCTTAAGAACATTTATCCTACCCAGAGGACAGTCTTCCCATTGATGTAAAAGGTGAGCTATTTCCACAATGAGTGAAGGGTAGTTGGCATGATAGAGAGTGGAGTATGATGCAGTTAGGTGTATTCCTAAATATTTTAAGAGAAGAACACCACCAGTGGTAAGAAACAATGTTCTGTAATGTGGTAAGGAGTGGAGGGGGGATATGTATGGGTAAAGCTTCTGTCTTGGCTGTGTTGATTTTATAACCAGAAAGCATACCGAAAGTATTCAATAGAGTGTGGAGCCAGCCAGGCCAGCCAACCACCCACCCACCCAACCACAGCAAGGTGCCAAGTGTCAGACCTTCAGCTGCATGGCACACACCCTGCAACTTGATGGTCTGTGAAGCCAAAGATCTTTGATAGATATAATTGGCATGCTAAAGAAGTGCACAGGCCATTTCCACCATTCAGTCCTTGCCAAGCAGCGACTTAGCTGCATTCAGGCAGACCTTGGCCTACCCAAAAACAGCCTAATTCAAGCTGTTCCAACACGTTGGAATTCAACACTTCACATGCTGCAAAGAATGCTGGAACAGAAGAGAGCTCTGAGCATCTATTCAGGCGAACATGGAGGATATAGTTGTCCTACTGCTGATCAGTGGGACATTGTAGCCTATGTCATTGAGACCCTCCTCCCCATAGAGGAAGTGACACTAGAGGAGAGCTCATTATGACTCATCTGTGTCATCTGTCATCCCATGTGTGAGAGTGCTGAAGATGCCTCTTCAAGATAATGAAGGACCCAATACACCTGGCATTAAAACATTAAGGCAGGTCATGAGGGACAGCCTCACCAAACACTTTGAGAAGCATGAAGAGAATAAAAATGTTGTGCTGGCATGTCTTTTGGATCCTCGATACAAGCATCATTCTTTCTCTTCTGATGATGTATTAGCCAAGGCAAAACAATGGCTGACAAAAGATCAACAAGAGCTGCTGGAGGTTCTGCCAAAAGGTCAAGTGAAGAGCATGTTACTAATGTGGAAGAGCAGGATGCTGCAAAAACAAACGTCAAAAAAGACAACGAGCAGAAGAGAATCTTCATCGTGGTCGAATTGATGCCTTGTTTAATGTGTTATTGGGGCCTCATGCAGAGGATTCTTCTGAATGTGCATCAATAATCAGCCTGGGTGATGAACTTCATCTCTATTTGAAGGAACCAGTAATTGAAGTGGTGATCCTCTTCAGTGGTGGAAAGAAAAGGAGTCGCGCTACAAAAGACTTGCCTCTCATGCTAGAAGATACCTCTCTGCTCCTCCTTCATCTGTACCAAGTGAGCGTGTTTTCAGTCAAGTGTCGGCAATATATGAAAAAAACTGAACCTGTTTAACAGGTGAACATCCTGAAATGTTATGCTTTCTGCACTATAATATTGTTCTACTTAACTGGGAGTATTGAAGAAAGTGTAGTAGTGTCAGTGCAGTGGGGCATATTTACTAAAACTGGAGCACTCAGAATCTGGTGCAGCTGTGCATAGTAGCCAATCACTCAGCTTCTAACTTCAGCTTGTTCAATTAAGTTTTGACAATAACACATGGAAGCTGATTGGTTTCTGTGCAGAGCTGCACCAGATTTTTCTCTATCCAACTTTAGTAAATCTCCCCCTATGTGTCCTGTCAACTGTCTAGCTTTTTGCACTGCGTGCACTGCAGTAACAGTCAGTTATACTTGTTCTATGTTTTGGGAAGCCATTTAAGAAGTTATTGTTTTTCAAGCACTTTATTTTGCCAGTTTACTTTTAAACCTTGTTCATCACACCATTGTGCACTGCAGACAGAGATGCCAGTTTTGAAATCTCTTCCATCAGTTTTCGTGCAGGTATGGTGTGAAGAACGAGTCCTTAATGTTTAATTTTAATAAACATTAACATGTTCAGTTTATACATGATTTTTGAATAAAATTGGTGTTGTTTCTGAAAAGTTTCAATGTACAAAATATCGGGCCAATAATATCGGCTATCAGCAGGAGAGGTGGCCGAAATATCGGTATTGTATCGGCAAAGAAAAAACAATATTGGTTGATCCCTAGTATTTATATCTAATTGTTAGTCAGACCCCCGCTTACTCCAGATGGGATCAAACTGTAAGGAGGGGTTGGGGAGGATGAAAATAACTCTGGACAGTCGCACTCCAAAAATAATCTAGTGTCTTTTTATTTTCAAGTAAAACTCGCATAACCCGGTCCACAGCAGAAAAAATAACGAACAGAAAGCTGATGCGTTTCACACTGACATCAGTGCCTATTCATAGCTATACGTTACTTTTTTCTGCTGTGGACCGTGTTATGTGAGTTTTACTTGAAAATAAAAGACACAAGAAAATAGATTATTTTTGGAGTGCGGCTGTCCAGAGTTATTTTCATCCTCCCCCACTTGTACTTGCATCAGCCAGCACCTGGGGCTCCTTATCTTGATAAGAAGTTATTATCCTGGTGAATCGACTTGGAGCGGTGGTTTCTTTTTCTCCTACTTTGAATTTCTGGATTGTAAGGAGGGGTTGACCAACAATTAAAAAAAAAAAAAAAAAAAAAGGATCTCAAATACAGAAATGTTGACTTACAGAAAAGTATGTCCATGTACAGTATAGGATGCACTCAATACTTGGTCGGGGCTCCTTTTGCATGAATTATTGCTTCAATGCGGCATGGCATGGAGGCGATCAGCCTGTGGCACTACTGAGGTGTTATGGAAGCCCAGGTTTCTTTGATGGCGGCTTTCGGCTCATCTGCATTGTTGGGTCTGGTGTCTCTCATCTTCCTCTTGACAGATTCTCTATGGAGTTTAGGTCAGGCGAGTTTGCTGGCCAGTCAAGCACTGTGATACCATGATCAGTAAACCAGGTATTGGTACTTTTGGCAGTGTGGGGAGGTGCCAAGTCCTGCTGCAAAATGAAATCAGCATCTCCATAAAGCTGGTCAGCAAAGGGAAGCATGAAGTGCTCTAGAATTTCCTGGCTGTGCTGATTTTGGACTTGATAAAACACAGTGGATCACCACCAGCAGATGACATGGCTCCCCAAATCATTACGGATTGTGGAAAATTTAGAATTTCATTTTGAAATCAAGGTCCCAGAGTCTGGAGGAAGAGTGGAGAGGCACAGAATCCAAGTTGCATGAGGTCCAGTGTGAGGTTTCCATAGTCGGTGATGATTTAGGGAGCCATGTCATCTGCTGGTGTTGGTCCACTGTGTTTTATCAAGTCCAAACTCAGCGCAGCCCTCTACCAGGAAATTCTAGAGCACTTAATGTTTCCCTCTGCTGACCAGCTTTATGGAGATACTGATTTCATTTTTCAGCAGGACTTGCCCACACCAAAAGTATCAATACCTGGTTTAATGATTATGGTATCACTGTGCTTGATTGGCCAGCAAACTCGCCTGACCTAAACCCAATAGAAAATCTGTGGGGTATTGTCAAGAGGAAGATAAGACACCAGACCCAACAATGCAGATGAACTAAAAGCTGCTGTCAAAGCAACCTGAGCTTCCATAGCACCTCAGTATTGTCACACACTGATCGCCCCATGCCATGCCGCATTGATGCAGTAATTCAGCAAAAGGAGCCCCGACTAAGTATCGAGTGCATACTATACTGTACATACTTTTCAGTAAGCCAACCTTTCTGTATTACACTTTTATTTAATTTTTTATGTAATATTCTAATATTTCTAATTTTAGAGATACTGAATTAATGTGTAACGCATCTATATAAAATGAGTTTCGCTTTTTGAATAGAATTACTGAAGTTAACTGTTTGGTGATATTCAAATTTCATGAGATGCGTGCGTGTGTGTATATGTATATATGTATATGTGTGTGTGTGTGTATATATATATATATATATATATATATATTTATATATATATATATATATATATATATATATATAATCTCATTTTTTTCATTTTTTTTTTTTTTTACTTTCTGTTTATAAAAAAATAAATACTACTATAAGAGATGACTTTACTATATATTTTTCTTCGTCCTGCAGGTAGATATAATTTTCAAGATTTTGAAACATTTTCATACCTGGATTTGCAGGACAAAAGTGCAGTAGTTTCTGAAAACATGAAATATGTAACAAAAGAAGGTAATATTCCATTCTTTTTAGATCTATTCAAAAGGCTAATCTCATGGTAATATATAAAACTGTCTTTAAAACACCTCTAGGAAAACATGACCAGCAAAACTGAAATAATTTTCTGTTGTCCTTCAAAATGGGGCATGATGGTTGTAGCTGATATAACTGGGACTCTTAAAGGTACACTTCAGTCAGAATTGAAAATTAAGCCATTAAAGGCATAAAGGAATCACATTCTGCCTGACAAGGTCTTTTGGTTTACATCCAGGCACTTCTGTACCACACTAGTTTAGCCCACTCTGTTTTGTCCGTAGTCTAGTAATTTGGGAGTGTCTTTTGATTACCTCTTTGTAGAAGTTTTTTTCCAGACAAATCCATGAAAGGCTCCTTCCATTCTGTCAGATACTGAAAGCTCGGTACACCAAATTTCAGTATCATTTAGTTTTTACATTCACCAGTTCCATTCCTACCTGGATATGTGCCAAGAGTTTGGCAGAGGATATTTAGACAATGATCCTTGGGTGATCTCATCCTCATCGATAAATAATTATTAACTTTATTTTTTTTTTTAAAGAACTAACCAAAGTCATTGATACCTATATGCCCAGGCCTAATTTAGCTGCAACACAGTGTTTTTTTTTTTTTTTTAAAAGCAATAATGCCATGACTAATTTGCATGCCTAAATATCTTTTTAGATTATTTTTAAGGCTTTCATTTGGCAACAAAAACAATATAATAACTGCTCTGTTTTTTTTGTTTTTTTTTTGTTGAAACATTTGCAAAAATTTTTAACTTTTTGTTTTTCAATCAATGTATTATTATTTTTAATAACACAACTAATTCTGACACTATTAATGGACGGCAAGGCAGATGAACTCTGCAGGCTAACCAGTTCTGGTTATCCCGATTGGACATTGCAAATGGCAAGATGTCTCATTGAAATCGTCGCTTCATTCCTAAGCCATGTAATTGGACAGGTTTATCCTTCCTGTCCAACAACACCACTGGAAAGGAGATGAGTTTGTAATTGACAGCACTGGTCTCTGGGAGCAGGGGCCGCTCTGAAGACCCAGGGCTGCTATTTACAAAAATAAATCACATAGCCTGCAGAGCTGTGTGTTTATTTGTCTCTGTACATATACACAGCCTGACCAATGGATGACACGGTGCTGCAGTGTTATGCAACCTTTTTAGTTTTATTGATTGACCGGCGTTGTTGAAATGTGTCATACATGGGAATGGCCTGACATCGCTGATCGCTTATTCATAAAAGTGAATGCCCACACAGCGCTGCAGCACTGCGTTATCAATTGCCTGAGCTGGTCATGTGTAATTGCAGCCACTGATAGAAGTACAGAGGCGCAACATTGAGTGATCCATCAATATTATGAAAGGACAATTGGTTCTGCTTGTTCATTCAAAGTTGTATAATGTATCTGTGGCTGGTTGCATGCACACAGGGCACAGGCAGATACTTTCAGAGCCACAGCTCTGAAGGATCTTTTACTATTCTGAATGAACAATCAGCATGGGGGGTGCAGGGCTCTGTGCTGACTGTACCTCCCCCACACAGGAATTCCTAAAATTTGGGGTTCAAAAAGGGGTGGAGCTAGATGTGTCTAGGGGAAAATGGCATCCATTCAGAACAGGACCAGGTGCTATATGCACTTTGACCACTGGAGAATAAAATAAAAATAAATGACAATAGTTCTTTTACGTTGGATTGAAGGAGATTTGATGATACATGAATACCCTCTGACAGTGACCACATTGATCCCAAAATGATAGATTGCTTCAATTTCCAGTCCACCAGAATAAATTATCATTCTATCCTTCCACCTGAACTGTTACTGTCAAAGATGAGTGCAATAGTCAAACACTCTTTACTGAATTTCCCACCTATTATAGAAAATTCAGGAGTTCTAGTGTCACCACTGCATTCTGCTCACGATTAAATGCTTGCCTACAATTGCACTAGGGTAACTAATGAGTTCATGATAAAGTGCAGCTTTATGCACTTTTGCCATGTACCTGAATGAAAGGTTAGGTGTACAGCCTCTTTCTAACAACTCAATGGCTTGCTCTTGTTATTTGCTATGAAGTGAAGAAATGGTACCTGTGAATGCATGTTTATTAAGGGCATGTTGAATAATCACTTTGGTTGCGTAGTGTTTATAATACCAGTGCTGGAATGCTTAGGCTGTGCTATTTGTTATTTTCAGATGAGGATGTCATTTATGCAGTCACCATCTGGATTATTGCGGACTTTGACAAGCCAGCTGGGAGACAACTTCTTGCTAAAGCTGTGAAACACATGGTACAGTACTACTAATTTGTATCACTTAATATTCTACTGTATCTAAGATGGGGCTTGAACCAAAATTGTTGATTTCATGTGTTTGTGTATTTTTCTTCATAAATTATTTCTTGTTTGGAGACAAGGTTACTGGATATTGGCATATATGTGGCAAGGTAAATATATGCATGAGTGTTTGTATATAAATAAAATTGTAATATAAATAAAAAATATTTTAAAAAATATTTAAATCAAAACAGGCACTTCCTTTCAGTCCTCATCTTAAATATCTGTTGCAGGGGTATTGAATTAAAATTCTCTGAGGTTCAGTCAGTAAAATATTTCTTAATGACACTCTCTCATGAAGGCACTCACAGCATGTTTTCGCACATGACAAACCACATGTTGCTGGTAGGCAAACTGCAAAAGGTCTAAATATTTACTAACCATGGCCAGTAACTTATGTAAAACAAGTCTCTCCAAGGTCTTCATAATGTGGGAGGTCAAAGCCATTGGTCTGTAATCCTTGGAGCCACAAGGACGTGGTGTCTTCCACAACACAGATACCTTTCGTAGACTCAGGCTCAGGTTAAAGACCCGTTGAGGGACACCCCCAAGCTGGTCTGCACATGCCCTAAGCACCCTGGGGCCAATGCCATCAGGGCCTGCTGATTTTCCTGCCTTAAGTCTCCTTAACTGTCTACTCACCTGATCAGCTGTAAAAGACATTGAGACTTTCCCCTGAAGGAGGAATAGAATTGTTACAAAAAGAGCAACCGGTGAAAGTATCCAATAAGGGGAATAAGAACACACACTAAAAGAGGAAGGACATCTAGTATGAGAAGTGGAGGGTACTTGCCTCAATTCTGCTTTCCTACAACTTGTGTTGTAGCTGTGTTAAATCTGAGGGCCCCAGAGCCAGCCCCTTTGAATCAAACCTATTAAAAAAATGGTTCAGTTAATTTGCCCTCTCCACATCTCCCCCAGTCCCTCCACCAACTGGCTGTAACAACACCAACAGAACCTTTAATGGTTCTCATGCCACTCCAGACCTCTCTCGCTTTGTTTTGCTGGAGTTTGCACTCCAACTTTCTTCTATATTTTTCCTTAGCCTCTCTAATCCTTATCCTCAGGTCCCTCTGAATAATTTTTAACTCTTCCCTATTACCCACACTAAAAGCCATCTTTGAGTTGAGAATATCCTTCATATCCCTAGTTAACCATGGTTTATTATTTGATTAACTATGAACAATTCTTGTTGGAACAATAGAATCTAAACAGAAATTAATATAATATGTTAAGCACTCAGTAAGCCCATCAGTGTCCCTTCCATGTGGCTCACAGAGCGCATTACAATCCCTACCCTTAAAACAGCCCCGCAGTAATTCAATTCAGACCATCTCTTCACTGATCTGGTGGCCACAGGTTGTCTCTTAACCAGGGGGCACATTACAGGGATTGAGGTAGACCAAAATCTAGGGTCCCTATTCTCTTTAGTTGGGCAGCTTACAAACTGTGTGAAGTTAGTCAATGTTTTCTCCATGGTGACATGATTAAAATCACCTGAGATTATGATCAGGGCATTGGGATGCTTAGTTTGAAGTTTTGCAATAACACTGTGGATGACCTCACTTGCCAACGTTGGGTTGGCAGAAGGTGGAATATACGCCGCCACAACAATAACATGTAGAATCTCACTGGACAAGTAATAAGGCCAAAGCCCTGCAATCAATAATTCTATATCTGGGCAGCAAACACTTTCCTTAATAGTTATGTGACCAGGGTTGCACCATCTATTGTTTACAAAAATAACAAGCCCCCTCTCTTCCTCTTACTACTCCTGCAGTCCCTGTCTGCTCTAACAATCTGGAAACCCCTTACTGGTAAGATAATGATTGGGAATGTCTGTGCAGACATTTTCCGGAAAAACACATGCTGCATTCACAAAACTCACATTGACTCTGAACTAACACCATTAGCTCATCTACCTTATTTGCCAAATATCTCACATTCCCCATGATAATGGAGAAAATAATTGGTACTGTAACTCTGTCCTCTGCTGTGGTGGATAGGAGCATTGCTTAAAATAGGTACACCCCTGCTGTGCACCTAATAGATGAGGTTGAGCCTTGCTTCATAAAAGTCGAGTACTGCAGATTATGTTGAATATATGATAACTGGCTTAGCAAACAGGTGGGGGGATCCAACTGCTGTTGCTGCTGCTGCTGTTGAATTAGGGGACTGCTGCTGCTGTTGAATTAAATTAAGCTGTACAGGCTTAATAGAAGATATGGACAGAGAAATCAGATGATGATTGTAAAACTGAGAAGCCATTTGCTGCTCAGTGAGAGAACCCAGTTGCTGTTGCTAAATATAAGTTATAAGAAATTGAAACTGCTGTTTTAAGGTGAAATTGGGCTGCACTAGCTGGCTGGAAGGACACTGGGACCAAGAACTCATATATTGGCTATCAGCCTGGAGGCCTAATTGCTGCTGAGAATACTGAGACTGTAATGATGTTTGCTGCTGCCAAAGGTGGGGGCCCTGCTTTTTTTTTTTGTTATGTGAAAACTGGCTCAATTGAGAATTAGACCCTGATCTCTGTTGCCTATGTGAAAACATCTATTGTTGATACTGCATGCACATTCCCCCTGACGCAACCTTTGCATGCCCTTTAAGTATTTCTGTACAACCTGTAAAAAATAAGACATCATTAGGTAACCAAAGTGTACTTGTTGAGGTCCTGTCTGCTTACCATAACGATTTGCAAAGCCATGTAGTTAGAATCACCCAGATTTGCAGGCTGTGACTTCCTGGACATGGCCTGCCAGCTTCTCCTTAGGCTCCTGGGTGGGTGGACCCCTCTCTGACCAACAGCACAACTGGCTATATAGCCCTCAATTTCTTTATACTGATCTGAGTAGGAATGCACTTGATGTGAGATTTAACGTGTAACTATTTTAAATATTGAAACGTACCATTGACTGTTATTAGAAAAGGGTGGCCTTATCATTATTATTTTAATCCTTTTCACTGAGTGAGGGTCTGGAAGGAGGAGGAGAGAGTCATGCTGAAAAAATGTAAATAGTTTTCTTTTTGTGTGTGGCCCATTGGGTCTTGTGTATACTTGTTATGTTAAAAAGCAAAAGCAGTAAATAAAACTTAAAGCGGAAGTTCCGCTGTGTTTTTTTTTTTTTTTAAAGTCAGCAGCTACAAATACTGCAGCTGCTGGCTTTTAAAATATGGACACGCGCACCCGCAATGTCGGCACCCGAAGCCGATATCGGCTCTCGGGTGCTGCCGCCGCCATCTTCGGTATGGGAATCAGGAAGTGAAGCCTTGCGGCTTCACTTCCCAGTTCCCTACTGCGCGTGCGCGAGTCGCGCTGCACAATAAGGATGGTTCCTGCTGTCTCTGGGATTTGTGTGTTTCCCAGCAGACAGCTGGGCCCCGCAGAAAGTGGCCTAAATACCCGCAGATTCTGCGGATATCTATGCCCGGAAGTGGGTGCAGATACCTGTATTATACAGGTATCTCTACCCCCCTCCCCCTTGAAAGGTGCCAATTGTGGAACCGGAGGGGGAGGGTTCCGATGAGCATAAGTTCCACTTTAGGGTGGAACTCCGCTTTAAAAAAAAAAATACTGCTCTAAGTAGTCTCCTCCTGGCTCAGCTGGCTTTTCCCAACCAGGGCTATGGACAGTGTGGTGGTGAGAAGCTGATTCAGCATTAATGCAGCAGGTGACATCTGTTCAGGCCCAAATCTAGAAGAAAAGAAAGGATAAACTGAGACCAGGGGCTTGCCTATAGAAGCAACAGGGCAAGGCAGGAGATGACCTAATTGATAGACCAAATCGGGGGCCACGGCTGTCCAGATGGGACATTGTTATCCGCCATTTAGTGATGCATGTTCTATTGTATTGGGCAAATTGTATTTCTCTAAAGTGAGAGTAACCCCACTATGCATTCAAAAACAACAGTGCAAATGTTAAAATTGTAAATGTATAACCCTTAACTAAAATGGGTTGAGGAAATAGAACTCTACAATAACAAGTGAATCAAGCCAACCACCCCCAAAGTCCTAGGCTACCAGCTACCGATGCCGCGTACACACGGTCGGACTTGCCAACGAGATAACCTCCGTCGGAAAAATTTATAACATGTTCTCCAAGTCCGTCGGAAATTCCGATGGGGCATACACACGGTTGGAATATCCGATCAAAAGCTCCCATCTGACTTTTTCTGTCAGAAATTCAGACCGTATGTACACGGCATTAGGGTTAAACTTTTGAAAGAACAGTTGTATGTGATTCTAGATTGTCTGTGGCTACACTGAAAAGGAGTGTTCTGGAAGCATTAGGTTACTAATATTCTGCTGAAAAGTTAGTGGCAGGGGAAAGATACAGTGAGTGGTAAACAACTTGTCATAGTATTTCTTGCTTTTGTTTTGCTGCTGTTAAACCCCCCCCAGTTCCAGTCATGCTTTCGACAACAGAACAGTCTCTGGTAACGAGAGGCAAGTTTCAATATAAATGGAGTAGGCCTTAATCCTTATATGTATACACTAAAACTTTAAAACCGCTTCAAAAAAAGTATAACAAGCACATTAATCTAAGTATCTTCTACATTAATCTGTAGTTTTATGAAATTACAGTACCATTCTAACACTATTTTGAATAACTGTGTTAACCCAACAAAGGTCTTGACTTTTGTACAGTACTGGTTTCTAGTGTGTGTTCTCCATTTATTGCAAGTAAAATAGAAGTTTGGGCTTTAAATGTGTCCGTATGTTTAGCCTTTGAAGCAATCCACTTTGTAAATATAGTTAACATTCAGATCAGCAATGATGCAATATTAAGGAAAAGGTTGGTAACGTTAATAGTGTGTGGGTTTGATGTTTTGGAAGTGTTTCTATTTGAAAGCCTTCACAAGCTTATGGATCACTTTCTTTATTGCAGCTGAAATTGTTTTCAGAAAGCTGCATCTTAATATATTCAAAATAGATTGTCGTATCTCTCTGCTATCACACTCCATAGCCTGCCAGATTAAGGAATATGTTGGGTTTTCTGCCAAGAACTTGTCCTAAGTAAGCTTCCACGAGGTCAGGATTATTAGACATCAACATTAACACAAGGAGATGAGCTTTAGTAAGATAAAGGCAAAATTCGATTTTACAATATAAACTTTCTGCTATGTTGTCAGCTCTTTTGTATGATGTACTAAGTTCACTGTAACATATATCCTTTGTTGTGACCCCAGCAGCAACAAGCATGTCACACTGAATTACAAGTGCTGGAGACCAGTAGGTATAAACGTTAGTGCTGTTACTTAGACTCGTCCCATAGGGCTAAAACTTTGCAGCATCTTAGACAATGTCAGGTTTCATTTAATGTACACAGGGCTTTTTTTGTTTAGTACTGTATATATTAAACAGAACGTGACTTGTTAAAGGCTATTTGTCTGAGCTTTGCAGATTACTGCCTTCCTCTTTTATGCCTTACAAACACTGAATTGCTGCCAGTGTATATTTAATCATCACCATAATTATTTCTAAAGCCTAATTTGGCTTTTTACATTTTTCCTACGTGTGACATCCTTTTAGTTTAATGCTGTGTATTAAACCAATATTAGTACAGCATGCTGCGACACTACTTTTTTGTTTGTGGCCTTCCTAATGTCTCAGTATCAGGAACTTACTTTTCTATTATTAATTGTGTTAACAACTATTTGTATAAGGTTTTATGCTATAGAGGTCCAAAATGTTAATGTTTTTTATTCAGTAACTTTAAGTATATAATCCAATGTGTTTAAAATATTTTAACAGTTTTTTTTCTTTAAGAAAATATATTCTGACATTTGGCCCTACTCTATTGTGCACATAAATTCCCATGTATGTTGCACAGTCAATATTTGCTTTATATATCCACTTGTACGGTGTGAACGAGAAATGTTTTATGTGAATATATGACTCCCACACCTGCACTGCTGCTGTTGTGGGGGATGGGGAATCCACTTGATACCATGTTACATATTACACTTCAAATATTGGTGTAATGTGGACTTAATGTGGACTTAATCTTTAACTTAGTAATTAACTAACCAACTAACCTAATATAACTGGATATATTTATTATTTTAATAGCATTCATTATTTTTATTACCTCATTTTTTTTCTGGTGTTGGTAAGAGGAAATATGATAAGCTAGGTAAACTTTGTCCATCTGGAAAAAAGGGTGAACAAAATATCTGCGCTAATTTAACAGTGAAATAAAAACAATAGCAGCCAACACAGTTTGTTGATAAGCAAACTAGTAAAACATAAAATCCAAAGTGTGGCGCTTGAAGTGTGAGAAAATTGGAATATTAACCAAAAATGTGATAGTCCATCTCAAATGTGTTTGATCAAACAAAGTGACGGCATATTTAAATATGAAGCAAAGTGTTCCATGTAGAAAACAAGAAAAATGGTGAACAATCCAAAACTTGTGCTCTTGATCTGCTTACCAGAACCCAGTTGTATTTGAGTGATGTTATCATATATTGCCGGAGGTTGATGCGATTTTACACATAAGACGAAATCCTTCAATAGATAGTTGGGGCAGGATTCACAGGACCAGATGAATAGAAGTATACTAGAGGAATCTCCCACAGGATAAAGGGAAGGAAACAGCCAATAGTGAAGCCCGTATGGTAAACTCAGTTTATTAAAATAAATCTACTTACATCAATAAAAAGATAACAGGGCATGTATAAAAACAGATCTGCGTACTTGCAAGTACGCGGATCTGTTTTTAAACATGCCCTGTTATCTTTTTATTGATGTAAGTAGATTTATTTTAATAAACCTTGAGTTTACCATACGGGCTTCACTATTGGCTGTTTCCTTCCCTTTATCCTGTGGGAGATTCCTCTAGTATACTTCTATTCATCTGGTCCTGTGAATCCTGCCCCAACTATCTATTGAAGGATTTCGTCTTATGTGTAAAATCGCATCAACTTCCAGCAATATATGATAACATCGCTCATATACAACTGGGTTCTGGTAAGCAGATCAAGATCACAAGTTTTGGATTGTTCACCATTTTTCTTGTTTTCTACATGGAACACTTTGCTTCATATTTAAATATGCTGTCACTTTGTTTGATCGAACACATTTGAGATGGACTATCACATTTTTGGTTAATATTCCAATTTTCTCACACTTCAAGCGCCACACTTTGGATTTTATATTTTAAACTTTGTCCATCAGCAGAATCTTCTGAATCAAGCTGTAGCTTGGGAAAGAGGGCTTTTATTGGCTTCTTTCCACCAGGGGTTTCTTGCAGGGAGGATGTTAACTTACATTTGGGGGGGTGGGAGAGGAGTTGAAAGATATTACTCTTCCACAGTCCAAAGCGCTAATTCCTCTATCATTTTAGTGCTGGGTGTTGCATCTACCTTTTTAGGCTCTTCTTTTACAATTTCATGTGGACCGCAGCAGCTGTCCTGGAAGCTTTAATTTATATAATTCAATCAACGCAGTGAGTAGGTAAAAGTTCATTACAAAGCAGATGGGTACAGTGACTTTCTTTGAGCTTCACTTCAGCTCTTATATACAGCCTTGGCCTCAAGATATACATGGGTACTTCCAGATTTGGAGGAAACGTGACCTTCTCTATGCCATCCCATTATGCAGCCCTCAAACTCCAAGTGGGCAATCAGTAAACCCATGTGCAGTCTCGTGGGCACAAAGTGGAGCTTTATGCACCCTCCCAAAAAAAAGAAAAGAAAAAGCAATTCACACCAAACCAAGCTTTTGCAGATTGCCTCCAAGGCTCTGTACTATCCGCAGATGGATTGGGGACAGTAAAAGAAGGGAAAGATTAGAGAAGACAGGATCAAATGGCCTCTTTACACAGTGCAGAGGATTAACCCCTTATGTTCCACAATGTGTATAGCAAGCATGCTTTACAGACTGATTTTACTGTTGTGGGTTTAGTAACACTTTAATCACATTATTTGTTTTATCTCAGCAACTCTTTGACAAAGGCTGTTAAAGGGAGGAGCCAGTACAGGGAGAACTTTCAAATCCATCCATCTATGTGAACCCATTCTAATGCTAGGTGAAACGTCAACAATCAAATTTCTGCATGTTTTATATTTTATAGACACATGCTTTTCTGTTTGGCTGTATTACAAGCAAAAAAATGTACTTAAAGTTCACATTAAGATGACTGCTACTGTAACAACTTGAGATATGTATTCACTGAAAATAGCTAAAAGGTTTTCTTTAGTTTAACATAAATTGGGGAACATCGCTGTTTGCTAACATTTTGCATTTATGTTTTTTTTTATCTGTTAGAAAAAAAGTAGCATTGCTCGGCTTGGTATCCTAAACAATCCAACCTCCAAGATGACTGAAGATAACACTTTGATATCTCGTGCAATATGGGCTGCTTTGCTTACACAGAAAAGCCAAAACATGCTGACATTTTTCACTAAGCTTTCAAATGAAAAGACTGTGGATGCACTTACTAAAGGGCATAAAATCAAAGAGTTCCTTGTTTCGGTAAGCAGATATTTTATTGTTGTGTAACTTCTTTCATGGCATGTGTATATTCGATGCAGACATACCTAGAATTAAATTAAAACCAGTGGTTGCACTCTGCCTTCCCCCAGGAAATAAGCAGAAAACGTTTTTATTTGTACAGAAGAAAAGCATTTTATGAGTCCATGTCATGGAATGAAATGCCTGTCTCTACTATGCCTGTCGGAGTAGAATATAGCTTGTACTATAGATCAAATACCAAGAAAGAAAATCTATGTCACTCTTACACACTGCTTTTATTGCACCCTGCATTAAAATGCAATTTGATATTGATTATTCGTAGTCTAGACGTTAAACTGTTTAAGCTTAAACTCTAGTAATTTTTTTAAGTTTTTTCATAGAGTGGTGTGACTAGTGTAACCAACTGTCAAGTTTTTATTCCAATCACAGGGACAAGTGTGGGCATGCTAACTTCATGCCAATAGGTACCTATGCTACTACTTGATTAACACCTTCTTACTTTGCATGTTTCCGAACACTCTCTTGCAAGATGAAAGACGTTTTTTAAAGTCTAATATCAATATAGCCTAGGAAAAATATAGGGTATTATAATGTGCAGTGCTGTTATTTGGAGCAATGCCCAGAAGTATGATATAACTGTTACATAGTTGCATAGTAGATGAGGTTGAAAAAAGATACAAGTCCATCAAGTCCAACCTATGTGTGTGAGTATATGTCCGTATTACATTGTATGTTGCAGTGGTTCAGGTGCTTATCTAATAGTTTCTTGAAACTATCAATGCCCCTTGCTGAGACCACCGCCTGTGGAAGGGAATTCCACATCCTTGCCGCTCTTACAGTAAAGAACCCTCTACGTAGTTTAAGGTTAAACCTAATTTCTTCTAATTTTAATGAGTGGCCTCGAGTCTTGTTAAACTCCCTTTTGCGAAAAAGTTTTATCCCTATTGTGGGGTTACCGGTATGGTATTTGTATATTGAAATCATATCCCCTCTCAAGCATCTCTTCTCCAGAGAGAATAAGTTCAGTGCTCGCAACCTTTCCTCATAACTAATATCCTCCAGACCCTTTATTAGCTTTGTTGCCCTTCTTTGTACACGCTCAATTTCCAGTACATCCTTCCTGAGGACAGGTGCCCAGAACTGGACAGCATACTCCAGGTGCGGCTGGACCAGAGTCTTGTAGAGCGGGAGAATTATCGTTTTGTCTCTGGAGTTGATCCCCTTTTTAATGCATGCCAATATTCTGTTTGCTTTGTTAGCAGCAGCTTGGCATTGCATGCCATTACTGAGCCTATCATCTACTAGGACCCCCAGGTCCTTTTCCATCCTAGATTCCCCCAGAGGTTCTCCCCTTAGTGTATAGATTGCATTCATATTTTTGCCACCCAAATGCATTATTTTACATTTTTACATTGAACCTCATTTGCCATGTAGTTGCCCCCATCAATTTTTTCAGATTTTTTTGCAAGGTTTTCACATCCTGTAGAGAAGTTTATTGCCCTGCTTAGCTTAGTATCATCTGCAAATACAGAGATTGAACTGTTTACCCCATCCTCCAGGTCGTTTATGAACAAATTAAATAGGATTGGTCCCAGCACAGAACCCTGGGGGACCCCACTACCCACCCCTGACCATTCCGAGTACTCCCCATTTATCACCACCCTCTGAACTTGCTATTGTAGCCAGTTTTCAATCCATATACTTGCCCTATGGTCCATGCCAACAGACCTTATTTTGTACAGTAAACGTTTATGGGGAACTATGTCAAATGCTTTTGCAAAATTCAGATACACCATGTCTACGGGCCTTCCTTTAGCTGGCAACTCAAATCCTCATAGAAGGTTAGTAGATTGGTTTGGCAAGAACGATTCTTCATGAATCCATGCTGATTACTGCTAACGATACCGTTATCCCTTTTAAATATTGGTGCTACATAGGCTTTTCTCCAATCAGCTGGTACTATTCCAGTCAGTAGACTGTCAGTAAAAATTAGGAACAATGGTCTGGAAATTACTTGACCGAGTTCCCCAAGTACCCTCGGGTGCAAGCCATCTGGTCCCGATGGTTTATTAATGTAAAGTTTCTCAAGTCTAATTTTAATTATGTCCTCTGTTAACCATGGAGGTGCTTCCTGTGATGTGTCATGAGGATAAACACTGCAGTTTTGGTTACTGAAGCCCCCTGATTCCCTCGTGAAGACCGAGGAGAAGAATAAATTCAATACCTTCGCCATCTCCTCATCCTTTGTAACCAGATGTCCTTCCTCATTCTTTATGGGGCCAATATGGTCTGTACTGTAATGTATCTAATGTTTAGAAAATGTACCAATGCCCAATGTTTATCATTTAACATTATCCCACAATGTGCCAGTCATGAGAGAAATGCATTGCTTGGTTTAAGGCCCCTTTCACACAGGGCTGTCTGTTTTTGATGAACTCTGCTAGCTCAGAAGGGAGCAGGGATCGATCGGTTGATCCCCACTGAGCCGGCAGATGACAGGTCCTTTTCCGCTCACTTTGCGGCGATGGACCTGTCAGAGCCCCGCTCTCCTCTATGGGGGATCAGATGACAACGGACCGCTTGTTAATTGTCATCCGATCTGCCAGACAGATGGAAAATAGGGTTTTCATCAGTCTGCATTTAGCGGATTGGATGTCAGCGGACATGTCACCGCTGACATCTGTCGCTCCATAGAGGTGGATAGAGCATCTGTTCAGGTCCACCTGAAAAACTGACAGGCGGACCTGAATGATCCGTAGGTGTGAAAGGGGCCTTACTGTTTTCAGTCTGAAAATAAAAATTGCCTGGCTTTGTCAGCCACACTTTTGAGTAACTGCCCTGAAGCATTGTACATACATCAGTCAAAATGTGTGTTCTAGCTTTACATTCCCTCATGTGCATTCTGTTAAGATACAAACAGGTTGCATTTTAACGCAATGCACATGTACACAACATGGTAGTGGGAACAAGGCACATAGAAAACCATTGTTTTCTATATGCTCTTAAAGTGACCTGAGTGACTTTGTTGCACATGGTTTGAACAAAGGCCTTTTACTGACGCTTTTTTATTTTATTTTACCTCCAGTAGTTTAAATAGTAGTGTGGTGATTACCTATTATACTAAAGATTGACATGTGGCATTAATAAACATCGTCAAATTTAAGTTGTGCCCCACCAGGCCCCCTTCCCCATAAACAATGTGCCTGGCTATAGAGTTCATCTCCCCATCCCTGCACTCAGTACACTCATAGGCACTGATGGGCAGTACTGATAGGTGGCACTGATGGGCACTGATAGGCAATACTGATTGGCATTGATAGGCAGCACTGGCAGCGTTGATGGGCAGTAATTGGCATCACTGATTTGCACTGACTGGCAGCACTAATTGACACTGATAGGTGGCACTAATATTTGGCACTGATGGCGGCACTGATAGCAGCATTGATTGGCACTGATAGCAGCATTGATTGGCACTGATGGCAGCCCCGATTGGCACTGATGGCAGCCCCGATTGGCACTGATGGCAGCCCCGATTGGCACTGATGGGTGATGGGCACTGGCAGCACTGATGGGCAGCACTGATTGGCACTTATGGGCACTGATTGCGACATTGATGGTGGCACTGATGGGCAGCACTGAATGGCAATGATAGCGGCACTGATGGGCACTGATTGACAGCATTGATTGGCACTAACGTGCAGCACTGATTGGCACTGGCAGAGGAGATCGTGAGGCGAGAGCTGCTCAGTGTGCCAGGTTGTCAGCTAATGTAACTGCATACAGGGAGAAGATCAGCTGTCACAACTCTGCGGTGATGTCGAGGGTGGGTGGGACCGAGCAGCTATCAAACACCAGCCAATGATTGGGCTGCTTAAGAAAGGGGGCAGAGCCATATACATGTAGCGTCCTACCCAAACCCCATCTTATTGGCTTGTGTTTGTTGTCCTTTCGGTCCCGCCTACCCCCGACATCACCAATGAGTTGTGACAGCTGGTCTCTCTCTCTCTCTCTCTCTCTCTCTCTCTCTCTCTCTCTCTCTCTCTCTCTCTCTCTCTCTCTCTCTCTCTCTCTCTCTCTCAGCTGTTATAGTAGCTGACAGTTTCACATACTGAGCGACTCTCGCCTCACCATCTGATCAATGTTTCACAGGCAGCGTGGGCTACACAATGCCTGGATGTAACATTTCAGAGCAGTGTTCAGGCGACAGCTCCAGGTGATTAAGGTGTACCCAGGCACAGCCCTTGTGCACGCCTATGATGTATACACAAAACGGTGTGATAAGCAAAAAGCCACTTTTTTACTTGACGAGTATAGGTTTGGTTACATAAAATACTTTTTAGATTTTCTAAGTTACTTTACAAAATTCAGTACATATATTCATTTGTTGCGGGCAACACAGTTACTTTGTTCTTGCTTCAGTGTGTTTTTTTTTTTTTAAACAGGTGAGGTCCAGGAACTGATCCCCATTGTCCTACTTCTAATTAAAAAAAAAATAATAATATTCACATGGGATAAAAAAAAACATACAAAAACATTTTATGGCATTAATATTTCCAAACAAACATTCTGTATGCTTTCCCTTTTCAATATGTAATGCTCTTTCCTTTCATGCACATATTCTTTCTTTTAAGAATATAATATGCAAACATATTAAGGAATGCCCACAGCTATTATAAGTTTATTGCTGTTAAGATATGTAAAATTCAACATGCATAATCTAAGTATAGGATTGATTTTACAAATGAGTAGCTAGATTACTTCATGAATTAGTAGACAAAAATTGTGTATTCTGCATTGCTTCTGGTCCCTGACCCTTTCTCAATACAAATGCTAATCTGAGTTCTGAAGGACTTCTTCTTGCCAATCAAAACTTAGATATAAAGTCCTTTCCTAAATTTACATATAGATTAAAACTTGAACATATTATCTTGCTGTTTAATTCAATGATACATCTCCTTTCAGTCGTTACCGGGTATGTAATCTGTTTTAAGCATCTTTTATTTAAAGTTGTAAATGGATAGGAGGTTTATTTAAGAGCATTAAACAAAGACCTATACAAATTAAGTATGCTAGAGCAGATGAGATGTGAAACTTACTTGACTACAAAGTTATTGTAATAACAAAATATGACAAGTTATGTTGATCACACGAGATATGGCTATTTTATTTTGGTTGGATTTCACTGGACAACAATTTTTCTTCAAAAGTTTTGCTTTCTGAAAAACGTTTGACTATTACGATAGACCCCTTAAAACTGATCATAAATATAATTTCCGAATTACCGTATCACTTTAAAATTTTAAAAATATGAAATATGCTTTTAGTGGCTATAATGTAATTAATTGCATAATGTTTCCAATACAGGGCATAAGTTCAACAGGCTAAAAGTTGCTGCTAATTTTCGTACGCACAAGTTTTATGTGCTTGGTGCATGTCGCTGCAGTATCCAACAATAGTCAGGTAGAACTGATGAATTCCAGTTGCCCTGATAACGTTTTCCATTGTAGTAATGCCCCGGTGAAACTTTTCAAAATGTTCATTGCTAACTGTACCTAGATTTTTGGGAAAGAAGTCCAAGTGTGAATGTAGAAAATGTAATCTTCAGTGACATTTCTCTTCATGGTCTTGTAAACTGCAAAAAGTTTGTGAACCAGCTGAATGTAGTTTTGTGCTCTGTAGTTTATTTTTATTATATTAGGGCAGAAAGTACAGTTACAATACAACTCAATGCATGAGAAATTGGAGGGCCCTGCAATTTCGACCAAGAAAACTCTCAAATTCTGAATGAATTTTCTCTGGCCCTAATAACAGATCTTCAAACTGCTTGTCATTGATGACACATCTCATCTGTGAAATAGCAAAATTGCCTTACTTAATCTTGGCATCCTTTTATTCTTAGACACATCTGTCTCAAATGATGTAAACTTTCACATTCCTGGTTTATTGCTTTCACAAAAATGTTCAATAGTTAGACTGAAACAGAGGCAAAAATATCTTTGTTAGGTCAGCAATTGGCTCATGTGCAATGTTTTTCTGTTCTGGAACCAAATTCTTTTGGAGTGGCCATTCCTTTGTAAATACAATGAGACTGTCTTGCACAGCTGTCCCATTCACATAAATAACAGCAGTACTTAGTATATCAAAGCTGCATCCCAAGCAACAGAGCCTCTACTTTTAACTCTCCACATATATTCCAGTTTTACTTTTGTGTACTTGGGTGTGTTTCTGCATTAGTTTAATGTTTGTATATGTTTCATTCAAGTGTACAGCATACTCAACAGGTATTGATTGAGTATTTTGCCATTGTGTAACAAGACAGCCTTGAGGCTCAACAAAGCAATGGCCTTCCAATGGGTCATGCTCACAACCGAAAGCTGAGAACAAGCTGTCATAATCCATATAGAAAACAAGGCTGTTAACCAAAGCAAGACATTTGTTAAATCTTGGTGGCTTTGAAAAATAGAAAATGTCATACCTGGCAATAGCAGACATCCTTGCAGTCTTGGACCCAAGATTTCTAGAGTCAGAAGTAGCAGACAAACTGGCTTGATTAAAGCTCAGCAATGGGTCCTTATGATATTCATCCCAGAGTTCTAAGAGAACTTTGAGGTATGGTTGGACCATTGAGTGAACATTGTAATCAATCTCTTCTTACAGGAGAAGTTCCCTATGACTGGCGAACATCTAATATCGTACCTGTCCACAAGAACGGTAGCAAGATAGAATCTGGAAATTACAAGCCAGCGAGTTTACCAACTGTTTTAATAAAGTTAATATAAAAACTCCTAAAAAGAAGGGTTATTGATCACTTAAAAACACAGCATGCTGGACCCAACGCAGCATGGCTTTACTTAGGATAAATCTTGTCAGACTAGTCTTTATTTTTTTACTATATCACTAATTTTGGACCGTGGTGGTACTGTGGCCTATATTTATTTCAGCAAAGCATTTAATACAAATGCACATAATGAACATAAAGAAGTTATACAAGCTAGGATTTAACCTAGGTATTTTAGAACATTGCAAAATATGCAAACAATGTGGCCAAGCAGTGGGAAAAGTGAATAGAATCCTAGGATGTATCACTAGAAGGGGCACAAGCAGGAGGAAGGAGGTACTGATTTCCCCCATATAGATCCTGTTTTTTTTTTTGTTTGTTTTTTTTTTTAACAGATGCATTTCTTCGTTTTACACATAGAAAGAACAGTGCAGATCATTAGCAGTGATTTACCCACTAAAATGCTGGCAGCAAGTGGGAGTACAGAGGGGATGTTGCATCAAAATAAAACAGCAGGATACAAACAATGTGCGTCAGCATAGGTTGAACCACATATCTTACAGTGCAAAAGCAAAGAATCGGTATGGTAACCAGAGAATATAGTGCTGAATATTTAATATTACCGCTAACTATCTCAACTTGGATAATAACTAGGGCATCCTTAATACCGTTACAGCCCTACACATAAATAGGTATATGGTTGGTTACAATTGGGAGAGCTACCGGTTTGCTAGTATAGAACAGGAATCTGGGGGGGTGGAAAAAGAGAGGTTCTCAAATTGTAAGATCTCGTGCTGTAACCCACGCAACTCAATTTTTTTTACATTGTTTGCGATAGTTACAACTGAGATATGCAAGTTTATATAGCGAAATTACACTGTTAATTAGGGTACACCATTGAGCCAATGAAGGGGAATACAGCATCTTCCATTTAAGCAAGATGGCTTTCCTGGCATAGTAGAAAGCATAAAATAAAAACAATCTGGTATTATGTGTAGTAGCAAGGGTGTCACAAATACTCAATAGAAACAGGAGTGGATCCATGGGTATCGTCAATTCGCTCACGGTTCCTATCTCAGAAGCTACCTCTTTCCAGAACCCCATATACAGTATCTCACAAAAGGGAGTACACCCCTCAGCCCGGGTTCACACTATTGCGAATTCGCAGCGGGGCAAAATACATTTGAAAACCCATTGTTTTTAATGGGGCACGTTCACACATGTCCGGTGCATGCGCACTGCGAATTGCAGAAAAACCTCCACCAACTTTGGTGCGGTGCGGGACGGATCAGGTGCGAATGCAGGCCCATTATCTTCTATGGGCATGCATCTGATTCGCATCTGGCTTGCGTCCTGAACAGAAATTCGCGCCACTCCAACACCTCCCCTTCTTCCTGTTCCTCCCCTGTGTGTTTTGAAATCCGGACTGGAACCAGCATGTCCAAAAGAGGACGAAAAGCATCATCAAAGGAGAAAGAAGCAGTGGATTGTGAGGAGTTGATCAGATTTGTGAGGGACAAACCCATGATTTATGACACCCGGCATCCTAAATATAAGGACAACGTTGTCAAAAAACGTGCATGGCAGGACATTGCCAGAGACCTCTTGCCAGAGTGGAACAGGTGCTCTTCCCAAGTTCAGGCTGACAAATGTAAGTTTTTTTATTACCTTTTACTACCTGTATATGCTGTCCTGTATTTTTTAGATGGTGTACATTAATTTAATTTATTCGATTTTAACAAACCGCATGTGGTCACCCCCAAATCTGTACCAGGCCACATGCTGTAAACATTGTGCACATAACCGCTTTATCTAGGGATGGATGAGTCCCTAAATAAATGCCTATTCTTATGGGGATGCTGACGTGAGACGCCAGCGCTAGGGGAGGGGCCTGACGCCGGCACCATGTGGGACGCCGAGAGCTCTCGGAACGAGCCAGCGGGAGACGGTGTGGAAGTGTGAGCCCGCGCCGTCCCGACACATGACAGTCCCTCGGGCTTCCCCCCTGCCCCCGCCGCAGACCTGAAGCCGTTACCAGCCCGCTCTCCCAGTATCAAGGAGGCGATCATCGGACTCCTCCGCACCTCAGGAGAAACAGCCGGCCCCATCCTGATGTGGATCCCTGGTCGGGCTAAAAGTGTCTTTTCACCCATAATTTACCTGGATCTCCCGGCTCTCCGCCGGAGCGCCGCAGCTTCATAGCTTTCAAAGAAAAGCATCGACAGTCTCAGCGCCTGCACCTGCTCTCCTGCTCTCTTCACCTAACCTTTTTCGGACTCCAGCAGCAAGGGGGGGCCGTGGCGGGCACCCCCACAGGTACAGTGGTGGTATCTACTCTTTTTTGGGGTTTGGAGAGAAAGCTATGTGTTTTCCTTTCCCTGGTTCTGTTTTTCCCCTGCTCACTAAAATCCCAACACTGAAATGCTGGTACTGAACTTGGAAGTTGCAGGCTTGTGAGATGTGATTTAAAGATGTAAAGATCATAGAATATGCGTGTGAAGCATAGGAAAGGAAGAAGGTGTCTCCTCTACCCCCGGACTGCACTCCCAGGCAGTCAGCAGCATAAAGAGATATAAAGTCATTTCGAGGTCTGTGTTGTGCGAGAGGAGAGGCGTCTCTGGGACTTGGCCTGGGCTGGGCAGCCTTTACCCCCCCTTTGCTTCTCCCCCCCCCCCCCGGGATGGGGGTTCAGCGCATTCACGGACTTTGTGTGAGTGAATGTTCCTGGAGAACCCCCGAAAAGACTACCCCAATCAATACACATCTCTGGGGGAAAAAAAAAAAAAATATATAAAAACCAACAAGAAAATAAGAGACTGGTCAGTAGCTGAGTTCTTGTTGGAGTACGGTATCCCTGACCGGAAAGCTACCATTAAGTTCTCTTTCTCTCCTTTACTCTTACTACCCGCTCTATGTTTGTACAGAGGAGAGGACATCATAGGTCCTAAGGAGTTGCACTTACTGAGGGGATATCCAGGAAAGGAGATACACGATAAGGAGGAAAGGGGGAGGGTGCAAAGCGGATCCTCAAGCTGGTTTATTTTTGGGCTTCAACTACTGTCTTAATGGGTGGCACTTCTCTAGGCCATGATAATAATTAGACTGAGGATACCAAATAAAAATGAAGGGCAGACCCCAACGGGGAACGGATCCTAAGACCCCCAAAGATAATTTAAACACGAGCACAATACAGAAATACCTCAAAGACATCAGCCTTAAAAGCCCAGAAATGGAGAAAAAACAGAGTTCAAAAGAAAAAAAACGGGATACGGAGAAACAGAAAGCAGAGCAGGTAGAGCAGGCCAGGGCTGAAGGTGGAATGGAAGGATCTCGGGATACCAGTTTCTCCGGGGAACAAAGAAATATATCACAAATCCCAACAAAGACAGAAATGGCAGAAATGTTTAACAAGCTTGAAAATGTCATTAAAACAGAAATTACGAACGTCAGGACAGACATGAGCCAGGTACTGAACAGGGTGGGGAAAGTTGAGGACCTGGTGGTAATTCAAGCCCAAGAAATACTGGAACTTAAAGCACAAATGAAGGATATGCAGATAAAACACAGGGACATACAGTATCAAATTGAGAACCAAGAGAATCAGAACAGGAGGCAGAACCTTCGGATCAGGGGCCTTCCTGAACAGCCGGGGGAAGACCTGATAATAAAAATGCAATGTTTATTTAACCCATTATTGGGAAGACCTGAGGGAGCAGCACTAAAAATCGACAGGGTGCACCGTATAAGGAAGCCCATCGGGCTAAGCGAAGGGATACCCAGAGATGTCATCATCAAATTTCATGCATACGAGGACAAATTTAAAATCTGGACGAAGTTGAGATCTAACCCCCCCTTGAAATTCGAGGCAGCGGAACTTCAGATATTTTCAGACCTTTCTGAGGGAACACTCTATCGGAGGCGCCAGTTGAGACCCCTACTGGTATCATTAAGAGCAGCAAACTTGAAGTACAGTTGGGGTTTTCCGGCGGCACCAATAGTCACTAAAGAAGGAAAGACTTTTCGGATGAAATTTTTGGAGGAACTTCATGACTTTTGCCATAATGTGGGGATTCCCGTCCCTAAAGTCCCACCCTAGCTCCTGGGGGAGGGGGTGTTGAAGGATTTTTTTATTTTTTTTGGGGGGGGGGGGGGGGGGGGGGGAGTGCCAGTGTCCGGGACTCTAAAAGGGAACCCTGGACGATTTCTTATTAATGTAATAAGCTGTTGCTCAGGGGTTATTGCTTTGGATTGCTTTTTTGTACGAGTGGGACGAGGCGGGTCCGGTGGGGGGGCCGGGAGGTGGGGGGGGGAGTGTCGGGTGGCAGAGGGCTCGGGGGCGAGAGGGTCTTGGTGGGCCCAGGGGGCTACCCCCCCCCAGTTCTTGGGTGGGGGGGGAGCCTGATGGGCGCCTTAGGGTCAGAGCCACACCCTAGTTTAAAAGGCAGACAGGGGGGGTTCGATGCGGACGCCCCAAAGTCTGCATAGGGCCGAAATACGGCCGGGGGGGAGGGAGGGGGGGGGGTTGGGGGAGGAAAACCGGGAGGGAAGGTTGGAGGGGGAGGGGGAGGAAATTGGGAAGGGGAGGGGGGAAACTCCTTGCAAATTTACATAAAAGGATAAGAGGCATAAACATACTGTCCCCGAAAACGCCCCTGCTAGGATATGGTTAATAATGAAATAAAATTCCTGACATACAACGTGAGAGGCATCAACTCAGTGTTGAAAAGACATAAAATATTGAGGGAACTCCGAGGCTCCAGGCCGACATAGTTTTCTTGCAGGAAACTCACCTGAGTCACGAGGGCAATACTAAGATATATTCCAGGAAATTCCCGGTGTGGTTCTACAGCGACTCTCCTACTAAGGGTTCCAAGGGGGTGGCCATTGGATTTGCGGATAATATAAAATTTAAATTGACAGGTTAGTGGACCCAGACGGTCGGTTCCTTTTTTTGAAGGGAAGTATAGGAGAGGATCTTTTTACATTTGCTAACGTGTACTGCCCAAATAGCAATCCAATTAAATTTATGAGTCAGGTGTTGGGCCGTTTGAAGGGGTTTAAGAAGGGAGGGGTAATCTTAGCGGGCGACCTAAATTTTTGTATAGACCCCCACTACGATAGCACATCACGGGCGAGGGTACCAAGCTATACACAGTTGAAAAAATTGAAGGATAAATTATATAACCTCCAACTGATAGATGTGTGGCGTGTTATGCACGCAAATCTGAAAGATTACACCTATTTTTCCACAGTACACGGGACGCACTCCCGATTAGACTACATCATAGATCATAGACTACTGGAACAAGTAAAGACAACTCAGATAGGGGTAACGACTCTGTCGGACCATGCCCCGGTTACGATGGGGATGGAGATCCCTGAGACCCAGAGGCTACCATTTTCTTGGCGACTGAATGACCATCTAATCAATGATATCGAATCAGCTGAAATAATAAGGAGGGAGATTGAATTCTTCTTTGCGAACAATGAAATAGGCGATGTTTCCCCAGCGGTACTCTGGGAGGCACATAAAGCCTATGTCAGGGGGATCCTCATCTCCATCGGAGCCAGGAAAAAGAAGGAAAGACGGGCTAGGATCCAGAATCTCACGGGCGAACTATACACGCTAGAACAGGAACATAAAAGGGAGGGGCCCCAAAAGCAAGAAATCTACCATAGATTGATCAATAAAAGGGAGGAGATGTTATGTGCCATGGAGCAGGAGTCCTCAAAGTGGTTTCACAAAATTGCGAGAGAGAGACACCAGGGGGGTAATAGGTGCGGTAAATACCTAGCGAATATGCTTAAAAAGAAAAGAGAAAGGAACTTTATCGATAAAATACAAAATAAAACCGGGACCTTGGTAAACTCCACAAAAGAAATAGCGAACGCATTCAGGGCCTACTACGAAGAATTGTACGATGTTAGACAAAGGGGGCAGCATACCCCGCTGGGCGCAGAGAGGGAACAAAATTTTGTGAAAAGGATGCGTCCTTCCGACACTCTCCGATAGTGACAGGCTTGATATGGACAGCGCTATAACTGAAGAGGAAATTTATAAGGCATTGCGTGGCTCTCCGATTGGGAAGAGTCCGGGTCCAGACGGCTTTACTCTAGCATATTTCAAAAAATATAAAGAAATTCTGGTCCCAAAGCTGTGTCAATACTGGAATAAACTAGGAACTGATTGCTCCATGGGGAGGGAGGCTCACTTGGCATCTATTACATTAATACCGAAGGAAGGCAAAGACAGGACTCTGTGCTCTAGTTATCGCCCGATAGCGTTACTAAATGTAGACACCAAATTGTACGCAAAAGTACTTGCTAATAGGTTGAAAGAAAAGATTACCAAATTTGTCCATCCAGACCAGGTCGGGTTTGTCACGGGGAGGGAAGGCCGAGATAATGGGGTCCGGGCCCTTTTATTGCTCGAGGTTGCCAAAATGGGGAAGGTCCCCAGTCTACTTCTGTCAATTGACGCCGAGAAAGCGTTTGACAGAGTAGACTGGGGACATATGATGGGAACGCTGGAGGCAATGGGGTTTGGCCCCAGAATGCTGAAATGGATTGGAACCCTATATCAGCAGCCGCAGGCCTCGGTAAGGGTCAATGGGACGTCATCTGCAGTGTTCACAATGAGGAACGGAACGAGGCAGGGGTGTCCCCTATCACCCCTTTTTGTTTGTTTTGTCCCTGGAGCCTCTGCTGTCAAAGGTTCGGGATAGTGTAGATATAACAGGAATAAGAGCCGGTAGCGAGGAACACAAATTAGCGGCTTTTGCCGACGACGTGCTTTTTTTTTATATCTAATCCTAGGATTACACTACCCAATTTGCTGAAGGTTTTAAAATCATTCGGCAAATCATCAAATCTGAAAATAAATCTCAACAATCTCAACTTCCAAAGGAATTTCCTGTTGCCAAGTACCTAAAAAAAAAAAAAAAAAAAAAAAAAAAAAAAAAAAAAAATGTCATTATGTTCTTTATTTTTCAGTGCACTACTTACAGACAAGATGGCGTAGCATGCGTGATGCTTACAGAAAATATATGCGGCACCTCAGAGAAACAAGGAGTGGCTCGGGGGCCGCGCCTAGGGCCCATAATTTTACTTTTCTTTTTGTAGTTTGACACTTTAAAAAAAAAAAAAAAAGAAAAAAATGTTGATCACTTTTATTCCAATTACAAGAAATTTAAACATCCCTTGTAATAGGAATATGGCATGATCGGTCCTCTTTACAGTGAGATATGGGGTCAATAAGACCCCACATCTCACCTCTAGGCTGGGAAGCCTGAAAAAAAAATAAAAAAATGAAACGATCTCGGCTTCCCAGCCGAGGGGGCGCCATTGGTTTAAATGCAGAGGTCGGGCGTGATGTCCAAACAATTATAGAGACTCCGGCGTCCATCTGGTCCGCCGGAAATCTCTATGGTGAACATCTGGGATCGGCGGATCTGTTCTCCGACTCTCCGATGGAAGCAGTGAGTCGATAGAAGCATCAGAGGGTGGGGGGAGGGGGGACATCCCCTCTTGCTGCCTGTAAGAATGATCAAGCAGCGGAACAGCCACTATGATCATTCTTATAGTGTAGGGAATCGCCGGCTGAAAAAGACGATATCTGAATGATGCCTGTAGCTGCAGGAATCATTCAGATATCCCCGCTCAAAGTCAAGGACGTTCTATTACGTACCTTGGGTGGGAAGTAGCTAGAGATGTGACCAAGGCGAAGGCAGAGATCATCTGTACTGGACGGCTTAAGTAGGCAGGACCGACTAGCAGGATCATCAACAGGTGAGTCACTGTGGAGACCCTGAAAACTTTGTGACTTTCTGATGGGACTTTCCCAATTAATACATGAAGGTACAGGCAATTACGTGACTTTATCAGTAAACGATTGACCAACATATGGGCGACCATCTCCCTTTCCCTGTTTGAATTCATGCGCAAAGCGAATCTGGAGTATAGACGCCTCTCTCTCATGCACAATTTTATACTGGGGACTCAGTCTGTGACCATCCCCATACTTTATTAAAGAGTGGGAGAAAGAACTTGAGGTGGGACCCCCCCCCCCCCATCCATCAGCATCCAATTTCGAGGAACATCCTACAAATTTCTAGCTAGATGGTACAAGACCCCTTCCCGTTTACCACAAATGTTTCCAGGCTTAGACTCTTGTTGTTGAAGTGGTTGCAACCAGAAATGCACCTTCCTCTATCTTTGCTTATTTTGCCCCAAGTACAAAGGCTTCTGGGAAGTGATTACACCCTGGACACAAGACCACCCTTATGCCCTCTCAAGTGTACACCATTGCAGTTGCTGTTTCATGACATCATCCTTTAAATCTTATAAAAATAGTGTAACTTCACACCTGCTAAACACTGCAAAAACCTTGATCCCCAGATATTGGAAACAAGCTGTTTGCCCCACGGTAGTGGAATGGAAAAGAGTGGTGAACATCATAAATTTAAAGATACATGGTCTGGTTGGACGCACTACTCGTTTGAGATACTGGATACTTAACAGTCAAACCAGCTGGATAAACCCTCAATCTACCCCTTCTTATTGTCTCGAGTGTATAGTATTATTATTTACCTTTAGACGCAATGACTTGTAGCCCTCATGCCTAATATTTCAAAACCTCTAAGCATGGCGTTCCATTCTTCATATTGCCAATTTCCATATAGCTCTCAATGTATATAAACTCCCAACTCTTCTTGTGTGTAATGTTTTATACTCCTCTTTTATTTATCATCTTGCATGGCCTAAGAAACTTGTCTGTCTTAAGTGTACTCTTGAAGTGAGTTATATGTAGGGCATGATTATTATTATCATAATTAGTTGGCCAATTATTGTTTTGATTAATTGGATAATAACCTTATAGTATGGTGTATAATTTTGTTAACCACATAAGCCCCGGACCATTTGGCTGCCCAAAGACCAAAGCACTTTTTGCGATTCGGCACTGCGTCGCTTTAACTGACAATTGCGCGGTCGTGCGACGTGGCTCCCAAACAAATAGCGCTTTCTTTTGGTGGTATTTGATCGCCCCTGCGGTTTTTATTTTTTGCGCTATAAACAAAAATAGAGCGTCAATTTTGAAAAAAATGCTATATTTTTTACTTTTTGCTATAATAAATATCCCCAAAAAATATTAAAATTTATTTTTTTTCCTCAGTTTAGGCCATACGTATTCTTCTACATATTTTTGGTAAAAAAAATCACAATTAGCGATTATTGATTGGTTTGTGCAAAAGTTATAGCGTTTACAAAATAGGGGATAGTTTTATAGCATTTTTATTAATTTTTTTTTTTACTAGTAATGGCGGCGATCAGCTATTTTTATTGTGACTGTGACATTATGGCGGACCCATCGGACATTTTTGACACATTTTTGGGACCATTGTCATTTATACAGCAATCAATGCTATTTAAATGCATTGATTCCTGTATAGATGACACTGGCAGTGAAAGAGTTAACCACTAGGGGGCGGGGAGGGGTTAGGTCTGTGACGTGTGTGTTTTTTTTTTTTTTACATTAGGGGTGTGGCTGACATCTAACGTCACTGATCGGCTTTCCCGATGACAGCGAACAGCCGATCAGTGACAGACAGTGTAGGAAGCGCGGGGAGAGGTTTGTTTACACAGACTTCTCCCCGTTCTTCAGCTCTGTGACCCGATCGGGTCCGCTGGTCCCGCGACCGTGGTCACAGAGCTCCCGACCGGGTCGCGAGCGCGCCGTCGGCAGCGCGCGCGACCTACGGCTGGGCAATTTAAAGGGGACATACCTGTACGTGCTTTTGCCCAGCCGTGCCATTCTGCCGACGTAAATGTGCAGGAGGCGGTCGGGAAGCAGTTAAGAGTGACAATTTAAAAAAATATATATATATATTTTTTTACTTTTTGCTATAATAAATATCCCCAAAAAATTATATAAAAAAAATGTTTTCCTCAGTTTAGGCTGATACGTATTCTTCTACATATTTTTGGTAAAAAAAAATCGCAATAAGCGTTTGATTGGTTTGTGCAAAGGTTATAGCATCTACAAAATAGGGGATAGTTTTATGCATTTTTATGAATATTTTTTTTTTTTTTACTAGTAATGGTGGTGATCAGCGATTTTTATCATGACACATCGGACACTTTTGGCGCGATTTTGGGACCATTCACATTTATGCAGCGATCAGGGCAAATAAAAATGCATTGATTACTTTGTAAATGTGACTAGCAGTGAAGAGGTTAACCACCAGGTGGCGCTGTAGGGGTTTAGTGTGTCCTAGGGATTGATTCTAACTGTGGGGGGGAGGGGCTACGTGTCGCACGACACTGATCACCGCTCCTGATTACAGGAAGCTGTGATCAGTGTCAGTGTCACTAGGCAGAACGGGGAAATGCTTATTTACATCAGCATTTCCCCGTTCTTCCTCTCTGTGAGACTATCGTGGTTATACCCGCGATCACACTCACTGAGGTCGCGGCGGTCCGCAAACCGCTTCTTAGAGGGCAACGTACAGGTACATTAATCTGCCTGTATGTGCCCTTCTGCCGACGTATATCGGCGGAGCCAGTCGGCAAGCGGTTAATATGTAAAGTATCAAATAAAAGGCAATTTATTCTTAAATATCTATATGCAGTGGTAAATGTAAATAACCAACTTTATGGTTCGGAAGCAAAATCTCTTATCCACTCTGATAATAACAGACAGAAGAAATATACTGTATATACTATTAGAGGTTGAATCTTGTAAATATCATCAGATTCAGAGATCACATTTTTTATTTAAAGAAAAAAAAAATTAGAGTGTTTTGCGTATTTTCAGACAGAACTGAAGGCAGGTGACTTGATACAAAAATTATGTCTTTCTTCAATTTTAAGAACGTTTGTCGATTTTCGAGTTGTTAGTGGGGTCAAATTGACGTTCATTTTTGACCACAGTGACGAGAAAAATTTGAAGGAGCACAATAGAAAACTTCTTGGTCAAAGGAATTTTCAGATAGTGTATGTGGCTTTTGTTCAGAAATTACATACATTTTTAAACTAAATGTTAAAAGCAAGAGAAATTTTCAAACGACATTCTTTCATTCAGCAAATGTGCAAAGATTTTTCGTAATAATCGATACGTGTATGGCCAGCATAAGGCTTGGTTCACGTCTATGCACTTTGCCTTTGATCCTTTTCTGCAGTGCTTTTTGCTGTGTCTTTTTGCTGCGATTTGTATTTTTTAATGTTTTTCTTGGCCAATTTTGTTGTTGGGCAGATTAAAAAATGCAAATTGCAGTAACAATGCACTACATGCTTTTCTGCAGCTTCTTCATTAAAGTCTATTGAACCAAAAAAGCAAAAAAAAAGCATAATTATGCATTGAAAAAGGTCCCTGACACTTTCCAAATGCGCAGCGCCTGAAAAAAGCATAGATGTGAACATGTCCCATAGGAAACCATGTTAAGTGAACTGTAGTGCGTTTCTGCAAAAAGCACCAAAAAATGCATTGGTGTGAATCAGGCCTAAGACGTTTAGTAGCAGCAGCAGCATGCTTTTTTTTTTTAAATTATGTATAACCTGTCATGGGGTTAAAATGTTATAGTACAAAAAGAGCAGATAATCACTACTATAAGGGGTGTGTGTATGTATGTATGTGTGTATGTATATGTATATATATATATATATATATATATATATATATATATATATATATATATATATATATATATATATATATACATACATATTCACACCCAGAAGTAGGATATATGGGCATTTTAACTAGGAGTCAGACATGAAGCTATATGAAGGGTGGAAGGGAGAGATACATTTTTTTTTTTATCAAAGTAGTACTAAAAACAGGGTTTTTTTTTTTATTTTTTTCATGGATATGATTATTTTAAATATAATGCACAATACTGGCAAAAGTTTACTTTAAATGTAATTGTAATGTCTTATATTACCTACAGTGATCAGCCTCTACCTTCTCTGGGTTCAGATGCCGATCTTCCCTGCACAGAGTCTTTTAACCGATTCAGCCCCGGAAGATTTTACCCCCTTCCTGACCAGAGCGCGTTTTACGATTCGGCACTGCGTCGCCTTAACTGAAAATTGCGCGATCATGCGACGTAGCACCCAAACAAAAGCAACATATTTTTTCCCACAAATAGAGCTTTCTTTTGACGGTTTTTATTTTTTGCGCTATAAAACAAAAAAAGAGCAACAATTTTGAAAAAAAAACACATTATTTTTTACTTTTTGCTATAATAAATATCCCCCAAAAATATATAAAAAAAAAAAAAAAAAACATTTTTTTTCCTCAGTTTAGGCCGATATGTATTCTTCTACATATTTTTGATTTAAAAAAAAAAAACGCAATAAGCGTATATTGATTGGTTTGCGCAAAAGTTATAGCGTCTACAAAATAGGGGATAGTTTATGGCATTTTTATTATTCATTTTTCCCTAGTCGTCATTCAGGACAGCCACCATGAGAGATAGTCTCCTCCTCTTCCTCTAGGAAACACTGCGCCAGCCCATAAATTCTCACTTCCCCTGCCGGACCTCAGTTATTAGTGTTTCCTCCGGTGGGGAGACACTGTGCAAGGAACCAGGCCAGAGCGGTCAGGGAGACTGTGGCCAATCTTGTTTTTTAATCCCTTAGGAAAGCAAGTGTTGCCAGGGGGCTAAACTATCATTGCTTACCTTACATACAGCCACCCCTTCCTTGTCGAGCGCGGCATCAGGTCGTGGGGGCCCCTTATCGCGTCCACAGGGGCGCAGCAAGGCAGCAGTCCGGTTTCCCTATGCAAGGGTATAGGCTGCACATTTTTTCTTTTTGGAACCAGCGCGCCTGGTCGACGAGTGACGTCATTTCCGGCGGAAACCGGACCTGTTGCCTTTGACCTGTGACTTCCGGTTCCGGGTCACGGAGCTGATAAAGGGCCGGGCTCAGGCTGGAGAGAGTCCGGATCGCACACAGGCTGCGTGAGACTCCCTGGGAAGCAACCACCTGCAGTCATGTCTGAGGCAGATGCTACAGCACACGGTGACACCACCTCCAGCCTTCCTAAGGTAAGAGTTCCCTGGGGAAGGGTCCTCTCTATCTAGGATTGCCCCTCCAGGATATGGTTCCTGTCTTGGGGGGAGCAGACCCCCTGGGTGGTCGGGGGGGGGGGGGCTCGGATCCCTGTTGTATAGAGTGGGTCTAGTGCACTCCCAGGGTTGTTTCCTGCTACTTCCTCCTGTAAAAAAAAAAAAAAAAAAAAAACAAACTTTTTTTTTTTTTGTTTCTCTCTGTTTTAACATGTTTTCTGCCTATCTTCCTGCATGTATTTCAGAAAGCTACGGAAAAGACAAGGTCTACCCATAGCTCTAAGAGGAAGTGTGCCTCTTGCAGAGAAGTTTTGGGGGAATCATGGACTAAGGTCATTTGCAGGGACTGTGTAGACTCCCTGGTCAGAGAGAGGGAATCTGAGCAGGAGTCTGGTTTGGCAGCCTCGGTTAAGGAGCTTTCTTCTACCTTTTCTTCATTTAAGGCCCTGTTTGAAAAGTTTCAGCTCCCTACCAACCCTGGTTCACAGGAAACAACCCCGCCACAAGCTCAGGGCTCTGCACCTGCCAGACCTGTACTCACAGCTATGGCAGAGGAAATCTCAGGCCCTTCCGAGGTGGAGCTTAGGCAGCCAGATAGTGGCACCTCTGACTCTCAGGAGGAGTCAGAGGGAGAGGGCCTGGATGGGGAATCCAGAAGGCCTTCTAGGTATAAATTGTCCCTAGACGAAGTCGAAGACCTTCTAGGGGCCATTTACACAACCCTCGGGATACAGGAGGAGAGGAGACCCCTATCCCTCCATGATAGAATGTACAGGGGCTTAGGGGAACAGAAGAGAAAGGTTTTCCCAGTCCATGATGTTCTGATAGAAACCATTAAGAAGGAGTGGCAGGACCCTGAGAAGAGACCCTTTTTCTCTGGCTCCCTAAAGAGAAGGTTCCCCTTCTCAGAGGACCCTACGGCCATTTGGAATAAGATCCCCAAATTGGATGCCGCCTTCTCGCAGGTGTCTAGACATACGGACCTGGCATTTGAGGATATGGGTGCCTTGTCCGATGTCATGGACAAGCGAATGGACTCCTTACTCAAAAAGACGTGGGAGTCTACTGTAGGCAACCTAAAGCCTGAAATGGCTGTTACGGTGGTAGCCCGCAACCTGGAGCATTGGCTGTCCCAGATTCAGCAGCACATTGAGTCTGGTACGGCCAAAGAAACTATATTGTCTTCTTTCCCCACGATCCTAAGAGGTGTCGCATATATTGCAGACGCCTCGGCGGAATCAGTCCGCATGTCAGCCAGATCAGCGGCCCTGGCAAACTCTGCCAGAAGGGCTCTCTGGCTAAAAACCTGGCCTGGCGATAGCGCCTCTAAGGTTAAATTATGCGGGGTACCCCTGACAGGTGACCTCCTCTTCGGTCCCGGGTTGGACTCTGTCTTAGACAGAACGGCGGATAGGAAGAAATCATTTCCTCTCAAACGGAAGGCCCCAGTGCAGACGAAGAAGGGGTTTCGTCCGCAAAAACGAAAGGTTACTCCTAAACCAGAGGGGCAAAAGAAAGCTTGGGGCCAAGGAGGCAGGGGCCGAGGAGGGGCGATTTTTCGCCCTCCTGAAAAGGCCCGCAAAGATCAATGACTCCCTAGGCCCGGTGGGAGGAAGACTGGGGGCTTTCCTTCCGCAGTGGGAGATGATCTCCCCCAACCAGTTCATCCTCGGGGTCATAAGAAGGGGGTACCACCTGGAGTTTACAAGTCCCCCTCCGCTAAGGTTTCTTGTCACGCATCTTTCCAATTGCAGGACAAAAGCCGAAGCGTTGTTGGAAGCTCTAAGGGAGCTAGAACAACAGGAAGTAGTGCGCAGAGTACCAAGGGGGGAAGAGGGGAAGGGATTCTATTCCCACATATTTGTGGTAATGAAACCTTCCGGAAAATTCAGGTTGATCCTGAATTTAAAGCCCCTAAACAGGTCCATTACCTACAAGAGGTTCCGCATGGAGTCCATCTTCACGGTAAGGGCTCTGCTTCCGCAGGATTGCTTTATGGTCTCGTTGGACCTGAGGGACGCGTACCTACACGTCCCCATCGCAGAAGCCTCTCAGAGATTTCTCCGATTGGCAATAGATCTAGACGGTACAATAGTGCACCTCCAGTTTCAAGCGCTGCCCTTCGGGCTATCCTCGTCACCCCGCATCTTTACCAAGATCCTAGCGGAGGCGATGGCTTTCCTGCGGTTACAGGGGGTGTCGGTCATAGCATATCTGGACGACCTACTCCTGTTTGCCGGATCCCCAGATCAGCTGCTCAGGGACCTAGATCTAGTAAAGAGGGTCCTAACAGGTCTGGGGTGGTTGTTGAACTTAGACAAGTCCAACCTCATTCCTACACAGCGCATTGTGTATCTGGGATACCTGCTGGACTCAACGCAGTTGAGGGTCTTTCTGCCTTTGGAAAAGATCACGAAGCTGAACAGAGCGGGGGCCGCTCTGCAGTGCAGTCAGCAGGTCTCCAAGAGGTCTCTGATGTCAACACTAGGCCTTCTAACCTCAGCCCTCCCAGCAGTGCAGTGGGCAGGACTGCACTTTCGGCCCCTGCAGACTTTTGTGCTAAGGATATGGGACAACAGTCAGGGGGATCTAGACACCCTAGTACACGTACCTCACCACATAAAAAGATCCCTGTGGTGGTGGAGGAAAGAGGGGAATCTGTCACAGGGACGTCTGTGGCTTGTTCCCGTCTCTCAGGTAATAACGACAGACGCAAGTGGCAAGGGCTGGGGGGCACATCTGGGTTCCCTGGTCACCCAGGGCACTTGGAAGGGCGAAGACCTGAGAAGATCTTCCAACTGGAAGGAACTGAGGGCAGTCGGACTTGCCCTCAGGTTTTTCGGGAAGGTCATTCAGGGTCAGCATGTTCAGGTACGGTCGGACAACTCTTCAACCGTAGCCTATATAAACAAGCAGGGCGGCACAAGAAGTGGGGTCCTGCTGGCCCTAGCGATCGACATCTTAAGCTGGGCCGAGTCCAATACTCTCTCTCTCTCAGCAGTATTTCTGAGGGGAGAGAGGAATATTGTAGCGGATTTTCTCAGCCGCAGGAGGCTGAGGGAAGGAGATTGGGTCCTCAACCAGGAGGTCTTCAATCTGATTTCCGAGAAATGGGGTCCCCCAGAGGTGGATCTCTTCGCGTCAAAAGACAACGCGAAAGTCCCTTGTTTTTTCTCCCTAAACAGGGGAGAGGGAGCTCTGGGAGTGGACGCCCTGACCCAAAGTTGGCAGTTCAGGACTTGTTACGCCTTCCCTCCTCCGGTACTGTTACCAGCGGTGCTGAGAAAATTTCAGCTAGAAGACACGACTCTGATTCTAGTAGCCCCATACTGGCCAAAGAGGGCATGGTTTTCGGTTCTCAGACAGCTGGCAGCGGAGCCCCCCATGTTCCTCCCAGTTCTGGAGGATCTCCTCTCGCAGGGCCCAGTCCTTTGTCCCCAGGTTCACCAATGGAAGTTGGCAGCCTGGCTACTGAGGAAGGCATTCTGAAAGCTAAAGGTTTTTCAGACAGGTTAATCTCTACCCTTCTCAGTAGCAGGAAAAAGGAGACGCGTCGGATATATAGAAAGGTCTGGCTCTGCTTCAATGACTGGTGTGTAGCAAGTTCCTTTTCAGTGCAGAGTCCCATAGCTGTGCTGGAATTCCTGCAGTGTGGGGCGGACAAGGGGTTATCCGTAGCCACTCTTAAAAGTCAAGTATCAGCACTTAGTGCTTATTTGGAGAAATCTCTGGCCTCCAATCCTTGGGTGGTCAGGTTCTTTAAGGCTCTGTCTAGGCAGAGACCAGTCAGGAGCCCACCCTTCCCCGGGTGGGATCTATCCCTAGTCCTGCAAAGTTTGACAGGACCTCCTTTTGAGCCCTTAGACGGGTGTTTGCTAGGGGATCTCACGTTAAAAACTGTTTTTTTGGTGGCGGTAACCACTGCCAGGAGGGTCAGTGAAATTGAGGCTCTATCAATTAGACCCCCGTTTTGTGTAATTTTGCCAGACCGGATAGTGCTCAAAACTGATCCGGCCTTTTTGCCGAAAGTGGCTTCGGGTTTCCACCGAAGCCAGGAGGTAGTCTTACCTTCGTTCTGTCCCAACCCCACAAGTGAAGGGGAACTGAAATTTCATTTTTTAGATGTAAGGAGAAGTATCCTAAAGTACCTTGAGCTGACCAAATCAATAAGAAAGTCAGACTCACTGTTTATTTTATTTTCTGGGGCCAGAAAGGGTTTCAGAGCGTCCCGACGCACAATCGCCAGGTGGCTCAGGTCAACAATTGGCCAAGCATATACCTTATCAGGGAAAGAGATTCCTTCAGGTATCAAGGCACACTCGACAAGAGCTATGGCAACTTCTCAAGCAGAAAGGGCTGGAGCTACGCCAGACCAGATATGCAGGGCTGCAACATGGTCCAGCTATTCCACGTTCATAAGACATTATAGAGTGGATCTGGTTTCGGCAGGCGAGCAAGCCTTTGGACGCAAGGTTTTGCAAGCTGTAGTCCCACCCTAACTGGTAAGTGCTCGCTTATCCTCTCATGGTGGCTGTCCTGAATGACGACTAGGGAAAATTGGAGTTACGCTTACGGTAACGTCTTTTCCTGTAGTCTTTCAGGACAGCCACGGTTACCCACCCGAGTAATTTTTGGGGGGGTCTTACGTAAGACCAGAACGCAGCTTGACAATGTTAATTGAATATGTTATTAATGTGTTCTTGTGTCTCCCCAGCTGGCCGGAGGTTATCTCGAAAAAAAAACTGAGGTCCGGCAGGGGAAGTGAGAATTTATGGGCTGGCGCAGTGTTTCCTAGAGGAAGAGGAGGAGACTATCTCTCATGGTGGCTGTCCTGAAAGACTACAGGAAAAGACGTTACCGTAAGCGTAACTCTAATTTTTTTTACTAGTAATGTCGGCGATCTGCGATTTTTATCGGGACTTCGACATTATGGCGGACACATCAGACAATTTTGACAAATTTTTGGGACAATTGGAATTAATACAGCAATCCATGCTATAAAAATGCATTGATTACTGTAAAAATGTCACTGGCAGTGAAGGGGTCAACACTAGGGGGCGATCAAGGGGTTAATGTGTTCCCTAGTGTGTGTTCTAACTGAAGGGGGGAGGGGACTGTGCAGGGGAGATGACAGATCGCTGTTCGTACTCTGTATGAACAGACTATCTGTTCTCCCCTCAGAGAACCGGAAACTGTGTGTTTACACACACAGATCCCAGTTCTCCGTGTGTCAGCGGTGATCGCGGGAGCCCAGCGGTGATCGTAACCGCCAGGCACTTGCAATGGCTCGGGGAGCGAGCGCGCCATGCTAGTGGCCACAGGGCGAAGCGACGTTACATACCGTCGTTTCGCCCAGCCATGCCATTCTGCCACAGTACAACTGCGGCGGCTGCTCGGCAAGTGGTTAAAGTGTTGTTTTTTTTTTTCTTTTAACAACTTCAGCCCCAGACCATTTGGCAGCTCAATGACCGGAGGACTTTTTACAATTTGGCATTGCGCTGTTTTAACTGGTAATTGCCTCTGCAATTTTTATTTTTTGCGATAGAAAAGGAAAAAGACCAAAATGTAAAAAAATATATATATATTTTCTACTTTTTGTTATTGGAAAAATCCAATAAACTCAATATAAGTCCTACATTTAGGCCAAAATGTATTCAGCCATATGTCTTTGGTAAAAAAAAATGTCAATAAGCGTATATTGGTTTGCGCAAAAGTTATAGCGTCTACAAACTAGGGTACGTTTTCTGGAATTTACACAGCTTTATCTCATTTCTTGAGGTGCTAAAATGGCAGGGCAGTAACCCCCCCCCCCCCCCCCAAAGACCCCCATTTTGGAAAGTAGACACCCTAAGGAAATTGCTAAGAGGCATGTTAAGCCCATTGAATATTAAATTTTTTTTGTCCCAAGTGATTGAATAATTTACAAAAAGTTGTCACTAAATTATATATTGCTCACACATGCCATGGTTACATGTGGAATTGCACCCCAAAATACATGCCTCTTCTGTGTACGGGGATACCACATTTTTGGGAGCCTAGCTGCGTACGGGGCCCTGAAATCCAAGCACCGTCTTCAGGATTTCTAAGGGCGTAAATTTTTGATTTCACCCCTCACTACCTATCACAGTTTTGAAGGCCACAAGAAGGCACAACCCCCCCCCAAAAAAATGACCCCATTTTGGAAAGACACCCCAAGCTATTTGCTGAGAGGCATGGTGAGTATTTTGCGTGAGCATTTGTTTTTGAAAATGAAAAAAGAAAATAATTTATTTTTTTATTTTTTCAATTTTCAAAACTTTGTGACAAAAAGCGAGGTCTGCAACAAAATACTCACCATACTACTCATAAAATAGCTTGGGGTGTCTACTTTCCAAAATGGGGTCATTTGGGGGGGGGAGGGTTGTGCCATCTGGGCATTCCATGGCCAGATAGGCAGTGAGGAGTGAAATCAAAAATGTACACCCTTAGAAAGCCTGAAAGCGGTGCTTGGTTTTCGGGGTCCCGTACGCGGCTAGGCTCCCAAAAAGTCTCACACATGTGGTTTTGCTTATACTCAGGAAAAGCAACAGAATGTATTTTGGGGTGTAATTTCACCTTTCTGAATAACGGTGACACCAAGTCCCACACAATCTTACCAGTGCTCCCTATGTAGTCAGGGCAGTTCTCTGGCTCTACGGAACTATCTCTTCCCTCATAAACTATAAAACTAAATGTATAGCCTGTGGTCCTGTCACAGAGCTTATACATCTTGACCCCATATCTGACACGCTTGCTGGGAAGATACTGTTTGAATGACAAGTGGCCAGAAAACGTAATCAGGGACTCCTCAACGCAGACAACTTGATGGGGAGTAAACAAGGCTGCAAAATGTTGGTTGAAGTGGTTTACGAGGGGCCAAATTTTGTAGAGCCGATCAAATTCAGGGTCACCCCGAGGATGTCAGAGTTCGTTGTTGAAATGTATGAACCGCAAGATCTGCACGTATCGTGTCCTGGTCCTGAAGGCAGAAAACACGGGCATATGGTGAATTGGGTCAGTGGACCAATATGACCGGAACTCACTCTTTTTTTAGTTATGCCCATGAGGAGGGATAGGCCCAGGAAGGTCTTAAATTCGGAGGCCGTAATTGGTCTCCAGTCTCTGGCAAGGGTCAACTGGGGATTAGCGGCGATGAATTGACCAGCATATAAATTGCTTTGGTCCACAATAGATCTATAGAGATCTTTGGTGAAAAACAGCGAACAAAAATCAAGTGACGTAAAATCAACTGTTAACACCTGAATTCCGGGTTGGCCAGTGAATGGGGGAAGTATGGGTGCTGCAGAAGTGGTGGGTTCCCAATTGGGATTGGCGAATGCAGCTGGAAGGGCACTATGGACTCGACAGGCCTGTCTTTGTCTTCTTGGTGGCAGCGGGACACTGCTCGTGCTTGCCACCTCGCCAGCTTGAACTGCACTTATGGGACTCGCCACGTCACCAAGTGTTACTGCAGTGCTGGATGTACGACCAGGATGTTCTAGGCCACTGGTGCTTGCCAGTTCACCAGAAGGAATAGCGGCACTAGTACTGGCTTTCTGCTCCATACGAGGGACCTGCGGTTCTTGCATCTCAACGACAGCAGAAGAAGATCAGGGTCTGGTACGCCTGACCTTGGCAGGGACCACAACTCCGTCGTCAGAGCTATCTGTCAGGGTGCCGCTGTCGTCTACAGGATCGTATTCTGAGCCTGAATCTGACAGATGAGTGACTTCCTCTTCACTATCTGTCATGCTGTACCTTCAATTTGCAATTTTGGGCTCTAAATTTACTGGTACAGTAGTGAGACTCACAGGTAAAAAAGCTCCTGTCTGTTAGTGACTGATTCAAACGCTACCAAAAAAAACTCTTAGCGTTTGCAGGGCTCAGGCCTGACTCTGCAAATGCTGCAGTTATGTGTGTTTTGTAAGTGACAGTGATCGATTGATACTGCACTTGGATGGGCTGGGCGGAAGGGCTAAACGTGGGCACTAGCAGGTATCTGGGCTGATCCCGCTAACACTGCGTTTTTGGGAACCCTAAACTGCTGGGGACACTAGTATAGATCTGATCAGATATTGATCCATTCAGACAATATACTACTAAGGGAGGCGTATGGTGCTTGCGTGGGTGTTAGCGGTACTGGCACTGATCTGATGCTGCCTGGGGTGCCCTGACACTATAAAATAAATCTAGCTAAACTGCGTCACCCGTGACACTTATACTGTGATCACAGGTGATGGGATAATCAAGGGGTTAAACCTTTATTGGGGGGGTAGGGGGGGTCCCTAAACCTATCTGAGCCTAATACTAATTACCCGAACACTGATTAGTGTCACTAATGACACTAGTACAGCGATCAAAAAAAAATCTGATTGCTGTACTGGGTGACACATTGACAGGTGCTGAAGGGATTATTTGGGGGGGTGATCAGGGGGTGAATTGTGTGCCTACATGACCTGGTATCAGTGTAGTGTTGGCGCACTTGCTTGTATGTCTTCTCTCCTCTCGGTCTGGAACGAAAAGACTGACACGAAGAGAGATGACATCACTTCCCCTGTCAGTGTTTACAGTTACACAGACAGGGGAAAGATCTCATTCGTCAGGTCCAATCGCCAGGTCCAGGCCAGATATCATTGGCCTGGCCCTGGGGATTGATCGGTTCCTGATCAAATCCGACTGTGCGCGCGCCCCCCAGCCAGCCGCACGCCCGCTGTACAATGACAGCGCTTCGCCTGCCTGTGCCAATCTGCCACAGTATAACTGCGGCGGACGGTCAGCAAGTGGTTAAAACAACAAACATGTTATACTTACCTGCTCTGTGCAATGGTTTTGCACAGAGCAGCCATGATTCTCCTCTTCTGGGGTCCCCCATGAATGCTTCTGGCTCCTCCCACTTTCAGAGTGACCCAATAGTAAGCTGCAAAGTATAGTATAAAGTGCACCTATAGCAAAGTAAAAAAAAAAAAAAAAAACACTTCTGCCTTTAGAACCACTCACTTTCTGCCAGGACTACATGTCCCATGAGGCATTGCTCCTCACACATTTACAAGTTCTTAGGCACTTACTGACATGTATGGATGGTGTACTGAGCTGCATGTGTGCTTCACTGTATTTCCTGATATATAAACAAATAATGCATTCTGTATGCAGGCAACTAATCAGCTGGCCGATTAATCAATTATGAAAATAGTTGACAACTATTTTTATAATCGATTAGTTATTGGTTGTTTCGGCCCTAGTTATATGTTATGTGCATTTTCAATCCTATATTTTGTAAACCTTGGGACCTTCTTCAAAACATCTACTCTGTGTCACTGTATTACAGTGAATCTTCACACTTTCCTGGTTTATTGTATCACGTACTTTTTTGTATTGTGAAAATCCAGTAAAAATTTATGTTAAATAAAATGTAATCCATCTTGCTCATACAAGTAAATACCCTACGATCTTGTGATCTGCAGATGCAGAAAAGGCATTTGACAGCGAAGATTGGCCATTTTTTTTTTTTTTTTTTTTTTTACATCAACCATGCAACATATTGGCCTGGGCACGCACATGTACTACTGGCTGGATGCATTATACTTGTGTCCCTCCTCTGTGACTAGGGTAAATGAAACATCTTCTAATTGCTTTAACTCAAGCAATGGAACCAGATATGCTTTCCTCATAATCTTTAGCCTGTCTTGAAGCTGCTGTTATGTACCATACATAAGAGTCCAGACATCCAAGGTTTGAACACAAAGGCTCTGCAGTTCATAAGGCTGGGTTTGTGGATGATTTCCTCCTCTTCCTCGTACATCTTGAAATGTCCCTCCTGAACCTGTTGAGAATCTTAGAAGAATATGGCATTCTATACAATAACAAAATTAAGTCTAAAGGTCTCAATATTAATGTTCTTCCTTTACAGCAAAGTTTCCCTTTTTGAAGGGCTTCCATCTATATTAACGTACCTTGGAGTTAAAATTAGATGAGACCTTCTCCTTAAATTTTCCGCCCTTTCTTGCAACAATTGAGAAAGATTAGCTCGAGATAGACAAATTTTCTCCTGCAGTTCTGATCTTTCCTATTACTCACCCATCATTGGCCATCCCTCTTTTCTTGTGGGAACAGAGGATCAAGGATTTCAGTCCTTACTACTCTCTGGTACGTTTGGGATTCAACACTTTCTTAATTCATCTGGATGGAAGATAGTTCCTGTCATTCTGGCTATGACAGACCCTCCCCAAGAGTTATCAGTGGTCCCTTCCCCATTGGCTCAAAGAGACAATATTCTATACTTCGCCCACAAATCATGTAGAGTCAATAAGATATGGGAGTCAGGATTTAAAATCTTATTGCAATGGTATAGAGTACCCACCACCCTTGCATTCCACAAATCTCTCTGATGTGTTGGCACTATGGGAAAGAGGAGTGTATGTTTTAACATGTATTCTGGGAATGCCTGTCTCCAAGTTTTCTGGGTGGCAGTACAGATCCATTTTAAGAAGCTGACCTATGAAACAGCCCTACTGCCTACTTATTGCTCCTGAAGAACATGTCTAAGATTTTACAAATGTTTTCTTTTGATTCACTTAATGCTGCCACAGCCTGTATTCTGCTCAAATTGAAACAAACCTCACCCCTCTCTAAAACCTTGTGGTATTCGAAAATTTAGGATCTATACACCATCGAAAATCATATTGCCATCTGTGACCATAGGATGATTTTTAGGTCTAGTTTTTTTTCCTATTAGCTTTACAATTGGAGGAAGCAAATGGTACAAAAGCATAATTTGTCATCTTTATATAAAGTTAGATCATGACACTCGACTACCTGTGTATCACCTGTTTTACATTTACATAAATGCAAATCCTGTCTTTATTGTGTTGGAACTTTTCATCTGTTTTTTTTGTTGGAATATTGTGACATAACATATTTTTTCACTGTATCTAATTGCAATACTCGACCTAAAGCAAAACTTTTTTTTTTTCGTTTTGGATAGAGTGGAAAATAGCTGTTTGTTTTTTATTGCTGTCTGTGTCCCCGTTAAGGAGATTCCCCCTCTCTATTTGTCCTGTTTACCATTAACATTGAAAGTGAAAGTTAAAAAATATCCCACATTTTGGGTTGTGCCCAGAAAAGTAATAGAGGGGACATTTTCCAAAGGGGTCACTAGTGCTGGTGACCTAGGGGTCCCCAAGGAATTCCCTTAATTTTCAGGGATTTCTTCTCACTTACTGATTTGTCTATGGGACAGGAAGTGAAGGGAAATCTTTGCAATAGCACACAGATGGATAAAATTCTGACAGGTTATAACCTTCTCTTCCTCTATCCAAAAATAATTTTAAAAAATGCATATAGTCCTACTTTAAATAAAAAATGTATAAAAAAAAAAATACAGCAACTTCAGGCATCCCTGTCATTTTTCAGTGCCGACATGCACTATGCAGTAGAAATGGAGATATGAGTAATCTGGTCCTTAACAGCTTCCATATACACAACACAAGATACTGAAGAGGTGTAATTCTTCTATGTTGTGCTTGTTTTTTAAAAGTGGGGATTTTTAGTTCTATATTGCAAAACATGTTCAATCTGACCAGCTGCATCAAAGTGATTGATTGCTTTTTGTCCAGTTCCTACTCTATCTTGCAGATTGCCAACCTCTTATTTGCTAAGATAGCATACTCTTGAGAGTGTGGACATATCTTACCAACATGGGGCAAACGGAGACGGCTAGAGAAGAAATGAGCTCTAGACCAACGTCCAGCAGTGCACATCCACAATGGGAAAAAATACAGAGTTTAGAAAGTAACACCAGCAGACAAACCGTTATCTATGCACATAGCCAGGTGTGTCCCCAAAGAAATCAGCAAAATAATCAATATTGAATACACAGAGGGGTTACAGCACAGTTATCGCAACTTATAGTTTCATCAAAAAAATACAACTTCAAGCATCTCTGTCCTTTATAATTACTGACCTGCACAATGCCGCAGAAACACAGTTTTGCTATGAACACTTCTTTTACTTTTTAGCAGCATATTATGAACATTTATTATTACTTTTTTTTTCAGGAAATGGATGGTGATGCCTTTGAGAAAAAGTATAATACACTAGGGTTGGACATACTTCGGACTCAAAAGTTATATTGTCATGAAGTTCTCAAATTATTGCCCGGACAAATGGCTGTGATCAGTAATGGACGGGTAAGATTGTTAAATAGGTTAGGTGCAATACTATCTAGTTATAATGTGACTTTTTACATTTTTTATTTAATTATAAATATCACTTACCAGTTCTGTGAGGCCAAGAGTGGTAACTCCTTCCTTTTCTCCAGACCCCGAATGTGGTTCCATTAAGGCTGTGCATATATTACTAAACATACCATTAACACATTTATTATGTGCTTCATATATACAGTGGTCATTACTGACAGGTTTTTAGCGTACTTTGAAAAGTTTCTTCTTTTTCCTCAGCCCCTGAGCTCTTCTGTTTCTGGTGGTCTTATGGTCATCTACGAATAAAAATTTCAATTTTAGTCAGCAAAAAGACATGTGCTCCGCTCTAACCCTGATCACACCAAATCTTGTCTCTGTGCACTAAATAGTTAATAGCCAGATGATCAAGGCAGAGGAATTTCCGTAATAAACAAGACCGATTTACATTTGTGAAGCTCGTTGTTTGCTATCAGATTTCACCACCCATCAGAAATTAAGAAAAGACCCTCTAGAGAAGTTCACTGGAGAATTAAAGCGATTGTAAATGTCTTGTCTTGTTTTTTATGCCTACTAAGGTCAATCTGGATGGATGCCCTCATGTTGCTAGATCTAACCCACCAACTTGGTAGACTCAAACATTAAAAATCTTTATTTGCGGGGGCGTGGCCGGGATGCTGAACTGAATGGACGTGCTCTAGAGCTCTGCTGGACGAGAACCCGCCAAAATATCTGAAATTTGGACGGACTATTATACCCCAACCTGCTTCATACCTATCCTTGTATTCCGTCTAGATGCTCTGGTGGCCCACAGAAGGGCAAGAGGCTCAAATTTCCCCCATGTGTGGAAGAAGTAGCCGCTCCGGCCTTGCCTCCGGGGCCCTCGCTCCCGCGCCTCAGCAGTATGGCGTCCCGAACAGACCAGGAAGAGGCCGCTCCACCTGGTATCCCTGAAGTGATGGCGGCCATCACCCTCTGCTAATCGACCCTCACCAATAAAATAGAGGCTGTCCAGCTTGATCTGGGACTGCTGAGGCAAGATCTCGACAAGATCCGCACTCGGATATCGTCGGTGGAGCAGAGGGTCAGTGGCACAGAGGACGCCGTGGCGGAACATGAAACTGCTATCCGGACCCTGCAGACAAAAATGAAGGCGCTGGAATACCGTGCGGAGGACGCCGAGAATAGGAGCCGGAGGAATAACCTCCGAATCGTAGGACTGCCGGAAGGGGTCGAGGGAAGGAATCCCTCGCTGTTTGCCGAGGACCTGCTGAGAACAATTCTCCCCGCGGCACAGCTATCGCCATACTTCACGGTGGAGAGAGCGCACCGTGTCCCGCCAAGACCAGGCCCGGAGGGGGCTCCACCACGCACTCTGATCCTGAGGCTACTTAACTTCAGAGACCGAGATGAGCTGCTGCGAGCGTCGCGTGCTGCTGGAGATATCCCCTATCGCAACACCAGGCTCATGCTGTTTCCTGATTACACCTTGGAGACCCAGAAGCAGCGACGGTCGTTCGACACGGTGAAGGCAGCCCTACGTTTAAAAGGTATCCGCTACAGTATTCTGTTCCCCGCTAAGCTCCGTGTGGTGGACGGCGAGACAGTCCGGATGTTTATCAGCCCCAAAGATGCCAAGGCCTGGATGGAGACCCTACCGCCGTAAGAAGCTTTTTGCCTTCCTGGAGGCCCGAATGTGCTGCGGACCACGAGGGCCTTATGGTGCCCTATGCTAATGAAGGTACGGGGTATGACTGTTGCTGGAGATTGGGCCTTTGCTCCGGCCTCTGACTCACGTACTGTCCTCCTGTTAGGCCTCGTTAGGCCCTGGTTGGAAGGAATAGCCCGCATGTGAATAGGCCCCGTACCTTCCTCACCACTTGCCTGACGGATGCCGTTGGAACTGACATCCTGTGTATCTGCCCTAAAAAAATTTTTTTTTTTTCTTCTTCTTCTTGGGGTATCTGCCTTTTTGTTTTCCATGTTTATTTCTACCCCTGATATAGCCATTTTTAAGCATTACACTGCTAATTCCAGTAACTCTACAGAGATGTGAACCGTTCTTCTTCACTAACAAAGTTTGGATCGGGCACACGCCTCCCGACTCCTAGATTGAACTGGGTTCAATTGTTTTGGGATTCATGTGCTCTCCACTGTTAGGAGCGGCACGGGGTGGGTTGGATGGCCGTTGCTGTCCTCAGGTTTTTGTGTTTTGTTCCTTTTTATTTTCTGGTTGGTTTTTTTATGTCTACTGCGCATATATACAACGGGTGGCTGGGTAGAGAAGTGCCACCCCCCCATTGTTCTGAGCTAAGAATATCACAACTGGCAGAGATTGGGGGGTGGTACTCCTCAGCGGCTCCAGGGGGCACCCGAGAGAGTCGACGCCTATAATTTATGCCTGATAAGAGACCATGGCTAATTTTACGGTCATGTCCTGGAATGTCAGGGGCCTTAATTCGCCTGTAAAGAGTTCTCTTGTATTTAAATTTCTGCAAAGGTACCATCCTAAAATATGCATCCTACAGGAAACTCACCTGCTCGGTTCCAGAATCTTGGCATTAAAGAGGGCCTGGGTCGGTGCGCACTATCACGCCACCTACTCGAACTACGCTAGGGGGGTGAGTGTGTTGGTGCACAAGTCCCTCGACTTCAATGTATTAGCAATTAAGATTGACCCAGATGGGAGGTATGTCCTACTGCATGCTTTGATAGCGGGATTTCCTTATGTGATAGTTGGGCTGTACTTACCCCCCCCCCCCAGCGGACCTGGCACTTCTGCACAAGCTTATGTCCACAATTGTACAGTATGATGTGGATAGGGTTTTGCTTGTGGGGGACTTTAATTTAGTTATGGCTAACGATAGGGACAGACTGCACGCTGCGGCCGCTCACGGTACCGGGTTGTCGCAGTGGGCAGCTTCCTTTGGTCTGACTGATCTCTGGCGCCACTTTCACCCCTCTGACACCCAGTTCACTTGCCTATCATCTACCTATCGCTAGTTATCACGATTGGACATGGCCTTTGTCTCCCCTGGGTTGCTACGGGAGACGGTCTCTACGGACATCCTCCCCCGTGGCATCTCGGACCATGCTCCTTTACTGGTTACGGTGTGTGCGGCGGCGACTGGGGGTCGGAGACTGTGGAGGTTGTCCAAATTTTGGATTATGGAGCCGGACATACAGGAGAACATCCCCGAGGGATTGTATAACTTTTGGGTGCACAATGCTGATACTACTTGCACTCTGGTCACTTGGGATGCCTTCAAGGCCTGGGTACGGGGGGAATATATCAAACGTATACGCGATAAAAAGAGAAGTTCTGTGCAGTCTCTCCAGCAGTTGGAATTGCAGGCCCAGGAGGGTGAACGCGCCTATGTTAATGATCCAAGCCCGAATACGTATGCCTCATGGCAGTTCGCTCTGAGCAAGCTTTCCCTGCTTAGGGTGGATCTCACCAAAAAATCAATGTTAGCTAGTGCCCAGAGGGTGTTTGAATTTGGGGACAAGAATGGGAGACTTCTTGCCTGGCTGGCCAAGGGGCAATTCTCAACCACTCGCATTGGTCGGCTGCGGGAGCCAGACGGCTCCCTCCTGACCACTCCAGAAGCAATTAGTGGTAAATTTTTGGATTTCTTTCAGGAGCTGTACTCTTCTAAGGTGGAGTACTCTGCTGGCGAATTGTCTGACTACTTGGACCATGTGGTGTTTCCTACTCTAGACCCGGACAAATGTGCGGCTCTGGAGAGGGAGATTGCACTGGAGGAGGTACAGAAGGCCTTGAGTTGTATGCAGGCAGGTAAGTCCCCGGGACCTGATGGCCTTCCAATAGAGTTTTACTCTGAACATCAGGATCTTCTGGCTCCTAAGTTGGTCTCACTGCTGAAACAGTTCTCGTCCCTGGAGTCATTACCCGAGTCTATGTCGGAAGCGGTGGTGGTGCTGGTGCCCAAACCCGGTAGGGACCCGGAGAACTGTGCCTCCTACAGGCCCATTTCGCTAATCAATGCAGATGCCAAGCTGCTTGCCAAAATTCTGGCCCTCCGGCTGGCAACTGTCATAGAGGACCTGATCCATCAGGATCAAACGGGCTTCATGCCGGGGAAGGGCACCGACATCAACATCCGGAGGCTGTTCCTCAATTTGACCACTGACCATGATAACAGGGGCAACAGAGTCATCGCCTCTCTGGATGCGGAGAAGGCGTTTGACTCTGTTGAATGGACCTATCTTTGGGAGGTATTGAAAAGATTTGGATTCGGCCCCAACTTTCTACGATGGTTGGGCCTATTATACAAATCTCCGAAGGCCAGGGTGCGCGTCAATGATACGCTGTCAGACCATTTTCTCCTCCAGAGGGGCACGAGGCAGGGATGCCCATTATCGCCCAGCCTTTTTGCTTTGGCCCTCGAGCCTCTGGCCATTCTCATTCGTGGGGCTGAGGGGATTCGGGGGCTGAAAGTTGGCCATCTGGAGGAGAAAATTTCACTATACGCGGACGATGCGCTGTTGTATCTGCAAGATGCAGATGCTTCACTTCAGGAGGCCCTGGGGGTTTTTGATGCCTTTGGTAGGTTCTCGGGGGTTAGGATCAATTGGACCAAATCCATACTCTTTCCACTGGATCCTCGCCCTCGAGAGCTGCAGCCCAGATCCCCCCTGCTCTGGGTTGAGGAGTTTAAATATCTGGGCATTGCGGTAACCAGAGACCTTCAGGCCTTTGGCCGCCTCAATCTCCAACCAATTGTTGCAAGGCTTAAAGAGCACTGCTCCAAATGGAAAGATCTACCACTTCATTTACTGGGACGTATCAACGTGCTGAAAATGCTTTATTTGCCTCGGTTCAACTATATATTCCGTAACTCCCCGGTGTGGGTCCCTGCGTCCTTTTTTAAGGACCTGGAGACGCATATTGGGACATTTCTATGGAAGGGTGCCTCCCCTCGACTGGCCAGATCAACCCTGCAGCTGCCAACCCGCTGCGGAGGACTCGCGTTGCCCAACCTGCAGGTATACTTTTGGGCGGCGGTGTTGGTCACGGTGCGGTGGTGGTTTGCCCAGTCCAGGTCCAATGCAGCCACTCGTTTGGAGGCGGCTGTGGTGGGCTCCCCTCAGAAATTAAGGGGCATTGTGTATAGGGGCTCATCTGTGCGCCCCCCTCTTCCCAGCCCTACTAAAACGACCCTAAAGGTATGGTTGGTGGCAAGGAGGAGGTTCCTTTGCCCCCAACAATACTCCCCCGCTACGCCACTGTGGGAGAACCCATTACTCCCTCACTTTAGAACGATACCGGATCCGCTGATGTGGGTTAGGTATGGGATTGTGGTCCTCCGGGATGTTATTAGTAATGGTGCACTGTTACCCTTCCAAGACCTAGTGTCTAAGCATGGCCTCCCGGGGAACATGACATTTCGATACTACCAACTGAGACACGCAGCCAGGGCACAGTTTCAGGGTGGGGTTACTCTGGCGATGGATCCGGTTGAGGATGCATTGGCGCAGGAGATGCTTCAGAAAACTTTATCCACCCTTTACTTTATCTTGCTAGGGGTTGACTCACCCAAGATGAACGCCCTCTGGGACAAGTGGAGTACTGACATCCCCAGCTTGGACAGGGAAACTTGGGAAGAGTGCTTTGAGGACGGGTCGAAGGTGCTTATATCCTCTAGGGATAAGTTGATACACACCAAATTCCTACATCGTGTCTACTACACGCCGCAGAGGCTGCACAGAATTTCCCCCCTTAGATCCCCTGACTGTCCTAAGTGTCAATCCAGCGATGGTTCATTTCTACACATGTTATGGACCTGTCCTCGTCTCCAACGCTATTGGGCCAAGGTATTTGACTGTATTAATGCTCGGCTGCAACTTACCATACCTGTCTCACCTGAATTGGCGCTGCAGGGTATCCATGAGGACGACCAGAGGCCCAGATATACTAAGTTGTTGATCTCCTTGCTGGTATTCTACGCCAGGAAGGAGATCCTCATGAAGTGGACATCGCCCTCCCCCCCCACGGTGGCGTCTTGGGACGCCATGGTTAATGCGGTTCTTCCTATGTACAGGTTAACGTATACTAACCGAGGGTGCCCACTGAAGTTTGACCGCATATGGTTACCCTGGATAGAACAATTCTAGGCCTTCTACTAGTTCAGGGAGGTGCTTCCTCCTGCAATGAGAATAGGGTGCTGTGTGGAATGTGCCCCCCCCCCCATCCCATCTCATATAGGATGCATATGGGTGTCATACTGTAAAGATGTGATATTGCATACTTGCCTATAGCTTTACTGTTAGTTACCTGCTACGTGATATGTACTTACCTGTTATTATACTGATTTCTTCTCACTACTTGTTGTATTACTTTGTACCATTTTGTTTTTGTCACAATAAAAAAAACCAACCTGGTTGTTAAAAAAAAAAAAAAAAATCTTTATTTGCTACACAAGTACATCAAGTAAAACAAACTAACGCGGACGGCTAATGTGGCCTTAGTCCTAGCATAAAGATTTTCAGAGTTTGAGTGTACCGAGTTGTCCGCTCGTATCAACGTTAGAAGTACTAAGGGACTACACATCCCAGCCACGAGCACCGGTTTTCAGCCTTGGACAGCATCACCAGCAGTAGAGCTTGGGTATTTTATCCAGTGATTCGATGCACTTGTGACACGGTGGGTCAGTTCTATCCCATTTATGCATTTCCCCCTCTCAAACTTCTACCTCGTCTGCATTGAAGGATAGAGCAGGAAGGCATCCAAGTGATTCTCACTGCACAATCGGCCTATGGGGGCCCACATGGGTCCGACTCCTAACATACCCTCTATTGGTTCTACTTTATCGCCTGGACCTTCTTTCTCAGAGACCCATTTTCCATCCTTCCCCATGGTCGCTGGCTTGAACAGATTGGCTGTTGTACCTCAGATCCTGAAGAACAGGGTACTTTTTCAGATTTAATGGCCCCCACCCTGCTGAAGGTCAGAAAGCTATTTTCCAGCATATAGGGATGAGTTCAGGTGTGTCTGGATACTAGTCCATACCCATCTGAGCTATCCCACTAGGAAGCTGTCACTGCACACCTCCAATCTTAAGCCGTTAAGGCATTCCCTGCCTCACAGTTGCACATATACAAGTTGCCTATGCCTGGCAGTGTGCAGTGGCAGCTTCTTGGCAGGATAACTTTGATGGGTTTGGACTAAGATCCAAACACTCCTGAGCTCATTCCTACCGGCAGGGTTTATCATCACACCTGGAAAGCATACATTACTTGGTGTTACAAGTCAGGCTTGGATAAATCCTGGGCCCTGAAGACCACTAAGGGACAGATTTTCGCTTAACAATACTTTTCCAGAGACCGCTAGCTTCCCATTCCTTGGTCAGAGCTTTTGTCCCCAAGGTGTGGCTTACTATGTACCATCAACAGTTTCTTTGTTAAGTTTGTCTGACCGCAACATTGTTTTGGCTATCCTTTTTTAAAGTCCACTTTTTAAATCTGAGTTATTATTCTCCCTCTCCTTTCCCATAAAGTTGTCATTCATATAAAAAAACATCTCAGTAGCAGTGACCATAACATGCTTTCATTTAATGCAAGCTGTATACTTCAACCACATACTGTAAAAATAAAAACAGTTCATTTCACCAGAGCATATTTTCCAAGGCTTAGGGTCTCTCTCCAAGACTGAGAGGAAATATTGTTATCAAAACACTAAACGGATATAAGAATGTTTAAAATCAACTGTATGCAAACATACATGAAACCAAATGAGTACATTAGCATACGAATTGGGGAAGCCTAGCTTCTTTTAATGCAATACATGGTAATCATTCCATATATTTATGCTATACAAATCACTAAAATAGCCATAGCAACACAGCATATTGAGTAATACCAAGTCAAGAAAAATACATTTGCATAAGGTGCATTAGAAAGTTAAAAGGTTAACAATTTTGGTGTCAATATGCAAAACAAATTTCAATAAACCTGAATAACTTGAGTATAAGTAAATATCCTGTAGATACATTTCTTTTGTATTGTGCCTTGAATCTTGGTGTGCTTTGTGTATTTCTTCCAGAAATGCAGTCATCCAGTGTGATGCATCACCACTATGTATGAAGACCAGACACTGCTGCCCTCTCTCCTTATGGTCTTGTCTCTGCCCCCTCCTGTAGTTTTCTGCAGCCAGCCTGTAGTGGGTGGAGCCTGCTGTGTCCCTCCCACAACTCTGCTTTAGCACAGTAATAAGGTCTAGACCTCAGCAGAACGGAAACATTTGTTTAGTTTAGTTTTGGATAGATTCATAATTTTACTAATTTAGTTTTGTTAATTCCTTTCAGAATTTATTTAGTTTTGTTTAGTTTAATTCTGTTTGTTTATTTTCTAACGAATTACTAATTTTCTGAACAATTAGAATTTAAAATGATCGAAAATCGATCGACGGATTCAAATTTATTGTGAAGAATAGCTGGTTGTTAAGGAGCGGGCCGGCAGGCCAGCCACTGCTTCCTTAACAAAGTTGACTCATCAGCTGTCAGTGAGTTTCCCCACTGACAGCTGAATGTAAATAAAATAATTTTCGTCAATTACAAATTCAGAAAAAGAAAAATGTGCGGGTCACCCCATCCATATTAGGCCTTTTGGGTCTAGTGGTGATTTTAAGGGGAACCCCACACCAAAATGTAAAAAAACTGGCATTAGTCCCCCCCCCAAAAAAATAAATCCATACCAGACTCTTATCTGAGCATGCAGACCAGAAAGGAGAGGGGGGCGCGAGCGAGCACCCCCACTCCTAAACCATACCAGGCCACATGCCCTCAATAGGAGGAGGGGTGCTTTGGGGGTAGGGGGGCCTCAGAGACGAGGGCCTCTCCCCCCCCACAATCTTGAATGAATGAATGACTTGTATAGCGCAACCTATGCGAACTGAATCGCCTCAGGGCGCTTTTTGCCACTGGTGTCCATCTGTGGTATAGTGCGGTCCTTTCCCTGTGGGGTCCTGACACGCTTACAAACACATACACATACAACATACACATATTTGGCCAATTTTATCGACAGGATCTAATTAACCTACCAGCATGTCTTTGGAGTGTGGGAGGAAACCGGAGTACCCGGAGGAAACCCACGCAAGCACAGGGAGAACATGCAAACTCCAGGCAGAAGGTGTCATGGTCGGGATTTGAACTAGTGACCCTATTACTGCTAGGTGAAAGTGCTAACCACTACACCACTGTGCTGCCCTTCAGCGATGGTTGTGGGGGTCTGTGGGCAGGGGGCTTTCGGAATTGGGAAGCCCCCAGATCCTGCCCCCCCCCCCCCCTTACTCATTCACCAAAAAAAAGTAAAAGTTAGTAAAAACACAACAACCATTTTAAGTCCTTAAAAAAAAAAAAAAAAAAAAAAAAATGCTGTCTCAAAAAAAAAAAAAAGCCTGTCGAGCACAACTGTTCCCGTCCAGGGATACAGCCGTCTGACAAGTAAACATGGGGACAAGGTGCTTTGGGGGAGCGGGAGCATGTGGCCTGGTATGGTTGAGGAGGGCGCTCGCTCACCTCCCCACCACCCCTTTCCTGACCTGCCAGGGCTGCATTCTTGAATAAGGGCATGGATTTTGGCGGGGAGCCCCCATGCTGGTTTTTTTTTTTTTTCTAAATTTTTAAATTGCCGCCAGTATTTTTTCTTTTGTTTATACTCGGCAGTCAGTGGTGAAACCACTGACAGCTGATGAGGGGCCTGCTCCCTAACAATCAGCTGTTCTTCACACAGAATGTGGATCACAATTCGATCAATTTGAATTCTAATCCTTCCAAAAATTGTGAATTCATTAGACAACAAATAAATGAAACAAAACTAAATTAATTTCAACAAAATTTGTTACTATTGTCATTCAAATATTTGGATACACCTTAATCTCCAGATAACCAAATATTAGTCTGAATTTAGATTCGGACCAAAACGAATTGCACATGTCTAATGATGTCACTGCTGCTTTTGAAAGGCAATATCTTGGTTTGCAAAGGCATTTAGTGTGTATTTCTTGTGGCTAATGGGAAATATATTCAAATGATTTTTTTTTCATACCTGGAGTTTATCTTTAGGCAATAGACTCGTATAGATGTTTTCAGCTGCAGTAAGGAATTTACCCCCTATGAACACTTTTACCTTTTCTCCATAGAGGGTGGAATAAGGTTGATTCTATTCACATTGGGACATTATTTTTTTTTTCTTTTGCAAAAAAGGGATTTGAGTTCAAGCAGCACTGGGATATCAAAGGGAAATGTGCATATTTTAATGTTCTTTCTTCCATTGGCAGAGTTTGATTCTTGGATATAGCAGAATTGTTGGTTCTTTGTACTGTTGCAAGAAATATGGCCTAATCATAAGTGTATGCAGTTAAAGAGAGTTAAGTGCTGTGGTTTATGGGCTAGCTTGTGCTGCTCTGCATGCCGTTTAACCATAAATAAAGGCTTACAGGCAATTATTACACTGTGCTTTGAACATAATTATGTAAGTCTTTAATGGATAGTTTAACACTTCAAGTAGATTTAATGCATTTTATCATAGAGATATTGATATTTGCATTTTTTTTACCTTTTTTTTTTCTCTTCTTTTAAATTCTTTTGGCAATTATTCTTGCAGTGAGCTAAAACAGTTTATTTTTTATTTATTGAGCTTTCTGGGCAATGATTTCTGGCCACTGGTTTATGCAGTATATAATGGAACAGAAGTTAAATGGACAGATGGAATCCACAATCTATCTATTTAACAGTCATCTGCAGAATATTCAGTCTTCTGTAGTAAAATGTTTGAGCCTTGTAGCCTAAGCTACGTTGGTAGAATGTTTTATTGGCAAAGTCAGCTATTTGAATACGCCAATCCTATACTAACATGCAGCTGTGGTGTCAAATTCAGATCCCATTAGAAACCACAATGCATTCTTGGTGGGCTGGTTGGATCCTTTATTATATAGCGGGGCGTCCAACCTTTTGAAGAGCGAGGGCCACTTAACTGACTTGGTAACCGGTTGCGGGCCACAATGAGTGGAGTGGGTAGATGACAGGTACTTGTCTACTCTACATATGCAGAGCGGACACAGCTCACTCTACTCTATGGGCCCTCCAATCTGATCCACCCAGACAGAAGGGGATAGGTCCGTTTACATCTTCCGCAGGGTCTGATTGGGTTGGACCGATCGTGTGAAAGGGGTCTAAGGCTGCTTTTACACCGATGCACTGCGATTTAGCCACACTGTGGGTCCAGTGCAGTGCATCTGTGGCTTTACTGCAGGTAAGCTGCACTTTGCCATATACTTCTATTATATCCTGCAGGTGTGGTGCACATTCTGAAAGCACACCAAACCCACAGGTAATAACAGAAGTCTATGGTTCAGTGCAGGTAACCTGCAGATGCACTGCGCTGCACCTGCGGATCAGTTTGAAAGCAGTCCTGTAAACACTGCAGAAAAAATATGCCCATATCTACACTGTGATTTTAGTAATAAACTTTCCTTTAATAAGTCTTCTATTCAGGTATTGCGTGTTTTGCTGTACCAGGCAGAGTGCATTTGTTATCACTCCGCTTGTGACAGGAGCCGACGCTATACAGGATGTATTGGCTTATGAGGCTCTGCTCCGCAGCCACTTGCGTCCTCTACCGCTGGCATCATTCACAACACTAATGCTCTGGGATGGCGCTCTGGCTTGCAACCCTACCATCCCAGAGCAGGAGGTCGTGGGCAACATCAAAGGGCTCCACGGGCCACTGGTTGGGCACCCTGATATAGTACATGCATTTTTGTGCAAGCTCATGGCAGTAACATTAGATTGCAATCTCAATTTGATGAGATGAAGAGCATAATCATTTTATAGTTCTATTGCTTCTGTCTAGATATACAGTATACAGTTTACTAGCAGAGTAGTACCTGGCTAGGATAAGTGATCCTTCCATACTTTAGAACACCATAAGCTCAATTCTCTAAGCTGCAATGCATGCATTATTTGCCATAACTATTTTTTTAGTTGTACAGTACATACATTATTCCAGCTACTTTCAGTTGATTGAAGACCGGCCATAAAGAAAAAGGTTGCAGGGGCCTCTTCTCACTCCCAGCTAGCCTCAGTTTAGGTGATGGACATCTTCTCTCTACAAAGAAGAGATTACATTCTTTTATGGAGTTTTTTTTTTCTAATTCTGTACACATGTTGTCACACAACATCCAGAAACGTGTATATTGCAAATTTTCAGTGACATGTTTCTATTGTCATACAAACGCTGACAAGGAATACAAAGCCCAAAAACCTCTACTTATTAGAAGCCATATTGTGCTTTGTACGGCAAAGAGATTCCAAACAAAGGGGTTGATTTACTAAAGGCAAGTGCACTTGAAAGTGCAGTCGCTTTAGATCTGAGAGGAAGATCTGAAATGAGGGAAGCTCTGCTGATTTTATCATCCAATCATGTACAAGCAAAAATTATGATTTTTATTTTCCTTGCATGTCCCCCTCAGATCTACAGCGACTGTACTTCCAAGTGCACTTGTAGTTCAAAGTGCATTTGCCTTTAGTAAATAAACCCCAAAGTGTTATTGGCCTAGTATGGGTCCATGACTATCAGCTAAATGCAAATGAGGATGATGCCCTAAATCCAGAACCCTAAAGGCGCATACAGTTAGAAAGAACAGTGTCTCCAGAGACACTAGGCTCCATGAGAGGGACCTAAAAATTGTAGTTCAGCGGTCTGGGGGGAAGGGAGTTTGACATTACCTGCACATTTGGGTCTGTGGTTTTCAAATTTAGCCAGGACATTTTCTCCTGTGTTGTACAATGTAGAAGTTAAATCTTTCATTTGGAGGATGTCATTGATTTTTGAGTTCCACATTTGTTTTTTGGGTGGCAAATTCTGCTTCCACAAGAGAGGAATGTGATCACGTTCTGCATTCATCTGGTGAACTGTTAAAGATCCCTTCTACTTAGAAGGGTATTTGTTCATCAAATGAAGTAGGCAAGCTTCATGGTTCTGAGTCATGGCTTAAATAGGCAGTTGCTTTACCTTTTCTTCAACAACATTCCAGAATGGTTGCAGTTTAGGACAGTACCAAAATATATGCAACATAATGCCTGATTCAGCCTCACAGCATCAGCAGGATTTGTTGATTTATGTAACACTTAGGGCACTTTGTATCATCTGGTGAGTATCTTTTTCCCTAATTCCTGAAATGTATTTGCTGTTAAGGATTTATGTGCAAAATCTAGGATGCATTCATGCTGCTATGAGGGAAGGGTCATTTCTCATTTCTTTTCTGATGTCTCCTAAAAGGGGGAGTTGTAGTCTGCGTCTAGGGAGAGTAGTATATTATAGATCCTGGAGAGAAGTGTGCTGGAAGGGGGGAATTTGACTTACCTAAGACCTAAGGGGTTAAATGGAGACAAAAGGTCTCCCATTCTGGGGACAGAAAATGGGAAGTGTCTCAAGCAGGAATTGATATGTAATCCAGAAGTCCAGAAGTAGACAGATTATATTAAACCAAACCCAGGGCTCCATCAGGATTGCCAATTACCAGGGTTAACAGAAATAGGTATAGGGAGATATCCATATATCGCAAAGACCTCATTGCTGTCTGACTATTAAGAATATTAAGTCATCTGCATATGCTGAGATTTTATGGGTCCACGATGATTGGTGATTAAGGATGAGCTCAGGCGTGTTCGCATGGTCCACGTGCAGAGCCCCGCCAGGAAGTCGGCGCAGCGCTGCGCTAATCACAGGCAGTGAGACATTGCCCCGATGTACGGCTGCAGAGATCGGGCAATGTCTCACTGCCTGTGATTAGCGCATCGCTGCACCGACTTCCTGGCGGGCTCTGCCCGTGGACCATGCGAACACGCCTGAGCTCATCCTTATTGGTGATGCCTCCCATGAGATCTGGGTTGGACTGTATGGAACATGGAAAGGGCTTGAGAGTCCGGATGTAGATGAGAGGGAAAAGGGGACATTCCTGCCACACATGCCCTTGGAGATTGTGAAGTAGTCCGATCTGGTCTCATTTACTTTGGCTTCCGTTGTCTGTCATAAAATGTGTACTCTTACCCCTCAACAAGCATTGTTTTGTTTTCAAGATTGATAAATCTTTCAGGTCTTTCGGTTGAAAGGGCTATATAGACTTTTTGTGGGCCACTTTTAGATGATCGACAAGTGCATGGTTTCTCTCTGTCATGCCCCAATCCTAAAGAGAAAGATTACATGATTATGTGCTAGGGAGGCAAACAAACCAATTGCAAAATAGAGCTGCACTCAAACCACCCGCCTCCAAATCCACCCCCCCCCCCCCTGTGGTACTTGCGCGCGGTCAGGCTCTCAGTGCTCTGCTCTGAGCATCCATCTCCCGGATCTCCCCTTCTTCCCCCCTGCCCGGCCAATACAGTCTCTTCTCCTCTTGGCCATGAGACTTCTAGAGATGCTCCCTCACTAATGGCATCACTCTAGCCACCCTCTCTTGCATTTGGGAGATACTTTCTACAACAGTTTTTTGTGTGGTAAGGACTCACTTTCCCAGGTTTCCTTTACTAGAACCAGCAATCCACAGGGTCTTCGCCCATATGCCAGTTCAAACGGTGAGAAACCTTCCACATGGCAAATAACAGGGCAGGGAGCAACAAGTCCCAATCCTTCCCGTCCTTCTGAATCACTCTTTTTAACATGTCTTTAGGGTCTTATTAAACCTCTCAATGAGACCATCTGTCTGCGGGTGATAGACGTCTGCAATGCTTGATCTAAAATTGTTTTCACAAGTCCGCCATCACTTTTGACATAAAAGGGGTGCCCTGGTCCATCAGTATCTCTTTGGGGAAACCAGTTTGTGAAAACATTTGAAACAACTACCGGAAAAAAGGCCTTAGAGGACGTTTTTCTTAAAGTGACCGCGTCTGTATACCTAGTTGCGTAATCCAGGACTGCTAATATATATTGGTGTCCCCTTGCTGACTTTAGTAAGGGCCCCATCAGATCCATAGCAATCCATTCAAATGGCACCTCAATTATGGGCAGGGGTACCAGGGGGTTTCTGTAGTGTGACACCGGGGCGGTTAACTGGCAAGTGGGGGAGGACGCACAGTACCTTTTTACCTTCGTTTTTACCCCTGGCCAGTAAAACCTGTCTGTTATCCTGGATTTTGTTTTTTCACCCTCAAGGTATCCCCCCAGTGCACCATTGTGGGCTAAATCAAGGCGCATCCACCAGGGGCAGACTGACCATTCAGCCACTCGGGCATTGCCCGGGGGCCCCATCAGGGTTGCCAGCCTCAGTAAAACCAGGGACAGTATGTAAAAATCTGTTTTTTTTTTACATCTGTCTCTGAAATGTCCCTTACCGACATCCCTTTGGTCTATAAATCCCGAGATTATAGCTCTACAGTACCTTCTCAGCCAATGGAAAAACATGTCTGTGTATACTGTGTGTACATGTATGTGTATACTGTGTGATTGTATACTGTGTGTGTATATACTGTGTGGCCCCATAATCTCTGATTGCCTGGGGGCCCCATAATCTCCTATTGCCCAGGGGCCCCATGAGTTGTCAGTCCGCCCCTGGCATCCACCGATATGACTGGGGAACCAGCAACTGCTCTACAGTTCCCCTCGGCTTTTAGCTACTCTATAAAGTAAGTCCCCGTTCAATGCAAAATGAGGAAACCTTTGATCTGCACCAGGCAGTCTGCTTATCTTCAGCACAAAGCAAAAATACAAAGGAAAATACAGTTCATGGATGAGTCTTTACCCCAGGGTTTAGCTCTGTCCCCGTTGGGCTGTTTGGCAGCTTCCAGCAAACTCGCAGCTCTCTAAACAGGTGTCTCACCACCACTCCTAATCACACACCACACCTAATACTACTTCCTGGTTTTAAGAGCTGCTTCCTGGAGGCTCTTAACCCTTTGAGGACTGGAGTCCCTGTGGTCAAGCATGGAGGCCCTTTTCCCATCCGAATGTCACTCCATGGCCTCCGAAATTCCGTGTCCCAACTACGCCACTGCTAATGCAGAGAGAACTGCAAGTCGATCCTCTTCTGTACTGCTATCCTAGAATTCCTCACTCTGTATGGGTGAGACCCCTGAGTACACAAACCTATCACCCTTAAAGTGACCACAACCCGAATACTGGTGACACATCGCATCCATCCAGGACCCACCCTTGGCATCCTGTTCTCTATATATATATATATATATATATATATATATATATATATATATATATATATTATATATATATATATATATATATATATTTTTTTTTTGTGAAACTGGTGCAGTGAAGGCTTCTTTCTGGCAACTTGACCATGCATCTCTTTTTTCGTTCAAGTATCATCATATTGTGCTCCTTTAAAAACAACCACACCCTCTTTTTCCAGAGCAGTCTGTATTCCTCCCCCTTTTCGTCCTGGATATCCCTGTACTTGGCAATTTTCGGATAGGAATTTTTCCCGACCGAAACAGAGAACATGCGCTCAATCTTTTGCTGGCTAGAATTCCGCCAGCAAAAGACCGATGGAGCTTACACACAGTCGCATTTTCCGACAAAAAGCTCTCATCTGAGTTTTGCTGGCAGCATTTACGATCGTGTGTATGCAGCATAACAGGAGTTTCTGAGAGTCGACAGCTTGCATGACAGGTGGCTCACAGGACAACAGCTTAACACTAATCAAAGTAGCCAAGTCTCAGTTTCAATTGTGAAAATCTCAAGCTGCAGGTTGATTGGCTGTAAGAAAGCCATTGCTCAGATGGCCTTATGGACTGATGAATCAATATTTGTGATCTTTGGTTCATCATGCAGAGTTTTTGTACGCTGTCCAGTAGGTGAAACGATGGTTCCTTGGTGTGTGACAGAAACTGTCAAACATGGAGGAGGAAGCATGATGGTTCTGGAGCTCTCTTGCTAGATCCAGAGACGGTCACTTGCACAGCACACTTGTTCGGTAGTTATATCCAAAAAAGGTGGCTACTTCGATAAGTCAAAAATTGATATTAAATTTTGTTAAAGCAAACTATTTCATGATTTCTTTATATCCAATTATTTGTTCTATGCTTTATTTTCTGAGTACATCTAGACATTAAACTGTATACATTTCAATAAATATGTGTGTGTGTGTGTGTGTGTGTGTTTATATACAAAACTTTTTTTCTTGGAATAAATCTACCATTAAACTTGAAAAGTATTTTAGAATAAGCAGCTACCCAGAATTGTATAATGCACTTGTTTTCGGTTTTAATATGTTGTGTTTTTTTTTTTTTTTTTTTTTTTTTTAGCTTTTAAGTAATATTACTCCAGAGGAGTTTCATGAAGAGGACTTTCATCTGCTGGAAAAGATGACTTACACTACTTCAGCAGAAAAAATTAAGAACCTTGTAAAAAAGATGACTGCTCCTTCAAAACGGTAAATATAAGCTTTTTTTTTTTTTTTTACATTCATGCCTTAAATGAAATCCTAATATACTGTCATCAGTTGATATGGATTTAACAAGAAACTGCAGGTAAACTGCCAAATATCCATTTCCGATTTGTTTATAACACCCCGTGTTACCCAAATATTTGTATTGTTATTAGTTCTGTTATTTATGTATCACTGCACCCTGTAGCCAGGCTGGTAACAAATCAATTTCCTCATTCTGCAATGCAGCATTTCATGTCACCATTCTGCCTCTAGTTTGTTCATTTGACTAAGAATCTGTATCATGAGCTTTGCTCTCTGAACAGGAAACTGGGAAGCTTTAAAGTGTTACTAAACCCACAACAGTAAAATCAGTCTGTATATGCAGTAAAGCATGCTTGTTATACTCACTGTGGAATCTAAGAGGTTAATCCTCTGCATTGTGTAAAAAGGCTGTTTGGTCCTGTCTTCTCTCATCCTCCCCTTCTTCCACAGTCCCCAGTCAGCCTTGGGGACATGCTACACATGCTCAGTTTGGTGTGTATTACTAGAGAGTTTTTTTTTTTCTTGGGAGAGTGCATTTGATCAGTACAGGCCAGGGCCAATCAGTACTGTCCAGACAAAGGGTCACAGGACAATCGGGAGAATGAAAACTCCTCCTACAAGCTTCAAACCAGACACTTAGAGAAATCACAAGGCTGTTATATACTGCTGATGAGAAAAGGTATTTAGCTGTTAATAATTGCATTTCTATATTCTATGTACTGTGGGAGACCAGATATAGTGAATTCAGGCTCCTGGGTTAAGTAACACATTTATGGCTAATTTTGGAAAACTTTCAGTGCACTTTCTGGTTGTGCAGTGTGGTATATTTTATTATTTATATTTATACGTAGCTTGGATATATATATATATATATATATATATATATATATATATATATATATATATATATACCGTATTTGCCGGCGTATAAGACGACTGGGTGTATAAGACGACCCCCTATTTTTCCAGTGAAAACTTAGGTTTGGGGCTATACTCGCCATATAAGACTACCCCCCTTCCGAGGCAACACCATTTACAAAAAACCATCAGAAACAAAAAAAAAACATCACACTTAACATCAGAAAAACTAAACTGGTGAACTACAAGTCCCAGAGATCCCACAATTGGTAGGCAGCAACAATGAATCCTCTCCCCCAAAGCACCATAAATCATACCTCTTTTATAGGGGAGATCTGGAGCTGGATGTGCAGTACAGGATGCTTTGTTAATATGTAGAGCACCAAGTACACACAGTATATGATGCTGTGTTAGTACAGTAGCGCCAGGTACACTTCAGAATACAGTGTGCAGACAGTGTGCACCGCTGAGCCAATCATGGCAGGCATTGTATTTTACTAATCTGTTAATGGATACAAAGCCTACTCTGATTGGCAGAGGCTGTGACATCAGCCCGCGCCGCTCTAACTCCTGTAGCCTGCTCGGATTGGCATAGGTTGTTACCCAATCCAAGCAGGCTTAGCAGGCTCTGTATTCATCAGAGTGCATCGCCCATCGGGATTGGCTGAGCGGCGCATACTGTATACATATTACAATTTTACAGAGCGCCCGGCGGACTGATATTCATCTGGCGGCTTCTTCACCCGGAGTATAAGACGACCCCTACTTTTTGGCTGTGTAATTTCGGTGTAAAAGGTAGTCTTTATACGCCAGAAAATACAGTATATATATTTATTTATATCTTTGCTGTTTACATGAGCATAGCTCCTGCATGCTCAGGTTAAATTCTGTTGTTCAGTTCATTGACACTTTTTTTTTTTTTTTTTTACTCCAACCCTTTGCAAGGTGCAGCTGGGCATCACATATAGGGTTTCAGTTCACCCCAGCCCTGGTGTACCTTTTTAACAGGGTTTTTACGCCTGGTAGGACAGCCATGGGTGCTGCTCCAGCAGCTTCCCCTTTGCACACTGAACTCTAGGAGTTGCGCGCTCAGCACTGCAGGATTTCAGAGAACGTCTTGTATGTTTATGAATTGATTACAAGGCGTTCTCTAATTGGATGAGCCAGAGAGGAAGGACAGGTGACATCATGATCACCACCTTGTAAAATCAGAGAACACCTTGTAATCATTGACATATAAATACTAGGCATTCTCTGAATGATGGTGGTGCAGAGTGAACACCCACCATATTCAGCGTGGAAAGGGGAAGCCACTGGAGAAGCACCCAGAAGAGTGTTATTACTGTATGTAGCGTGGACTACTACAGTGATTTTCAGCATCTCCAGGGGCGTCATGCACACATACACTGCTATGTGCTGAGGCGTCAGTCACTTACTGGCATCTGGGGAGCCACCCATGTTGTGTACAGCTGCCAATACAAGTCAATGATTGACCATGGCCATGTTCAGGTAAAAGCAATTGCTTTTGCATTGGCATTTACCCTTGCATGCTTGTACAGCACTTCTTCCCAAATGCGCCACTTTCATGTTTGGGTAGTAGCACTGTACACGCATACATGGGTAAATACCAATGTAGAAGCGATTGTCATTTACCCTAGTATGGCTGCGTACAGCATTATGCTTGTTTTGACAGCTGTACACAGTATATGTGGTTGCCTGGGTGCAGGATATCGGAGGCAATTTTTTACGCCTCAGTACACAGGAGACACTTGGTGTCCATGCTAGGGTTGCCACCTCATCCCTTTAAAACCAAACACATATTAATTACACAGGTTCTGTGGCTGATTAAGGTGGTAATTAAACTCACTTGGTGCCTTATCTGCATTAAATTAGCCTCAGAACCTGTGTAATTCGAAAGTGTTTGGGTTTAAAGGGATGAGGTGGCACCCATAGTCCATGCCCATGAGGCCTTTAATAACAAAAGAAGCCTGTGGTAGGAGTACATAGAAACATCTGGTAAATGTTACATTGCTACTGATGCTGGCACTAAATGGAGGGAAGCACACCACAAATGGGGATGGGAATAGAGAAGAGGGGACCCAAAGGATAGAGCACAGGTGGAGGAGGGCAAAAAAAGGGGGTTAGAGAGTGGAGCTGGTAATGTCAAACAGACATCAGGAAAATTAGGGATGTGTAAATGAGAAAGTAAGAGTGAAACAAATGACGAGTGGAGGTGGCATGTGCTACTGTCCAGGCAAGCAGAGGAATGAGAAGCTTGTGTGTATCTAGCAAAGCAATGACAGCCAACGTCTTCCCATGATGCCAGCCCCCACATGGCCAGCCTTTTCCACTCTGCTAACACAATACTGTTGCTGAGGGCATAGTACATTGCACCGTGCAGGGAGAGGAAGGGTCTAGTGCTATAATCTGCCATACATGCAGGACCTAAGCAGTTGGCCATCTCCTGCAATACATCCAGTATATTCTGTGCCATTCATGGTAGTACCTGGGACAGACTGTGTCCTCCTTTATTAAATCCCTGTTCTACTGCTTTAAATACAAGGTGTGAATGCTGAGGGGCAGTAGTTTCATTGTTAGTTTCTAAATATTCAGATCTGTGTTTGGTCAGCTGGAAATGGAACTATAGCCACCTAACTATAACTTACTTAAATGCACAGTAGGATCGTAAAATGTGCAGTGATCATATTCTTGATATGACCTGCTTATACAAGCATTTGAGCTCCAACTACATATACAAGTTTGTTGTGCATTAGACCCACCAAATTTTTGTGTAACTGATAATTAAAGCAGTATTTAACCCCATAACAGAAATATACTAAGATGATGTAATATATTGCAGCTTATCAATTTTTAAGGCTAGGTTCACATACGTGACACAATTTTGTAGTGCGATTTCAAGGATCGCAGGCAGTGTGACGTCTTGTGTGGTCAGCTGCGTTTCCAATGAGTTTATGGAATTTAGATGCAGCTGTGATTTTGAGTTATGATCGCTCTCTCTCTCCCCCACTCCCTCTCCCTTTCTCTTAGAAACACAGCACAGGCTACAAAAAATGCACCAAAATCTCATTTGAGCACGTATGTGTTTTACATGTTTTTTCTATTAAACTATGTGGAGATATCAATCGCATTACATCAAACATACACAGGACCCTTTTTAAAATCAAATTGCTTTCAGACTGCGTATACGTGAATGGCCTTCATAGAAAACTATTATTGACATCCTTTTTTTTTCCCCACAAATAGAGCTTTCTTTTTTGTGGTATTTGATCACCTCTGCTTTTTTTTTTTTGCGCTATAAACAAAAAAAAAAGAGCAACAATTTAAAAAAAAAGCAATATTTTTAACTTTTTGCTATAATAAATATATCACCAAAAAATATATAAAAAAATAATTTCTTCCACAGTTTAGGCCGATATGTATTCGTCTGCATATTTTTGGTAAAAAAAAATCACAGTAAGTGTATATTGATTGGTTTGCGCAAAAGTTATAGCGTCTACAAAATGGGGGATAGATTTATGGCATTTTTATTATAATTTTTTTTTTACTAGTAATGGCGACGATCTGCGATTTTTATCATTACTGCGACATTGCGGTGGACAGATCGGACACTTTTCACACTATTTTGGGACCATTGACATTTATACAGCGATCAGAGCTAAAAATAGCCACTGATTACTGTATAAATGTCACTGGCAGGGAAGGGGTTAAACACTAGGGGGTGATCAAGGGGTGAAGTGTGTTCCCTCAGTGTGTTCTAACTGTGGGGGGGTGGGCTCACTACAACATGACCGAGATCACTGCTCCCGAAGACGGGGAGCAGTAGATCCCTGTCATGTTGCTAGGCAGAACAGGGAAATGCCTTGTTTACATAGGCATCTCCCCATTCTGCCTCTCCTCATTGCTGTCGCGGGCCACCACCGAACATAGTTTGCGGCACACACGCGCCCTCTAAACAGGAATTTTAAAGGGACGTGTGGGTACGCCCTTTTGCCTGCCCGTGCCATTATGCCATCGTAAATCGGCGTACGGCGGTTGGCTTTACATTAATGGTGATATTCTCCAAAGTATATGTATGTGAGTTACATGAGCAGTCATGTTAGCCAGGAAATGTCCTAAAGGTGTTTTTCAGTTTCATTGATAGTCTATATCTGCTTAGAAAACTGTATTTCCTATATCACACAGTTACATATGCCCTTTGGCTTAGAAAGCAAAAATCTGTGCGATCATTTCGCCCTGCAACTCATACCCCTGCTTAACAGCTTTTTTATGCTAGCTACTAAGTAGATCTTGGGTCAACCACCAAAGCTACATGTTTTTTTGTTTTTCTACTGTGATGAAGTTTAGCTTCAAAAAACAATTTACTTCAAAGAGCTTTCAAGGCTTGTATGCATCACTCTTAAAAAAAACTAATGAGAAAGTGTAGTGAAAGGTTTGGGGGTACCTCTCAGCTCAAGTCAAACATCTGATGATAGGGATGAAGTGGACAAAGGTTGAGGTTTCTCTTAACATACAATGCAGAACCCAAGTCCTTTAACCCTTAGGACAGACAATGTTTAAATCTAGTTTACAACTAATATCTGCCATCACAGTACAGGCAGAGTTAATTGTGGTAAAAAGTAACGCTGTTCTCCATATTTTAACCACCTCAGTACAGTGCATTTTCACCCCCTTCCTGACCAAGCCATTTTTCAGCTTTCAGCGCTGTCGCACTTTGAATGACAATTGCGTAGTCATACAACACTGTACCCAAATGAAATTGTTATAATTTTTCCCCCACAAATAGAGCTTTCTTTTGGTGGTATTTGATCACCTCTGCGTTTTTTATTTTTTGCGCAATAAACAAAAGAAGAGCGACAAATTAAAAAAAAAACAATATTTTTTACTTTTTGCTATACTAAATATCCCCAAAAAATATATAAAAAAACATTTTTTTTCCTCAGTTTAGGCCGATACGTATTCTTCTACATATTCTTGGTACAAAAAAATTGCAATTAGCGATTATTGATTAGTTTGCGCAAAAGTTATTGCGTTTACAAAATAGGGGATAGTTTTATAGCATTTTTATTAATATTTTTTTTTTTACTAGTAATGGCGGCGATCAGCGATTTTTATTGTGACTGCGACATTATGGCGGACACATCGGACATTTTTGACACATTTTTGGCACCATTGTCATTTATACAGCAATCAATGCTATTTAAATGCATTGATTCCTGTATAAATGACACTGGCAGTGAAGGGGTTAACCACTAGGGGGCGGGAAGGGGTTAATTATGTTCCCTGGGAGTGATCCTTACTGTAGGGGGAGGGGACTCACAAGGGGAGGAGACCGATCGGTGTTTCTCTGTACAGAGAACACACCATCGGCTCCTCTCCTCTGACAGGACCGTGGATCTGTGTATTTACACACACAGATCCATGGTCCCACTGTGTTACCGGGCAATCGCGGGTGCCCAGCGGACATCGCGGCCACTGGGCACGCGCATCGGGTGCCCAGTGACACGGCAAGAGCGCGCGCCCGCGCGCTCCCTGGAGTGCACTGAAGGGGAGGACATCATATGACGCCCTTTTTCGCTTAGAGCTGCGCCGCCTGGCCGTCATTTGACAGCCGGCGGTCGCAAGGTGGTTAAAGAACCAAGCTGGTCCAGACCAACAATTTCCTTCACTAACCGATGCAGTGGCTGTGTGCCCTGTACAAACCGTGTGTAATCTCCGCTACACACAATATACAGCACTGCGTGCTGGTAGCAAGGCATGAACTTCCTGTCCTGTTACTGGAACAAAATCGACTTGGACTGAGCTCAGACATTCACAGGAGGCTTTGTATTGTATGAATTATTACAAAGATTTCTCTGATTTGCTGAGACAGAGATCATGAAGTCATTCATTCACCACTCAGACAATCAGAGTAAGCTTTGTATTCGTTCAGAAAGTACAACATCTTCTGTGAATGGCTTAGCAGCCTGACTCAATTTTTTTTCCCAGGATTGGGATGGGAAGTACTTGTCCCATTGCCAAAACACAGCTCTGTAAACTGAATGTAGGTGAGTCTACATACATTTTATACAGTGCACACAGTGGCTGCATCGGTTAGTGAAATAAATGTAACCGCCTCCCACCTGCCGTATAGCCAAAACGTGGCAGCAGGGTGTCTCTCTCGTTCTGGGACATAGCGCATGCGCATCCCCTATCTCAGTAAAGAGCCAATGAAGAGGCTCTTCACCCATGTGATTGGCTGTGTCCAATCAAATTCATGTAAACAAGGAAATGACGGTTATCAGCTTTTGAAAAAAGAAAGACATTTTGGGACTTTATATGAGATCCTGACCATCCAGTGCATTGATCTCCATCCCTATTGATATGGGAAAAAGGGGGGGAATGGGGGCAGACGGGGCAATTGGGACTTTGTGTGAAACACAACACTAGGGCATATTGAGTCATTAAATGTAAAAAATATTTTTTATAGTATAAATATTTATTGATAGCCCATGGGAGCATAGTGCAATCAATGATACAGACATCAAAGTCAATAAATATGGTAAAGGGTATGTCAAACGTGATAGTTCATCACATTGTAAAATAGCATAGTTCATCACATTATCATATAATAGTAGCATCATAAACACTGTAGCACATGATCAATGATAGTAGTATTGACACTACATCCAACAGGTGTATACATGATCGGAATTAAATCAGGATAAAATTAATGACTCAAATATTAAACACCCATGATAGGTACATGATTGCTGTGACATGACATCAAGTATATATGCTTGACACGTTTCGTGAAAGTTTGTCCACTCATCAGTAGCAGCTAATTGGGATAACCTATAAAGTAATATAGAATGATAATTAATGGTATTTAATTATAACAGAGGGAGAAGGAGCAGAAAATTCTGGTCCTGACACTCTTACCTAAGGGTATATAATGTGATGGTAGTAAGGCGTATGTAGTGATGTTCATGATGGTGGCACAAAGTCCCAATTGCCCCGTCTGCCCCCATTCCCCCCCCTTTTTCGGTTATCAGCTTTTCTCTCCTCACACTGACAACGTGAGAGGAGAGGAGAGCCTATCGGCAGCATTTTCTCACAGGGGAGACCTGCACAGATAATCAGGGCAGCAGTGCAGACCCAATATTGCCCATCAGTGATGTCAGTGCTGCCTTTCAAAGCCTTTCTTTGATCATCAGTGCTATGAAAAAAAATTATTTGGGTACAGTGTTGCATGACCGCGCAATTGTCATTCAAAGTGCTACAGCGCTGAAAGCTGAAAAGCTGAAGGGGGTGAAACTGCCCAGTATTGAACTTGTTAAAGTTCACTAAAACCTGGAGATCAGCTTTAATTCTCCAGCCCCTCCTTAATATTACTAGGGAACACCTTCAGTTTTTGTATTTTCAGAAAAAGCAAGTAAAAATGAAGCAGCAAATATTATAAATCTTACATTCACAAAATATATTTTTTGAATGGGAACATAACAAATATAAAGTAGTTGTTAATCCCAATTTGGATGCAAACATTTAAATACTCTTTAAGTTAACATTTCAGTATAGATCCATTCTAAATATTACCTATATATTAAATAACCTAACATTTGAAATTTCACTGACAAGTAAAAAACAAATCACATTAATGCCATGCTAAGAAAGGTTGTGATATTGCATACCTGTTGTATCAAAGGCAATTATATTTTGGTTGAAAAGGTACATCTTTCTCATATTTAGCCTTCTCAAAACACAAAATGTGATGCTCTGTCTGTGATTCATAAATTGCTTTTTTATGTAGGAGTGTACGTTTGAAAACTGATTAAAAAGACCAAAACAATTCACACAGTCTTCAGACTCCAATTAGTATACCTGCAAAAATGTTCCAGCTTATGAAAGACACTAGGATACTTGGTGGGAAAAAAAGTCATTATGTAGAGAATGCTAAATACTATAAGCGAGAAGTTGGAATAAGAACACACAAGATGAGATTTGGCGAATTACAGGGGGTGATAAAGCAATCAAACATTCTGGCTGAAGAAAAATAGAAAAAAAAAAAAAACTATATTGTGCACCTACTTCTGCATACTTGAAGCTCAACTCCAGGAAACAAAAATGATCCCTTTCAGTAAGACTGTCCCACACTGCAAGTGTTAATTTCTTTTTTTTGTCTAGGAGATACAGAAAAGCAGAATTACTTACCCAATCCTCCCTGCTGCTAGCCATGGGCCCCACAGCATCTTCTCTGCTACACTCCACCAGTCTAAGGACAGATGTTGCGTGCATCCACATGCAGACAGTCCTATAAATGTAATTCTGGATGCAGAAGCTGCACAGACACAGCCGCTGCTCCCAATTTGCCATCCATGTGGGTGCTGGTGTGTCCCCAAACTCACACTGCCTGTGTTCGAGGACACTCACCTGCACCCACCAGAATGTCTTAATTGGGAGCAACAGCTGTGTCTCTGCAATTGCTATGACACAATTGGCACATGAATTCACAGAATATCTGTTAAGTAAGGGAAAACTAGGCCCTCACATGGTGGTTGTATACCCCAGTCATGGAATTTCCGCACATATATCTGTAGTGTTTACCTATCTCACTCCAAAACTCTAAGTGTAATTTCTCTAAGGTACTTCGTTCCTCTGTTACCTGCATGAGTCCCTTCTGAGAAGTTTTCCAACACATTCGATTACATAAGCTTAAATTTGTGTCGGGAGGGAGATAAGCACACAGCTTGTCTATTCAGAATACAGCTCTGCATGTTCATTTGTTCCTCTGCCTATGTTGAGGGGGGTGTCCCTTGCCTCCAATCGGCTCTCACACAGTGTTTCAGAGCTGTAACTGCAGTTCTTTACTTCCTTCTCTGTACTACTCACAGTTGCATAAGGATTGTATCACTTTGAAGGGCTGTAGAGAAGAGAAGACTGCAGTAAAACCCATGTAACCCATGTTCAATCTCTCTGCATCATCTGAGGCTATTCACTTCACTGGGTATATGAGAGCATTTACATCCACTTTAAGTATGGCCATGTGAACGAGGCCTTAAAGCGGAGCTCCACCCTAAAGTGAAACTTCCGCTCATCGGATTTCTCCCCCCCCCCCCCTCCGGTGTCACAATTGGTACCTTTCGGGGGGAGGGGGGACAGGATACCTGTCTTTGACAGGTATCCTTTCCCACTTCCGGGAGTCCAGCCGCGGCCGTGATGCGGCCGTGACGTCACCACGGGGCTCCCTCCTGGGAGAGAGCTGCGGGGCCTCGCGCATGCGCAGTAAGGTTCCCGGCATGAAGCCGAAAGGCTACACTGCCGGGTTCCCTTACCTGCAGTGGCTTTGGGACTGCAGGACAGGTAAGTGTCCATTTATTAAAAGCCAGCAGCTGCAGTATGTGTAGCTGCTGGCTGTTAATTGATTATTTTTTTCCCGGAACACCCCTTTAAATTATTGTAATTGCATAACTCTTGTTTTTGTGACTCAACTATGTTACTTGTATTTGCGATGTGTTATAATAAAAATGACACATTTTGATATTTTTTAGTAGTTCAAGTGATTTGGTTATGAAGGTGGATTCTCTTCTCTCATCTATGTCCAAAGGAGAGTCAAGGCAAGACTTACAGTTTGGTAAACAGAAACATAGGTAAGGACTTTAAAATGTAATGTGTATAACTATATATATAGACCATGCACTGAAGAGTCCTTTATTTAAAGGAAAATATGTATACCTTGGTGAAAGATATTGGGATTTTTGGTGTACTCTTTGCAGTTTTATTTTGTGTGTTATAATATATGAGATGTTGTACAATGACAGTATTTGCTAATTTAATACCAACTATAATCATTTCAGGTTTTAATATACTCTCGGAGAAGCGTTTAAATGTCATGTGCAAGCAGTATCCAAATGTAACTCTTAAAACTAAATCTTTTTCTCTAGAGCATGTCCCAGCAATATTTTTTTTAACTTTGTTCCTGTGAAAAAAACACGTGCTCCTAGAGTAGATACAGTATCTCACAAAAGTGAGTACACCCCTCACATTTTTAAAATATTTTATTTTACTTTTCATGTGACAACACTAAAGAAATTTCACTTTGCTACAATGTAAAGTAGTGAGTGTACAGCTTTTGTGACAGTGTCAATTTGCTGTGCCCTCAAAATAACTCAATACAGCCATTAATGTCTAAACTGCTGGCAACTAAAGTGAGTACACCCCTAAGTGAAATTTTCCAAATTGGGCCCAATTATCAATTTTTTATCCCTGTTGTCATGTGACAAGGTCTCAGGTGTGAATGGGGAGCAGGTGTGTTACATTTGGAGTTATCGCTCTCACTTTCTCATACTGGAACCTCATGGCAACTCATGGCAAATAACTCTCTGAGGATCTGAAAAAATAGAATTGTTGCTTTACATAAAGATGGCCTAGGCCAGTGATGGCGAACCTTTTTGAGCCCGAGTGCCCAAACCGCGACGTAAAACCAACTTATTTCTTTCAAAGTGCCAACACAGAATTAAACAACTTTCCATGGCCTCATCGTCCAGCTCTCCCCAGGCAGTATTGTAGGAATCCCCACCATCCAGCCGCTCCTTGATATACCTGCCGCCGGGAGATCAGCTAGCAGCCACTGGACCTCTCCCTATGGCCATGGATGATCTGCTCCGACTCCGAGCACCGACCCCCCCTCCGCTGTTTCACAGGCTGTACCAGAGGGACAGACTGAACCAAAGTCGTCCTGGAATAGGGTGCCTGCAGAAAGGAAAGCCCAAATGCCTAACCGTAGGTGTAGGGGTCCGGGGGAGGCAATGAGCTGCACAATCGGGACAGTGGAGAAAGAATTTTACACCCCCTAAACATCGCACATGGGACAAGATGACTGGCTGCCCACCCCCCTGCTGACGTCACTGGCACTGATGCAAGGAAGGGAGCCGGCTCCTCCGTGCCTGCACCATCAGTGCAAGTGACTGCCTGGCTGGGTGATTCCCATGGTGTGCCCACTGAGAGGGCTTGGAGTGCCAGCTGTGGCACGCGTGCCATAGGTTCGCCATCACTGGCCTAGGCTATAAGAAGATTGCCAAGACCCTGAAACTGAGCTGCAGCACTGTGGACAAGATCATACAGCGGTTTAACAGGACAGGTTCCACTCAGAGCATGCCTCGCCATGGTCGACCAAAGAAGTTGAGTGCACGTGTTCAGGGTCCTATCCAGAGGTTGTCTTTGGGAAAAAGACGTATGAGTGCTGCCCCCCCAAAAGATTTCAGTTTGTTTTTCAATTGAGTTGTTCAGTTTTTATAGGTCACATTAAAGGTGGAAAAAGTTCTGAAATGATTTATCTTTGTCATTTTTTTTTTACATCACAGAAACCTAACATTTTACCAGGGGTCTGTAGACTTTTTATATCAACTGTAGAGTTTTTTTGTACAGGCATTTAGGAACATTTAGTGTTGTTTTCTGCCAGAAACACAAGCCAGAAGGTTTTTTTTTTTTCTACCTCTAAACGCTGAGCTTAAAATATGCCTCTAAAACGTCCTAATGTGCACGAACACATAGGATAACATTGAGTTGCTTCTACAGGCAAAATGTTAAACTCCTCTATAAGCAGCGTTTTGGAAAGTCAGTATGCATGAACCCTCAATGACTTAATTTTAGCTCAGAAATTCACCATTGATTCCACCAGGTGTCAATGGCTCCCTTGACCAAGGGAGATTTTTTGGCTTCTGTGTATATCAAAGATGTATATCTACATATCCCTATTTTCTCAGCACATCAGCCTTATCTACACTTTGCTATGGGTCACCTACCTACTACTAGTTTGCGGCCCTGCCTTTTGGTCTCTTTTCCGCACCAAAGTGTTGGCCCCAGTATTAGACCTGCTACGCGCTCCTCAAATTCCTCTACCTCCTCAAATTCAACCTCTCTAATCCAGGAGTTGTCTGACTCTCCACATATGCATAAGGTTCTTGGGCCTGATGATAGCTTGCTTCAAGGGAGTTTAATTTTCCTAATTTTACTCCAGACCTCTACAATGAATCATTCTGTTATCGTGGGCAATTCATTCAAGTCCCTGGATGATTTGTTTCACACCAGATTACCCCTGACCTTGTGGCTCAGGAATATGGTTCTGGACAATCCTTCCTTCATATCTTGAAGATCCTCACAATGGATGACAGTCTGTTGAGTTTGGGAGGAATCTTGAGCACCTTGCTATTACAGAGGTCGTTGGAGCTTCTTAGTCTCTGATCATCATCCTGGAACATTTGGAGATTTGTCTTTCTCTGTAGCATAGGACTATCCTGCTTGAAGATTATTTAATCCGGATTCAGTCGGACAATGCCACGGTAGTAGCACATACAGCAAGATTATTAAGCACTGTTGGACTATGCAATCAATCTGCCGTGGCTGTATATGTTTTTATAAGCATTCACCACTGCTGGTGTGAGCTGTCTGCAGCTACTTGAAAACATACACAGGCTTGGTAGATTGATCACACAGCGCTAAGTAGCTCAGGTGGGACATCAATCAAGCCTATGGTCTCACGGATTGGTTCCACCCTTTCCTGTTAAGGCATACTGTACTAGATCTGTGCATGCTTCTTGGGCCTTTCAGCATCAGTAGCTGTTTTCCAGATTTTCAAGGTTGCCACCTTGTCTTTTGTTCACATGTTCTCGAAAATCTACCAGGTGGACATTACAACCTCATAGGATACCAGCTTCAAATGTAAGGCCCTTCAGACGGCTCTTTGAGCTGCAGGAATTCCCAAATCTTTGTTTTTATTATGCCTGCTGGTGTTTGTTGCTGTGTTGCCCACCCTTCAGTTGCTTTTACAAATCCAAAGATGAAAACCTTTCTTCGTCCTTCCATGGAAAAGAAAGAAAATAGAAATTTTGCACTCCCCATAAAAAAATCTTTTTCTAGAAGACCATTGAGGAACACCCCTCTGTGTTTATGATCATAGTTTCGGTATAGCTTGTGACCTGGACATTTTATAGATGGGCAACTCATATCCTCATATTGATTAGTGGTTCCAAATTAATAACTACTACAGTAGGGAACAGACACAAAAGATGCGCTCAGCATCTTTCCAAATAACTGGTCTCCTTTATTATGACACATTTGAAGGTTTTTATACACATGATTACGTAGGTATCACATTAATATTACAGTTGTACGTTTATGGTAACAAGGGGCGTTGCATAGGCAGGCTAATTCTAATCAGGACATAAAAGAATGTAAACATGTTCTGAAAACATTATTAGTGCCGTGTGCACAGTGAGGGCAGTGTGCAATACATACAAAATAGAATACAATTATATACAGAACTTACAAATTTCCATTACAGTCTCCTCTCTTTTGATCAATAATTTGATCACTAACCATATCTGCTATCACCTTTAACCTGGAACCTCCACACGCTTAGGTGGAAGTAGTCCTGGCCAAAGAGGCAAAAACTCCATAGTGGAGAAAATAGCTGAGCAGCTTTTTTCATTACAAAATGACTTTTCATTTTGGAAAACAAATGATTGATAAGACATATTTATCTGTACACTCCTGTGGCCAGAATGGCCTTCCAGCTTAATTGTTGGTATGCTGACTTATCAGCATATGTAAACACAGACAATTCTACATAAAATGAAAGACGTACAAAAGACAAATATGACTTCAACATGGCTAAACTACTTTTCAAATATATATATATATATCCCTTACAATTAAAGTAATTGAATCAAAAAGTACCCTAGACTGTGATTGCAAGAGGGAAACAAATCAAACACAGAGATTTCTTTAATTTAGTCATTTTTGCAGTGTCTGGTGTGGATCCAGGTGACTTTTTTCCTTCAAGTTTTGCAAAACTGTACATGAAATAGATTCTGTATTGAGTCTCCAAACATTTCCTTATATATATGTCTCTTAACAATCCACAAGTCACCTGGCTTTAGTTTTAGATCCTTCCAAACTTTTAGGATCTGGAATTGGGGAGAAAACACATAAATGAGTTTGTCAAAAACCTTTAAAAGATCAGCAACATTCTCTGTGAGATCCGAATCTTCAGCTTCAGACAAAATATAAGCAAGTGAGCAACACACTCCTAAACCAAATCCCATAGGGAGAGAGTCCAACATCCCCTTAGGGCAAGGGTGCCCAACCAGTGGCCCGCGGAGCCCTCTGATGTGGCCCTAGACCTCCTGCTCTAAGATGGCAGGTTGGCAAGCCCAGATCACGGGTTTCCGACCCCCCCATCCCAGAGCAGCACTTTTGTGAATGAAGCTGCTGGTAGTGGAAAGCAAGTGGCTGTGGAGCAGAGCCGCATAAGCCAATGCTTCCTGTATAGCGCCCGCTCCTGTCACAGGCGGAGTGATACCAAATGCACTCCGCCTGGGAAAGCAACAGCCAGTGATACCAGAATGGAAGACGGTTATTAAAGGTAAGTTTAATACTAAATACACAGTATATATGGATATATCTGTTTTGCAGTGGTTACTGGCCTGCTTTCAAACTGATCCGCAGGTGCAGTACAGCTGCGGGTTACCTGCATTGAGCCATAGACTTCTGTTATTACCTGCGGGTTTGTTGCGCCTTCAGAAAGTGCGCCACACCTGCAGGATATAATAGAAGTTTACAGCAAAGTGCAGCTAACCCGCAGAATATCCACAGGTTCACTGCGCTGCACCCGCGGTTTGGGCAAATTGCAGCGCATCAGGGTGAAAGCAGCCTTATGCCCCTTTCACATGATTGGTCCAACCCAATTGGACTTACTATTCACCTCTATGGAGCAGCAGATGTAAACGGACTTGTGTCTGTTGACACCCGCCTACCTAAAAAAATAAATAGAAAGGGATCTGCCCCTTCCATCTGGGCGAATCGGATTTGATCAGAGGGCCCATAGAGTAAAGTGGGCTGTGTCCGTGGACACGGACCTGTCATCCTCCCGCTCATTGTGGCCCGCGACCAGTTACCAATTCGATTAAGTGGCCCTCGCTCTTCAAATGGTTGGGCACCCCTGCCTTAGGGGGTTGATAAAATATAAGAAAACATTCAGGCAAAAGTTTTCTAGTTTCTTATTCTACTTTTTCCGCTACATTGTAGACAGTGGGGGGTGTAAAAAATAAAACCTCAAAACTTCTAGTAAGGACTCGCCTATAAAAAAATTATTTCCTCTGTTACTCTCTGTAGATTCTGCACTTTGTACTTACAAACTACTTCTGATAACACTTTTTACTGTGGCCTTTGCAGTAGCATTTGCCACTGGACATCCAGAAAACATGTCCATACAAACAAAATACATACTCGTAAAATCCTGACTTGGGCATCTGGATATATCTTTTTGTAATCTCTGGAAGGGATGTTCAGCTTTTGGTAACACCTTTTGAAAACAAGTAAAACACAAAGTGGTATGTTATAAAAACAACTGTGGTGAACCCTTGCTCTATGCCATGCTCATTTACTAAGGCAGCCATAACTGCTTGTGACTGATGACACGATCCATGTGTCAAGCTGGAGGGAAAAGAGTGTCTGGCAGACATAAATGATCACCTTTTCCAAAGTCCTGTTTACTAAGATGTTGCCCCCTGTGGACCACTTGTTCTTCTCGTTCTGGGGTCCTTAAAGTTGAATTATTAATCCCAGCTATACTGGGCCAGAACTAGGGTGGAATCTGTGAGTTGCACAGACCCAGCAAGTGTCCGGGGCTGTAAATGCAGCATCCTTAGTTGCCTGGTCTGCTTCCATGTGTGAGTTTTAATGTTAGTATGGCTACCTCAGCAAGAACCTGGAAGGCTGAAAACAGACGATCAAATTAACTTGGCATGCTTTATTGGTTTACCTGCCGAAGTAAAAACAAACTTCTGGCCTTTAAATGGAACCAAAAGCTCTATATATCTCGACTATCTATATAAATATATATACTCTTTTTATAGCTCACAGGTTTTGCTAAAACATGGAGCTCTGCTTCTTGAGCTGGGGAAAAAGGATCCAATGACTCTAAATACAGAGTATCCTTCTGGGTGATAAACTGCATACTCAGTATAAAACAGGTAATAACACTACAAAAAATGTAATATATGGGTCTTCAGGGAATGTGTCCTGCACTGGGCTCACAGCAGCTGGTTCCTACGTCATCAATTTAACACATGTGTGTTTTCCTTTGTCTCCAGCTTCCTCCAATAGAGGCAATAAGGTGTCTGGATTCAAATGTATGCATTTTTCATTGTTAGATTTGTACATAAACAAACAAAACAAATTCATATTTTGAACCTTTCATTAGGCAAACATTTAGTTAGCTATATATTTGCTGCGAAAAATGTCGGACCATTAAATATTAAATATTTTATTAAAATAATGTCTGTAACTTTGTCTACTAGCACCTTTGCATAAAAGCTACAGCTCTGATATATATCGGGATGAACCCTTCATTACTGGGTCCAGCTTGCATAAATATATTACAATGGCTTGTTTTCTATCATGCTGTTTAAGAACTCCAGTTTCATGTTTAAAAAAGACAACTTTTTCCTGGCAATATTATAATAAATGATAACAATACCCTGCGGTCATGCAGAGATGTCTATAAATCCAAAATATTCTTCTGCTTATACCCACAGCACTTACAAGGAAAAGGGGCACATCATTTTACAATATACACATTCTGCTTTGGATTCAAAAATAAATAAAAACAAAAGGACCAACAATATGTATGATGGACCAGAAAGCACTCGGCCACATCAAAAACTATAAAACAACTGGCTGCAGGCAGCATCTATCTTAACAGGGTGTGTGGACTTGATGTGATGGGTCTGTTATATTTAAATTTTATTTATTATTACTCTCACATCATGGACCACACATCAAGTTATTCTCAGACCTTTAGATTTCATTTTTGTAGAAAAACTTCTTATGTATCCCATCCATCGGGTTTGTTAAACATTATGGCAGCTGTATTCCAATTAACAACATCAGCTTAATCTTTTTTTCTTTCCGCTCAATAAATGTAAAATTACAAAATTGTTATCTTAATCTAAACTAATCCCATTTTTACAAATTTCCCCAATAACCTGGGCTTCATTTCCAACCAAAGGTTGTCTAAACCAGTTTCAATATATCTATATTATTAATAAAATTGTTAAACTCATATTCGAAATTAAAGAGGAAGTAAAGCCTCCTTTAAAAAAAAAAAAAAAACGGAACCTGCAGGGCAAAAGCATAACGAGCTAGTATGCATAGCATACTAGCTCATTATTAATAACTTACCTGAGAACGAAGCCGCCGAAGCGACCCGCGTCGTCCTCCGCCGCCATCAATCCCGGAGTGACTTCCGGGTCTCGCTGCTCCAGCGCTGTCATTCGCTTTTGGCCGCGATCTCCGGCATGCTCAGTGCGCCTGCCTGTTTTTTTTCTAAATATCTCCTAAACCATGTAGGTTTAGGAGATATTTATTGGACCTACAGGTAAGCCTTAATCTAGGCTTACCTGTAGGTCAAAGTGGTTTGTAAGGGTTTACAACCACTTTAATACTCATTATTACTTAATTTTACTTAATTTCCCTTTTTAAATGCACTGTTTCCACTATCAAAGGATATTCAATTTGTGTAATACACGGTTAAATGTAACCTTCATTTTACCATGTTTGGAAAACGGATTCAAAAATAATTGTGATCACGTTGTTTATCATTAGATTTGTTAACCCGGCACATTTTGTCTAAAAAACTGAAATTGGCATGGTGTCCTTCCAGCTCATTACTGACCTCTCATCCCAGCCACATTCTTTCATGAGAGCGCAAAGGAGGGGGTCACATCTTGCATACATGACACACACAAGCGCTAGAACTAAAGGTTCCACCATTCACAAACATACACGATTATCTTTCTAAAATCGCTTCTCATTTGTACACAACACATGCATATCATTCTCTCACTTTCTTTTAATATTTCCTTGCTTAACTAATGCTTTCCTTATTTTGTTCTGATATCCTTTGCATCCAATGTATTGTAATACCATACTTCACATACTGTACCTTCTATGATCAGACGGGCAGCCATAGTGCTCATCCCATCTTCCCTCTCTGACAAAATATAAAGTATTCTGTTTTAACTCTCATTTCTCTGTTTCTTGACTTTACTAGATGTAGTGCCTGACCCCAAATTCATCCCACAACGTAACATCAAAATGTCCCTTTCTGTCTCGTGTTAATTGTCACCCTTGATCCATCCTGCTCACATAGATAGCTGTTTACTCTGCATGATTCTTAGTCCCTGTGGACTTTGGTAACCCAGTTACCCATTGTGGATCCCTGTCCACTTTAACCATTAATCTAAGGGCTCAGTATAGGCATAACCGCACCTTCGGTTCATATATATCGCTCCTCTTGCACTGGGCATTTTTGAGGGTCTCTTACCCTTTATTCCCTTACTTAATTTAATGCCCATAATGACTGGCCAGTCTTCTCTACGTGTGCCTATACCCTCTTGCCTCTAAACTACTTTATCTAGCAGATGTACTACACATACGTATGAATAGCACTATTCTTCCCTTTCTTTTTGCAGTAGACAGTGACAATATAACATATAACCACCGATCAATAAAGTTTGATTAAGGGGAGTAAAATAGGTACCCTTTGTCCTGAAAATTCCTTACCGATCAATGAAGTCTGATGACTCAAATGTAAGCAAAAGGCTTACCTCAGCCGGCTGATTATCAGAAATTCCTGGATCGTCTCAAGCTCCTCGTTTCGTATACTCAGGGTCACCTGGAAACCCCTCCTAGGCAAAGCTTGCCATCTAACCTGGAAATATATAGATAGGCAACTCCTATCCTCATATTGATTAGTGGTTCCAATTTAATAACTACTGCAGTAGGGAACAGACACAAAAGATACGCTCAGCATCTTTCCAAATAACTGTTCTCCTTTATTATGACACATTTGAAGGTTTTTATACACATGATTACGTAGGTATCACATTAATATTACAGTTGTATGTTTATGGTAACAAGGGGCGTTACATAGGCAGGCTAATTCTAATCAGGACTCGAAAGAATGTAAACATGTTCTGAAAACATTTTTGGTGCCGTGTGCACAGTGAGGGCAGTGTGCAATACACACAAAATAGAATACAATTATATACAGAACTTACAAATTTCCATTACACTTGCTACATAACTGAGGCATGCTGGTAGTAGGAGAGGGGTTTTCCTTGAATGTCCCAGAGAGTTTTGTTTCCGAGTGTTCAATCCTTATTTAGCCATCAGAATAACTAAAATCCTTCTTGTGTCCCTCAACGGACTCCAACAAATGATATCATGGCGAGTACAAAAATCCTTTTCAACAAGCAAAAAAGGGGCAGAAATTGATAACTTAAAATTCTAAGCTGGTAGTATCACAACATACAGTATATAACCTATTTTGATGTACTCCCTGTTAATAGTAAATTCTTATAAATATATTGCGAGTTGTTGAATTCTAGATATTCGGGGGACATGATAATGTTTTTTGATGTTGGCAAACAGAACATATTCTGTATTTTATTTGTCAAAGAGTACACGTAAAGATGCACATCCTGTAGCTCTGAACAGATGAAAAAAGTAAACATAAGTTATTTATGGCTTATGGCAAACAAATATGATTTTTTGAGCAGACCTTCACATTGCTTCTTTCTTTACAAAATATGTCTGTCAAACAAAGTACTTTTAACTACAGATTCTCTGCCACTTGAGTCTTATATAGTGAGAACAAAGATTTCTCTGTTTGATCACTATGAAGAGCGACAATTTTTATGGGTAAATGTAGCACTAAGCGAGTACAGATAATACAGAAAATATTAATTATCTCACTGTGCATACCACATAGACTGAGGTGTTTTGGATTTAAAGCAGACATTTACCGAAATGTAAAAAAAAAACATATAAGCTGTCCTCTGCTTCTGTAAATGGTAGTTGCATGATATTGTCGCTATTCATAGTGATCAAACAGAGAAATCTTTGTTCTCACTATATAAGACTCAAGTGGCAGAGAATCTGTAGTTAAAAGTACTTTGTTTGACAGACATATTTTGTAAAGAAAGAAGCAATGTGAAGGTCTGCTCAAAAAATCATATTTGTTTGCCATAAGCCAAAAATAACTTATTGCAGAGATTTCCCTTCACTTCCTGTCCCATAACCAAATGGCAAGTGAGAGGAAATCCCTGAAAATTAAGAGAATTCCTTGGGGACCCCCCAGGTCACCAGAACTAGTGTCCCCATTGGAAAATTTCCCCTTTATTACTTTTCTGGGATTTTCTTTTGCTTTTACTTTCTCTTTCTATGATTATGGTAAACAGGATAGAGAGGGTGAATCTCCTTAACCACTTAAGCCCCGGACCAATTTGCAGCCCCAGGCCCCTTTTTGCGATTCGGCACTGCGTCGCTTTAACTGACAATTGCGCGGTCGTGCGACGTGGCTCCCAAACAAAATTGACGTCCTTTTTTTCCCACAAATAGAGCTTTCTTTTTGCTCGCCCCTGCGGTTTTAATTTTTTGCGCTATAAACTTTTTGCTATAATAAATAACCCCAAAAATATATAAAAAAACATTTATTTTTCCTCAGTTTAGGCCGATACATATTCTTCTACATATTTTTGGTAAAAAAGATCGCAATTAGCGATTATTGATTGGTTTGCGCAAAAGTTATAGCGTTTACAAAATTGGGGATAGTTTTATAGAATTTTTATTATATTTTTTTTTTTTTTACTAGTAATGGCGGCGATCAGCAATTTTTATTGTGACTGTGACATTATGGCGACACATCGGACATTTTTGACACATTTTTGGGACCTTTGTCATTTATACAGAAATCGGTGCTATTTAAATGCATTGATTCCTGTGTAAATGACACTGGCAATGAAGGAGTTAACCACTAGGGGGCGGGGAGGGGTTAAGTGTGTGTGTGTGTTTTTTTTTTTTACTGTAGGGGGGCGTGGCTTTGGGTCTGACGTCACTGATCGGCTTTCCCAATGACAGGGAACAGCTGATCAGTGTCAGTTGCGCTAGGAAGCACGGGGAGAGGTTTGTTTACACCGTTCTTCAGCTCTGTGACCCGATCGCGGGACACCTGCGGCAATCGGGTCCGCTGGTCCCGCGGCCGCGGTCATGGAGCTCAGGACAGAGGAGCGTCGGGGGCGCGCGCGCGACCCACGGCTGGGCTCTTAAAGGGCCACGTACAGGTACGTGGTTGTGCCCAGCCATGCCATTCTGCCGACGTATATCGGCGTGAGGCGGTCCTTAAGTGGTTAATGGGGACATACACATGGGCACATACACAGCAATAAAAAATGACAAGCATTGTAATCCCTCTCCACTCTATCCAAAACAAAAACAAAAAATTTGCCTTTTAGTTATCCTTTAAGCATTCAATATTTTTTTTTTTTTCTATATCTAATCATTTTTAGGGAGCGGATTGAAAAGGAATTCCCCACAAAATGTGCTAAAACACTTTTTTTTTTTTCATGAAAAAAAAAAATGTGCAATAGCAATTTTTACTTTTTTTTCTATTTGTAGCCTGCCCTGCTGAATACCATTTAGTATGCAGTGCACAATTTAAAATAATCTGCCAAATTTAGATACAGTTTTTACATTTGCTTCTCTCTGTATTATCTTCTAAATGTGTACTGAAAAGTGTTGAAAATGATTTCTAGCTGCAGCTATAATAATGACATTCTGTCTTATTAATTTTTTTTTTTTGCAGTCTTATCAAAGTTGAACCCCAAGAGGAGGGTCCTTTTATTGATGTACTTGCTGTGCTTGACCCTCTGTCAAGAGAAGCACAACGAATGTCACACTTCTTGATTGTAAGTGAATACTGTACTTAGAATGTTCTCTTGTCTCTCCTGTGTTGAATTAGTTGTGTGGTATGTAAGAGGGCTTCACTCAAAAAGAGTAGAAGTGGGAGAATGAATTGATGTGTTTACTTTGTACTTGTTTTGCTTGATTTACTTGCTAAACATTTAGTACTTTAGGGCCTATTGCCCACTGCCGTAAAGAACAGCATATACAATGTAAAATGCATCTTTTTTGGTGCCGGGAGACATATTTACAATTTTTTTTTTTTTTAAGTGTTTTTGTTTAATAGGTTTTTTTTTGCAAAACATAGAAAAAGTACAGAAAGTCATACAGCGTGGCTCTATCTGAGAAGTGTCAACGTACAATAAAACCTTGGATTGCGAGCATAATTCATTCCGGAAACATGCTTGTAATTAAAACGCCTGTATATCAAAGCAAATTTCCACATAAGAAATAATGGAAACTCAGGTGATTCTTTCCACAACCATTTCTTCATAAGTCCTTCAGTTTATAATTCATTTAAAAAGATTATAGCAATGTGATAAATTGTGTAACCATAAAATGTCCATCCACAAATGGCAGCCTCCACAAGAGGATTAGAAGCAAAATCCAGCAGGAGCTACAGAGTAAAAAAGAGAAGGCAGGCACCTCTAAGTGTAGCAATATGGTTACATTTAATGAAGGTACAACATTTAGCAACTCACATGGTCTTCTTAGAGATTTTTTCCACTGGGAGTCCAGCACTGAAGAAAAAGTATTGATCTCTTGCCAACCTGGCAAAGTGGAGGGATTGATTTTCAGAGCAGAAAGTCGGGAGGACTTCTGGAAACTGAAGGGTTTTGGATTGCCCATTCTTTGTAGCGATCAAGCATGAGGGAAAGCCTCATTGGTAGGGGATGTAATCGGTGCAGAGCTTGTTCAGAAGTGGCCTCAGAGCCCAGTGGCTTTCCAAAGTCTCCTTGGATAGATTAGGAAAGAGAGCAAATGAGGCACCATAAAAATCAATAGATGGGGACCCTCACAGTTTCTGCATGATGGCTTTTTTCCTTGAAATGGTGCAGGCGGCAGATGAATGGTAAGTCAGCAGCAGTGATGTAAGTAACTGAGTTAAAATAAACTGAGTTACGTAACTCAGTTACTTTAGAGGGTAACTAGTAATCTAACTGATTACTTTTCCCCTCATGGTAACTCAGTTCCCATTACTTTGGCTTAGTTACCCCAATTACATCTACTGTCACTAGATGGCAGTAGTGTAATTCCCGTGTCCTGCCAAAAAAGGACCCCCTGTACTGCGCAGGTGCAGGGCTTGCGTAGTACGAATGACTACGCAGCTTCCGAAAATTGCAGAACCTAAACAGCTCTGAGTGAACTCTACACCACGCAGGCGCAGTTAACATGTAATTGTACGAGGCGATGCTGCACGCTCCTGATGCTCGTGCTACTCTGCAAGGGGCGCCTATCGTGTAACTAAGGGGCGGGTCTAGTATTACTGTAACCAAGGGGCGCATTTATTATTACTGTTATATATCGAGCTCTGCCCATTAATTTAACATTCGCCCTCTTCTGTAGAAATCCACCCCTTACACGATATAATAATAATAGACCCGCCCCTTACACGCTATAATAATAATAGACCCGCCCCTTGCTTACACGCTATAACAGAACTGCCCCTTGGTTAGAGTAATAATAGAGCAGCCCCTTGGTTACACGATATATAACAATAATAAATGCGCCCCTTGGTTACAGTAATGCTAGACCCACCCCTTAGTTACACGTATAGAATATTTTAAAAAAAAAGTCACTTTGCTGAGTAATTAATTACTTTTCCAATGTAGTAACTGAGTTACTAACGCAATTACTTTTTGGGAGAAATAATTTGTAACTTAACTAAATTACTTTTTTAAAGTAAGATGACTAACACTGGTCAGCAGATAGGTTGCAAGGTCTTAAGGCTTTGTGGACCTGACCAATCTGGATAGGGTAAGAATTAGGTAAGCCCAAGGATAGCACTTAAAAAGCCTCTAATGGTGTCAGATAAGTTCTCATCTTTAGTAGCCTCAGGGAGGCCTCGGAGGCAAATGTTCCTCCATTTCCTATTCTCAAGGTCCTTTCAGTTTGTAGAGAGCAGCTCTGTGGGCCACCACAAGCTGTGTCATGCGGCCCTTTAATTAGTGTTACTAAACCTAGAACCCTGCATTCACTATATCTGGTATCCCACAGTACACAGAACATGGAAATGTAATTATTGTATTAAATAAACTGCTAAATACCTTTTCTCATCAGTAGTATATAGCTGTTTTGTGACTTCTATCAGTGTCAGGCCAAGCACTGGGTAAAGCTTGTAGGAGGTGTTTTTATACACCTCTGACTGTCCTACGAGGCTGCATGGCCCCTGACCCTCTGTCTGGACAGTGCTGATCACATGCACCCTTCCAAAAAAAGAAAACAACTCTCTAGAAATGCACACCAAACTGAGCATGCGCAGAGTGCCTCCTAGGGCTCTGTTCTATCAGGAGATGGATTGGGGACAGTGGAAGAAGGGGAGGATCAGAGAAGACAGGATTAAACAGCCTTTTTTTACACAATGCAGAGGATTAACCCCTTAGGTTCCACAGTGAGTATAACAAGCATGCTTTACTGCTTATACAGACTGATTTTACTGTTGTGGGTTTAGTAACACTTTAATGGCTTCCTCATTAGCATCCTGCCATTTTTCAGTCTTCAACCCTGATCAGCAAGCGAGAAAGATCAGAGCGGACAGCTGACATCTCCTTGATCTATTTTTCCAGGCTTTGTAACATACCCGCAAGTTCCCTCTTTAGATCTCTAAGTAGGCATGTCATTTTGGGACAGTGGTCTTCCTGACATTCCAATCCGAAGGAAGAAGCTGATAAGCTCTGGTGCATGGAATTGGCATGTGGGGAGGCGCATCTACTCAGCCTTTAGGGATCGAGCCTTTGCCGGCGGCTCACAGGAGTCTGATCGTTCTGCGCCAGGAACCGCTTAATGGAGCCAAAAGAAGGTAGCTTAGTGGTCAGGTGTCTCCCGAGAGTGTACCCGCCATGGACCAGGAGCTGTAAGGGAGGGTCGGCATATTAGGGCAGTGATAGGAAGTATCCTCTGCCGGAGCTCAGCCTAGATGTGACCGCTCAGCACCATGCGAAATTCATGCCCCCCATGAGACTTTTTTTACACTGTGCACTCATAAGTTGTTCTTTACGGCCTTGTGCAAAAGTGTGTTGTCCATTTAATTATGAGAGCTGCCACCTTTGGTATGGTTTTATTTATGAACTGAGGATGTCCAAGGAATGGTGAGCAAGTACGTAGATGAAATTAGTAACTATTACCATGATCTTATTTCTTCTTTCTCTATACTCCCTATTTGGTTTAAGAAATGGAAAACCAAGAAGTATAAAAATGATGTATGAACCTTTCTCTCCCCCGTCCGCCATGCCTAAAGGAAAGAAGGCCAAGGGGAAGAAGGTGGCTCCGGCCCCTTCTGTGGTCAAGAAGGCAGAAGCCAAGAAGGTGGTGAACCCTCTGTTCGAGAAGAGGCCTAAGAACTATGGCATTGGCCAGGACATCCAACCCAAAAGGGATCTCACCCGCTTCGTGAAATGGCCTCGCTACATCAGGCTTCAGCGTCAGCGATCCATCCTGTACAAACGCCTGAAGGTTCCACCAGCAATCAACCAGTTCACCCAGGCTCTGGACAGGCAGACAGCCACTCAGCTCTTTAAACTGGCACACAAGTACAGACCAGAGACCAAGCAAGAAAAGAAGAAACGCTTGTTGGCCCGTGCAGAGCAGAAAGCTGCCGGTAAACCAGATGTCCCTACCAAGAGGCCCCCGGTTGTCAGAGCAGGTGTCAACACAGTGACCACTCTGGTGGAGAACAAGAAAGCTCAACTTGTGGTTATCGCCCATGATGTGGATCCCATTGAGCTGGTGGTCTTCCTGCCTGCCTTGTGTAGGAAGATGGGAGTGCCCTACTGCATCATCAAAGGCAAAGCCAGGCTGGGCCGATTGGTACACAGAAAGACGTGCACCAGCGTCGCTTTCACACAAGTTAATCCTGAAGACAAAGGATCTCTCGCCAAACTGGTGGAAGCAGTAAAGACCAACTACAATGACAGACATGATGAGATCCGTCGTCACTGGGGTGGAGGAATCCTGGGGCCCAAGTCTGTGGCCAGAATCGCCAAGCTGGAGAAGGCAAAGGCCAGGGAACTGGCCACAAAACTGGGTTAAATGTACTGGGCGTGTCTGTCTTGTTCTGTACATAATAAAACTTCCTTGACGTTCAAAAAAAAAAAAAAAAAAAAAAAAAAAAAATGATGTATGAAGAAAACGTCTAGGTTAATTTACTGAATGGTTAACCCTGTTCTCCCCGTAAAGTGCATTTTCAAGAAAAATGGTAACCCTGTGTTTACTTTGAATACCCAAATATGTGCGAGGCAAAGTTAAAAAAACAAAACTTTTGGCTAGAACATATTTAAAGTAAAAAAATATAATCATCCACCTAGTGCAGTTATCAAGCTTCACTTTAAACGACCCTATCGCATTATAATATTTCTTACTCCAAAACTATACCTATAAATACAAAAAAAGGTACATACGGTTGTGCTCAAGAGTTTGCATATCCTTGAAGAATTGGTAATAACCGGTGTGTACCATTTTTAATAAGACATTAGTAAGTAGGCAAAACACATTTCTTGTATTTCCTATGGGATTCATATTTATCTGTAGGTCATAACAAAATGATACAATCATAAAACAAGACGTGGCACAAGTAAAGAAATTAAATGACCCCTGTTCAAAAATCTGCATACCCTTAGTTCTTAATACTGTGTATTGCTCCCTTTAGCATCAATGACAGCGTACAGTCTTTTGTAATAGTTGTCTAAGGCCCCAAATACTTGCAGGTGGTATAGCTGCCCATTCGTCTTGGCAAATTTTTTCAAGGCCATGCAGAGTCTTTGGTTGTCTTGCATAACCCGCACCTTTGAGATCTCCCTGGAGTGGCTCCATGATATTAAGGTCAGGAGACTGTAATGGGCACTCCAGAGCCTTCACCTTTTTCTGGCCTTGTACTTAGGGTTATTGTTGAGCTTAAAAATCCAAGAGCTTCCCATGTGTAGCTTTGAACATAGAAGGGGAGTTGGCACTTTGTGTGAGCCAAGAGGCAGCCAAATAGGATAATACATGTATAGATGGCTAAGCAATTTTGTTTATTTGTCATAAGGTGGGTATAAAATCGCACTTAGTATGAAATATATAGAAAAGCCATGGAATAAATACACACAGATGAATAAAGTACAGTTTGTGAATACATGAAGATAAGGCTATAATTTCATATTCCAAATAATTCATATACACACATTTTAAAAATTAAATAGCAGCACATTCCAGTAACCCATGTATGGAGTAAATACTCTGTATGAGGATTAGTGAAATAAGAGATTATAAAGTACATGCAGTAATAAATTTGATTGAATAAAAACATGGTGCATCCTATCAATGCATTTCATGTTACTAAAACACTTCATCAGGAACGGGTGCATCCACTATTCTGCAAGAAATATAAAAAGACAGTAAACTCTAATTGAAACTCCAACATCAAAAGAAGGAGAAAGAAGAAAGATGTTAAGGCTAAATGGCTTACATTGAACTGGAGTTGAGAGGTATGTACTACTGTAATGCCAACTAAGGCCAACTCCCCTTCTATGTTCAATTGAATCAGGGAAGGAGGCATATAGTACACAGTATGTGCCTCACGCAAAGTCCCAACCCCCCTCCCCTTTATCTGTATAAGCCATGTGTAGCTTTCCCGTAGAAGAATGCAAATTGTCTGGCAGTATTTTCTGATAACATGCTGTATTCATCTTGCCATCAATGTTCACAAGATTCCCTGTGCCCTTAGAGCTAGCACACCCCCAAAACATCAGTGAGCCACCACTTATGCTTCACAGTGGGGATGATATTCTTGTCGCTATAGGCTTTATTGACCCCTCTCCAGACATAGCATAGTTACATAGTAGGTGAGGTTGAAAAAAGACACAAGTCCATCAAGTCCAACCCATGTGTGTGATTATATGTCAGTATTACATTGTATATCCCTGTATGTTGTGGTCGTTCAGGTGCTTATCTAATAGTTTCTTGAAACTATCAATGCCCCCCGCTGAGACAACCACCTGTGGAAGGGAATTCCACATCCTTGTCGCTCTTACACTAAAGAACCCTCTACGTAGTTGAAGGTTAAACCTATTTTCTTCTAATTTTAATGTGTGGCCACGAGTCTTGTTAAACTCCCTTTTGTGAAAAAGTTTTATCCATATTGTGGGGTCACCAGTATGGTATTTGTATATTCAAATCATATCCCCTCTCAAGCGTCTCTTCTCCAGAGAGAATGAGTTCAGTGCTTGCAACCTTTCCTCATAACTAATATCCTCCAGACCCTTTATTAGCTTTGTTGCCCTTCTTTGTACTCGCTCCATTTCCAGTACATCCTTCCTGAGGACTGGTGCCCAGAACTGGACAAGCATACTCCAGGTGCGGCCGGACTAGAGTCTTGTAGCGCAGGAGAATTATCTTTTTATCTCCTGGAGTTGATCCCCTTTTTAATGCATGCCAATATTCTGTTTGCTTTGTTAGCAGCAGCTTGGCATTGCATGCCATCACTGAGCCTATCATCTACTAGGACCCCCAGGTCCTTTTCCATCCTAGATTCCCCCAGAGGTTCTGCCCCCAGTGTATAGATTGCATTCATATTTTTGCCACCCAAATGCACTTATAGTTGTAACCATAAAGCTCTATTTTGGTCTTGTCACTCCAGATTACAGTGTGCCAGAACCTGTGAGATTAGTTAAGGTGTTGTCAGGCATATTGTAATAAGGCTTTTTTGTGGCATTGACACTGTAAAAGCATCTTTCTGGCAACTTGACCATGCAGCTCATTTTTGTTCAAGTATTGTCATATTGTGCTCCTTGAAACAACCACATCATCTTTTTTCAGAGCAGCCCGTATTTCTGTTGAGGTTACCTGTGGGTTTTTTTTTGTATCCCAAACACTTCTTCTGGCAGTTGTGGCTGCAGTCTTTCTTCCTCTACCTGACCTTGGCTTGGTATCAAGAGATCCCCAATTTTCCCCTTCATAATAAGTGATTGTACAGTACTGACTGGCATATTTAAGGCTTTGGATAACTTGTTATATTCTTTTCCATCTTTATAAAGTTCCATTACCTTGTTACCCAGGTCTATTGACAGTTCTTTTCTGCTCCCCATGGATTTTTTTTTGTAAAGACTAACATAGCAGTCATTACAATATTTATGCCACACAGTATTTGTGCAGCAGTCTTTCAAACACAATTTTTTGAATAAGAAAATAATAAAGTTAGCCCAATTTTTTTGCATATTGGGAAAGATGACGTTACACCGAGTAAATACAGTGCCTTGCAAAAGTATTCACCCCTGTGGCATTTTTCGTGTTTTGTTGCCTCACAACCTAGAATTAACATGGATTGTTTGAGGATTTGCATCATTTAATTTACAGAACATGCCCACAACTTTGAAGATGTTTTTATTTATTTATTTTTCATTGTGAAGCAAGCAACAAATAGGACAGAATAACAGAAAAAGTCAACGTGCATAACTATTCTCCCCCCCTTTGGATAAGTCTCTATGAGCTTGCCACATCTTACCACTGGGATTTTTGCCCATTCCTCCTTGCAAAACTGCTCCAGCTCCTTCAAGTTGGACGGTTTGCGCTTGTGAACAGCAATCTTTAAGTCTGACCACAGATTTTCTATTGGATTGAGGTCTGGGCTTTGACTAGACCGTTCCAACACATTTACATGTTTCACCTTAAACCACTAAAGTGTTGCTTTAGCAGTGTGTGTTGGGGTCATTGTTCTGCTGGAAGGTGAACCTCTGTCCTAGCCTCAAATCACACAGAGTTTTACAGGTTTTGCTCAAGAATATCCCTGTATTTAGCACCATCCATCTTTCCCTCAACCCTGACCAGTTTCCCAGTCCTGACTGCTGAAAAACACCCCCACAGCATGATGCTGCCACCACCATGTTTCACTGTGGGGATAGTGTTCTTTGGGTGATGTTATGTGTTGGGTTTGCGCCAGACATAGCGTTTTCTTAGATGGGCAAAAAGTTAAATTTTAGTCTCATCAGACCAGAGCACCTTCCTCCATACATTTTGGGAGTCTCTCACATGCCTTTTCACAAACTTAAAAGGTGCCATTTTGTTTTTTTGCTGAAAGTAATTGCTTTCTTTTGGCCACTCTGCCATGAAGTCCAACTCTGTGGAGTGTACGGCTTATTGTCTTATGTACAGATACTCCAGTCTCTGCTGTGGAACTCTGCAGCTCCTCCAGGGTTACCTTAGGTCTCTGTGCTGCCTCTCTGATTAATGCCCTCCTTGCCCAGTCCGTGAGTTTTGGTATGCGGCCGTCTCTTGGCAGGTTTTCTGTTGTGCCATGTTCTTTCAATTTGGTTATGATAGATTTGATGGTGCTCCTAGGGATCATCAAAGATTTGGATATTTTATTTATAACCTAACCCTGACTTGTACTTCTCAACCACATTGTCCCTTACTTGCTTGGAGAGTTCCTTGGTCTTCATGGTAGTATTTGGTTATTTGTTTTAAATGAATAATTGCGCTAGTATTAACCTACTAATATTGCAGTGTACCACCAAATTAAGTGAATAGTTATGAACATATAGTGAACCATACAAAATATAAGAAATATATAAAATTCCTTCTGTGTAATGGTAACAATAGAGCAAACTTTTGCCACAAGTAAAAGAATATCGCATTCCACTGTGTACAAACCAAAGTCTCTGCCAATAAATTCACATATGTGGGACTAGATAATCAAGCCTTAATGAGTCTTCTGAGTAACAGATGGTTAATTCAGAGATTTTCATAATTAGTTGTGTCACTAGACACGTGATTTTTTTTAAAAGTCACGTGTCTAGTGACGCAACCAGTCGGGAGGAGAAGCCTGTGACGTTACCAGCAGTGTTATGTGTGCACTGTGAGCGTATGAGGAGATCCCAACTGATCATTTCATATGCGATCTATCCTGCGGGGAACCTGTGTGTCTATACCAAGGCCAAACATTCCAGGGTATGTAAACATTTGATCAGGGCTATTTGGGTGATTTCTGTTATCATGATTTAAAAAGGAGCCAAACAACTATGTGATAATAAATTGCTTCATATGATCACTATCCTTAAATAAAAGAAATTTTTTTTGGGCATGATCATTCATAATTTCAGTATCAATGACAAAATGTCACGATTTCTGCCAGGGTATGCAAACGTTTGAGCTGTACTTATCGTTCCTGCTGCCCCTACTACTTAAGGCTGCTCAGTTTCAGAGAACGGGTTCCCCAAAGTTTGCTAGTAAACCAGCACTTTCAGGCATGTCAATTTCTGTGCCCTCTGGTTTCCCCCTGACCTCACATCGCTATAGTCACAATAGTGGCATGAGGTCAAAGGCTGAATCTGCATCTTGTGTAATATCCTCTGGTGGAGTACACAAACTCCAAGTAGATAATGCCACTGCTAAAAGAACTAAACCCAGAACACCAGTGCTGGAATACTAAAGTAGTGAACATTTTATGTGACAGTGTTTGTCTGTTAGTTACAGTATGCAAGTGTTGTTTGTGCTTTTTAGGTGCTTTCTCGAATATTGAATATGAAGCTGACCATGTTCTTCAATTGCAAAGCAAAACTTTCAGAAATGCCCTTGAAAAGGTAGGAAAAACTTGTATTTTGTAGAAAAGGAACATGTATATGGGCCCTTTTATTTATTCCATTATGCTATGCTTGTAATGACATAACAGTTCTCAGAATCAGAGATTTTTCATAGATTTAGGGCAGTGACGACGGACCTTGGCACCCCAGATGTTTTGGAATTTCCCATGATGCTCCACTACACTGCCGAGTGCATGAGCATCATGGGAAATGTAGTTCCAAAACATCTGGGGTGCAAAGGTTCGCCATCACTGATCTAGGGGATGACAAAACAATCATGGTCATTACCTGGTCAGATTTATTGGTACTTGTGAAAATCCCACACTTGTCTGTAAATGTATTGTGTGCATATAGTAATTACAATACATTGTGAACATGAACAGTTTGAGAAATAAGTTAGGATTCTTTCTAACTGATGGGTTTTGTGGCTGCTCATTTTCTTCTTTGTAACTTTATTTTTTATTTTTTCCTCTTTCAGTTTCTATCGACTTGTGCTCGAGCCAGAACTAACATTTTTAAGCAACAACAGCCTCTCTTCAGGTCCTTCAGCAAAATTCTTAGATATGCCAGAGTCACCTCTGTTAACTCTGAACATGATTACCCCAGAAAGCTGGCTGGTAGAAGTTGTACACAGTTCCTGTGATCTGGATAATATCCATCTACAAGATGTAAGTGCCCACATTTTGTTGTTCCAGTAATGGTGGTTAGTGAAATGACCATGTCCTCTTGTGCTAGTCACTTTGTTACTCATTGCATAACTGTACAACCACTTGTTACTTAGTATTGTTCATAAAACATGTAGCCTTATTCCAGCTAAACAGCTAAATATATGGTTAAAATTCATGTATGTAAACTATTTTGTGCCTAAATATGTGTAAATCTTTTAAACTGATTTTGTAACTCGTACCCCTGGCACATTGCTTGGCCAACAGAGTGATGCTACCATTGCCTGCTGTATCTTTGCAGCTTTCTTCGGTTGTAGCCTTCTTGAACTATAAAATGTATACTGTTCTCCTAAAAGCTGCCTAAACACCACCATGTCAGCCAGCCCCCAGTGCCTGAAAATTCAGTAGATGGTGATTTCTCCATAGAATAAAACCTTTCAGACTGCTTTTTGTTGTGCAAAGGATTGTGGAGGTTAACATTGCAGGGAGTTATGCTCATATTTCATCATTATTTTAAAATAAACCAACAATTTTTAAATTCTTTTAAAAGCATGCCTCTTCTGCATTCAGATTTCTGCCTGTCCACACATTTTTTTTTTTTTTTTTACTAAAGTTCCACTTAACTTGCATATACGTACTCCATATTTCTCCATAGAATAAAACCTTTTAGACTGCTTTTTGTTGTGCAAAGGATTGTGGAGGTTAACATTGCAGGGAGTTATGCTCATATTTCATCATTATTTTAAAATAAACCAACAATTTTTAAATTCTTTTAAAAGCATGCCTCTTCTGCATTCAGATTTCTGCCTGTCCACACATTTTTTTTATTTTTTACTAAAGTTCCACTTAACTTGCATATACGTACTAGGTGTTCCATTTAAAAATGATACCCCAGATGAATTTACAATTGAAATGCATACAGCACGTGTAAAGTGTTTAAATTGCCAAAAAAGTTTAAATGTATATATTCCCAGCCTTGTGATTAACATTTTTCTATCATACAACATAGCCAAGAAAGTAATCCCACTATTTTCTTGTTTCAACTCTACAGCCCATTTTATCAATTGCTTGTTCATTGTTCTATGAGCAGACTGAAGGTGGAGAGGTGAAACCAGAAAACCAGGTTGTCACTTGCCTGGCTGTGCAGTGGGGAAGATTTGTGAGAATCACAAGACTTGCTGATAAATCCCTTTCCTTTGGGTTAAACAGAACTCTAACAAATATAAGAACCTTTGTTGTTGGCACAGTAGACAGATTGATAGAGTTAAGGTACAACAAGAACCGCGTCAATAAGGTCTATCAGAGAGCACTAATTGCCAAACACGGGGTCTCATTTCTGAAGGATAAAAAACCCAGATAAAATGAGAGGATACACACTAATGGCAGTGTAGCGCTTATTTCTAAATACAGTCAACATAATTTTCTAAAAGAAATGTTAGCATGTTTTTGGCAGGGCTGTTGGATGGAACTGGGCCCAAAACCTTTTTTTTGTATCCCAACAAATTTATTTTTTGTTGTGCAATGAAGAACAAAAATGAGAACCCCCTACTGAATTACTACAGGTGGGCTACCTGCAGACATCGAGTCCTTTCCTAACAATCTTCCCATGCTAAAAATTATTGTCTAGAGAACTGGCTAGTTACATGACAGATTTTGTATATTTCCAGGTGGATGGAATTATGACAGCACACTACGAGCTAGAATATTTGTTACTGGAAGGACATTGCTTTGATGTGACTACTGGACAACCCCCAAGAGGACTCCAATTTACACTGGGCATAAAAAATGATCCAGTTATAAAGGACACTATTGTGATGGCTAATTTGGTGAGTATATTAGGTGTACAGTATATCCTGTATATTTCAGTGGGCCAAATTTAAACAAAGTAAAATGTTATTTTTACCATACAGTACAGAACACAGGTATTAATTTCTAGACCATGGGCTGTATGCTGCAACCTTCCGGTGATTGGACATTAGCAAAAGCTTTACTGAGTTCACCCCCTAGTGTCTCCATATAACCCTGCTCCCACTCCATGAGACTCAATTTTATTGCAAGTGTTCTTAGATGATTGATGCCTTCTACTTTTGGAAAATTGTTTCCTTCTATCTTTTCACCAAATGTAACTTCCTATTTCAACTGACACTTCGATCAAGCTGACTGCTAACTGTCTTCATGGTGCATTAGCAGTTTCAGGATCAGGGACTCTTGAGCACACCTTTGGCACCATGCTCAGACCCTGCAGTCCTCAGGCTGGCCTGTAATGTTTGCTTTGGGTACTCAGATCCTGTGTTCAATGCTGGCCTTGGCTTGTGGTGCAATGAGTATAGTTAGCTGCAGGAAGCTATACAAGTCCAGAGCCCTGGTCCATCCTTATGGTACCCAGACTCTGAAGACTCCTCTGAGGGTATGCACACCGTGATGGTTAAAGCATGAACCCTAAATGGGAACAGTGCTGTGGATTAAGGCCTGTACCCCTTAAAATTCCAGTTTCTGGGTTATATGTCTTGATGGCTTTGTAGTAGAGAGAGACTACATTCCTATTAAATAAGACATGGCACAGTGCAATACACACAAGCGGTTTATAGGACACAATTGTAAAGGGCCTAAAGGGGAACGTAATAATGATCATCTATTCAAGGTTGGCGGTTCCACTTCCTAATCAAGAATTCATTTCTGGCTACTGACGTAGTGCTTATAAGACTCTTAGATGTACCGTTCTGCATGCCATTTTGGCCAACAACACAAGCTTATTGAAGAAAACAGCCATTGGAACTTTATAAGTGTCTGACTTACTGCGACTTCTTCATAACAGATGGCTGAATCCCCTTAATCCATATTCGTTCAATGAGAGCCCAGTGGAGGATTACATGTGCTTTGGAGCAAGAAACAGACAGATGTGAGTCCACCGCAGGCCCAGAGGAAACTTTACATTTACGTCAAGCTACTAGTGGTTCTTTCGCCCTGGAGCAGAGTCTAACACCGACAGCACTCCAACCCCATAACCCAAGCTCCCTTACAGGGAAGCTGCATCCAACCTGTTTAACTAAGGCTGAATTCACAGCCACCCTGTCTTACAGTTTCCAGAAGCTACCGCCACTTCTGGAATCAGAGGAAGCTTTCAACCCATATCACTTTTATGCCTTGACTCCCCCAATTGTATTTCTGCCCAAACAGAATTGCCTGACGTATCCGCCTTGATACAGACCAAAGGGGATTTGGATTTTCCTGTAGAGGCGCCTTGAGATTTCTCTCCTCCACTATTTAAAGGAGTTATTTTCTTACCTTCACACCATATGCTAGTTACTGTGGCAGTGCATGTATTTGGATAGATAATGCCTAGCACTGCACAGCTCCCACATACTCAAAAATTGCACTAGGAAGAGGACCTTCTGTATAAAGTCTTTCCACGCAAGATCAGGCAAGTATATATCCTATGAATGCAGAATTTAGCTAAAATGGCCTGTCCCCAAAGTGGACCCAGCCATTCCGGCACTTAACGATAACACTACGATCCTTATTTAGGGTACCCCTTCATTTGAAGATTTGGTGGATAGACGCTTTTAAAAACCTCCTTTGCACTATCAAGACCAGCCATATAGCTGACAGCTATCATCTTAGCAATTGCCAAAACTATGTCTAACTTGGCTGGAGAAATTCATAGAAAATTTATCCTGAGACTGACCACCCAAATCTTTACTCAAAGTTGCAAAATTTGCCTTTGACCCTGATATTTTGTGTGGAGGCCATGGAGAACCTGGCTTAAAGTCTGGACAAATGATCCAGTGCCGGAAAGATGCCTTGCCCTTCCTTCAGTTAGACTGCTTATAGTCATCCCAAAAGTTTTTTTTTTTTTTTTTAAATCCTATGGTACTCCGTGAACAGAAAAATATGATTTTTGTACAATACATGCAATTTTTATCTTGGAGTTCAATGTGGGAAACTGATTTGTTACAAAAGCATGCCGGAACTGAGAGGGGTTACGTCAGTTTTTTTTTTTATTATTATTTATTTAAATTTTTTTGTTTAGCCATGTCCTGAATCTTATGTCGCTCAATTAAAGTGTTACTAAACCTCCCCCCCCCCCCACAGTGCCCACAGCTTATAAATCTTCTTCTTACATTAAAATACTGCCACTATATACCTTTTTGGATGATCTGTTTACCACAGTTACATGATTAACTGCACAGTTTCTCCAGTGCTGAGAGTTCAGGAAGGTGGAGATTTCCACTGCAGCCTGTATACACGCCCACACGTGTGATGCCAATATCATGTGGCTAGCTCTGATCAACAAGTAAATGTTCTCTCCAGCATAAAAGATACAACTGAGCATGTGCAGGTCGGCTACTCTGCGTTTGTTAGCTGGCCTTCCCCAGATACAGTGCAGGAGGGGGAGGATCTATGCATACAGGATAAAACAGCCTTTTTACACAATGCAGAGAATTAACCCCTTAAGTTCCACAGTGAGTATAACAAGCATGCTATGCTGCATATACAGACTGATTGTACTGTTGTGGGTTTAGTAACACTTTAACTCTAAAGCCTAATACACACTAGCAGTTTCTTTTGTTCAACCCAGAGGGCTGAACAAAAAAGAACTTAAGGCGCTTGGGAGGAGATCCTGTACTAACAATCTGATGTTAGTACAGCAATCTCCTCTGTTGAACTATTGTGTTTTGAAAGGGGGAAGGCCCCACCGCCAGAACACACCGGTCAGTGCTCGCTCAGCACCTCTGTACTGGCAGCTTCGTGCTGCACTGGCTCCCTCCTGACTCCTAGGCCAGACCTCCTGTCTGCCGGGCAGAGCTGTCTCTAAGGAGGAGCACTGACCTCTATTCCTGGGATGATTATAAAGCCAGCGCACAAGTGTGCAATTAGCCTACAAAAATCAGGCATACACTGCTCATATGCACCTGTGACATGGGGTCGCATTTCCACATATCCTCCCCCCCCCCCTGTTTCGCACCAGAGGGAGAAATACAACACCCTTCTTCCTAAAGGGGCACTCCACCCACCTCAACTTTACCGAGCACTTTTTGGGTTTCAGTTTTGCTGATACCTGTGTGGTTATCCCTGGCAACCGCTTTCTCATAATTACCCAGGTCACAATCACCAGGAACTCTGGTCCCATCGCTTGCTAGGACAGTGTCTATGGAGGGACCAAACACAGGGAAGCAGTTGCTCTCTGAGACCTTCCCACAGTTTTCCATCGCCCCCCTGTTGTCCAACACACTCCAACAACAACTGTTCTTGCAACACATATTTGCCATCAACTTTTTTCAATACATCTGACCTGTCCAACAGAGCTCCAGAGTGCCTCTCATACCTAAGCTTTATATGGAGCAATCCAGCGCACTGTGAGTTAACTTTCCACATTAACACCAAACATTGCATTAAATGATTCAACTTTCCAATCTATTGAAATATTCTGCCCTTGTTTTAACCTTGGATAGTAAAACATTTTTTTTCTGCCAGTAAATACCTTATACAGCCCACTTCCTGTTTCTTGTCTGGTAAAAAGCCTAGGCTTATGACATCATGCACAGCTCTCTCTCACTCTTGTGAGCGTTTACCAGGAGGGGAGGGGGGTGAGTCATAAGAGGGCCAATGAGAGCTGCAAAGCTGGAGGTGTGCCTCCGTGTGCCTGTGTAAATACAGGAAGTGAACAGACAGCTGCTTCAGCTGCCCAAAGTTAAAATGGTTGCAGCCAGACTCTGTGATGGGAGATTTCTGCAGCATATTTGGCAAGTACAGAATCACAGTATATATAAAATAATAATAATATATAAAATATAATAATATATAAAATAATATGCAAAGTGGTTGGAGGGAAGCTTCAGAAGATGTTCTTATTACAATGTGTATGTATGCAGACTGCAGTTCCTCTTTAAACATGATGTGAATACCTCTGTATTCCTTTTTTATGTATTTGTGCCAATAGCCTTGCCTGGGTGACAGGCTGGATAACATAGATCCTGGTAGTCTCCCAGCCCCCCCCCCCCCCCCCAGCTGCAGCCATCTAGTGCAAGCAAATTCTTGCCGCATGCAGGTGCAGCTGTGATGGCCAATTTTCCTTACCTTTCCCTTGTGCTTTTTTTTTTTTTTTTTTGCCCTTTTGTCCTAGAGGGGTACATATGATTGGCCAGCCAGATGATCTTTTACAATGTATCTGGCCTCTGGCTGGTGCTGAACTGCAGTCACCATGGCAGACAGCTGTGTTCTCTTGCAAGATATTGCCAAAGATGTGGTGAGTACTGTTCCATTCATCCCCCACTCTTCTGGTACATGTATTGGGGTGTATTGATGTTCCAGAGTTCTCTTTGGAGTGGGGGTTAATGCTGGGGTTGGGGATCGTTCTGTTTTTTTGCCATCTATCCCTTTAAGACACAAGTGTATGGCTGGTAGTGCAGCCGAGTGGTTCCCTGAAGTACGCTTACTGCTAGGGGCTTGTGTGGTTGTCTTTTGGGGCACCTACACCTTTGAGACTTCCCTGTCTGGCTGTGGTGGAGTGCCAGTATGTGCTCTGTGAGCCTGGCTTCTGTGAGAGCTGCGGAAGCCATCATTGTTAAGGGCTTCTGCCCTGACAGGAACAGAAAACACTGGATGGAAGAAGGGATGGTCCTCGCAGTACATGGTCCTGGTTTAAAATTCATGTGACTGCCTCTCCTATGTGTGTGATGCCACCAGTCTTTCTGTAAACTGCCTTGTTCCCCAAGGTTCTCAGAGAACATTGCAGGCTTAAAGAAGAGATACTACCTCCTATCTTCTCCTGTCTGTCTGTGCTTGAAGACACTACAGGCGTAAAGAAGACCAGGACCCTAGAACTTGGGGGGCCTAATGCTGCAGTGTTGCAGCTCAGTAACATTGAGGATGGGTGTCAGGCCTCTGTGGGTGACGTGTAGCACATGTATGCTCTTTTTTTTGTCCCAAATGTGTTATTTTGATACAAGTGGGTAAACTTCTAATGAAGTCCGGTGTGACAAAGCACGTTGAGGACTAGGCACTGTATATGCTGATGCATGTGAAAGGGGTCTGCATGCACTGGATTTGTGATACAGGGGTTCTTGCATTTTGTAGTGCTTGAGAGACAATTAAGGCAGGCTGTTTATTCTGAGTGCAGGGTTATGCACTTGGTTTGCGAGTACAAATTTTTTTCTTAACGTATTGTTTTATTAAAAATTGCATTGCTGCACTATGAGTTTTTTAAATGTGTGCTTTACTTAATTGGTCCATTCGGGAATAATAAAGGAACCAGGAAGCCATCCACCTCCCTGCCTATCTAGCATCATTACATTGCTCTGTTTGACCATCTTGTAATGAAAGATGAATTATAAGAGTGGATTTGTTTGCACATTTTTTTTCTTCAAATGTTGCTATGGATGTTTTGATTCATATTTTGTTAGATGTTTTTATCTGAAAAGGATATTTTTTTTAAAAGCTGCTTGTTTGGGAGAGCAGATTGTAGAATAGGAAGCACAGAACTTTGGATAAATTTTGCTTGAAAGCTGTTGTCTGCGATATCCCTTCCATCCTCAAGTTCCTCGCACGGACATTCAGGCATCTTAGGGCCAGCTCGTAATCCAAAATCCTAATCCTAATCCTGAATTTGAATAAACCTATAGTTGGGTAAACTCGCGCAAAATAAACTAAAACTAATGTGAAAAAGCTGCTCCCCTCAAAGTGCAAAACTGACTCTGTGAAAATGGTGGGTTATATGAGATAAGGGGGCGCTGTACCGTATACAAAATAACCTGATATAAAGTGCACTAGTGCTATACAAACAAGATGCCTAATTGCACCGTTATAAACATAATTAATAACATACAATCATGAAAAATATATAACTAAAGTCCATATAATTAGAAAGGATTCCTTTGTACTGAAGTGAGTGGATTTTTTACACCGTCACCACTTGAAGAGGAAAACAACAACAATGCTTCACCAGGTGGGAGATAGTAGGTATCCTACTCACCAACTCACCACGACCCCTTTAATTAAAAAGACAGGTCTGGTGCAGCTTTGGCAGATTGAGGAACTGCCGCCTTTTATGGAAAATATCTGTTTTGCATATGCCAGGGAATGATGACTCCATCCGCAGATGCTCAGAAAAAATACAAGCAGAGCGGGGCCATAGCATAATGTTGGTTTAATAAAACTTGAGACATACAAAAATAAAAACGGCCAAATGGCCTCTTACTTTTAAAAGTGTCTTGCCTCGGCACTGAAGGGAACAAGCGTGTCCAACTGGGTGTGCTGTGAGCAAAAATGGAACGTGCTTGTGCTCTGCCCTGTGACGATTCTGAGATGTAACAGTTTGCCTAAACCTTACTCCAAGAGAAGGAGTTGGTGTTGACACTAATTAAGTTTAAGTTGGTAAAGGATACACTGATAATCATAGACTCCACCTCTTTTGGCTTCCAACACACCTATATCTTTTGGGAGTGCATCACCATTCAGACTGTAGAGGAAAAACTATGGAAGCTAAAACTTCAGGTATACCAACTGCTTGCTTTGCTGGACACACCACCTGGAGGGACACCCTGTATGGGTGTAATCAGACAACACCACGTTTGTCGCTTATTTAAACCATCAAGGAGGGAGAGAACAAGAGCGCAGCTGTGCTGGAAGTGTCCTACATCCTGGACTGGGCAGAGAGTCATATGCTTTATATGTATACATACCAGGGGTCAAAAACTGTCAGGATCGACTATCTTGACTGGAAAAATCCAGATCAGGAAGTGTGGGCCCTTCACCCACAAATCTTACAGCAAATCTGCTAGGGATGGGGAACCCCAGATGTCAATATTCTGCCCTTACATTTCAATCAGACAGGTTTGTAGCAAGGGCAACCATCCGTAGAAGCTGCTCTACACGTTTGCGGTGTAACCTGCTTCTTCAGGTGCATATAAGGTGCAACAATGTTTCTTTGAATAAAAAACAAAGCAATCCTGAAAATATATATTATATTACTACATTGCTAATAAAAAATATTGGCAAAGCTCACCATACTTACTGCAGTTACACACTGTAATTTCAACTGCATGCAATGCCATGGCAGCATAAAAACTCCCCAAGGCGGGTTTGTGAGTGCAGTAAAAGAGGGAGAAAGAAGGAGAGCCAGCCCCTAGGGGCTACTCCTACCTCAACTAGCTGAGAAGACTAAAATATGTTTATAGCATCCACTTACAACGCATTGTAGACTTCCACTACTAAAATAACTTGGTTTGCACTACTCTTGGCCTATCAGCTAAATTCTGAACCCAATACTAAAAAAGGGTATATTGTATGCTGCAAAATCTCTGGTGTTGGTCTCCTGTGAAAGGAAGAGGTGACCTACTATTGCCAGGTAAAACAAAGACCGTTCCTAACAAAATGTGTAAATTGCAAATTTGAATTCTACAATATATTACCAAAAGCATTGGAACGTCTGCCTTTACATGCACGTAAACATTAATGGCATCCCAGTCTAAGTCCGTAGGGTTCAATATTCAGTTGGCCCACCCTTTGCAGCTATAACAGCTTCAACTCTTCTGGGAGAGGCTGTCCACAAAGTTTAGGAGTGTGTCTATGGGAATGTTTGACCATTCTTCTAGAAGTGCATTTGTGAGGTCATCCCAAAGATGTTCTGTTGAGTTGCGGTCAGGACTAATAGTGTATATTATAATACAGTCAAGACTTCTTATACCAAAGGTAAAACAAAAGAGAAACAATTTAATTAACAGATTGTACACTCATAAATCAGCTTTGGAAGATGTTAAAAACTATAACACCTTTGGATGGCAACCAAAGTTGTACCTACCAGTAAGACTGCTGCTGTGATTACTACAGCAGATAGAAGTCAAGGAGGTTCTGGCAATCCCTGTGGCTTCGGATTGGTCCTGCAGGTCATGGTATGCATATCTTGTTTTTCTGGTAGGGGATGTTCTTTGGTCCCTACCTCTCCAAAAAGACTTGTTGTCTCAAAGGCCCATTTACTTGGCCTTATTGGCTTGGCTGTTAAAAAAAAAAAAAAAAATGCTGGGGGGAAAAAGGGTTGTTTCATGCAGTCATATATACCATGCCCAAGACTCTCAAGCCCATGTCTTGTAAGATTTACATTGCATCTGGAAGACTAATTTTGGATGCTCTGAATCACTAGGAGCAGTGTTGCAGCTTAAGCAGCAGCATCCAGAGGCACAATTAAGGGTCAGGTGTTGGCAATTTTTGTTGCTACTTGTCTGCACCATCATTCAAGGAGTTATGTTCGCCCCTCTATTCAGCCTGCCATTTTCACCCTGAGACTTGTTAATGAGATTGGCTGCTGGGAGATCAGCTGCTGGTGTTATCACAGACAGTGGCTTCCTGGTGGGCATCTAAACTGTAGCATAGTCCTCCAAAGATGCCATATTTGGTACTTCATAAGGATAAAGCCATCCTGCGTTCAAGACTCTATTTCTTGCCAAAAGTGGTATTAGATTTCTTTATCTTCCATCACTGTGTCCCAAGCCAGTCCACCCTAAGGAAATGGCCTTGCATTCCTTGAAAAGTAGTGAAGGCAATTTGGGGTGTATTTGAATGCCACTACTGGATTGTGATTGTAGAGGGCTCAAGCAAGTGACTGCTACAATCATATGCTGGGTCTGGCAAACCATCCTGCAAGAATATGCCATCAATCACTGAGAACCATTGTTTCTGGTTACAGCACATTGAACCAGGGTGGTAGGTAAAGTACATCCTGGGCCTTCCACCATCGGGAATTCATTTTGCAGAGTTGTTGGGTATCCGCTTGGTCGTTGACTCAAACATTCAAGTTTTACAGAAGAAAATACCTTTCTCTGCATTCATTGGAGGAATTTGCACCCAAGCTTCTGGCTTGATGTTGATGCTAGTTTGAAGCTGTTCATATATATTTTTCTTATTTGCTATGTCAAGTAACTGAGTTGTCCACAGTTTTCACCACAGCAGGGGCTGCTCTCCAGGCTGTCTTTTTTGTCTTCTCGGTGCACCTAGCAATCCTAATCCTGCAGGTGGTGCTATACCCCCAGTCAGTGATCATCTAAAGCAGAGCAGTGTCCTCCAATGAACCCAGAGAAAATGATTTGAAAGCGAGTACAAGAAAAACATTTTTATGTGAATATTTCACCTGGTTTTGTCCGTTCCAAAAAAGGCATGTGTATTACAGCTGGAAATAAAAAAAGGATGTATACCTTTTCTTGGGGAATCAAAGTGGTTTAGAATGCAGGTTTTCTGGGCATAAATACAGTGTTGTTTTTACAAATCTAAAAGCTCCTCATTTTCAACCCAATAGGGATATTTCCAGCTGAAGGCCAATCCAGGGGCATGGATGTTAAGACTTCGAAATGGAAAATCGGAAGATATCTATCACATAGTATCGTGAGTACTCAAGCAGAATTTATTTTTTTCTGAATGCTTTGCTTTTTGTGTGTGATGGCGATACAATAAACTATGCTGCTACAGTGATGCCAGTTAACAAATAAGAACGTTGTCTTCAAATTGCTTGTTTGGAATAATACATTATACTGATTTGTAGTGCTTATAGAATTGCACTGAAGGTTATTAATGGCAATCGTTTTTAATGGGTTTTGCTTTTATGACTCACCTGCGTTTCATACGCTTCTGTGTATGATGGCAGTTGATAGAACCCAGACGTTTATGATACAAAATAATGCATCTGCCAAAAGAAACAAGAAGAAAGTTCATATATGTGCAGCAGACTTATATCACCCCTGTAAATCAACCCAATCAGCGCTGAAACCTTACTTAAAGTGGGTGTGAACCTCAGACATGAGATTTGAAGAAAGCATATCCCTCTATAGTGTGACAAGTTTTCCTGACATTGAGAGAAAAAAAGGTCACAGAGGAGGGACTTCCAGCTGATTGACAGCCTCAGCTCTGTTCCTGTGTGCTGTGTGAAGGGGGATTTGTCTCTTCCCAACAATCAGCTGTCAGAGCTCTCCTCCCTCAGCTCTACAGTGTGTGTGATATCAACTCTCCGCCCCCTTTTTCTGAAATCTCAGACAAGCTTTATAAATTCTGGACTTTGAATGGATATAGAGAAGACTATAGATGGGCAGGTACTTATGTAGGAGGATTTGCTTCATCTCTGCATCAACTGGGGCCAGTCACTTCACTGGGTATATGCAAGCGCTTACAACCACTTTTAAAGAGATAATAAAGCCTAAATATTGTTTACCTTAATGCATTCCTTGCATTACGGTAAAAAATGTATAGGTAAAAGTCTCGCCCCCCTCAACCCTCGTAGACCCCTTTCACACTGGGGCACTTTACAGGTGCTACAGCGCTAAAAATAGCACCTGCATAGCGCCTGTAAAGAGCCTCTTCTGTCTCTCCAGTGTGCGGTTTACTGGCAGGACGCTAAAAAAAAGTCCTGCCAGCAGCATCTTTGTTGCGGTGAAGGAGCGGTGTATACGCCGCTCCTAAACCGCTCCTGCCCATTGAACCAAATGGGCACCGCTGCCAAACCGCTGGCAAAGCGCCGCTGCTGCGGGGCTTTGCGGGTCCTTTAATCCTTTTTCGGCTGCTAGCGGGGTTAAGATCGTCCCGCTAGCAGCCGAAAACCCCCTGCAAAAACAGTGGTGATCAATCACTGAGAACCATTGTTTCTGGTTACAGCACATTGAACCAAGGTGGTAGGTAAAGTACATTCTGGGCCTTCCACCATCCGGAATTCATTTTGCAGAGTTGTTGGGTATCCGCTTGGTCGTTGACTCAAACATTCAAGTTTTACAGAAGAAAATACCTTTCTCTGCATTCATTGGAGGAATTTGCACCCAAGCTTCTGGCTTGATGTTGATGCTAGCTTGAAGCTGTTCATATATATTTTTCTTATTTGCTATGTCAAGTAACTGAGTTGTCCACAGTTTTCGCCACAGCAGGGGCTGCTCCCCGGGCTGTCTTTTGTCTTCTCGGTGCACCTAGTTGGATACAGGCAGAAAAATAAGCACAGAGGCCTCAGTGTGAATCTGTGAGGAGAGTATTGTATTCTTGTTTGTGCAAGTGAATGGCTTACACAACTGCACAACTGCAGTGCTATGTTTTAATTGATATTAGGCAAAACAAAATGCAGTTTCGTATTATTTTTGCATGTACATTTTGTTAAGGAGCTCACAGAAATATTACACCTCTGTCATGGCCTTGTTTGTCATAAAAGTCTTCGTCTTTCAATAGTGTTCCTAACCAGTAACCACTACACACTTTGTTCCTTGGTGAATTTGGTTATTACAGTAAGTCTAGTAGAGTAAAGTCTTATGCCTATAGCCACAAAAAGACCAGAATTGTACCTATTTCAATTTATACCATTTTAATCTGCCTGTAGCGATGGTTTAACTGCCTACAATGGTTAAAATGAATGCTTTCTTTTTAAGCAAAGATAAATACAGTATACCACTGAACAAATTATTTTACCTTCATGGTTCACATCTGAAAATTTCAATCTGGGGATTTAGTGGTCCTTAAAATGAATAACTAAACTTTTTAACTGTGTTTGACTGTTTTTATTGCTATGTTTTATAAAGTATTTTATACCTTATTTTGGTCACGCTTGTTGAAGGGTCAAAGAAGGACAGTTGCTTTTTCATACTGGCATATCACATAATCATAGGCCTTCACCTTTTGTGAAGCCTTTTACTAGACCTCTTCCAAAAGTTAAAACCAACCCCCATTTTTAAGAACATTATGCAGAGTATTGCTGTCTAGTTACCTAGAGCCACAAATCAGATTTAGACTTTGAGCAGTTCAAAGCTGTCATAGCACTGACAAATGGTTTTGGATGTTTTTTTTTTTTTGTGACTGTGAACACACAACCTTGGCACCCTCTCAGATCAATTTGCTACAAGCAAAAGTAACTTGCATAGTAGTACACAGAACAATATAATTATTGAATACAATTAAGTCTTTGTTATACAATACAATTAAGAACACATTTAAGAACAAAATTACGAATACAATTAAGAACACTGCAGCTTGAAAACCCTTGGTACAGCATTTTTTTTTACTGATCTAAAATGCAGCCTATTGTTTAAAGTATGCCTGGTGGTACATACAGGTGCATAAACAAGCACTGGGTATTCTTGAATAAAAAAGAAATGGTAGAATCTGCGTTCTCAGTCAGTATTTTGTGCCGGGACACGCATATGCACACATTTGAGCATAAATATATATATTTAACCTGTGTAAACAATACTGAAAAATATTCACCCTGTATAAACAGTGCTAAAAAAACAACACAATTAATTACCTATATACATAAAGTGAAAAATTAAAGTGAAGTGTGATTATATATTTTTTGCAGGTGTCCAAAAAAGGAAAACAAATCCAAACAAAAGTCCATAAACTGTTACTTGTAGTGATAAAGTTTCAAAAAGTGACAGAAAAGTGAATGAAAAATCCTGAAGCAAATAAAGTTTTGAAGTGTCTTTAACCGCTTCCCGACCGGCCACTGCATATATACGTCAGCAGAATGGCACGGGCAGGCAGAATCACGTACCTGTACGTGATCGTGCATGTGCCTGCCCGTGGGTCGCGCGCGCGCCGCTAGCGGCGCGCTCGCGACCCGGTCGGGAGCTCCGTGACCCCGGCCGCGGGACCAGCGGACCTGATCGCCGCTGGTATCCCGCGATCGGGTTACGGAGCGGAAGAACGGGGAGAGGTCTATGTAAACAAACCTCTCCCCGCGCTTCCTACACTGACTGTCAGTGATCGGCGGTTCCCTGTCATCGGGAACGCCGATCAATGACGTCAGACGTACAGCCACGCCCCCCTACAGTAAACACAACACAACACGTCACACTGACTCCTCCCCGCCCCCTTGTGGTTAACCCCCTAACTACAACTGTCATTTACATAGGAATCAGTGCTATTTAAATAGCACTGATTTCTGTATAAATGACAAATGTCCCAAAAATGTGTCAAAAATGTCCGATGTGTCCGCCAAAATGTCGCAGTCACAATAAAAATCGCTGATCGCCGCCATTACTAATAAAAAAAAAAATATTAATAAAAATGCTATAAAACTATCCCCTATTTTGTAAACGCTATAACTTTTGCGCAAACTAATCAATAATCGCTAATTGCGATTTTTTTTACCAAAAATATGTAGAAGAATACGTATCGGCCTAAACTGAGGAAAAAAAATGTTTTTTTATATATTTTTTTTGGGGATATTTATTATAGCAAAAAGTAAAAAATATTGCATTTTTTTCAAAATTGTCGCTCTATTTTTGTTTATAGCGCAAAAAATAAAAACCGCAGGGGCGATCAAATGCCACCAAAAGAAAGCTCTATTTGTGGGAAAAAAAGGACGCCAATTTTGTTTTGGAGCCACGTCGCATGACCGCGCAATTGTTAGTTAAAGCGACGCAGTGCCGAATTGCAAAAAGGGGCCTGGTCCTTTGGCTGCCAATTGGTCCGGGGCTGAAGTGGTTAAACAAAGTTCTTGAAGTGACTTGAAAAACTATCTTCCACCACACCACCTGTGTTCAGTGCTACCGCACCCTAAGGAAACGCACTCACCAGCAGTATATGCCTTGCACTCTCATGCTCGGCCAACTCGCTTAATAGCTCCACATGGGTCACAGATGGATCCAGACAGAATGTTAGATAATTGCACTCCACATATAAGGAAAAAAGAGATGCTTCCAATAGTGAAGTAGAGTAAACCATTTATTTCAACAGCACACAAAATTCCTCAACCATTGTACTCACATCCTTCATATAAAAAATAAGGCACTTCAGCATAATCTTTTCAACAGGAAAACAAGGACCCAGCAGTGGTGACCCGATATCTTATGGTCTCGGCGGACCCGGCGTTGATACCAATATGTCTCACCCTCCATGCTGTCTCCTTTCTCTTTCACTTCACACGGCACAGCACACCCAGTAACTGGAACGTTGAACGTTAAATGCTCCTCACAGTTGCCATGTAACCATACCCAGACATGTTTCACCGAAGTGGCTTAATCATAATTTGAGTTTTCCCTAGGAATGTATTGTGCACTCGAACACACACATATATGCCCAAATGCATGCATAAATGTGTGCAGATGCACGCAAAAAAAACACCTGAAATTATGTCCAAAAAAGCAGATGCTGAAACATCAGTACCGTGTGCAAGAGGCCTAAACAATTACCAGCTAGTCTGCTCATAATCAAACATAAGTCGAGCTAATTTTTTATCAATTTGCATTAAAAACAAATTTTCGTTGCATACACACACACATGTGAAACCACATTGACACGCTGATAAAAGGAAAAAAAAATGCAACCGTTTACCCATAAAGGTGCAGAAACTCACCAGATGCCCAGACTCAGAGTGCCTTGAAACAGTATTCATACCCCTTGAAATGTTCCACTTTTGTCATGTTACACCCAAAAATGTAAATGTATTTTATTATGCTTTTGAGATAGACCAACACAAAGTGGCACATAATTGTGAAAATGATAAATGGTTTTCAAATTTTTTTGCAAATAAATATCTGAAAAGTGTGGCATGCATTTGTATTTAGTCTCCTTTACTCTGATACCCCTGACTAAAATCTAGTGGAATCAATTGCCTTCAGAAGTTTCCCAATTAGTAAATAGTGTGTAATTTAATCTCTGTATAAATGCAGCTGTTATGTTAAGCCCTCAGAGGTTTGTTGGAGAACCTTAATAAACAAACCGCATCATAAAGGCCAATGAACACACCAGACAGGTCAGGGATAAAGTTGTTGAGAAGTTTAAAGCAGAGTTAGGTTATAAAAAAATATCCCAAACTTTGAACATCTCATGGGGCACTGTTCAATCCATCATTCAAAAATGGAAAGAGTATGGCACAACTGCAAACCTACCAAGACATAGCCATCCACCTAAACTGACAGGCCGGACAAGGAGAACATTACTCAGAGAAGCAGCCAAGAGGCCCATGTTAACTCTGGAGGAGCTGCGGAGATCCACAGCTCAGGTGGGAGAATCTGTCCACAGGACAACTATTAGTCATGCACTCCACAGATCTGGCCTTTATGGAGGAGTGGCAAGAAGCAAGTCATTGTTGAAAGAAAGCCATAAGAAGTCCCATTTGCAGTTCATGAAAAGCCATGTGGGGGACACAGCAAACATGTGGAAGAAGGTGCTCTGGTCAGATTGAAATGTTTGGCCTAGAAGCAAAACGCTATGTGTGGCAGAAAACTAACACTGCACATCACTCTGAACACACGTGAAACCGTATCATGTTGTGGGAATGCTTTTTTTCAGCAAGGACAGGTTAGCTGGTCAGAGTTGATAGGAAGATGGATGGAGCCAAATACAGGGCAATCATAGAAAACCTGTTATGCCGCATACACACAATTGTAATTCTCGTTGGAAAAAGCTCTCATGGTTTTCCCGTTGGAATTCCGACGGAATTGCACTCAAACTGTCTTGCCTACACATGGTCACACCAAATTCCGACGGTTAATAACACCGCAATGTACAACACGTTCGACGGTACTATAAAAGGGAAGTTTAATGCTTCCGAGCATGCGTCGAATTGTTTACGAGCATGCGTTGGAATTTTGCGTGTCGGAATTGCATACACACGATCGAAAAATACGATTGGAAAGGTTTTCCGTCGGAAAAATAAGAACAGGCACTCAATCTAAAGTCCGTTGGAAATGCAGACAGAAAAAGACCGATGGGCATACACACGGTCGGAAAATCCGATGAAAAGTTCCCATCGGACTGTTTCCATCGGAAATTCCGGCCATGTGTACGCTGCATCAGAGTTTGCAAAAGACTTGAGACTGGGGCGGAGGTTCACCTTCCAGCAGGACATTGACCCTAAACATGCAGCCAGAGCTACAATGGAATGGTTTAGATCAAAGAATTTTGATGTGTTAGAATGGCCCAGTCAAAGTCCAGATCTAAATCCAATTGAGAAGCTGTGGCAAAACTTGAAAATTGCTGTTCATAAATGCGTTCCATCAAATCTGACAGCTTGAGCTATTTTGCGAAGAAGAATGAGCAAAAATCTCACTCTAGATGTGCAAAACTGGTAGAGACATACCCAAAAAGACTTGCAGCTGTAATTGCAGCGAAAGATGGTTCTACAAAGTATTGAAGGGGGGCTGAATACAAATGTATGCCACACTTTTCACATATTTAGTTGTAAAAAATGTTGAAAACCATTTATGGTTTTCCTTCCACTTCACAATTATATGCCACTTTGTGTTGGTCTATCACATAAAATCCCAATAAAATACATTTGTTTTTTGGTGTAACATGACAAAATGTGGAAAATTTCAAGGGGTATGAATACTTTTTCAAGGCATTGTAATGTCAAATGAATCCTCTAGTCCACAGGTGGCAAACACAAGGCCCGCGGGCCAAATCCGGCCCACTAGGCCTTGTCATGTGGCCCATGCAGCGGCCACCAGCCGCCACCTCTTGTTCTAAATAGCTTAACCACTTCAGCCCCGGACCATTTGGCAGCCAAAGGACCAGAGGTCTTTTTTCAATTTCGCACTGCACTACTTTAACTGGTAATTGCGCGGTCATGCAATTTTGTAACCAAACGAAATTTGCGTCCTTTTCTTCCCACAAATAGAGCTTTCTTTTGATGGTATTTGATTGCCTCTGTGATTTTATTTTTTGCGATATAAACGGAAAAAGAGCGAAAATTTTGAAAAAAAAAGAGATTTTCTACTTTTTGTTATAAAAAAAATCTAATAAACTCAATTTTAGTCAAACATTTGGGCCAAAATGTATTCAGCCACATGTCTTTAGTAAAAAAAATGCCAATAAGCGTATATTTATTGGTTTGCGCAAAAGTTATAGCGTCTACAAACTAGAGTACATTTTCTGGAATTTACACCGCTTTTAATTTATGACTGCCTATTTCATTTCTTGAGGTGCTAAAATGGCAGAGAAGTACAAAACCCCCCCAAATGACCCCATTTTGGAAAGTAGACACCCCAAGCTATTTGCTGAGAGGCATGTTGAGCCCATTGAATATTTTTTTTTTTTAGTCCCAAGTGATTGAATAAAGACAAAAATAAAAAAGATTTTTTTTTTTTTCAAAAAGTTGTCACTAAATGATATATTTGCTCACACATGCCATAGTTATATGTGGAATTGCACCCCAAAATACATTTTGCTGCTTCTCCTGAGTATGGGGATACCACATGTGTGGGACTTTTTGGGAGCCTAGCCGCGTACGGGGCCCCGAAACCCAAGCACCGCCTTCAGGATTTCTAAGGGTGCAAATTTTTGATTTCACTCCTCACTACCTATCACAGTTTCGAAGGCCATAAAATGCCAAAATAGCACAAACCCCCCCAAATGACCCCATTTTGGAAAGTAGACACCCCAAGCTATTTGTTGAGAGGCATGGTGAGTATTTTACAGCTCTCATTTGTTTTTGAAAATGAAGAAAGTAAAGAAAAAAAAAATTTTTTTTCTTTTTTCAATTTTCAAAACTTTGTGACAAAAAGCGACATCTGCAAAATACTCACAATACCTCTCAGCAAATAGCTTGGGGTGTCTACTTTCCAAAATGGGGTCATTTTGGGGGGTTTTATGCCATCTGGGCATTCCATGGCCTCCGAAACTGTGATTGGCAGTGAGAAGTGAAATAAAAAAATTACACCCTTAGAAAGCCTGAAGGCGGTGATTGGTTTTTGGGGTTCCGTACGCAGCTAGGCTCCCAAAAAGTCCCACACATGTGGTATCCCCGTACTCAGGAGAAGCAACAGAATGTATTTTGGGGTGTATTTCTACATATGCCCATGACATGTTTGAGCAATATATCATTTAGTGACAACTTTTTGTAAAAAAAAATATATTTTTTTTTTTTTTCATTATTCAATCTCTTGGGACAAAAAAAAAAATATTTAATGGGCTCAACATTGCTCTCATCAAATAGCTTGGGGTGTCTACTTTCCAAAATGGGGTCATTTGGGGGGGGTTTGAACTGTCCTGGCATTTTATGCACAACATTTAGAAGCCTATGTCACACGTCACCCACTCTTCTAACCACTTGTAGACAAAGCCCTTTCTGACACTTTTTGTTTACATGAAAACATATTTTTTTTTTTGCAAGAAAATTACGTTGAACCCCCAAACACTATATATAATGTTAAAGCAAAGGCCCTACAGATTAAAATGGTGGGTGTTGCATTTTTTTTTTCCACACAGTATTTGCGCAGCGATTTTTCAAACGCATTTTTTGTGGAAAAAATACACTTTTTTTTTATTTTAATGCACTAAAACACACTATATTGCTCAAATTTTTGATGAAATAAAAAAATATGATCTTAGGCCGAGTACATGGATACCAAACACGACATGCTTTAAAATTGCGCACAAACACGCAGTGGCGACAAACTACATACATTTTTAAAAGCCTTTAAAAGCCTTTACATGATACCACATTAGATTCACGGAGGAGGTCTACTGCTAAAATTACTGCCCTCGATCTGACCTTCGCGGTGATACCTCACATGCATGGTGCAATTGCTGTTTACATATGACGCCAGACCAACGCTTGTGTACGCCTTTGCGCAAGAGAAGGGGGGGCAGGGGTGCTTTTTTTTTTTTTTTTGTTTTTTTTTTTATTTATTTAGCTTTTTTATTTTATTTTTAAACTGTTCCTTCCATTTTTTTTCTTTGTTATGATTTTTATTGTTATCTCAGGGAATGTAAATATCCCCTATGATAGCAATAGGCAGTGACAGGTACTCTTTTTTTGAAAAAATTGGGGTCTATTAGACCCTAGATCTTTCCTCTGCCCTCAAAGCATCTGACCACACCAAGATTGGTGTGATAAAATGCTTTCCCAATTTCCCAATGGCGCGGTTTATATCCGGGAGGGGGGACATTCCCTCCCACTGCTTGTAAAAGCAGTCTAGAGGCTAATTACCCGCTAGAATTGCTTTTACATGAAAGCCGATCACTGGCTGAAAAGAATGATACCAAGATGATACCTAAACCTGCAGGCATCATTCTGGTATAACCATTCAAAGTCCAGCAACATACTGGACATATATTGTAATCTTTTTTTTTTCATGCAGCCTCTTGGCTGAACGAAAAAAAAGAGATTGATTGGTGGGTATGCCCACCATTAGAATACCTCCCTTCATCCACCCACTTCTAATGATGGGCATACATGCACCATTTATATATGCCGATGCATGGGGGCATCCTCCCGCAAAAGTTATGCCGTGTACACACGGTCGGAATTTCGACCGTATGTACGTGGCATTAGGAGCCAATCGCTCCTCCCCCCCCGGCTGCCCCCATGCTTCGGCATATATGCTCTTTTTTTTAACTGTGGTGGTGAAATCACCTCCTACAGTGTTGGAGTCGCGTCTTTATGTATCGTGGGAGCAAACGCTGTTGCTGTCAAGATAAATAAATCCGCGTTGCAACTGAATGGCGCACCTGAAAACAAAAAAATGCTTAACACTAAAACACAGTAAACAAAATTACATACCTGAAAAGCAAGCATGATAAAACATGATAAAACATAATAAAACATTGCAGAATAGAATGGAGTAAAAAAAGAGCAACAATAGAGAGAGAATAGAGTGAGAGAGAGAACAATAAAACGACAACTATTTTATTTTTTTTTTTTTTTTTTTGAGATTCACAGGTAAAAAAGCTCCTGACTGAAGCGACTGAATCAAAACGCTACCACAAAAAAACTGTTAGCGATCGCAGGGATCAGGCCTGACTCTGCGAACGCTGCAGTTATGTGTGCTTAGTGTTTTGTAAGTGACAGTGATCGATCGATACTGCACTTGGGTGGGCTGGGCTGGGCGGAGGGGGAAAACGCAGGTGCTAGCAGGTATCTGGGCTGATCCCGCTAACAATGCGGTTTTTTTTGGAACCCTAAACTGCTGGGACGCTAGTATAGATCTGATCAGATCAGATATTGATCTGTTCAGATACTGTGCCACTAAGGGAGGTGTATGCTTTGTGCGTGGGTGTTTGCGGTACTGGCACTAACCTGGGGCGACGCAGACCTTATTTGACCCTAAAACCTAATTGATATCACCCGCCGGGCGATCAGGGGGTTAAACCGTTATTGGGTAATAAATGGCGGGTGCCCTGACAGTATAAAAAACAAGCTAACTAACCAGCGTCACCCGTAACAGTAATACAAAAAAAAACTGGTTACCTAGCGACACTAATGCAGCGATCAGAAAAACGATCGCTTAGTGACACTGGCAAAAGGGGGTGAAAGGGTTAACTAGGGGCAATCAGGGGGTTAAACCTTTATTAGGTAATATATGGGGGTACCTGACGCTATATAAAAACCTGACGGGGAACCTAAATAACGAAATAACTAACTGGCTAACCAGCGTCACCAGTGACAGTTATACAGTGATCACTGGTGAAAGGGTTAACTCTAGGGGCAATCAGGGGGTTAAAACCTTTATTTAGGTTGTAATATGGGGGTACCTGACCTATAAACCTATTTATGAACCTATATAAACATGGCGGTTACCTAAAAAAAAAAAATGGTTACCTAGCGACACTAATGCAGCGATCAGAAAAACGATCGCTTAGACACTGGCAAAAGGGGGTGAAAGGGTTAACTAGGGGCAATCAGGGGGTTAAAACCTTTATTAGGTAATATATGGGGGTACCTGACGCTATATAAAAACCTGACGGGGAACCTAAATAACGAAATAACTAACTGGCTAACCAGCGTCACCAGTGACACTTATACAGTGATCACTGGTGAAAGGGTTAACTCTAGGGGCAATCAAGGGGTTAAAACCTTTATTTAGGTTGTAATATGGGGGTACCTGACCTATAAAACTATTTATGAACCTATATAAACATGGCGGTTACCTAAAAAAAAAAAAATGGTTACCTAGCGACAGCAGTGACACTAATACAGCGATCAGAAAAACGATCGCTTAGTGACACTGGCAAAAGGGGTGAAAGGGTTACCTGGGGGGCAATCAAGGGTTAAAACCTTTATTAGGGGGGGGTAGGGGGCTACATTGGACCTAAAACTAACTGACCTGAAAGATATTACAGTCACACTGACACTAAATGCAGTGATCAGTAAAAAAATGATCACTGCAATTAGTGACACTGTGACTGGGGGGGGAGGGGGTGATCTGGGGGGTGATCAGGGGGTGACAGGGGGGTGGAATATGTGCCTAACTGTACTGGTGTCAGTGTACTGTTGTGCACTAACCTTTACATGTTCACCGCTCGGCGTCTCCGGTCACATAGACCGGCGCACCGAGCGTGACATCACTTCCGCCTTCCTGTCTATACAATAGACAGGAAGGGGAAGCTTTTCATTGGCCAGGAGCGATCGCGAGGGGGTGGCCAGAAACCACTGGCCGTCCCCTCGTCCCGGATCGCTCCTGACACGATCCCGACCGTCCCCGCCGGCGGAGGGGGGTCCGATCGGACCCCCCAACCGCCTGAAGAATGTCACGTACAGGTACGTGATTCTGCCTGTACGTGCCATTCTGTTGACGTATATATACATGGGGCGGTCGGGAAGTGGTTAATGTTCTAACACGCTCTCCTCCTCAGTCTTCCCAGCGGTGACGGCAGTGTGCATAGCCGGGCGCATGCGCTGTTGGTCCGGCATAGCCTATCGGTGGCAGAGGTACCTGGCGGCTCCGGGAGCGGTGTGTTTGTGTTCTAATTTACATTCAGCGGCTGCATCTTGAGAGCAGACTTTTGAGGACTTGTAGCAGTAGGAGAGAGTACAGATGAGGTTTGCTGTGGAGGTGTGTAGGAACATGTGTGCTGAGGTGGGGGGGTGGGGGACAGAGTGCTGGGTGCCGAGGTCAGAACCCAGGAGGAGGGGTGGAAATTGGATGTTGCACATTGGGCACAGCGCACCCCTGAATCCGTGCACTCTGTAGTGCACCCCTGAATCTCTGCCCTCTGTAGAGCACCCCTAAATCCCTGCCCTCTATGTAGAGCACCGCTGAATCCCTGCCCTCTGTAAATAGCGCACCCCTGAATCCCTGCCCTCTGTACATAGTGCACCCCTGAATCCCTGCCCTCTGTACGTAGCGCACCCCTGAATCCCTGCCCTCTGTACATAGCTCACCCCTGACTCCCTGCACTGTGTACATAGCGCACCCCTGACTCCCTGCACTCTATACATAGCGAACCCATGTCCTCTGTATGTAGCGCACCCCTGACTCCCTGCCCTCTGTACATAGCGCACCCCTAAATTCCTGCCCTCTGTACATAGCGCACCCCTGACTCCCTGCCCTCTGTACATAGCGCACCCCTGACTCCCTGCCCTCTGTACATAGCGCACCCCTGACTCCCTGCCCTCTGTACATAGCGCACCACCCTGACTACTTGCACTCTGTACATGGCGCACCACCCTGACTCCCTGCACTCTGTACATAGCGCACCCCTGAATCCCTGCCCTCTGTACGTAGCGCACCCCTGAATCCCTGCCCTCTGTACGTAGCGCACCCCTGAATCCCTGCCCTCTGTACGTAGCGTGCCCCTGAATCCCTGCCCTCTGTACATAGCTCACCCCTGAATCCCTGCCCTCTGTACATAGAGCACCCCTGACTCTCTGCACTCTGTACATAGCGCACCCCTGACTCCCTGCACTCTGTACATAGCGCACCCCTGACTCCCTGCTCTCTGTACATGGCGAACCCCTGCCCTCTGTACGTAGAGCACCCCTGACTCCCTGCACTCTGTACATAGCGCACCCCTAAATTCCTGTCCTCTGTACGTAGCGCACCCCATAATCCCTGCCCTCTGTACATAGCGCACCCCTGACTCCCTGCACTCTGTACATAGCGAACCCCTGCCCTCTGTAGCGCATCCCTGACTCCCTGCACTCTGTACATAGCGCACCCCTAAATTCCTGCCCTCTGTACGTAGCGCACCCCTGAATCCCTGCCCTCTGTACATAGCGCACCCCTGAATCCCTGCCCTCTGTATGAAGCGCACCCCTGAATCCCTGGCCTCTGTACGTAGCGCACCCCTGAATCCCTGCTTTCTGTACGCAGCGCACCCCTGAATGCCTGCCCTCTGTACATAGCGCACCCCTGAATCCCTGCACTCTGTTAATAGCGCACCCCTGACTCCCTGCACTCTGTACATAGCGCACCCCTAAATTTCCTGCCCTCTGTACGTAGCGCACCCCTGACTCCCTGCACTCTGTACATAGTGCACCCCTGACTCCCTGCACTCTGTACATAGCGAACCCCTGCCCTCTGTATGTAGCGCACCCCTGACTCCCTGCACTCTGTACATAGTGCACCCCTGAATCCCTGCCCCCTGTACGTAGCACACCCCTGAATCCATGCCCCCTGTACGTAGCGCACCCCTGACTCCCTGCACTGTGTACATAGTGCACCCCTGACTCCCTGCACTCTGTACATAGCGAACCCCTGCCCTCTGTAGTGCACCCCTGACTCCCTGCACTCTGTACATAGCGCACCCCTGAATCCCTGCCCTCTGTACGTAGCGCACCCCTGAATCCCTGCCCTCTGTACGTAGCGCACCCCTGAATCCCTGCCCTCTGTACATAGCGCACCCCTGAATCCCTGCCCTCTGTACATAGCGCACCCCTGAATCCCTGCACTCTGTACATAGCGCACCCCTGACTCCCAGCACTCTATACATATAGCGCACCCCTGACTCCCTGCACTCTGTACATAGCGCACCCCTGAATCCCTGCCCTCTGTACGTAGCGCACCCCTGAATCCCTGCCCTCTGTACGTAGCGCACCCCTGAATCCCTGCCCTCTGTACATAGCGCACCCCTGAATCCCTGCCCTCTGTACATAGCGCACCCCTGAATCCCTGCCCTCTGTACGTAGCGCACCCCTGAATCCCTGCACTCTGTACATAGCGCACCCCTGACTCCCTGCACTCTGTACATAGCGCACCCCTGACTCCCTGCTCTCTGTACATGGCGAACCCCTGCCCTCTGTACGTAGAGCACCCCTGACTCCCTGCACTCTGTACATAGCGCACCCCTAAATTCCTGTCCTCTGTACGTAGCGCACCCCATAATCCCTGCCCTCTGTACATAGCGCACCCCTGACTCCCTGCACTCTGTACATAGCGAACCCCTGCCCTCTGTAGCGCATCCCTGACTCCCTGCACTCTGTACATAGCGCACCCCTAAATTCCTGCCCTCTGTACGTAGCGCACCCCTGAATCCCTGCCCTCTGTACATAGCGCACCCCTGAATCCCTGCCCTCTGTATGAAGCGCACCCCTGAATCCCTGGCCTCTGTACGTAGCGCACCCCTGAATCCCTGCTTTCTGTACGCAGCGCACCCCTGAATGCCTGCCCTCTGTACATAGCGCACCCCTGAATCCCTGCACTCTGTTAATAGCGCACCCCTGACTCCCTGCACTCTGTACATAGCGCACCCCTAAATTTCCTGCCCTCTGTACGTAGCGCACCCCTGACTCCCTGCACTCTGTACATAGTGCACCCCTGACTCCCTGCACTCTGTACATAGCGAACCCCTGCCCTCTGTAGCGCATCCCTGACTCCCTGCACTCTGTACATAGCGCACCCCTAAATTCCTGCCCTCTGTACGTAGCGCACCCCTGAATCCCTGCCCTCTGTACATAGCGCACCCCTGAATCCCTGCCCTCTGTATGAAGCGCACCCCTGAATCCCTGGCCTCTGTACGTAGCGCACCCCTGAATCCCTGCTTTCTGTACGCAGCGCACCCCTGAATGCCTGCCCTCTGTACATAGCGCACCCCTGAATCCCTGCACTCTGTTAATAGCGCACCCCTGACTCCCTGCACTCTGTACATAGCGCACCCCTAAATTTCCTGCCCTCTGTACGTAGCGCACCCCTGACTCCCTGCACTCTGTACATAGTGCACCCCTGACTCCCTGCACTCTGTACATAGCGAACCCCTGCCCTCTGTATGTAGCGCACCCCTGACTCCCTGCACTCTGTACATAGTGCACCCCTGAATCCCTGCCCCCTGTACGTAGCACACCCCTGAATCCATGCCCCCTGTACGTAGCGCACCCCTGACTCCCTGCACTGTGTACATAGTGCACCCCTGACTCCCTGCACTCTGTACATAGCGAACCCCTGCCCTCTGTAGTGCACCCCTGACTCCCTGCACTCTGTACATAGCGCACCCCTGAATCCCTGCCCTCTGTACGTAGCGCACCCCTGAATCCCTGCCCTCTGTACGTAGCGCACCCCTGAATCCCTGCCCTCTGTACATAGCGCACCCCTGAATCCCTGCCCTCTGTACATAGCGCACCCCTGAATCCCTGCCCTCTGTACGTAGCGCACCCCTGAATCCCTGCCCTCTGTACATAGCTCACCCCTGACTCCCTGCACTCTGTACATAGCGCACCACTGACTCCCAGCACTCTATACATATAGCGCACCTCTGACTCCCTGCACTCTGTACATAGTTCACCACTGACTCCCTGCACTCTGTACATATAGCGCACCTCTGACTCCCTGCACTCTATTCATATCGCACCCCTTACTCCATGCACTTTGTACGTAGCGCACCCCTGACTCCCTGCAGTCTGTACATAGCACACCCCTGAACCCCTGTCCTCTGTAGCGCACCCCCGAACCTATGCACTCTTTAAGTAGTGCACCCCTAAATCTATGCCCTCTGTAGCATACCCCTGAACTCAGGACGTAGCGCACCCCTGAACCCTGCTCTCCATACGTAGGGCACCCCTGAATCCTGCTCTCTGTACGTAGAGCACCCCAGAACCCTGCTCTCTGTATGTATTGCACCCCTGAACCCTGTTCTCTGTACATAGTGCATGCCTGAACCGTGCTCTCTGTATGTAGCACACTCCCGAACCCTGCTCTCTGTACGTAGCACACCCCTTAACCCTGATCTCTGTACGTAGCGCACTCCTTAACCCTGATGTCTGTATGTAGTGCACTGCTGAACTCTGCACGTAGCATAATCCTGACGCAATCCTGAACTCTGCACTCTGTACGTAATGCGACCCAGATACAACCGGTCCTTTGAGGGCAACTGCACTGCTGATGCGGCACGCAATGAAATTGAGTTTGACACCCCTGCTCTAGTATATATCCGCACCACAACATACCTATTCACGTCAGTTGGCAATTATCAGGCAGTATTTATTTTCCTCTCCCCTATAGAATCTAGGAAACGCCTGAAAATGCATGAGTCAAGTTTTCAAGTGTTTCTTTTTTTTAGTCTGTAATAACTTATCTCCTAATCCTAATGCTTTTCATGATCCAAAACAAAATTAATCTTGAATACACATTATACATATACAGTACCTCACAAAAGTGAGTACACCCCTCACATTTTTGTAAATATTTTATTATATCTTTTCATGTTCAAATTACACTTTGCTACAATGTAAAGTAGTGATTGTACAGCTTGTATAACAGTGTAAATTAGCTGTCCCCTCAAAATAACTCAACACACAGCCATTAATGTCTAAACCACTGTAAACAAAAGTGAGTGCACCCCTGAGTAAACATGTTCAAATTGAGCCCAAAGTGTCAATATTTTGTGTGGCCACCATTATTTTCCAGCACTGCCTTAACCCTCTTGGGCGTGGAGTTCACAGGCTGCCACTGGAGTCCTCTTCCACTCCTCCATGAGGACATCATGGAACTGGTGGATGTTAGAGACCTTGCGGTCCTCCACCTTCCATTTGTGGATGCCCCACAGATGCTCAATAGGGTTTAGGTCTGGAGACATGCTTGGCCAGTCCATCACCTTTACCCTCAGCTTCTATAGCAAGGCAGTGGTCATCTTGGAGGTGTGTTTGGGGTCGTTATGTTGGAATACTGCCCTGTGGACCATTCTCCAAAGGGAGGGGGATCATGCTCTACTTCAGTATGTCACAGTACATGTTGGCATTCACGGTTCCCTCAATGAACAGTAGCTCCCCAGTGCCGGCAGCACTCATGCAGCTCCAGACCATGACACTCCCACCACTGTGCTTGACTTTAGGCAAGACACACTTGTCTTTGTACTCCTTACCTGGTTGCCGCCACACACGCTTGACACCATCTGAACCAAATATGTTTATCCTGGTCTCATCATACCAAAGGACATGTTTACAGTAATCAATGACCTTAGTCTGCTTGTCTTCAGCAAACTGTTTGCAGGCTTTCTTATGCATTATCTTTAGAACAGGCTTCCTTCTGGGACGACAGCCATGCAGACCAATTTGATGCAGTGTGCAGCATATGGTCTGAGCACTGACAGGCTGACCCCCACCCCTTCAACCTCTACAGCAATGCTGGCAGCATTCATTCGTCTATTTACCAAAGACAACCTCTGGATATGACGCTGAGCAAGTGCACTCAATTTCTTTGGTCGACCATGGCAATGCCTGTTCTGAGTGGAACCTGTCCTAATAAACTGCTGTATGGTCTTTGCCACTATGCTGCAGCTCAGTTTCCGGGTCTTGGCAACCTTCTTATAGAATAGACCATCTTTATGTAGAGTAACAATTCAGATCCTCAGTTATTTGCCATGAGGTGTCATGTTGAACTTCCAGTGACCAGTATGAGAGAGTGAGAGCGATAACACCAAATTTAACACACCTGCTCCCCATTCACATCTGAGACCTTGTAACACTAAAGAGTCACATGACACTGTGGAGGGAAAAGGGCTAATTGGGCCCAATTTGGACATTTTCACTTAGGGTGTACTCACTTTTGTTGCTAGCGGTTTAGACATTAATAGCTGTGTGTAGAGTTATTTTGAGGGGGTCAGCAAATTTACACTGTTATACAAGCTGTACACTCACTACATTACATTGTAGCAAAGTGTAATTTCTTCAGTGTTGTCACATGAGCAGATATAATAAAATATTTACAAAAATGTGAGGGGTGTATTCACTTTTGTGAGATACGGTACATTTTAAAGCTTGAAATATACTTGAATCCATGTGCAAAACTGCACAAAAAACACCCCAAAAAAATCTGCCTGAAAATTGCTTTTGTGTTGTGAGTTCTGCCTGTCTGCTGGTCATCTTTCATCAACTTCCTAGATCCTCTGCCTGCTTTGCAGCTTCCACTCTATTTATTTTCAATTTCTTGGGGCTACATATCTGGTAATACCTTGCTACGTGCAATAAGTGATTCCTGTACTGACTCTGCCTCCTGGAATCCTCTCAGCACCTCTTTTTAAAAAAGCAGACTCAAGCTGAATTGTGTGACAGAGCAGTGCCTACCCACTGGGCATAGGGGATATGTGTCATAGAATTTGAGGAAGTAATTGTGTGGGGATCTTCACAAAGTAGGTTTGCAAACTTCAACATCATTCAGATTAGTAAGAACAGGCTAGAAATAATTGAAATACAATGTGGAAAGGAATATATGATTTTATATTTTGGCCATAGAACCACACTTCATCTATAGCTATTCCGTTAATGTATATATTCCTTCAGCACCTCTCCACAGAGCAGAATTTTTAAAAACTGCCTTCATTAAAGGGGATACATCATCTTTATTCTCCTCCGAAACAGCTTTTTAAGTGCATTAAAGATGAGTTCTTTTCAATTTGAAAAAGATTCTGGAGAGCTCTGTAAATATTTAATGTCAGGATAATAGACACAAGTTTGGCAGACAGTCAATTTCTACTCTTGATCTATGGTCTGTTAATTAACAGTGATCTCACCTTTGTTCTGTCACTAAATGCCTCTTGTCGTAAAGTGACTTGATGAAATTATATCTGCAAGGCCTCACATTAAAATTTCATTCATTTAAAGTTTAAATTCCCTCATAGGACTTTTTTTTATTAAAAATTAAAACAGTTTAATCACTATGTGATGCGTTTTAGATTTAAAAGGCCCTTCGTTGTGGTGAACTTTCTGATGACCATTTCATGATATATGCAAATTTCTGAATCTTTTCACTAAAAATGTACTCAGAAATTGTTCTATGTTTTTTTTTTTTTTTTTATCTTAAGCAAGCTGCTAGTTACCGTATTTATCTCCGTGCATAACACGCACCCCAAGTTTAGGAGGGAAGTTTATGGAAAAAAACTTTTAGGAGGGAAGTTTAAGGAAAAAAAACATACATTTTAAATGCCCATCAATGCAGCCTTATCAGTGTCCATCTGCAGCCTTGCCCATCATTGCAGAATGATCGGTGTCCATCTGCAGCCTTGGCCCAACGGTGTCCATCTGCAGCCTTGGCCCAACGGTGCCCATCTGCAGCCTTGGCCCAACGGTGCCCATCTGCAGCCTTGGCCCAACGGTGTCCATCTGCAGCCTTGGCCCAACATTGCAGCTTGATCCGTTTAAATTTTTTAGCACTGCCCACATATACAGAGCCGGATGTCCTGTGTCCTGTATACTTGGCTCCAATGCAGCCTGATCAGTGTCCATCTGCAGCCTTGCCCATCATTGCAGAATGATCGGTGTCCATCTGCAGCCTTGGCCCAACGGTGTCCATCTGCAGCCTTGGCCCAACGGTGTCCATCTGCAGCCTTGGCCCAACATTGCAGCTTGATCCGTTTAAATTTTTTAGCACTGCAGAGATATACAGAGTCTCGGATGTCCTGTGTCCTGTATACTTGGCTCCTCTCGGCTTGTCTTGCCTAGTCCCACCCCCTGGCCTGGCTCCTATGATGGACACAACACCGGTCCAATGGCGGGACATAAATGCTAGGAGGCGGGACTGGGCGTGACTGCAAGCGGAGCCGAGCCTAGCCGAGTACACAGTACACTCGGCTCTGTCTATTTTGCCAGCGCTCCTTCCCTTCCGTGGCAGCGGTTCCACGTACAACACGCACCCACGATTTTCCCCTGATTTTAAGGGGGAAAAGGTGCGTGTTATACGCCGATAAATACGGTATATTTTTCTAGTAATTTAAATACGTCTCTGTCTTTGTACCTATGACCTTTTGCAATTAATATGTTTTTACACCTTATGTGTTAAAATAAAGTGGTTGTTAAGCCACTTCTATAAAATCTTCCCATCACCTCTGTAACATAACAATATGTGTCCCTGTGCTTGAGCTATATAAA